>CM053243.1:3635471-4365471 GCA_028583405.1 Pogonophryne albipinna
ACAGAGAGGAGAACAGAGAGGAGAACAGTGAGGAGAACAGAGAGGAGAACAGAGAGGAGAACAGTCAGGAGAACAGAGAGAGAGAACAAGTGAGGAGAACAGTGAGGAGAACAGAGAGGAGAACAGAGAGGAGAACAGAGAGGAGAACAGGAGGAGAAACAGAGAGGAGAACAGAGAGGAGAACAGAGAGGAGAACAGAGAGGAAGACAGAGAGAAGACAGGAGAGGAGAACAGTGAGGAGAACAGAGAGGAGAACAGTGAGGAGAACAGTGAGGAGAACAGAGAGGAGAACATTGAGGAGAACAGAGAGGAGAACAGAGAGGAGACAGAGAGGAGAACAGGAAGGAGAAACAGTGAGGAGAACAGAGAGGAGAACGAGAGTGAGAACAGAGAGGAGAAACAGAGAGGAGAACAGAGAGGAGAACAGAGAGGAGAACAGAGAGGAGAACAGTGAGGAGAACAGTGAGGAGAACAGTGAGGAGACAGTGAGGAGAACAGAGAGGAGAACAGTAGAGGAGAACAGATGAGGAGAACAGAGAGGAGAACAGTGAGGAGAACAGTGAGGAGAACAGAGAGGAGAACAGTGAGGAGAACAGAGAGGAGAACAGTGAGGAGAACAGAGAGGAGAACAGAGAGGAAGACAGAGAGGAGAACAGAGAGGAGAACAGAGAGGAGAACAGAGAGGAGAACAGAGAGGAGAACAGAGAGGAGAACAGGAGGAGAACAGAGAGGAGAACAGAGAGGAGAACAGTGAGGAGAACAGAGAGGAGAACAGTGAGGAGAACAGAGAGGAGAACAGAGAGGAGAACAGAGAGGAGAACAGAGAGGAGAACAGTGAGGAGAACAGAGGAGACAGTGAGGAGACAGAGAGGAGAACAGTGGGAGAACAGAGAGGAGAACAGGAGGAGAACAGAGAGGAGAACAGAGAGGAGAACAGAGAGGAAGACAGAGAGGAGAACAGTGAGGAGAACAGAGAGGAGAACAGTGAGGAGAACAGAGAGGAGAACAGAGAGGAAGACAGAGAGGAGAACAGTGAGGAGAACAGAGAGGAGAACAGAGAGGAGAACAGTGAGGAGAACAGTGAGGAGAACAGTGAGGAGAACAGAGAGGAGAACAGAGAGGAAGACAGAGAGGAGAACAGTGAGGAGAACAGAGAGGAGAACAGAGAGGAGAACAGTGAGGAGAACAGAGAGGAAGACAGAGAGGAGAACAGAGAGGAGAACAGAGAGGAGAACAGAGAGGAGAACAGAGAGGAGAACAGAGAGGAAGACAGAGAGGAGAACAGAGAGGAGAACAGTGAGGAGAATAGTGAGGAGGACAGAGAGGAAGACAGAGAGGAGAACAGAGAGGAAGACAGAGAGGAGAACAGAGAGGAGAACAGAGAGGAGAACAGTGAGGAGAACAGAGAGGAAGACAGAGAGGAGAACAGAGAGGAGAACAGAGAGGAGAACAGTGAGGAGAACAGAGAGGAGAACAGTGAGGAGAACAGAGAGGAAGACAGAGAGGAGAACAGAGAGGAGAACAGAGAGGAGAACAGAGAGGAGAACAGAGAGGAAGACAGAGAGGAGAACAGAGAGGAGAACAGAGAGGAGAACAGTGAGGAGAACAGAGAGGAGAACAGAGAGGAAGACAGAGAGGAGAACAGTGAGGAGAACAGTGAGGAGAACAGTGAGGAGAACAGAGAGTAGAACAGTGAGGAGAACAGAGAGGAGAACAGAGAGGAGAACAGTGAGGAGAACAGAGAGGAGAACAGTGAGGAGAACAGAGAGGAGAACAGAGAGGAGAACAGTGAGGAGAACAGAGAGGAGAACAGAGAGGAAGACAGAGAGGAGAACAGTGAGGAGAACAGTGAGGAGAACAGTGAGGAGAACAGAGAGTAGAACAGTGAGGAGAACAGAGAGGAAGACAGAGAGGAGAACAGAGAGGAGAACAGTGAGGAGAACAGAGAGGAGAACAGTGAGGAGAACAGAGAGGAGAACAGAGAGGAGAACAGAGAGGAGAACAGAGAGGAGAACAGTGAGGAGAACAGAGAGGAGAACAGTGAGGAGAACAGAGAGGAGAACAGAGAGGAAGACAGAGAGGAGAACAGAGAGGAGAACAGAGAGGAGAACAGTGAGGAGAACAGAGAGGAGAACAGAGAGGAGAACAGTGAGGAGAACAGAGAGGAGAACAGTGAGGAGAACAGAGAGGAGAACAGAGAGGAAGACAGAGAGGAGAACAGAGAGGAAGACAGAGAGGAGAACAGTGAGGAGAACAGAGAGGAGAACAGAGAGGAGAACAGAGAGGAGAACAGAGAGCAGAGAGGAGAACAGAGAGGAGAACAGAGAGGAGAACAGAGAGGAGAACAGAGAGGAGAACAGTGAGGAGAACAGAGAGGAGAACAGAGAGGAGAACAGAGAGGAAGACAGAGAGGAGAACAGAGAGGAGAACAGAGAGGAGAACAGAGAGGAGGACAGAGAGGAAGACAGAGAGGAGAACAGTGAGGAGAACAGAGAGGAGAACAGAGAGGAGAACAGAGAGGAAGACAGTGAGGAGAACAGTGAGGAAGACAGAGAGGAGAACAGAGAGGAAGACAGTGAGGAGAACAGTGAGGAGAACAGAGAGGAGAACAGTGAGGAGAACAGAGAGGAAGACAGAGAGGAGAACAGAGAGGAGAACAGAGAGGAAGACAGAGAGGAGAACAGAGAGGAAGACAGAGAGGAGAACAGAGAGGAGAACAGAGAGGAGAACAGTGAGGAGAACAGAGAGGAGAACAGTGAGGAGAACAGAGAGGAAGACAGAGAGGAGAACAGAGAGGAGAACAGTGAGGAGAACAGAGAGGAGAACAGTGAGGAGAACAGAGAGGAAGACAGAGAAGAGAACAGAGAGGAGAACAGTGAGGAGAACAGAGAGGAAGACAGAGAGGAGAACAGAGAGGAGAACAGAGAGGAGAACAGAGAGGAGAACAGAGAAGAGAACAGAGAGGAGAACAGAGAGGAGAACAGAGAAGAGAACAGAGAGGAGAACAGTGAGGAGAACAGTGAGGAGAACAGTGAGGAGAACAGAGAGGAGAACAGAGAGGAGAACAGAGAGGAGAACAGAGAAGAGAACAGAGAGGAGAACAGTGAGGAGAACTGTCAGGAGGGTAGTGATGACAGCTTGTAGGATTACTGATCGTGCTAATGTTGTCTTGTGTTCACCTCTGCATGTGTGTTCTGTGTTCACCTCTGCATGTGTGTTCTGTGTTCACCTCTGCATGTGTGTTCTGTGTTCACCTCTGTGTGTTCAGTGTTCACCTCTGCATGTGTGTTCTGTGTTCACCTCTGTGTGTTCTGTGTTCACCTCTGTGTGTTCAGTGTTCACCTCTGCATGTGTGTTCTGTGTTCACCTCTGTGTGTTCAGTGTTCACCTCTGTGTGTTCAGTGCCGTGTGTCTGGCAAATAAAGTCAAGACCCCCTCAAAAGTTACAGTTTATTTCATTTTAAGGATGAGCACCAAGCAACATCTCCAGGTGCTCCTTTGAGAACCAGGGCAAAAAAGTTATGTGCATCCCTGATTATAAGGGTGTGTCGGTGAGCGATGGCGTTTTATTATACCACAGTATTTATAGTGAGGTACACATTTCTGTCCGTCATGAGCCCCCAAGCCTGTTTTCCAGGTCTCAGGCTCGAAAATGACATTCCCAGAACAAATGACCATAACTTCACTTTTAAAAGGGTTAAATGAATCATCTTTTTTCTCAAAGTAATGATAAACCTGTGAGTTGGATGTAGAAAAGTCAGAATCAATATAGATTTTTTTTATTTTAAAGTAAATTCAGATTGAACATGGTAAAAAACTGTAAATTATAGTGTCCGTCCAAAAAAAAAGAATTACTTATAGTGAAAACCACCCTTGGATGATGGGATAGTAGACTAGAAGCTTTAGGAATCCAAACTATAACATATAATAAGTACACTGAATCAAGATTGATGCAAAACAAGTGACATTTTACCTTTTTAGAGAGATTTAGAAAAAAAAAACACTTCTGGGGTCATTTGACCTATCTCTGGAACCCCTTGGTCGATTTTGATGATTGACATCTCTTTTTAACTATTAGAGCCAATAGAATCGAGGGGAAGTTCCTAAAATCCATCTAAACATTACCCATTGGTGAATGAGTGATGCACATTAGCAGCCAATATGAAAATTCAGTTTTTGACATACAAATGGAATGATGGATTGTCAGTAGTGACACAGACACATTGGATTAACCTGTTAAACCCTGAGCCTGTTTTTCAGGTTTCAGGCTCGAAATTCCATTACCACAACAAATGACTATATCTTCACTTCTAAAAGGGGTAAATTAATAATCTTTTTTCTCAAAGCAAGGTTACATCTGTGAGTTGGATGTAGAAGTGTCAAAATCAATATAGATGTTTTTATTTTAAAGTAAATTCAGATGGAACTTCTAATCTCCGCCTAAAAAAAACCCATTACTTATAGTGAAGACCTCCCTTGAATGATGGGTTAGTAGACTAAATGCTTTAGGAATCCAAACTATAACATATAATAAGTACCCTGTATCAAGATTGATGCAAAACAAGTGAAGTATGACCTTTTTAGATAGGTTTAGAAAAATAAAGTCCAGGTGGACTCACCTCTGGGTAATTTGGGAACCATCAGTTCCATTTGACCTTTTTCACTGTAAAAATCATTGTATTACTTTGAATTATCACTATAGGTATTCATTCCATCCAATACAACTGTTGTAAAAAAATAAAAAACAGCCGTCCGCTCTGTGCTCTCTGTGTTCTGCAATTCCGGCTTCCTTACGTAAGTAAACACTGCGTAGAGTCTGCTGTGTAAATATGCTGACGCTGGCTCTCATACTTTATACTTTACGCAGGACCATATTTCTGGAACCAATTGGTCGATTTGGATGATTGACACCTTTTTTAACCATTAGATCCAATAGAATCGTTGGGCAGTTCCCAAATCCACGTAAACATTACCATTATAATCTATCCCCGAAGCTCCGGAGTTTGGCCTTGGGGATGGAAAGCAAACCGGCTGAGGTGGATCTGAGGGACCGGGGTGGTTGGTAGAGGATGCGGAGGTCAGTGAGGTAGGGGGGGCAGATGGTGGAGGGCTTTGAAAGTGAGGACCAGGAGTTTGTAGTGGATGCGGTGTGAAACGGGGAGCCAGTGGAGTTCTTTGAGGACCGGGGTGATGTGATGCCATGATTTGGTGTGGGTGAGGAGTCTGGCGGCTGCGTTCTGGACACGCTGGAGTCTATTGAGGGATGTAGTGCTGATGCCGTAGAGGAGTGAGTTGCAATAGTCAAGGCCGGAGCAGATGAAGGCGTGAATGAGTCGCTCCGCTGCAGGGCGGGTGAGAGAGGGACGGAGTTTGGCAATATTGCGGAGGTGGAAAAATGAGGTTTTTACAACTTGACGGATGTGGGGCTCGAGGGAGAGGGTGGGGTCAAATATAACGCCAAGGTTGCGTGCCTGGGTGGAGGGGGAAACAGGGGTGCCATCAATGGTGACCATCAGGTTGGGGGTTTTGCTGAGGGTGGATTTGGAGCCGATGAGGAGGAGTTCAGTTTTATTGCTGTTGAGTTTGAGGAAGTTGTGTTGCTTCCAGGATTTGATTGCAGTCACACAGGATTCGATGTGGGTGAGGGGGGGGTTGTTGGGGGATTTGGTGCTGAGGTAAATCTGGGTGTCGTCGTCGTGACAGTGAAAGTCCAGGCTGTATTGGCGGAGAATCTGACCAAGGGGGAGGATGCAGATGATGAAGAGGAGGGGGCCGAGTACTGAACCTTGGGGAACACCTTGGGTGACTGAAGCTGTGGCAGAGGAGTGGTTGTTGAGGGAGATGAAGTGGGATCTGTCGGAGAGATAGGACTGGAGCCACCTGAGTGCAGTACCTTCGATACCGATGTCCTGGAGTCGGGTAAGCAGGATGGTGTGGCTCACGGTATCGAAGGCTGCACTCAGGTCGAGGAGGATGTTGAGGGAACCGGTGTCAGCAGAGGTGAGGAGGTCATTGAGGACTTTGATGAGGGACGTTTCTGTGCTGTGGTGGGGACGAAAACCAGACTAAAGGGGTTCAAAAAGCTGGTTGGTTTGGAGATGGCAGTGGAGTTGTTTGGAGATAATACGTTCTATTGTTTTTGAGAGAAAGGGGAGGTTGGAGATGGGACGGTAATTACTGAGGGAGGAGGGATACAGACCGGGTTTCTTGAGGATGGGAGTGACAGCAGTAGTTTTGAAGGCAGAGGGAACGGTTCCTTGGGACAGGGAGGAGTTGAAAAGGTTGACAAGGTAGGGGCAGAGGACGGGGAGACAGGACTTCAGTAGAGGGTCAAGGGAGCAGGTTGTGGGTTTGGAGGAGCTGATCAGTTTGAGTATTTCAGGGGGGGTAACCAGAGTGAACTGGGAGAGGCGGCCGTGGGGAGGAGGGCTCGGGAGGTCCAGGGAGATGGGGGGAGAAATTGTGGCGGTGGATGCTGGGGGAGATGTATGTGTGTCAGATGCAGCTGATAGGGAGAGATTAATGGCAGTGATTTTGTCAGAGAAAAACTGGAGGAATGAACTGCATAAAGTGGAAGTGGAGGAAGGGACGGTGTCAGCACAGGAAGGGACGGTGTCAGCACAGGGTTTGAGGAGCTTGTTGACGGTGGAGAAGAGGGTCCTGGGGTTATGGGAGGAGTCGGTAAAGATGGTGGAGAGGTAAGCAGTTTTTGCGGCAGTGAGGGCGTCTCTGTAGGTAGTTAGATGGAGTTTGTAGGATTCATGGTGAACTGTGAGGGATGATTTCTTCATTGCGGAGTGATAGTGATGCAAACGAAGCATATCTGAAGGTTGAAGCCCTGGACTGCTAAACATTATACCCAGTATATTGCCATAAATATGATGATGGATTATCAGTAAAAAAAATCAACGTGACACGGAGACATTGGATTAACCTTGAGCAGCATTTTTATTCTGTTGAACACAACTTTTGATCACAAATCAACAAAAGGTAAGACGTAATTATTGTTATGGTTTTGAAACCGGATGTTGTTTTCTTTCTCTTTTCTGGCTGATGGCTCCACGAATTCTGGTCGTACAGTGATGACATTACATGTATGGAATCTGTGGAATCTCAGCTTGCTACATCTTGTTTGTGCAGTTACGATAAGTAATAATGGCATTTCTACCCTGAGTTCTGTGCAAAAGTTCATTAGCATTAGTTCGCTTTTTTTCGCTCAGGGCTAATTCAGAGGCTTGGTATTACTCTTGTGTATCTTTTAGCTAAAAATGGTTCATATTGTCAGTTAGCGGAGTTTCTTCCCGTTAATTGGGTATGGAACATTAATATGTCTTATGTCTTTATTAGGATCCCCATTAGCACTAGCATGAGCATTGGCTATTCTTCCTGGGGTCCTCACACACTCAAAACATACAACAAAATTAAAACAAAACAGCTCATAATTTCATGCAATTTACAGTGAAATGAAAACTAAAATGGTCATCCAATTATCGCCATCCTAAGGCCAAACAAAAGTAAATACAAATAAGTGTACATAATAATATATGCATACATAGCCATAGCCACAGGCACAGTTCAAATTTACTTTGTAATACTTAAATAATTTTTTAGCAACCTTTTGAAATGTACTTGAGAATTTTCCTGAATGATGTGAACCGGTAAAGAGTTCCAGCTGATCACGGCTCTGGACTGTTTTCTGTCCCATATTTGATTTAGATTTGGATAATACAAACCTTCCTTCTATTGTATGTCGTGTTTGATAGTTATGTTGTGCATATTGCGCTATAAACCTTTGTGATAATATATCTGGTGAGTGAGTCACTGTAATATTTCTGACAATTTTATAAAATATAAGTTGACCTCTGTCTGACAGTTAACCATTTCAGTGTCTCCAGCATTTCAGTGGCTCTGGTTCTGTAGGAGCACTGCAGTGCACATCGTGCTGCCTTATTTTGTGCTACTTGTAGTTTGTTTAAATCTTTTTCAGCAGCACTCGACCATATAACCAAACAATAATCAAGCTGCGACAGAACCAAAGCATCCAAAACTTGTCTACTGACATCCATAGGCAAATATTTTACAATTCTTTTTACAAGTGACACACCCCTTCCCATTTTACATACAACATTATCAATTTGTTTAGACCAAGATAATTTATGATCCAGGGTTATACCTAGCAATTGTGTCTCCTTGACCTGTTCAATTTCAATATGGTTTAAATGTAGTTGCAATTTTGGTTCACCTTTTAACTGATGATTTGATCCTATTAATAACGATTTTGTTTTTCCCGCATTAAGTACCAACTTATTATTTATGACCCACTCTGATATCAGTAGTAGATCTTTATTCATAACATTTGTCAACTCTCTTGTAGTTGATGCTGCATAATATATTGTTGAGTCATCTGCATACATTACAATTTTAGCTTTTTCTAACACCAATGGTAGGTCATTTGTAAAAATAAAAAATAAAAGTGGTCCCAAACAACTACCCTGAGGTACTCCACAAGTGACTGTTTACATCTTTGAGAGACTTCCATTAAAAAAAACAGTTTGACTTCGATTTGTCAGGTAACTTTCTAACCACTTCAGCGTTTCAAAATGAAAACCATATTGTTCCAGCTTGTGTAACAACAAAGAATGGTCAATGACATCAAAAGCAGAACTAAAATCAAGTAGTACTGCACCCACTAACTTCCTATTATCTAGTTCGCCCTTCCAGTCATCTGTCATTTGTGTTAAAGCAGTGCATGTGGAATGGCCAGGTCTGTAAGCATGTTGATACACAGTATTAAGTTTGTTACCTTCAAAGTATTTTTGTATTTGATTGAAAATTATTCTCTCCATTATCTTTGCTAATGCTGGTAATAAACTTATTGGACGGCTATTTGTACCAGAAAATGGTCCGGCTGGATTTTTTGCAAGTGGAATAATTGTTGCTATTTTCCATGCCTGTGGGCAAATACATTTATCAATACTCAAATTTATAATATGACAGATAGGCTCTGCAACAAAATTAGCAACATATCTAAGAAATGTACCAACTAAATTATCCACTCCTGGTGGTTTATCATTACATTTACCTAGTAGACATTCAACATCTGTAATTGTCACTTTTTCTATTTTAAATGTACACTGCTTATTTTTCATAATTAAATCCTTTATTAGAAATGTGGAGTTACTATTTATAGTTTGATTCATATTTCTCCTCAAATGTTTTACTTTATCAAGAAAATAGTCATTCAGATAATCAGCAATTTGTGCTGGTTGTCAAAAAAGTCCCACCTCAAGATATGTTGAGGTGGATTTCGGCTTACGGCCCATCATGCCATTCACTAAACTCCACAGTGTTTTCTTGTCATCCTTTATCTCTTTAATTTTATTTCCATAATAAAACTGTTTTTTAATTTTATTTAATGCTGTAACATAATTCCTTAACCTTCTATACATTTGCCCATCTGACTCATAACTTGATGAGAGAGCTACATGTGTTGCATCATCTCTTTGTTTCATTAGATCCCTTAATTTCTCATCTAACTAGGGTGCTCTAAAGTCCCTTACAGTCTGTTTTCTAAGTGGAGCATGCTTATCAATCACCTGCATGAATAACAAATGAAAGACATCAAGAGCATCATCTGGATCGACTTTGTCAAAAACATGTTTCCAACATATCTTTAGAACATCCTGTATAAATCACTCTTCACTAAAATATTTCATTGATCTCCTCACAATTACTTTTGGTCCAGCTTTTGGCACCTTTGTCTTTCTCACGATAATTATTAAGTTATGATCAGAACACCCTACTGGAATTGATATTGCCTGAGAACATACATGGCTAAAATTAGTAAATATATGATCAATACAAGTTGCACTTTTTGACCAATCTTTCTTTATGCATATCCTGTAGGTGTAGTCACCATTTGTACCAAGTTACATGTATTAATTATTGTCTGCAGCTTGTTTTAAGGGCACAGTGCAACATATTCCAGTCAATATTTAAATCTCTCTGTCAAGATCACAAACTTTGTCTAACATTTCACATAATTTGAATAAATTAAGTTTGCATTTGGAGGTCTGTAACAACATCCTACCAACAAAGGTTTCAAGTGAGGTAAATTAATTTGCAACCAAAGTACTTCAATATCAGCAGACATCAAATCATATCTCACTTTAGCTGGTATTTGCTTTTGAATGTATACTGCCACCCCACCTCCATATGCATTCCTGTCCTTTCTAAATATTCAATATCCATCAATATCCACAGCAGCGTCATTAAATGTGTCATCTAAGTGAGTTTCAGATATTGCTAACAAATGAATACCACATGATAATATTTCCTCTATCTCAGACACTTTATTTCTTAGACTACATATATTTATGTGAGCCAATTTAAACCCTTTACTTGGTGACTTATTCAACATTAAGATGGCAATTTAAATGTTATCTCTTTTTCACTTCCTATCAAAATGAGAGCTGAACTAAAACATACATGTAACACAATTTCAACCACACACACCATCACATACATAACCCAACATTTATCTGCACATAGATTGCTATAAATGTGCAGACCCACTCGCTCAATTAGACGAGCCTCCCGGTAGCTCCCAAACATTTTTAAATAATAGTATGAAATAGATTCATGGTAATGTCTCGCAACACTAGATCTAATCAATACATCACAATTATATTTTAGTAGGAATAAACAACAATAGAGACAAGTTGAAATTTGTCTCTATTCAAAATCTAATAAACATAAATTCATACTCGCAGATGATGAAGTAAATAACTTCAAATAAATGAGTAGATAACTCAGACCAGTGAATATTGGCCTACAAGAAAATAAAACAATTGTGGAGATCACCAAAACTGCAACAATTCCCATAATACAATTAATTTATTCTCCTATGTATAATCATACCATCTATCAGGTCATGTCAATCAGTCATTTCCCACCTTCATTTCTGGTTTGAACTGAAACCGGGCTTATCACTGTTTTATAGAAATGCTCAGCTTCACTACAGTCCCGATAAAGTTTGGTTTGTCCATTGAAGGTTACGATGAGCGTTGCGGGGAACAATAGTCCATGCCTCACCTCAGCCTTGCGCAGCTTCATCCTGACGTCATTGAATAGGGCTCTCTTCCTGGCAATATCCGGAGTAATATCAGGAAATATATTCACTCGCATGTCACGGAAAATAATCTCTCCCTTGCTTCTTGCCAGCTTCAAGATATCTTCCTTAGCTTGATATCTCTGCATAGTGACAATCATAGGTCTGGGTCTCAAATCAGTCCCCTGCCCAATCCTGGATGCAATCTCGACTGCCGGTTCACATGAGAGCTCACTTCCGAACACCTCCTTTAAAAAGTTTGTCACAAAGGCAATGGGATCGCTCTTCTCAATGTCCGTTTTCAGTCCAATCACACGTAGATTAAACTTTCTGCTTTGAATCTCCATCCTCTCTATTTTGTCTTTGAACTCTTTGTTTTCATTCATTTGATTGCCATTTGCGGTTTCGAGTATAGCAACCCTACAATCCATGTCGGTTATCCCCTCCTCCATATCACAGAGCTTCTGACAACATGAGTCAAGTTCTCCCTTTAAAGCATCAAGCTGCGGCTGGAATTTCTCGAAAGCAGCCCCTATCTCCTTTCTTATTATGGAGCGTATTAGTACCGACAGCACCGAGTGGTTCACCTGCGAGGCCCCGCTCTCCATGGCGTTCTCCTCTGCTGCTTGTGTGTCACTCACTCCCGAAAGACCGCTGCTCTCATTCAATGGCACTTTAGCCTTTTTGTTTGGTTTCTTCGATGGCATTACATTCCCCACATCGTATTTCGCTATAAACTTTGAGTGATCAACTTGCTCATCTGATCATAACCTGATTTCTCAAAAAGTTTGCTACGGGAGCTACACGCTCTCAGACTTCACACACAACTTCCACGCACGCGCATGAGTGCACTTTTTTTCATAAATGTTAAGAAGCCCTGAGACATAGTCTCGAAAAAAAACGTTCACGAGCGCCGATTGGAGGGGCCCTCGTGCTTAAGAGGTTAACCTATGGATTAACCTTCAGCAGCGTTTTTATGCCATTGAACACAACTTTTGATCAGAATAACAGCAAAAAGTAAGACGTTTCTCCCGTGTTTTCTCCATAAAGCTACGTGGTGTGATGTCTGTATTTGCTTCCCATGTCGCGAGTTCTGATCGCTCAGTGATGATACTAATGGCGCATTTCCACTACACGGCCTCGCTCGGTACGTCTAGGCCTTGTTAGGACTGGCTCACTTTATGGGGCATTTCCATTACAGTTTAGGAACTGGGGTAGTATCTATAGTAACGCAGTGTAGGCGGAGCCGTGACGTCATCTTCAATGAGAGCCCCAGAAAAACAACACAGCCGTTAGCTGTTAGCACTCAGAGCTCACCGCTCTTCATATCTGTTCAGAAACTAGACAAAAGTTAAACAAGTACAAACCACAGACTGTCTGTGTCATGGCGAATACAGTCGCTGGTTTATTTATGTCTGTAGGCCGTTGTTGTGAGTGTGGACGGTCGGAGCATTTACAACGTTAGCTTAGCCAAGCTCCATTTAGAAAGCACGCATTTTAAAAGGGTTTTTCGCCTGCCGTCTGTCTGCAGACTTGTCAAAGCATTGATTCATGGTTTTTACTAACCGGTATCAGTATGTTGTTACTTCGGCATCATTTCGAAACGTGTATTACAATTAAATCACGGTCAAATATGTTCATCTTGTTGTAGTTGTAGCTCCCTTGCCAGCGATTCTCTCTCTAGTTTAGCATACTCAGCCCGACTCAGCCTGGTTGTTCCTGGCCCTAGAACCACGATTTAGTCGGGCCAGAAAAAAGGTGAATTAGGACCCGCTAGCCGGTACTAGGCCAAGTGGAAACGCAACCAAAAATGGGCCCGCACGGCTCGGCACGCTTAAAGTGGAAACGCGCCATAATACCCCTAGAATCTGTGGAATCTCAGCTTGCTAGCAAAGCTTGTTTGTGCAGATTTGATAAGTAATAAAGTATTTATACCTAGAGTTCTGTGCTAAGTGCGTTAGAATTGTTTCGGTCAGGGCTCATTTAGACGTTTCTTGTGAGACTTGTGTTTTGTTTTGGTAAAAATGGTTCATATCGTCAGTTAGCTGAGTTTCTTCCCGTTAAGTAGGTATCACACATTAATAGTTTATTAAATGTTAAGAAGCCCCGAGACACAGTTGTGTGGAAAAAAAGTTAGCTATATCAGGAAATGCATCTCTACAGGTTGTGGTAGGAGTTTGTCTGGTGAGCACTTCTGCAAATTTGAGTAATATATAATAATACACAGAATTAACAAAAAGAATATACTTTATACAGAAATGGTCATAAGAAAAAGACCTGAGAGGAACTCAAGCAATCAGTAGTTTTCAATCACGACACCTATCAGAGTGCAAGCAAGAGGAATCAGCTAGCTAGCTCCGTGGAGAATTATTAAAGGTCTGCAGCGTGAACGTGTTGGTGGACTTTGAGGTTACTACGACGAGAAAATGTTTTCCCACATTGATCACAGCTGTGAGGTTTTTCTCCTGTGTGGATTATCATGTGATCCTTTAAACTTCCTCTCAGTGCAAAAGATGTATTACAAACTGAGCAGCTGAATGGTTTCTCTCCTGTATGGATTCTCATGTGTTCCTTTAAACTTCCACTCTGTGTAAAAGATTTCTTACAGACTGAGCAACTGAATGGTTTCTGTCCTGTGTGGATTATCATGTGATCCTTTAAACTTCCTCTCAGTGCAAAAGATGTATTACAAACTGAGCAGCTGAATGGTTTCTGTCCTGTGTGGATTATCATGTGTTTCTTTAAACTAACTCTATGTCTAAATGAATTGTTACAGACTGAGCAGCTGAATGGTTTCTCACCTGAATGGATTCTCATGTGGTCCTTTAAACTTTCTCTCACTGTAAAATATTTCTTACAGATTAAGCAGCCGAATGGTTTCTCTCCTGTGTGGATTATCATGTGTTTCTTTAAACGGCGATACTCTGGAAAGGATTTCTTACAGACTGAGCAGCTGAATGGTTTCTCTCCTGCACTACATCTCGAATCACTGACAGGGTCTTGTTCATTTCTCTGAGAGTTTGAACCTGGTTCTCTGGTCTTCTTCTCAGAAGAGTCTCCAGGGTTGTCCTCAGTCTCTGGTTGTAAATGTCCCTCTGAATCTGAGTTCCTGGCTGGTCCTCCACAGTCCTCTCCATCAGCCTCTGTTTCCAGGTGTTCAGTTTGTCTTTGCTGAGAGGACTGAGGTTTCTCTTCATCATCTTCACTCTTCACAGGGACAGGAGTGAATGTGGACTTGATGATATCAGCCTCCTCCAGCCATTGAAGCTGCTCTCCCTCCTGACTGATCCAGAGTTCCTCCTGTTCCTCTTTAATGTGTGTGGGGGGGTCTGGGTCCTCCTGGTCCAGACTGGAGCTCCACTCCTGCTGCTCAGGGGGAACCTCTTCTTTAACCACCACCAGCTGCTGGACGTCTGCAGGAAACAGGAAACACACACAGAGACGTTACAGAGAATAGCTGTTGTGTTCATTACGTCACCGCTCAAAGCCCCGTTTTGAACCCCTTATTTGTATATTCCTAATTAATATCATAAATACCTATGGCTAATATCTTTTTACATTTATGCACCAACAACTATCGCAGAGAAAGATAAGTGTAATTATAATTTGAATGGTTTGGTACTCCTAAAATCACATGTGGATACAGCTTGGGACCCGGATTGCCTTTTGTGTTTTTAAGGCAGCTCTAAATAGAGATCTGAATGATTTAGAAGAGTAACTAGAGCGGTCAGTCAAATTAAGTGCAGTCATGGCCTTACCCCCCATTAAACTCAACGAGGTCCGGCCCTCTGTATTTTTTCTGAGGTGTATGTAATCAAATAAAACACTGAAATGAACAGGGCTCTATTAGACTAAGTCGTTCCTTACTTAAACTGCAGAGCTTCAAGTTGGTTTCACTTGAGTGAATAAACTAGCAACATAGCTAAAGTTAATTACATTCGTCAAATTAACAATTTAATTAAACATTGTCCACGTAAATGTTTTCACTCTTGCATGTCAAGATAAAAAAAGGATAACAAGGTTTTACTGATTCTCATACAGAACAACTTCAAATATCATTTATGCTGCTACCCTCCAGAGGGAGTTTTATAGGTTTTTGCATGAATTGCTCATTCAATGTGATCAGGGGCCTCATTTATAAAGGGATATAAGCTCAAAAAATGGCGTACGCCAGTTTCCACGCAATGTTTGCGATTTATAAAATACTAACTTGACCGGAAAATGTGCGGTCCTCCACGCAAACTCTAACCCATGCGTACGCACTAAGCACAACAACGGGAGGGACGAGAAACTGCGACACCGTTGGCAGAAGGAAGAATGGAGAGAAATATGTGGTAATAATACCATGAATAAAATGTTACCTCTCATTTATCATATATGAAGAATTCATTTTCAAACATTGATTAAAGCCAATCTTAAAATGATTAAACAAACGCCTGTTGGAGACTCCTCAGTGCACACAAAAACATAACTTGGAGAAATAACTAAATACGGATGTTATTTGAAACCACCTTGAATATGTTGTGTTAATGTTATGAAATGTTTTTCTCATAAATTATGCCGTAAGCAGGAGGACAGAATTACGTCTAAACTGACGCCGTGTTGCATTTCTATAGGTTGTACCAGTGATGTGCGGTGAGGTTCATGGCTGGTGAGGCACTGACTCTTTCAGAGTCAGATTTACAAATATTATATTTTGACCTTAATCGAAATATTCTGTTATTTTCAAAAGCTTTTTTAGTCTGATGCTTCGATTCATTTTAAACAGACCGTTCAACAAAAGGATATCCACAATCTAAATATTGGATTGTTCTCTCTTAGTAAGATCCCATTTTCATTACAATGGTGGTCTTACCTTGACTTGAAGATGAAGTCCATGCTATCCTTCTGGACAACAATCTTTATTACTTTTTTGTAAAAGTCCTCCTTATCTTCCTCTAGTTTCAAAAGTCTAGCTTGTTGTTTTGCTCTACCGTCTCTGCGTAGAATAACAGTAGCAACAAGAACCTGTGGGCTCACTTGCGCCCCCTTCAGTGCGGCAGAGGTTATGGCTGCCTCCCCTGGTGCTTTTTTCATTGCCGTTGTATGATGAGACCAGCGAGCTTAAATATCATATATACGTGAAATAAGTTATTTAGAGAATATGGATGGCGAGGATAAATGTAATAAAGGGATCTACAAACATTACATTGGTGACATACAGTGAGATGGTAACAGGCATGCGCTTAGGGCCCGCTTTCCAGCCAGTTTCTGTGGGGTGACGCATTCTGAGGTGAGGCAGAGCTCATCTGTGCCTCACCTCACCACACAGTAACTGGCTCACTTCTCATCGCTACCCATAGTTGTAGCGGAGCTCGTCAAATTTGCTGATTTTGACTATAAAAAGCGACTGGAATCAAACATAAATCACATTTACAACACAGATCAGTGGAGACATTTTATTATTATTACTATTTAGTTTTTCTTTAGTTGTTTTTCCGTTACATTGGAGTATGACAGGTGAGGCTCTGCCTCCCCTGACTGCACATCGCTGGGTTGTAGATACGAGCATGGCTTTATATACTATCCTGTTTAATCGTGTTTTATGCCACTTGATAAGTCGCTCGTAAAACACAGGAGGTATGGAAACTAAGAACACCATATGTGGTCAATTGTACAGCTAATATAACACAACACATTGGTTGTATTTCCTTTAACTGGTGGATTATGGATATAGAGTTGCTGATCGAAAGCTGGAACACAAACCACCAAATACAAACAAATAATTCAGATCCAGTCGTCATGATTCCACTCCGGAGGGATTCCCCGATCATTTCTTACAGTCTCTCATCAAGGGGTGGGGTCTCCTGTCCCCGGTACAAACACACTGCCTGAGGAAGGCTATGTGTATTTATTTTTTATTAACCTTTTTCGGACCACTTATTTTGGTGACGATCCGACCTCCATGCTGTTACTCTGGTTCAAACTGCATCCACCAAACAATATGATTTATCTCGACCTGCCCAAAAATAACCAAAATCTGACACGGTGCGAGACGTCTGTTTTAGCTGTTCTGTCGTCATTTCCTGCGATCTTCTTCATGCAGTCAGAATGAATGAATGGGCGTTTCTTTGACTATTTATAGGCAAATCTGGGCGTTACGTGAAGCCCGCAAAATCTGCGCCGCATTTCGAGTCGATTGTGATTTATAAAGGGAAACCGGCGTAGGAAGTGCTGTACGCACTTTCCTCGCCGGTACGCAATGTTTGGTGAATCGGAAAATGTCTGTACCTATTTTTTTGCTTTGTACTACGTAAGCAACCTTCCCACGTGAATCCTATGCAAGGCGTTATAAATGAGGCCCCTGATCTTCATGTAAGTCACAATTATAGACAAACACCGTTTCATCTTGTAGAACACGCATGTATTCGTGTCCATTTTGATTAAATCCCGAAAAGTATGTGGCCTCCTAGAATTTAAAAAAACTAATTGAGTCAGGAGTTAAAACACTTCGTTTTAATCAGTGAAACACGATAAGAAGTGCTGTTCGAGCGTTAACTTATAAAAATCCTTCAAACATTATTGTTTGCTATTACCAAGTTTTAACTTTTTTTAACGCAAAAAAAAGATATCTGAAGACCTACGAGGAAGAATTTTTGATTTCACCAAAAGTTAGGGATGCACCGTTAGGAGTACGAGTACATGAGGACAGTATCGGCCTGATACCCGTTAGTGGGATCGGTATAGTTGCATCCCTAATAAAACACAGAGGGTTACAAATAAATATCAAAGAGTTGAGATATTGATGAAGATGCAGGTTATTTATAATGGGTTACAGAAGTGGTTCTCAAACTTTTTCTGTCAGGCCCCCCCTTTTGGAGAAAAAAAAAAGTCGGGTCCCCCGCAACACAAATAGTCACGTAATGGGCCAAGTTAAAGGTGGGGTAGGTAATTTTGGAGAAACCAGCTCGAGTGCGCTAGAATTTGAAAATACACAGCCGGAACAAATCTGCCACTTCCTCACAGAGCCCCTCCTCCAACACACACGAACGCGCACATGACCGATGAGGGCACGAGATAAGTTTGTGCACAGATGGAAGGCTGACAGGCAGGTAGGCCATCCAGTTACTTTAGCCGGCTCAGATGATTGGTCGTGCTTTTTACAGTACTACGGCTTCCACAGATGACATTTTTTTATGAATTTATTGTCAAAGCACTTCAGATATTCATTGCTATCGGGATGTTAAGAGCATTCCATGGAATATAACAAAAAGTGTATCTCGAGCCGGTTTCTCAAACTTACCTACCCCACCTTTAACATTTATTAAAATACATCAATATGAACGTGAGCATTCCTTTAAAAAAAAAAAAGAAACTTTGCGAGAACAGTGATAATAAAACAATGCTCCATAGGTCTGTGTGCTCAAAAAATAAATACATAATACAAGTGTGCAATCCTTTTGCTAGAACCATAAGTTATAATACTTTGCAATCCGTGCAAAAAAATGAAAAGAAAGAAAATGCTGATATTTGGCAAAAAGGTGTCTTATCACATTTCTTCAAAACGGGGTTGCAGGCTCAGTGGCAGCGCCAGAGATCTTCTTTTGGGGTAGCTTGACATTTCATAGAGGGTGCTCAAACATGTAGGGTTTCCCATTAATGTATTGGGCGCTACAGTTGAATGTTCTACTGCAGCAGTCTCCACGCACATACACAGTGTACCCGCGACTGTTACAATGAAGGCTCGATAATCAGCTCACGGCATATAGGTGTAAGCAGGGGTAGAGTGCTATTTTTATAGGTGGTGTGTGAATATTGAAGTTAAAAGCATCAATCTGGTGCACTTTGAGAGCAAAATGAAGAGATCTATGGATACATCTCTCAACACCCATATGAAACAGATTTCCTTTTTCTTTATGGATATTTTACAAGTCACCCTTTTAAACTTTATTCTTTTTATACTGTCATATAGTATTTCATAACTGTTTTTCATTTATTCTCAACTATAATGATCAAATGAACGTGTGCCTCGGAAATAATTGTTTACATTAATGGTGACCAAAACGTTTGAGACCCACTGAGATAACACTGAGAGAGTCCTTTAGCTCACTGAGTCTCTCAGTCTGACAGGAGAGGACTCTCCTCCACCTTGTTGTTGAAAAAACTCCTTATATCTGTTAGCGTAGCTCGCTAGCACCAGAAGCTAACAACAACGATCTCCGGTACCGGTTCGCTCTCACTCGCGCGCGCGCACACAAAATGGCTCGTTCTAAACACAGACAGAGCCAATGAAATGAAACAGAGACCCAGACATACTTGTACTGTAGTATATTATTTTCGAATCAATAATTTATCAAATTATGAATGTATTATTTTTTCTTTTTTTTGTCATAACAATTGTCCCCCCTCTTGCTCCCCACTTTGAGAAACACTGGGTTAACCCTTGGTAGTGCAGCCTGATGGCTACGGGCACAAAAGATCGTCCGAGGCGCTTAGTGCTGTGCTGAGGAGGGATGAGTCTGAGGCTCTTCATCTTCACTAGCTCTGCATGGAGGGATGAGTCTGAGGCTCTTCATCTTCACTAGCTCTGCATGGAGGGATGAGTCTGAGGCTCCTCATCTTCTCTAGCTCTGCATGGAGGGATGAGTCTGAGGCTCCTCATCTTCTCTAGCTCTGCATGGAGGGAGGAGTCTGAGGCTCTTCATCTTCACTAGCTCTGCATGGAGGGATGAGTCTGAGGCTCCTCATCTTCACTAGCTCTGCATGGAGGGATGAGTCTGAGGCTCCTCATCTTCTCTAGCTCTGCATGGAGGGATGAGTCTGAGGCTCTTCATCTTCTCTAGCTCTGCATGGAGGGATGAGTCTGAGGCTCCTCATCTTCACTAGCTCTGAATGGAGGGATGAGTCTGAGGCTCTTCATCTTCACTAGCTCTGCATGGAGGGATGAGTCTGAGGCTCTTCATCTTCACTAGCTCTGCATGGAGGGATGAGTCTGAGGCTCTTCATCTTCACTAGCTCTGCATGGAGGGATGAGTCTGAGGCTCCTCATCTTCTCTAGCTCTGCATGGAGGGATGAGTCTGAGGCTCTTCATCTTCTCTAGCTCTGCATGGAGGGATGAGTCTGAGGCTCCTCATCTTCACTAGCTCTGCATGGAGGGATGAGTCTGAGGCTCCTCATCTTCTCTAGCTCTGCATGGAGGGATGAGTCTGAGGCTCTTCATCTTCACTAGCTCTGCATGGAGGGATGAGTCTGAGGCTCTTCATCTTCACTAGCTCTGCATGGAGGGATGAGTCTGAGGCTCCTCATCTTCACTAGCTCTGAATGGAGGGATGAGTCTGAGGCTCCTCATCTTCTCTAGCTCTGAATGGAGGGATGAGTCTGAGGCTCCTCATCTTCTCTAGCTCTGAATGGAGGGATGAGTCTGAGGCTCCTCATCTTCACTAGCTCTGCATGGAGGGATGAGTCTGAGGCTCCTCATCTTCACTAGCTCTGCATGGAGGGATGAGTCTGAGGCTCCTCATCTTCTCTAGCTCTGAATGGAGGGATGAGTCTGAGGCTCCTCATCTTCTCTAGCTCTGAATGGAGGGATGAGTCTGAGGCTCCTCATCTTCTCTAGCTCTGAATGGAGGGATGAGTCTGAGGCTCCTCATCTTCTCTAGCTCTGCATGGAGGGATGAGTCTGAGGCTCCTCATCTTCTCTAGCTCTGCATTGAGAAGTTAGCGCTAACATCATTGTTTTTAAATCTTCTTCTCTGTGATGAGCTGCTGCTGAAGGGGGACGGGGAAGCATGCTGCAGGACTTCCGCAGGATCAGTAAATGAAATCCAACATTCAATATTCTGGGGAGGACGTAGTTTATATTTGTGACTTTGTTCTGCGGCTGCTCCCGTTAACTTCCAGAAACTACGCTCAACTTCCCGCTCGCTCTACACATGCTCGCGCCACACACGTCCCCCCCCCCTCTCTCTCCCTATAAAACACACACACTACTTGGATTATTCCTTGCACCCCTCTAGCATAAGCCTGAATGGTCTCAACCAAATTGCATCAGTAACGTGCACTTGTTGTTACAGCAGGATCACAAGTAGTGATGGGAATTCCTGCTCTTTTTAGTGAGCCGGATAATTTTGGCTCGGCTCACCAAGAAGAGCCGGCTCTTTCGGCTCCCAAACGGCTCTTCAGTTTACCACATATACCTTTTATAATTAAATCAAATGTAGCCCTGTTTTGACTAATGATTTATATGTGTACATATATCACTTAAATTATTCAATACATCCTTTGTACTGAAGTATTCAAAAGTAAAATTACATTTTTAATATAAATAGCGCTGACTTGCTTGTAGAACCACGCTACACAAAGCAGATAGCAACACCTATAACAACTGAAGCATAGACATTTAAAAAAAGGACAGCTACTGTATCGACATTTTAAAAGTGTATTTAAAGAAAAAGCCCTAACAAAACAGCAGGGCTTTTAACTAAAGAAAAAAAGACAGCAGCAGCTGACATCAAATCTTTGCTGAGCGTAAAGATAATCATAATAAATGAATAGTGAAAATAAATATATTGCAATGCTCAAAACAGCAGCATCCAACCGTCTCTAATCCTTGGATGTTACAGGTCACTGCATGCA
Organism: Pogonophryne albipinna; assembly: GCA_028583405.1. NCBI lineage: Eukaryota > Metazoa > Chordata > Actinopteri > Perciformes > Artedidraconidae > Pogonophryne > Pogonophryne albipinna. Next base: position 3,657,197 of record CM053243.1, read on the forward strand.
TGCACTGAGCACCCGTAGCGTGATGAATGATCATCATATCATTCTGCCAAAAAAAAAACGGCTCGTTCGTGGGCGCGAGCCGGCTCCCGTCGTTCACTTAAAAGAGCTGGCTCCTTCGCGACCGACACATCACTAATCACAAGGACACTGGTAAGGATCGGCCTATTGAGGGTGTTGCGCAGTGTGTGTGTTGTGGACATGTGTGTGCGTGCATGAAAATGTATTGTAAGTGCATATATTCTTGCCTGGTTCGGTTATCGGTGGGTTGATGTTCACAATGCAAAGCTTACTCTGCAATAGAAGGCAATATCCGCTAACTTTGCTATGATGATCACGGGACAGCGTGAGGTGCGGCCGCACCAGGCGACGCTCCCTCAACGTGCATAATGTACAATGTAACGCCCAGTTGATGCAGGGCCAATGTATGGAGTGTTCTTTATATTATAGTCGTTATATACATTTCATTGTGTGCCTTCCTGTATATTGTTCATGTGTGATTGTTTATAATAGTTAATTACTTAATTGTAATAACCTGTCATTTCAATCGTCATTCTGTTGCGGCCTTTGGCCAATAGAGGGCAGTATACGCCAGCTAATTGTGCCATTACTTTATCTACCTGATTTACTGTCTAACAATGTCACTGGTCATTATCCCTCTATAATACCTGTTTATCTATTATGTATCTTTATATTACAGATACCACACCCAATTACTATTGCATGTTCAATTCACCACCCTGGAGAGTCAATTAAGTTATTAAAGTTAGAACAGCCTGTGGACAGCCGTTCTTCCTCGCAGACAGTCGCCGCTGTAACTACCCGATCTGCATTGCGCATGTGCGAGATGGTCCGCCATATTGGACAACTCCGTACGGCAACCCAAATAGGACACTTGACACAGTGGCGTTTGGCTTCAGCACAAATTGAATGGATTTAACTTCTGTTAGACAGCTATATGCCATACATTTTTGCATACATTCACAGTAAATATTTATTCAGTATGATAGCTGTCTGACAGAAGTTAAATCCTTTTCTCACTTATTCTGACAATGTACTTAACCCCAAATAAAAGAACCCAATAAAAATAGTTGTTAAATAATAGTGAAGTCACGTTGTAATAACAATAACTCATCTCTCGGTTTTTTGAGTTTTGTGCTTTGCCAAAAGCCACTGTGTCAAGTGTCCTAGTTGGGTTTCCGTACGGAGTTGTCCAATATGGCGGACCATCTCACACATGCGCAATGCAGATCGGGCAGGGACGCAGATCGGGTAGTGACAGCCGTCACCTTCGTACAGAGGACAGGACAATCTAGCTGCAGCACGACCCGTATATTTTCGCAAGCCGTGTTGTCAACACTACTATTACAGTATATACAGTAAAACATCGGCAAAATTGGTACTCTATACATTGGCATCGGCTGACATTTTGTTAATTGATGCATCCCTACTAACGATAACAAAATGGAGGTGGGACTTGGCTTGTCCACTGCTCCTAATACTACGATGGGATAAATGCAGAAACCTGGGCAGCCGATTTGACCTGGGGGCTTAGACTTTGAATCGAAGGATCACCGGTCCCGATCAGACCAAATACAGAGCGTGGAGGGGTACCAGTTCACTTCCTGGGCCACAGCGGAGGTGCCCTCGAGCAAGGCACTGAACCCTCAGCTCTGGGGGCTGGCAAACTGGCTGCCCATTCACTCTCCTATCCTGCATGGGGTTCAGTTTCGGCATGTGTTAATGTGTGGGTACAAATAAAAGTTATTTCCCTGTTGGGGATAAATAAAAGTATATATTGTATCTTCAACAAACTAGGTACAGTGAAGGTAAAGATTAATGAAAAGAATAAATACTATAAGAAAAAAAGTAGAGAAACAGGAGAACTGCTTAAACAGTCAGCCACTCACGGTGGCGTCAACACGTTGTACATGATAGGCTAAGGGGCGGGACATCGCTAAGTGGTCGACCAATCACAACAGAGCCGGCCAGCTAAGCAATCAGAGCAGACTGGGCTCTGGTTTCAGATAGAGGGGGAAAAGAGGCAGTATGAGAAACATAAAGAGCTTTTTTAACATTAAAGCATGGAGACATGTCCCAGTGAAGACAACATACTAATACCAACCTGAAAATGAACAGAATATGTCATCTGTGTCGTTGTCCTCAGTCTCTGGTTGTAAATGTCCCTCTGGATCTGAGTTCCTGGCTGGTTCTGGTCCTCCATAGTACTCTCCATCAGCTTCTGTTTCCATGTGTTCAGCTGAGCTGCTGGCTGGAGGCTCTGCCTCTCTGTTCTTCTCAGTTTGATGAAGCTGTGAGGACTGACGACCAACACACTTATGGGTTTTGACCAGATTACCCCGGATAAATCTTTTATCACAAACACTACAATGGAATGGTTTCTCTCCTGTGTGGATTCTCATGTGTCTCTTTAAATCTCCTCTATGTTTTAAAGACTTCTCACAGACTGAGCAGCTGAATGGTTTCTCTCCTGTGTGGATTATCATGTGTCTCTTTAAACCTCCTTTCTGTGTAAAAGAATTGTTACAAACTGAGCAGCTGAATGGTCTCTCACCTGTGTGGATTTTCATGTGTGTCTGTAAACTTGATTTCTGTGTAAAATAATTGTTACAAACTAAGCAGCTGAATGATTTCCCTCCTGTGTGGGTGCTCATGGGTCTATTCAGATGTAACTTGCTGCAATTTTCTTTCCCGCACCGAGAGCATCTAAAGCGTTTCTCTCTAGCACTATGTCTTGAATCACTGACAGGGTCTTGTTTATTTGAAGCTGACACAGGTTCTCTGGGCTCCTTCGAATCTCCACTGTCTTCAGGGTCAGGTTCAGAAGAATTTTGAGTGTCAGGTTCAGAAGAGTCTCCAGGGTTGTCCTCAGTCTCTGGTTGTAAATGTCTCTCTGGATCTGAGTTCCTGGCTGGTTCTGGTCCTCCACAGTCCTCTCCATCAGCTTCTGTTTCCAGGTGTTCAGTTTGTCTTTGATGAGGCTGAGAGGACTGAGGTTTCTCTTCATCTTCACTCTTCACAGGGACAGGAGTGAATGTGGACTTGGTGATATCAGCCTCCTCCAGCTCCTGAAGCTCTCCCTCCTGACTGATCCAGAGTTCCTCCTGTTCCTCTTTAATGTGTGGGGGGGGCTCTGGGTCCTCCTTGTCCAGACTGGAGCTCCACTCCTGCTGCTCAAGGGGAACCTCTTCTTTAACCACCACCAGCTGCTGGACATCTGCAGGAAACAGGAAACACATATTCAGAGAAACTGTAGAGTATTAGAATTTAAATTCTAACCACGAGTTACACTTCATTAACTTTGCAGCCCATTCCTTATTTTAAATGCTTGCCTATTGATTTGCTAAGTCCGGCCCACTTTGTATGTCTGTTGGCTCAATAGTCTGTCAATTACACTTTTTTTCCAGATGCTCTGGAGAGTTTCAGGACAATAGTTGAGTTAGTACTGTAGCTGATCTAAAACATAGTAACAGTGCTTAGTTTGGACAGGGAGAGCGTGGGGGCGAAGTTTCTACTTTTCTTTTTGCAGATATAAGTTGCTACATGTAGGTTTCAGTAATTCATGCTAATGTTAGTTAGCAGGGTTAGCTCTGTATTTACTGGCTGTATGAGATGTTGGTCTGTTTTTAGTGATTATTTTAGACAGTCGGAGGGGCCTCCTATTAAGGCACTGCTAGCTGTACCCTTCATTTAACACGTAGAAAATAGGCAGGAGTAGTACGAGACAGGATCTCAAAATCCTGAAATTCTTCTGGAAATCCTGAAACTTTTGTAAAATGTCAAAGTGCTGACTTTTTTCAGAAAATATCAAAATTCTGACTTTTTTTCTCAAATTGAAAAGTCAAATTAGTGACTGTAGTTTGACCAACGGTACCCGGTCACCTAATACCATTACCGGTCTGTGGGAAACACTTCATCATAGCTCATGACAGAGATGGAGTACTCGAGTGCCGATTTTCGGGACTCGTGACTCGACCTCGCGCATGATTGACGCAACTCTGACTCGTGAATTCTCGCGCACGATGACTTGGACTCCGACTCGGACTCGTGAATTTTTCCCCCACGATGACTCGGACTCGACTTGTATATTGACGCTCCGACTTGGACTCGAACAAGTTTTCTCTGGAGTCTGATGTCCTCTATCCTGGCGTGTGCACCTGCGAGTTCACGTACTGGGCCCCGCTATTCTAGTCCAGAGACACACCCCGCATCGTGCTGTATGCTTTCACACATTCTGCATTGGGAAAGCGCAGCGCAAAATGCTCGTTATGTGGAAAGAATATTGAAGAGAAGGCTCCGTAACACATTACTCTAAGGATCGAGTTCAGACATGGCTGTCTTGAACACTATCAGAGTAACGTGATCTAATCAATAAATAAAGATTTAGCCAATAACACGAAAGCAAATGGCTACTTAAAGGTCCCATGTCATGGCCATTTCTACTGATCATAATTCCATTGTTGAGGTCTACTAGAATAGATTTATATTGTGCAATTTTCCAAACTCACATTGGTTTCTCACAGCATCTCTGTGTAGTATGTGTAGGGTATCGTTTGAATTTCCACGATTCTGATTCCGATTCTACTTTTCGATTCCGGTTCTTAACGGTTCTCAATTCCGATTCTTTGAGGGAGGGTAAAAAAATGATACATGCTTCTTCCACCAAAAAAATTACATTTATTCGAGAAACTTTTACACAGGTTAGTTTACAGTAATATTCACATGAATCAGTCTGTTTATATTCACTGCTATGTAACTGTAACCTGAGAACCACTGAAGCTACAGCAGTGCAACTTTTAAAGGAAACCCCCCCCATTTAAAGAACAGTTCTTGTTGAGAAAAACAAGCATATCTGCCTCTCAGGCATACCTGGAAGAAATGTTTGAACATTTTAAAGTAAAATACTTCAATCTGGTGCACTTTAAGCAGAATGACTAGAGACTAGATCTAGGGGGTACAACTCTAAACACCCATATGAAAAAGATCGGTTTACATTTTAATAATTAAATAAGTATGTGAGCATAACCAATAACCCATAGCCAATAACAAATACATGCAACGTGTTTTATTTTTGTTGTTCATTCATATCTTATTTTACTTTTTTATTTATGCATATTGTTTTTGTATCTCCAGTTTAAAACGATATGTCTGGTTTACTGTCCTATAGTTTACATTGGAATGATTTCAAACCTGTTTTATCCCAATAATTATAAAGGAGTGCCTTGGAAATATGTGTTTACAGAAATTGTGATCAAACCGTTTGAACTTAGACTAAAGTGAACTATCTAAACCCTCAGAGTCCTTTACCTCACTGAGCTGTAGTATCAGCCTCTCAGTCTGACTGGAGAGGACTCTCCCTCCACATCATTGTAGAAACATCTTCTTCTTCCGTTAGAGCAGCTAGCACCAGATGCTAATAACAACAGCGCCCTCCCTTTCTCCCTCGCTCGCTCCCACGCTCGCACTTTGGCTGTGAGCTGCGGTTGCCAGATAAGCCAACATCCCCCATTTTCATCACTTACAGCGCCCATCGTACAGGGCGAATGAAACGTGTAACCGGGGTGAAAAGGGTGTTACATTTACTTAATTATGAATGTTGTTACATCAAGGCCGAACATTAGGATGAGCACCAAAGGTCAAACATTTTTTTTTCCTCCCAGAGCTGTCAGCGCAGCGCCTCCACAGATCTGGCGCCCTCGGCGAACATCTATAACGCCAGTGCGACGGGCCGGCCCTGATCTCAGGTTACACTGTAGGAAGTGTAGGTACAACGCTACATTTCCCGCCCCTTCGCAGTCATACAGTAGGCTACGGAGAGCGGCGAGAAACATTTCCTCAGGCATCGAAAAGCGGAACCGAAATTCACATGTCTAAATGATGCCGTTGGAATCGAAATGTTGGAACCGGTTCCGAACCGGAACCGGTTCTCGGTACCCAACCCTAAGTATGTGTATTCACTATCTGTCCTAAACGGCTTGTTGGAGCTCCTGCCCCCCCCCCTATGAGCCCAGTGGCCGTCTGCGAGACAGCGAGACACAGCCCGAACACACACACACCCGCAGCCTGGCTGGGAGTTTGTGTGTGTGCTCACACACCGACTCACAGCCTCGCCGCGTCCTGCCGTCTCAGGGAGGAGAAATCGGCGGAGCTGCAGCTGAGAAAAGATTGAGTGTGTGTGTGTGTGTGAGGAAGTCTGCGGATTGGACTTAACGTAACGGCTCCACGGATTGGTCCATTTGGGTATGGGCACGTCACTGTACCCCAGGAAGAAAACAATGGAAATAGAGCAATCTCCAACGAGGCGTTCTGGGGCAGCATAGACAGGTATTTTCTGTGTTAGAGTTTTACTCTTTTAACATGCAGAATGTCGTCATTTTGCATACAATTATTATAGTGAATGTTTAAATTCTATCAATAAAGATTAAGCCCCAGAAAGCACATGGCTACTTAGTAGCGTCCCCGGCTGAATGATGGTCAGACTCTCCAACTGATGGTATCTGTTTATTGCACACCCTTGCTTTTATACAATCATTACCAACGTAATAACTTGTGCCCTTATCAGCCGGGTGCTAAAATCAGAATGCAACTATTTAGTATGTGTTAATTTATTCGTCATCTATCCGTCATTATACATGTGTGTTTACACTGCTCCGTTATCCATTGACTTCCGGTAAAAGTTCCTTCAAAATAAGAGTCCCGATCTTATTACTATCAAAATAAAAGTGCAAAACGAAAACTTTACCATAAGAAAAATATTGGCATACAAATATAATCACTTCTCTAAAAGGTAACTCATTTTAAATATAGCTAGAAGGTAATTAATAATAATAATATTAATATTAGTAATAAGCTTTATATTTGTATAGTGCCTATTACAAGAATAGTAGCCAAACTGGCTTCACAGTAGTTCAACAGACACATTAGTATAACATGACAGGATAAAAGCAATGTAGAGGAGCAGCTACATTTCAACACATACATCCACTAAGATTAATACATGAAGACTTGTGACTCGGACTTGACTTGGACTCTTCTTGGGTGACTTGGACTCGGACTCGACTCCGAATCTCCCTAGGTGACTCTGACTTGGACTCGAAAAGTGGGGACTCGAGAGTGACTTGGACTCGTGAATTGGTGACTTGTAGGGCTGTACCCGAATATCCGAATATTCGTTCGTTGGAGAACTATTCGGGTTTCAATTTCGTTATTCGGATATTCGTTTTCTTTTTTTCTTTATTGAAAACTCCAATATCAACATAAGAGCTTGTGCCTTTTCGGGGGGTGCTAACACTTAACCATAAACTTTATCGTTTACTTTCTCCGTCTTTATATGTAGATGTCAATCTCCGTCACGTTGTTTCCATAGAAACAACAACTTCCTGTCAACAGCGCTAACTCTCCTTCAAAATAAAAGCATGTCCATACAAAATAGGAAGCCAAGCCAAATTACACTTAAGACATATAAAACTGCAACGAAAGTAACAAACACAATGCGATATCCTTTTCAATTTCAAAGAACACAAATTGTGTTATATACATTAACAAACAACTATAAAACAACAATACTGTAGAATAACAAAATGAATGCCGCGAATAAACCGAAATACACGTGTTGAAGCGGTTCGCTGCGGATTACTACGCACTAGGGATCGACCGATATGGCTTTTTCAAGGCCGATACAGATTATTAGTAATCAAGGAGACCGATAAAAATGTAGAATAGCACAAACTCCAACACAACTTCTTTGAAATGCATTTAAGCATATATAATTTATGTTTAATGAACTTTTAAACATCTTACAACTGGTTTCCTCTCTGTGACCCTGAGTAAAGTAAATGAAGTAAAAATAAAATAAAAACTACTAAAACTTGTTCTGAACTTCTGATATTTGAGTCTCACTCATTTAGTAGTCCCAATTCAGCAGCACCAGATTGTGGTGCAGAAAGCAGAGTTGCTGCGAGGCTCCACTTGCAGCCGTCACAGTCCCAGTCGTCCCAGCGCGTCACAGTTTCTCCGCTGCGAGACGCGATATGAACCAAATAAATAAACGTAGGCATTATTTGATCTGTGACATTACGTATTGTTAATGTTTTCATTTTCTATTTCATTATTTATCCATTGTATTTCTTCCGGCAATATTTTTTGTAAAGTGATATTCCAAATGTATTGAACTAAATGTCGACATGAATATATTTTTGCATTATCTTACACCAACAACTACCGAATAAAATGCTTAAAGAGTTAATAAAGAGTCTAAAGACATACATTTTCATAAGAATAAAATTGTCCAAAAACAACAATAGTGCAAACTCAGGTGTTAACCTGTTAAGCCCCATAGCCCCCGCCGGCAGCTTCTTAACATTCACAACCTGTGTCATACCCACTTAACGGGAAGAAACTCAGCTAACTGACGATATGAAAATGTCTTTGCCAAACGAAAGGGTAATACCAAGCCTCTGAATTAGCCATGAGCGAAAAAATGCTAAAGCACATAACTCACGGTAGAAAAACTTTATTACTTATCGGATCTGCACGTAGCTTTACTGAGCCAAAACGGCAAATATGTCTTACCTTTGCTGTTTTTCTGATCAAAAGTGGTGTTCAATGGCATTAAAACAACAAAAACGCTGCTGAAGGTTAATCCATAGGTTAATCCAATGTCTCTGTGTCCCTTTAAAATGATTACTGATAATCCATCATAACATTTATGGCAATAAGCCAAGTTTTCCGTTTTCAGAGCGTAACATAGCTTTCGGTTTGGGCAAACTGCGTGCGCATCACTCTCACTCCTCAGTGGTAACGTGTAGGTGTATTTTAGGAACTTCCCCTCGATTCTATTGGCTCTATTCTGAGTTTTCTACATCCAACTCACAGGTTTCTCATTGCTTTGAGAAAAAAGATTATTAATTTAACCCTTTTAGAAGTAAAGTTAAAGTCATTTGTTCTGGGAATGTCATTTTTGAGCCCTGAAAAACAGGCTTGGGGCTTAACAGGTTAATAAAAAGTCTAAGGCTGGAGCCACACGAGGCAATAGGCACCAGAAACGTATCCGTTCACACGAGACCGCTCGAAAGCGCTGGAGACGCTGTAGTACAGGGCTATTCAATTGGCGGCCCCCGGGTGATATTTACTGGCCCTTTGAGTATAATGTTAAAAAGAAAAAAGAAAAAATTAAAGTTTAATTAAAAAGAAAAATTCATTTAAAATTATTTTTTTAAATGACCTTCGACGGTTTCGCGCCAATCGTACGATTAATCAAACCTGGTCAGCATAGCTGGATATCAAAATGTCTCTTTCTACGTTAAAATAACGAAAGGTTGACACCGAAAACCGGCAATTCAACAGCGAGTGGAAAGAGAAGTACTTGTGTAAATGTCAGTAGGAGGCACGTGTGTTTAATCTGCAATGAGTGTTTATCGGTGTGTAAAGAGTACAACTTGAGAAGGCATTTTAAGACGGCTCACGCCAACTTTGACGCCACTTTTCCAGCAGGCTCTGATGCCCGTCGCCAGAAGATTTTGGGGCTAACTTTGTGCTATGACCAAAGACGTAGCTCCCTGTTTCGGGCTTGCACTGACCAAGAGAGAGCTACCGCAGCGTTCCTACGAGTGGCCTGGATATTAGGCAAAAAGAAAAGGCCTTTTACAGACGCAGAGACAGTCAAAGAGTGTATGCTTGCATCAATTGAGGAAGTGGTTGCAGATGAGAAAATCAGAAAAAGCGTTATTGACTCAATTAACATACCGATTTCTGACACGTCAACACCAAGGAGAGTGGAGACCCTTGCATCGGACGCTTTTGAGATTCTCTTGGACAAACTGAGAAAGGCGGAGGTTATGTTGCTAGCTATTGATGAATCCACTGACAGCAGCGATGTTGCACAGCTGTGCCTCTATGTTAGATTTTTTGATGGTGAGTGCTTTCGGGAGGATCTACTTGGATTAATTCCTTTGGATGGACACACGACGGGTGATGTGATGTTCCACAAAGTGGTTTCGTTTTTCAAGGAGCACCAGTTGGGATTGGATCATATTAACATGCTTGTAACGGATGGGGCCCCTGCGATGTCGGGCTAGGCTGGCAGATGTGGCTCCACAGCTGAGATCGCTTCATTGCCTCATCCACCAAAGCCTCCAGTGCGCAAAACTGAGTGGTGAGTTAAAAAACACAATGGACTCTGTCATGGCGATTATTAACTTTATTCGTTGTAACTCCAGTTTACAGCACCGCCTTTTCCGCCAGATGTTGTCAGACATGTCAGCTCAATATAATGACTTGTTCATGCACAGTGACATTAGATGGCTAAGCAAAGGAAACGTCTTGAAACGATTTTGTGAACTTAAGGAGGAGATCATGGCGTTTCTCCGCAATTCAAAACATAAAAAAGCCAACGCCTTTCTGTGTCTGATAGAGAATGATGAGTTTTACGCTGCCGTTTGCTTTTTGAGCGACATTTTCCAACATCTGAACCAACTCAATTTGGAGCTGCAGGGCAGAGATAAAATGGTTACACAACTTGTGGAGAGACTCCATGCGTTTCAAAAAAAGCTCACACTTTTTTTTGCGGATTTATGTCCAGGCAAAATGCTCCATTTTCCAACACTGCGCACTGCAGGTTTACAAATCACCAAGGTGATGACTGGATTTATGGACGCATTGAAAACCAACTTTGCCGCGAGGTTTGAACATTTCAGTCTCCCGACTGAAGTGATGAGATTTGTGAAGGACCCTTTCTCTGTGAATGTAGAGGGGGAGTTTGCACTGAAAGCAAAGGAGCTGATTGTGACATTAAATGAGGCGTCTTTACAACTCGAACTCATTGACATTCAGTCATCAGATGACCTGTGACAGTCATTTCAGCTGGCAGGTTCTGAAAAGTTCTGGACTCATGAAGTCAGCCACGAGAAATTCCCTCATTCAAGGGGTCTTGCACTTTTTGTCCTCACAATGTTTGGCTCGACTTACACGTGCAAATCGGCATTCTCACACATGAATGCCATAAAAACTAATAATCGAGCATCCCTCACTGACCAGCATCTGCATCACTGTATGCGTATTGCCATGACAACGTATTCTCCCGACTTCCCTGCTCTTGCTAAATCGAAAAAATGCCATTTCTCTCATTAGATGGCACATATCTGCCAAGTTGGTTGCATACTGTATTGTCAGTTATCACTATGTTAATCAAAAAAGGTTTGAGTTTTAAAAGGCTGTGTGTTGTGGTTTGGTAATTAATACAAGTCTTTTGATAATTGTTTTTGCTTTTAATTAAGCAATTGATGTGGCATGGCTCACTTGTCTTTATTGTTATTATACCATAATATGCACTGTTGTTTGTGTATGGCCCTAAATTGCTATTTTGTGTGAATTATTAGATCATTTAATCTAAATCTAATGATGTTGATGGTTATATTAGCTTCACATGTACTGAGTTCTGAACTTGCCATTTATAAAGGCCTTGGGGCTATGTTTGATTTAATTAAACAAAATATATGCACTCCACTATGCTGTTGTAGTCATTTCATTTCAAACCTTTATTTATGCAGGTGAATCCCATTGAGATCATTGATCTCTTTTTCAAGGGTGACCTGCTGTAGTATTTACTGTATCTGAAGCTCTTAATATGATTGCTCATATTTCAAGCCATTTTTTTCCCTGCCCCTTGCTTTGGATCATTTTCATCAACCGGCCCCCATTCCAAACTAATTGAATAGCCCTGCTGTAGTACATATGCCGGGCCTGTAAATGGCGCTGTACTCCTGCCACAAAAGCAGCGAAGAAGACTTCCCACTAGGGGTGTCACGGTATACGTATTCGTACCGAAAATATTCGTTATGGGCCCTTCGGTTCGGTAAACGTGTGTACCGAAGTGTACCGAACGAATATAACGTTAAACGTAACAAATTGAGAACGTGAACAACTTTTTGGAAGTAATCTCAGGTGCTGCGTCGCAGCATTCAGAGTAATTTGCTCACATTGGGTTCAACGCGTCATAGAGCGAGCAAGTCATTTCATTGGACGAGAGGCATACTCGAGAGCTGGTCACAGGGATGCGTTCAAATTTAGTCAGTAATTTGAGGAACTGTCGAAATGGTGAACGCAGATCAAGTTGAGCTCGAAAATCCTTCAGCATCATTGAAGTCTCCGGTTTGGGAACATTTTGGTTTCGCAGTTACGTACAAGGATGACGGACAAAGACAGGTGGACCGAACCAAAGCCGTTTGTCGGCATTGTTCAACTAAAATTGGTTACGCGGCTGGCAATACATCAAACTTGCACACTCATTTGAAAAGGCATCACCCGAACGTGAATATCACCGGTACCAAAAGAAAAATGTTAATGTTTTTCTTTAAAAAAACATGAAAATACAAGCAAGTCATAATGTCAAACTGGCTGCTTAGGTACTAGTACAGTACAGTTCAAATACAGATTATTTCAGTTCATCGAAATGCTGCACCTTAAAAGGTGGGGTAGGTAATTTTGATCGGGGCGGACGTAAGCTAACAGAGAACGTACAATTTTTGACGATTTACATGTCGCAAATGACTCCAAACTACTCGCAAATAGTTTTCCCGATATTCACGAAACGCTGTATACACATTGCTATTATGACACACATATTTCAGATGGCTTTTTATTAGCCCCGCCCCCCAAAAAAAAGGCAATTTTGAAAGACGGACGTTTTTCATGCATTTTGAGCACATTTTTGCACACTGCTCTTAGGGAAATGATCGGAAATATTCCATTCCAGGACCAGTTCAGCCCATATCCACAGCCATGCTAAATTGGGAATAAAAAAGTTACTAGCTCAATCGGGGCGGTCGTAAGCTAACAGAGAATATACCATTTGACGATTTACATGTCGCAAATTACTCCAAACTACTCGCATATGGTTGTTCCAATATGCACGAGACGTTGTATACACATTGCTCTTATGATTGCGGACATCTTTCAAATTGCCTTCCATTTACCCCACCACACAGAAAGTCGGCCATTTAGAAAAATGTGCAGTTTTCATGCATTTTCTGCACATTTTTGCTAAGGCCTCCTAGAGAAATGGCCGGGAAAATTCCATTCCAGGACAAGTTCAGCCCATATCCAATGCGATGCTACATAGCGAAGGAGTAGTCAGTCGCTCAAACGGGGAGCTCACAGGCTAGAATGTACCATTTTCCAACATTTAGATGTCAGATAAGCTACTCTGCCTTCCACATCATCTGTCTCGAATATTTGAGAAATTACGAACGGCTCATTTTGGAGGACTCGAGGCGCGTCTGCTTGACGCCGGGATGACCAGCGACCCTCCCCGGCAGGCGCTCGGACGCGAAGGCCCGTCCACAACTGCGTGCACGTCTGTAACCACAGTTTTAATTATATTTTGTATTTATTTGAGTGAATACATTATTCACAGTTTAATAATAATTAAAACCCCCCAAAAAATATTTTATGTTTTGTGATAATTTTTTCTGCTGTACCGAAAACGTACCGAAACGTGACCTAAAAACCGATGTACGTACCGAACCGAAATGTTAGTGAACCGTTACACCCAGTGGCGGCTGGTGGAAAATATTTTCGGTGGGGCTATGGAAATGGTGACCAAACAATACTAGGGGGATTCGGGGGGATGCTCCCCCGGTAAAAAAATTGAGAAATGACCCCTTAAATTATGATTTCTGGTGATGTTAGGGGGGGGACAAATTGAGGTTTAAAAATATGAGAAGACTGATCAATACCTCCATAGTCTTCAGTGTGGTTAGCTATGAATCCTCAAACTTCGAAACACCTTGTCCTGGACATAGTTTCTACAGTATAAACTGTGCAATAGTGCAGTAGGCCCACACAAACTGCAGAACACCGGGGCTTTGGGAACACTCAAATGATTTAATTCCCATTCAACCCGTTAAGGGGCTTTTTCCCCCCCGTTTTTTTTCTCACGAAACTGTGCCTCAGGGCTTCTTAAAATGTAATAAACTATTCATGTGTCATACTCATTTAACGGGAAGAAACTCAGCTAACTGATGATATGAACCATTTTTACCGAAATAAAACAAAAGTCTCACAAGAAGCTAAATGAGCCCTGAGCGAAAAAATGCTAACGCACTCTAGGTATAAATCGATCGATATACTTATCGGATATGCACAAACAAGCTTAGCTAACAAGCTGAGATTCCATAGATTCTAGAAATATAAGGATCATCACTGAGCGATCAGAACTTGCGATATAGGCGAAGCAAATACAGACATCACACAACGTAGCTTTAGGTAGCAAAACACGGAGATATGCTCACCTTTTGCGGTTATTCTGATCAAAAGTTGTGTTCAATAGCATCAAAACGAGAAAAACGCGGCTGAAGGTTAATCCATAGGTTAATCCAATGTGTCTGTCACTTTGAAAAAATTATTAATGATCCATAATTCAATTTTTATGTAAAAAACTGAGTTTTCATATTAGCTGCTAATGATAGCTTCCAGAGTGTATGACAGCTTCCTGTTTTGTCTCCTTGGATACGAGTCAAAACAGACTCACAGACTGCCTTGGGCCAGGCGCTGAAATTGTAGCCCTTGGACCATCAGATCTGACGATGCTGATTGGCTGAAATTATGTTTTGGCGGCATAGTACTTCTCAGGTAGCAACAGTCAGCACTTGGTTGGCTGCTGCTGCACTTAGGGCTCTTTTCTTAGCGCCCAGACGAGAGAGGGGAATGATACACGAGCAAAGATTTCTGCGGCCAGGCAGGAAACACATGACTTATCGGTAACTTTAGACATTGTAACACAATTTTAAACGAGATGTTATTGTAGATTATACATTTTTCTGATACCAACTATATAATATGTACCTTGTTTATTAAAAATAAAAATGAAAATTATTTTTTAAATTTATTTATTTTTAATGATAATCTAAAATGTGGGAAGAGGGGGGGCGGCGCCCCTAGCGCCCCTATGTGCCAGCTGCCACCCCTACTTCCCGCGCATTGTTGCCCTTCTATTTATTCTCCGCTGTGGACGCTCTGGCTCTTTTTCTCCCTCCCCGAGGCAAGCGTTTGCTCCTGCTGTAAATCTCTCCGGTAGTCCACCAGCAGATGAAAAACACCCACCCATCTTCCAGGGGACGAGGGGACCGTGCGGCAGAGTTTCAGTTAGATTTTTGTTCACCGGTCAACATGTCCGTTAAAGTTTAAATCTTCCCGACAAAATTAGTGCCGGTCAGAGGTCTTCTTTGTTATTTATTGAGCTTTAAAACAAATTGATAACGACTCTATATAATAATAAAAAAACGGAGCCTCTCTTTTCCTCCCCCTCTTCTGACAGCCCAGAAGCTGATCTCTGAGCAGGGGAGGCGGGGCTATTGCTTTAACGTTATCAGAAAATGATCGTATAGGCATAAACACGGAGCCGTTTGACCCCCCAGAGCGTTTCGTTTGCAGATCTACCCACCTTGGGATCCGTTATCGTTATATGCGTTTCCATGTCGTCCTCATGTGGCCGAACCGTCTATCTGATAGATAACTGTAGCAGATATGACCATTATCGTCCTCGTGTGGTTGGGGCCTAAGCCCCAAGCCTGTTTCTCAGGTCTCAGGCTCGAAAATGACCTGCCCAATTGACAATATCTTCACTTCTAAAAAAGGGGTAAATTAATAATCATTTTTCTCAAAGCAATGATAAACCTGTGAGTTGGATGTAGAAAAGTCAGACTCAATATATAATTGTTTTATTGTAAAGTAAATTCAGATTGAACATGGTAATGTGTGTGTGTGTGTGTGTGTTTTGAAGCGAACAAAGCAGCAGCAAAATAGGTCTGTGGAGTGTCTTCAAAGTTAGATCTGTAAGAAATGCAACGGCCCCCAAAGAAGAGCTTGCCTGTCTGCCTTATTTCAAAGTGGGTTATTGAACCAGAAGTTTGTTGCTTCGGCCCTGGAAGACTGCAGAGAGTCATCCCCTGTTTTCCTGGACTACGGTCTGGGAGCAGATAGGAAAGTTTAACACCAGAATTCGTATCTACTAAAATAGCAGCATCATCTGAAACAACAAACAGTCTCTGAGAGGAGCTGACAGGCTGCAGGGAGTGGAAGCAGAGCGCTGAACACACACAGGAAATACGGCTCTTATTAAAACAATGTCAGTCTTAAAGTACCGATACTAATGAAATGGAGGAATCGTAATGTTTTTAACGGCAGGGTATCGCGATACCTTTCTAATATTTGTGCACCTTGCAACACTAGTATGTATATATATATATATATATATATAAATAATACATCCAAGTGTTGCACGGTTGTGTTGCATATATATATATAAAAACTTTACTCCAAGTCCCTCTCGTAAACATCCAGCTGAATACACAGACGCACAGCTGAGGGAGGGGATTCAGCTAGCCGACTGTATATGGAGACCATAGTTTGGGACGTGGGCGCAACGTTGTCAGGAGTTCAATATAAAGCCAGCCCACTTTTTAGTAATGTCATCATGACCGCAGCAAATCTGGATCAGCTCCGTTGTACCCCCGTTTTTACAGATGTGGGTACGTTTTATTTTCTGACATTTGTGAGTCTCCTTACATATTTATGTATACAAGACATCAAAAAGGGCATTTTGCATGATAGTTGACCTTCAAGATGATATGATCAAATGGATATATTTCTTAGTCGCACGTATCTCTGCTTGTCTAACAGACATCTCTCAGTGGATGTCTGCTCACCACCTCAAGCTCAACCAGGGGTGCCGTAAGGGCGTGAAAAGTTAGGACGATTCTAAGGGCCCGTGACTGACAGGGGCCCCAAACATTTTTAGAACATTAAGAAAAAAAATGTAAGTAACCCTTCATCAATCATCAATAATTAACATTAATAGAACGTTATATTGATAATGTACTCACTAAACTTACGATTCATTTAACTTATTTTCTTCCAAAAGTTAATTATCCAAAGCCTCGGTACACCCCCTTCAATTTACATGTAATGGTTTGGTCCTGCCTCCAAACGCTGTGTGGCACCGCTCTTTCTAGCAGCAGAGAGTGAGAGCATGTGAGGAGGGATGCTAGTACTTACGTGTGTACGATGTCCCAACGACTCATAAAGTCAGGCTTTCAAAAAGAAAGGAGAGAAAGACAAGAGAGAGGGACTAAAGGGCGACAGTATGTCACCCAGTTTTTCACAAGAAAAGGTGGGTGTGGTCAATGAGTGGTGGAAATTAGTCTGTTAGCTAAGCGTAGTCCATTGTAAATAATAATAGTAATGTTTTGCTGATATTAAGTACTGTTAATATCTTCACAGAAAATGCTGAGGTTTTTCATTTCACTGCTCTTTTAGCTGACATTTAATAAATGCAGGTACATTTTTAGCAGCTATTCATACTGAATCAGTTGTCCCTCCCCCTGGTGCCAGGACCAACAGATCCATCTTTAGGCTCCGCAGCCCTGTCCCCCCATAAGGCTTTGCATTCTTGCCATGCTGTCCATTGCAAGCCAGTTGGCTAGAAAGCTGGACTTAAAGGACTTGATCAGTGACTTTGCCTGTAAGAAGGCTAGGCGCTGGGTTCTTGGTGAGTAAGGCTGAGCAAGGGCTCGTAATAACTGTTAAAGTGCAAGGCTATGATAACGATATTGGATCACTACACACAACATGCATGATGAGAAAAAGACTGAGAACAGGTAATAGGCTCTGATTTAGCGCCACCATCAGGCCTTTTCACTTCCATTTCCGTTTTGTTGTCCATTTACACTTTAATACCCGCTTATTTTGTATATTTAATAAAAAAATCTGCTGCTTATGTTTTTTTTTTGTTATAGCATTTTATTAATGATAATATTGGTGTTAATGTTCACTTTATTTTAATTTAAGAGGTCATGTATATTTAAGTTATATTTATTTTGCATTATGAACGTTCCATTCAAAAATGTTATTAAAAAGGCATGACACCATAAAAGATGAATATTGAGATCTATTGTCAGGAATGTTAGTGTTATATCAAATAGTGAATTATACTGCAGCAGAATGTTGCACGTCTGCACAGTGTTATATGTTCACCGCTCAGTGTCAGTAAATATTGTGCAGTTAGTATTGGACTACAAGATAGATGCAAGCCTGTACAGGTAGAGTTATTTAAAGCATAAATGAGTCGGTTGGGTTCTGGAGGTGTGGTTACAGCAATTGTGCTTGGTTGGCGTGGCCTGGGCCTGGTGGTGGGGCCCAATGTGATATATTTTCATGGGGCCTGTAACGGAGGTGATCTCTGGGGCCATAGATCTCGGCCTCCGTTAGCTTCTTTTCGACATCACGCACCCCTCTGAGGAAAGGGGAAGCAGAAACACCGGGCGGAGTGGAGACCCATGGAGGAAGCCAAGATTCTTAAGACACTGTATTTCCTGGGGAGAGAGGGGTAAGGAAATGTAACGGAGGTGATCTCTGGGGCCATAGATCTCGGCCTCCGTTACGGATAATATAGCTTCATATTTGGCGAAGTATACTGATCTGTTCTACACTAAAACATGGCACAGGAAGAATGTGAATATACATGTAATGTATGCATCTATTTGTCACGATCTGTCTATGTTTTAGTTTGTCTGTCTCTGTTTCTTGTTTTAGTTTGAAAAGTGTTCCCCCTCCCATCTTGTCTGTTGCTGGTGATTGTGGCCACCTGGTGCCCCGTGTTGTCTCCTCCCCCCTCACCTGTGTCTTGTTGGTTTGATTAGTCTGTGTGTATTTAGGTTCTGTTTGCTTGTTAGTGTGTGTGTGTGTGAGATCCTTGTGGCTGCTGACTGTGTTCAGGTGGACAGCAATATTGAGGCTGTGAATCATGTGTCAATGATGAATAAATGCCCACACCGGGTCGTATTGGACGTTCTACCTCTGCCTCCTTGCTTGGTCGGGCCGCTCAATTGTCAGCTTCACAGGGCCCAAAATCCCTGGCGGCGCCCCTGAGCTCAACCTTGACAAGACTGAACTGCTTTTTCTTCCGGGATAAGATTGTCCCACTCTTGACCTAACAATCAACATCTGCACCTCTGTTGTTTCCCCGACTCAGACTGCAAGGAATCTGGGTTTGATCCTAGATAACAAACTGCCCTTCACTGCAAACATCGCTGCTACAACCCGCTGCTGCAGATACACGCTTTACAACATCAGGAGGATACGTCCCCAGCTGACCCAGAAAGCGACGCAGGTTCTGGTCCAGGCTCTCGTCATCTCACGCCTAGACTACTGCAACTCCCTCCTGGCTGGTCTACCTGCATGTGCCATCCGACCTCTGCGGCTCATCCAGAATGCAGCGGCTCGTCTGGTCTTCAACCTTCCTAAATTTTCCCACACCACTCCGCTCCTCCGCTCCCTTCACTGGCTTCCAGTAACTGCTAGAATCCACTTCAAGACACTGGTACTTGCGTACCATGCTGCGAATGGATCTGGCCCTTCCTACATCCTGGACATGGTTAAACCGTACACCCCAGCACGTGCACTCCGCTCTGCATCAGCCAAACAGCTCGCTGCACCCTCGCTGCGAGGGGAACCCAAGTTCCCATCAGCAGAAACACGTGGGTTTGCTATCCTGGCTCCAAAATGGTGGAATGAGCTCCCCATTGACATCAGGACAGCAGATAGCTTACACACCTTCCGGCGCAGACTGAAAACTCATCTCTTTCGACTCCACTTCGAGCGATAGAACTATTAACAATGCACTTATATACTAATAAAGGACTGGCTTATCTAAAGCTAGTTGAGTAGCACTTGAAATGTTTTGGCTCTATGAAACCAGAGGCCTGTACAACGAAGCTGGTTCAACCTAACCTGGATATGTTTGAGTTAGCCGGTTGGCCTAATCCAAAACATACGCGCTCTCGCTAAACTGTACTACGACGCGGGTTATCAAGTGGATCGCTCAAGCCAGCCGTGTCCTATCTAGTTAGGTGCGCGTTCACATGAAAGGGGTGGTATCTGGAGCATTCGACCAATCACAGACATGGACAAGCGTACTGACAGCGCAGCGTCATACTTCCTGAATGAAAAGTCAACTATAATATTAGACATATGAAGAAGTTAAACTTTAAACATCCATGACTTAAACACTTGATCCAGGATCAAAGCCACAGAGCTGCACCTGCAAGGTGAATACAGCTGGTAACAGAACAAGTGTTTGAATGCGTACATTAACAGGTTTATGATATCACTGCCCCGTCTAAAACACGATCTGACTTTCATTACATTTGACTCGAGTGTTTCGTCAACTTAATGTGTTGCTTAAAATAATACTTCTGCATACAGTATGTGACACTGTGAGTGTTGCACGGCCAGATACGGCTCAGCTGACTCAGATAAGGAGATATATGATACATTATGATGTGATGTGCCGCGGACTGTAGGTTAAAGGTGGGGTAGGTAAGTTTGAGAAACCGGCTCGAGATACACTTTTTGTTATATTCCATGGAATGCTCTTAACATCCCGATAGCAATGAATATCTGAAGTGCTTTGACAAAAAAATCCATTAAAAAAAATGTCATCTGTGGAAGACGTAGTTCTGTAAAAAGCACGACCAATCATTTTAGCCGGCCCGGCTAAAGTAACTGGATGGCCTACCTGCCTGTCAGCCTTCCATCTGTGCACAAACTTATCTCGTGCCCTCATTGGTCATGTGCGCGTTCGTGTGTGTTGGAGGAGGGGCTCTGAAAGGAAGTGGCAAAAAAAATTCGGCTGTGTATTTTCAAATTCTAGCGCACTCGAGCTGGTTTCTCCAAAATTACCTACCCCACCTTTAATGTTACTTTGATCCGGTTACTGATGTTGTGGCAGATATTTAAGTAAGCTTTCTTAACGCTAATGTTCTAATAGTCAGATTGCTCTGAAGATGGAGGTGATATTCTATTAATGTTCACGTTCACACAGTCGGTGATTTTTGCCGGCCGTCTTTCCTGCAACGGCAGCTTTTCTGTATTTCCTTTCTCCTGTAATATGACTTGATCTCTTTAAACTCCGCACACTGAGCTCTGATTGGTCAGCAGGCGGTGCTTTCACTGAGTTGATCTCTTAGCCTGCAACCTAACCTGCTCCGGGGCAGGTTCGCCACACAGCATAAGTTACCATGGAGATCTGCTAAAAAGAGAACCAGCGTCGTAGGACCGGAAACCCCGAGTTTTCCCTGAAGTTAGCCGGCTAAGCGAAAATCCTGCTTCGTAGTACAGGCCTCTGATGTACTTATATGATTCTGTTTTCTTCTAGTTTGTATCTTCTTGGTCGAATGCACTTATTGTAAGTCGCTTTGGATAAAAGTGTCAGATAAATGCAATGTAATGTCATGTAATTTCAAATATAAGCCAATTTTGTAGCCCTACCTCTGAGCTGCATGAGCTGAAAGAAAAGTTTGTAATTTTGTCCCGAAGTTTAATAAACACTAAAACAATGCAACATGTCAGTCTAACATAAAAAAGAGCAAACGGCAGCAACATGTCAGATGCATCATCACACCGGACTGTGAGTTAAGCAGGTCTAATGTTTTCACTTTGACTATTTATGCACGTAATATAAAGTTATCCATAACAGAGTCGAGATCTCTGTCTGACATTAGGAAGCTTCGGAGTCGATTTCAAAATAAAATAGTAAACAGCAGCACATGCAACTTCACTAACGTCACATGTTTATCCGTATTATTTAAATTCAATATGTTAATGTCCCTGGGTTTGACGTTAGTTATTAAAGTAAGTTAAACCCAATGTAATATCCGGACTGAATATGTGGATAGCACTGGTTGACAATGCTTGTTTATGATTGGCCCACGTGACGTGACCACAGTATGCGTGCGCAGCCAGAGAGTTGAGTGAAGTTCACCTTCCTACCAGACATGAATGTCTACGTCTGGGTATAACAATATACATTGAATATAGCACGTCGTAGTCTGGAGTATTGATTGTAAATACAGTACGAGAACAAAACACCCAATACTCACATGTATCAGTTACTCCTGACGTGTTGCTTTCTCTCTGAGACCGGACCGACATTTTCTTTGTTTCCTCGTCACCGGCGCGCATTGCATCCTGGGATACGGTGGGCTGTGAGGAAGAGGACTCTTCAAATCCGGGAAAAGAAGAAGGCCGCTCTCCAACCCGCCCCTCCCCCCTCTCTTCTGTCTGTCCGCAGAATCAGAAGTCCTTTATTGGTCCCACAGAGGGACATTAACATGGTTACAGCAACAGTGGAGATAGATGCTGCTCCCAGACCGTAGTGGAGGAATACAGGGGAGGACTCTCTGCAGTCTTCCCGGTCTGAAGCACCAGGCTTCGGCTTCAATAACCCACTCTGAAATGAGGCAGACAGGCAGGCTGTTCCTTGGGAGGACAGACTGATCACTGCTGCTACTCCCGCTCTCTTCCGGACACACACTACGCTCGCTCACTCTCGCTCTACACATGCACGCGCCACACCTCCATCTCTCTCTTAAAGGTATAGACGACCCCACTCTGCATCACCCTGCTGTTATTAGATAGAGACTAAAATAAAACACTTTTAGATAAAGGGCAGTCACAAAATATATACAAATGAAAAAGTTATTCCAATTTAAAAGTGACATTCTTAATAGATTTGTTCCTCTTTACAAGTTGCTTGGTTTTTGCAAAATTCCCTGTAAATAATATACACAACTTTTACAATCAAAAACACATTTTCCGTTTTCTAGATTAGACCAGTGGCGAGCCGTCAGGGCCCTCGAGGCTCTCTGAGGGCCTAAGATATTCTACAAAATAATATTTAATATTTAAAAGCATTACAAATATATTTTTTGTTATATTTTTAATTAGTTTTACCAAAATAACTTAATCTAATTGTATTTAAAATAACATTTCCAAATAAATAAATCCTTTGAATCTGCCTATTCCGTTTCTGTTGGAATGTGAAGGGTTAAATGAAAGAAGCTCGTCTCTGCGAGTTACTGTGAAGAGAGGAGCTGATTGGTGGTCCTGCCTTCACAGAGGGCCAGCTATCGTAACTGAACGAGAGAGTAATGTCAAATGACAGTACAATTGACCAATCATATCTTCCCTCTAAATGGGTGGGCTTTACAGAGGGCCTAGGTATAAAAGTCACGGCTCGCCACTGGATTAGACAGATAAGATAAGATGGAACTTTATACATCCCTTTTGCCCTTTCGGGGAATTCTGGCATTTATAGCAGCAACAGGTCAGAGTGAAAAACAGGATTTGTTTCTCCTCGCCTGTTCCTGCCGGTTTCTTGTATTTTTTTGTTTCAGATTAATAAAAGCTCGCTTCGTGCTGCCTTCAAATTCCCATACCTGGCTGCCTCCCTAGTTTTTACTGCTTTTGGGTCCGCACTTAAATACCCTGACATAAAAAGCTACAACTACAAAAATAATCGGTTTTCATCCCATTCTACGTCAGGAAATGCAGCCCGGCTCACGAATGATTTGTAATTATCATCCTCACGATCATTTAATGTATCATATGTTCCCCGAATTGACATGAAAGCACTAACAAATATGAATATCCTGTTCTCAACTTCATTAAAACGTTATTAATTTGCCTGAACTCAGTAATCCACTAAAAGAGGTTTACTTTTAACGGAGCCTCGTCATCTCACCACGGGCAAACGTTTACATTGTTAATTGTTTGCTGTATTATTTTTAAACTGTGAGTGTTTAATATTACTGCTATAACAATCACACATTGAGTTTATTCACACATGTTGTGCAATGATAAAATCAGACCGTTATATACTATTTTTTTAAATAGTCTTGCTTTAAAACAAATGAAAAAGGCTCGGTAGCTCTCTGTAGGTGATCAGCAGGGCTCTTTTCCACTGCAGGGTAGTTCCGGCTCAGTCGAGGTTCCAAGCGAGCTGAAAATATGCTAAACTAGTGACGTAAAACACTCCCGACAGCTGATTGGTCAGAGAGAATCGTCACAATTGTTGCGCGAGATAGTCCTCAAGCGTCGCATAAGCACAATTTTTAAAACAGACGAGCTACCATTAGCAAGTCTTTTTAATAAGAAATGGCAAAACAAAACTTGCCGTGGTCGTTTGACGAGGTACAGACGTTCCTCCATCTCGTTGCAGATAAAAAAAATACAGCGGGAGCTCGACGGCACAACACGAAACGAGAAAGTGTAGGAGGTCTCTACACTGTCGGCCGCACACAGCTGGAGTCCATGCAGGATGGGAAGTTTTTGCTAACGCTCTGTTCTTTGCTTGAAAGCGTTGTGTCCCTATCTATTGTAAAGCTCACTTCTGCAAACAAGCCTATTTTATCATTACATTTATGTTCGACAACCCATGCTTTTATGGAGCCCCGAAGAGTTACGGTTAGCGCAAATAGCATTAGCTAGAGTTATTGTTTGCTAACACCATATTGCCATTGTTTACGTTCAGTTTTCTAGAGTTGTTGTTGCTATTTTTATAGAGTGGCGAAGTCCCGCCCATCTACTTTCGGTCCATGGGACCTTATTTCGGAAAAATAATGTATTGAAGTCAATGGAGAGAAAACGTATCTTTCGATCCCGTTTGAATTGTGCCATGAATTACACATATGATGTTTGTCAATCTCAAAAAAGGCACAGTTTGCCGTAAAACTGTTGAAATACAAGACTATGAAAAATACGCAACTAGAAAGACTACAAATCCCAGAGTTGCGTAAGTGATGTCATAACTGTTTTCCTCCACTAAGAGATAGCTAAGATCAGCGCCATATAGATATAATCTATCTATATGGCGCTGGCTAAGATAAGATAACTTTAACAAGATGCCTGTGTGCTTAGTACCAGGTTGTTATCATACCAGCAATGGGTCTTGCTCGTTCTTTCGCTTCCCGTCTGATGAAAGGACCAGAGTGGCTGGATCAAGTTAGCTACCTAGCTAGTAGCTAGCACGTTAGTTAGCATTACAGCCTTGTCATTTTTATTAGCCTTAATATGAAGTAACATCAAGTAACCCAACATGTTAAACAGTAAGAGTAGTAGTCATATTTCGTGAACCCTTTGAAGAGTACTGTCACACCGGTGTGATCATTCTATAATACACCATTTAAGCCCGGGGGAGAAATGCTAATGCTACATTAGCATCGGCGATCTGTTCTACTTCACGCTATCTGCACAAATGGTTGACATTAAACATTAAAAAGACCAGGCAGTTCAGAGAGAATCAAAGGAAGGCAGGCAGCTTTGCATGACATTCGACAGGACGTGTTTCATTGTGGTGATAGTGAGGGTAGCCAATCGTTTTGTTGACAGGACAGTAGTGACGGCCATCTTGGTGACGTGTGTTGTTCTGCTAGGAGATGTAGTTCATTGAGCGTTTCACACAAACAAATGTGTTACTTCACAGTTTTACGACAATTTTTTTTTTTTTTGACTTGTAAAATTATCTTTTAAATTGACAAACATCATATGTCTAATTCGTGGCACAATTCAAACGGGATCGAAAGATAATCTTTCTCTCTCCATTGACTTCAATACATAATTTTTCCGAAATAAGGTCCCATGGAGCTCCCCCGGAAAGGGAGGGACTTCGCCACTCTATACCACCGTGTGGAAATGCTCTGTTACAAGTAAGGTAACGTACCAAAAGTAAAAGAAGTAAGTGTAAAGGAGGTGATCTCTGGGGCTGTAGATCTCGGTCTCATCCCTGCAGTAGTTATCATAACACTCACCTCCACCTGTTCTCCGGTCCCAAGGCCCGTCACCGTAAAGAGTCCCCGGGGAAACTTATTTTGGACTCTGCTTTGTTTTCTTTAAACTGGTCTCATATTCATTCATACTTATATTAATTTGTAATCATCCATTTACTTCCTGACTGTATATTTGTACAAACACATACATATTGTGAGCACCTCCGCTGACTCCCAGGTTACAAAGGGACAGAAGGAGAGGGAGACAGGTGAACAGTTCAGGGTTTTTTATTAGCTACCAAAGAACAACCCGCTCAGATTGACACAGACACGGCGTGGTGTCGTCCCAACGGTGCTGTTCATGCGGCTCGGACGTCCTGCCAGGACCCAGCCTACTGCAAGAGAGACCAGAACCAGGTTACCACATGCATTTATTCAGTGACTGATTACCTGATTCTGGTCAGCTGTTTGGTCTCCGGCCGAGCCAGCAGCCGGCGCCCTAACCACACCCCGCTGCCACATGTGTATACATATATTTATATTCATTATCAACAGGCTGGACATAATGTAATTCACTTTCACAATCATTGTAAACATCTAGGGCCAGAACTGTCTTTAGTTCATCCTTACTGTTGTTCTGTTTATACATATATTGTATTATTATATCCTTGTGTGGCCTGTACCTGTCCTGTGTTTTTCATTCTTATTGCTTTTGCTGCTATAACACCTGAATTATCTTATCTTTTTGTCATCAGGCAAGAGGAAACGAGGAGAGGAGCACTTCACAGTCCTGAAGGAGATGCACAGTGCAGATCTGGCCCAGCAGGAGCTCAACCGGGCCCAGCAGGAACGGCACCTGCAGCTGGCCTTTTACACTTGCATTTATGCAGTTTTGCTGTGTTTTACACTTTTGTATTTAGTTTGCTTTGTTATTTGCACTTGTTTGATGATTAAACCGTTTTTGTTTGTAACAAGTATCTTCATCGTGATTTCCTCTGTGTTAATAGTAGATCCAAACAAACAAAACAGACCACAAACAACTTTCTTAATTTATTAGAAAGATTTTCTTTTCATGATCAGTTATATTTTCAAATGTTCTTATTATGGGGCAGTACTTACAGGTGCTTGAAATTCAAATATTTACTAAATAGTCAATTCTGATAACGTTTTATATGTGAAAGAGTAAAACATATTTGATTTGCAATCAGTACAATGAATATTCAGCTATTCAAGTAGCGCATCAGACCCTCTCGTATGTCCCTGCCCTCCTCCTCTGCACCTTGTGGTGTGTCCTGTCTCTCCATCGCTGGCCGCAGTTTGTTGCACAGGTAGATGTAGGTTTCCTCAGACGTCCTGAAGTTCTGCACCAACTGAGTTTGTGTGAAAGATGGAATAATCACACCCCACCACTCGGTAGCTCGATCAAACGTCCAAACACATGGTCTGCGGCGGCGACTTTGCAAATGGTACAACTTCTGAAATACACAAAGCATACATATTTTAATACGTAAAAGTGTTAGCTAAAATTTATTAAATACTTGAAACACTTTGGCTTTCGTACCGTGACCATAAACACATTGCTAGTTAGCAAACGTTAGCTTACCAAGTAGCATTGTCGTTTTGTAGTGATCAGAGTTGTCTTGTCATCTGTGCTGCATTGTAGGATTGCCAAAACTCTCCTGTTTTTTTCTTCTGTATTTTGTGTTTGTTGGCAGGGAAACGGGGTTCAGGGGGAGTGGCTGTACGGCTGTACCCGTAGGATAGAAAAGGGGGAAGTGACGTCTGACTCAGAGGTCGTGCGGCTGTGGCGAAGAACGTGTTGCCCACATTCTGTTACTGAGTTTAGGCTAGTTAGCTAGCAGGTTTATTGTTTTGGGTGCAATCACTTTTGCCTCCACTTGCTGTTCAAATAAATGTTGAAAGAAAAAGTAAATCTGTTTACAGTTCTGTTTTATATGGGTGTTGAAGAAGAAGAAGAATTGGGAGGGATGAAACCCTCTAATGGTCACGCATGCTGGTCACGCATGCAGAGCACACAGTGAAATGTGTTCTCTGCTTTTAACCCATCCTCGTACCAGGAGTCTAGCACTAGGAGCAGTGGGCAGCTATTGTACAGCGCCCGGGGAGCAATGGGAGTGAGGGGGGATGTCTGGTGCCTTGCTCAAGGGCACCACGGCAGGAGGTGAACTGGGACCTCTCCAAGTAGAAGTCCACACTCCAATGTCTGGTCGGGGACTTGAACCGGCGACCCTACGGCTCACAGTCCAACCCCCTACTGACTGCCATAGATTTCGTCCCTAATTTTGCTCAAAGTGCACCAGATTGATGCATTTAACTTCAACATTTTAAAAAAATCTTCCGGGGGATCTTGCCCCCGGATCCCCTGGAGGAGGTGAGGTCCACCACCTGCCCACACCCCCTGTTAAATTGTCTCACCCACATTGAGGATGCTTCCTACGCCCATGTTTTATTCCATGTGTCAAGTCTGGCAAATTGGGTCAAAATGTTATTGCATCAAACATCTGTTAACATTAAAATCACTACATATATGCTGTAACTATTTAGCTCTAGGCAACTCAAGGGCTCAGGTAATGTGATTACTATATGAATAATGGTCCAAAATAACATAAAATGCATATTGTTATTGTTTTATGTGGAACATATGCTGCAGGTCTCCCTTGAAAAAGAGATCTATGATCTCAATGGGACCAATCTCCTTAAATAAAGGTTTGAAATGAAATGAAAATAGGGTTTTTTGTTAAGTAACATACTTTCGTCGCCGGCCGATACATGCCGCGCATTAAGTGGGCCTGTCTTTTAATTAATCCCCGGGCCACTTTTCCCCCAAATAATGATTACACTGCTCTGAAACTCACTACACTAACTCCTAAGATGTTCCCTTACTATAATTAATTAAAAATATTAAACTCACAACACTGGTAATTACAAACTTAACCATTTCTCTTTCTATAAATAGTGCTTGTGTTGATGGACGCCATTTTGAAATACAATGAAATTATCTTTTTCAAAGCCACATATTTGGGGTGGGACACAATAAATAAAGCTTCGCCAGTTTATAACCGATGAAACATGATGGTCTCAGAATAATCACTTACATGTGATGTATAGGAAGCTACACAGGTCACTGTAAAGATAAAGTGTCAGAGGAGAAATAAGCAAGATACAGGATCTGTTTAATCGCCATGTAGGTTCTCTTTTATTGCACACTCAATATCAATAACGGCATCACGCTGTCCCAGGTGTGTTGCATGCATGTAAATACAAGTTAAAAGTTTTAATGTAAATAGAAGTTAACATTTTCAATATAAAAGAAAGTGTCAGTAGTATCAAAACAATATACATATATATATATATATAATAATAATAATAATAATAATAATAGGTAGGCTCAGCAGCAGACACACCTTAGTGCAACAATATTAGAACATCAGTCTTTGTGGCATGCAGGTAATCAACTGTTTAAGCTTTTACCATTAACATGTAGAATGAATGTTGCAAATGACACATGAAATAGCAACTACAATGTATTGTTTACCTCTATTCATTCAGTGTAGCCACAGAGGTAGCATTATGTCCAGCTAGCATGCTAATTGCTAACGTTATATCGTTTTATCCCAGAGGGGAAAGCTCACTAGTTTCCAATCCAGAGAGAAACACCTCGCCTGAAACACACGATTAGTGCCATGAGTTAGTGAAGCAAACTACAGAACATGGCACACTTATTCACAAGTCAAAACGCTTTCATAGCGGCTGAGAATAGCTAGCTGTGTTAGCCACCTTGGAGTCAGCCTGCTAACAGTGTTAGCCAGCATGGCTAGCTTGATCTACTGAGCAAATAAAAGCACATCTGAGACCAGTATTGTGGAGATTAAAACAGTGCATGTAGTTTATTTTACCTTCGTCGTCTAGTCGTCCCGGCATGACTTTGCGCTGTGGACGGTTCCCAGGTCGGTTAACTTTGCTGAACAACGGAAACTGCCTTCAATAGAAGCTTCTGGATCACGTCCTCCGAGTAAATCGCCAGAAGCGCCGACACATCCTCATCACTCCACCGCTCCGAGTATTTATTTAGTGTTGCCATAATAACTGCTTTCACAAAAGTAATCTCTTCGTTGGTGCGCTGCGCAACATTTTTAATCCGAGCAAATACAATGGCGGCTCCCCAAACTTTTTCAGAGATTTACGGGGCGTGGTTTGCATTCCGCCCAGCCAATCAGACGTAGGAACCTTTTTCTCCCACGAAAGTCTATAGGCCCTGACTGCAGCACGCGGAATGGGGCGTGGTCAGGTGTGGGCGGGGCTGGACGTCCGATGGGCGGGGTGTATGGATATCCTAATGAGACAAACAGCATCATCTGCTGGACAACTACAAGAAGTACAAATACAAATCTGCACTCGACTAAATATAATTTAAAAACTAAATATAAAAACTTCATACTAATTAAATGCATGAATGTATTTAAATATACCTTTTTATACCACATGTGCAATGTGGTATAAAAAGTCATATTTTCTATATTAGTGTATTTAAGTTCATTATTTAATATTTGTTTTAATTGATTATTCATTTAGTCAGTTCTGTGACTCATATCTAGTCCATATATTTCAAATGATACATTGCACTGCATTTCATAGAATGATAGAAAAAGCATTTATTATTTACAACATTTATCATATAACAGAACAATCATTAAGATAACAGAACCGAAAAAGCAAATACAGTAAATATAAAAACCAAACCAAGTATATAAAAAAAAAATCTATACAACAATGAAAGGCTTTGCTGATGCAAACATTCAACCGCGCTCTTCAAAACAGGCATGAACCTTAAGGTTTACTTTATCAATGCACTGCTCAAAAAACATTTAATAGTCCGACTCAAATTTGAACCTGAACATAAATGGGTGCATCCTGTCTTCCCAGCTGTCTTCGTCCCGCAGGTTGCTGGCTTCACCAAGGTTATGGAGAGCTGCTTCTCTGTCCAGTGGGGCCATGGAAAGAATTTGTGGCAGGATGACTTTATCTCCCATATTCTTTGCAGAGCACCACTGAGATGCTGCCATAACACAACTTATAAAGGGTTGCTTCTCCTACAGGAAGAAGAGAAATAGTTTATGCATTGCTACTACACTGGACATTTACTATTCTTATAGTGCTGCTGCTGATTTGCAACAAGATGCTTTGAATGTGTAATTATGACGCACACAAATTTGCACATGCAACACTATCTAAATCAGTGGTACAAAATATTTTCAGCCATTTTCTACCAGTCGCTGCAGAAGAACAGAAAGAAGTGCTGTGAATTTCATGTAAGGTATAACAGATAGCATATCACGTACTCCATCCTCTTCTTCAGCGCTGACAAGAATTTCTTCTGCAGCCGTCTTTGCCAGTGGGTCCTTTTTCTGGAAGACACCAGATAAAAGGAATTACTACTGCATGGTAAAACAGTTGTACTTGCATCATGACACATTGCCCCCTTGAATAAGAGGTGGAAGCAACAAACTGTATGGCTGTGGAGCACATCCATGGAGATTTTAAGTAGTAAATGACAGTCTACATACCCATCCAAAGTCGCTGCAGAATGCCATTTCCTTTACGACTTCTTTTGGGTGGGTCATCATGATTACTTACCCTGGGACTGTCTTCGCAGTCTTCCCTCTCCAGTCGTCTTTTGGTTGATCTTCTGCCTTCGAATCTATCAGTGACAACAAGTTGTCAATGAGTAGCATGCACCCCCATCTCCTTAAATGCTCCATGTCCAACTGTGCAAAAAAAGATGCATATTAAAATGAAAAGGGAACACCACAAGGACTGATCAAAAGTGTATCTCTGTGGCCTACCTCACTGAAATCAAAAGCTGACTCCATCACAAAGTAGAGGGCATACTGTTCAAGAGTAAAAAAAACATTACACACTAATTGCAAAACTGTAAAGAAAAGATTGATACATTCATCAGATGAGCCATACCATGAGCACAAACACCCCACAGTTGTTGGAGGCCCGTTGTCTTGGTATGCCCTATTTCATGAAGAAGGTGAGATTATATACATTATACACACACACACACACACACACACACACACACACACACACACACACACACACACACACACACACACACACACACACACACACACACACACACACACACACACACACACACACACACACACACACACACACACACACACACACACACACACACACACACACACACACACACACACACACACACACACACACACACACACACACACACACACACACACACACACACACACACACACACACACACACACACACACAGTGTAGGAATCCAGGAATCAAACTCAATTAGTGTGCATCCTAATTACTAACTTGAATGTCGTTTGCACAGAATTCTCTCCGGGGTCCAGGTGACACAAGCAGAGCAACTTGTCTAATGGGGGATAACACACAGCTGTTTAGACAAGGACATACAAGAAAATTGAAAACTGGAACATATAACTGGTTGAATATTGTCAAACTGGTGGAACCACCAACTTTTGAACACTGCAGAACTGCAGAACCACCAACAGTGGAATAATGCCGAACAGGTTGGCCAAGAGCTTGATTTTAAGGAAACAAACAGAAAAGAAAGCTTATAAATGGGTGGTAACAGAACATTCCCATTTTAAATGTCTTTCAGTCCAATCTTTTGTTCAATAACATGTCAATTTATGCTTGAGGTCATCTTTTAAATGTAAAACTGAACACAGAGCCATAGACAAAAATAATACAAATATAAGAACAGAACCTTAAAACTGAACATAATTTCTGTGCTTAAAAACCTCAATGTTTCCATTTGGCTTTCATCACGGAAGCCAGTGCCATTTAGGGAATCTAAAAAAAAGATCTCCCTTTCTTGTGGCTTCATTATCTACAAAATAGTTACCACAGCAAATAGAACACACAATTACAAAATTTGAATTTTGGTCTCCAGTGAGACTGTAAGGAATCTTGGTGTTATATTTGATCAGGATTTATCCTTTAACGCCCACATAAAATCAATTTCAAGGACCGCCTACTTCCATCTACGTAACATTGCAAAGATCAGGCATATCTTGCCTCAAAACGATGCAGAGAAACTAGTCCATGCATTTGTTACTTCAAGGCTGGATTATTGTAACTCTTTATTATCAGGGTGTACCAAGAAGTCAGTCAAGTGGCTTCAGCTGATTCAAAATGCTGCAGCTCGTGTACTAACCAGAGTTAGGAAAAGGGACCACATTACTCCTGTTCTGGCTGCCTTACACTGGCTCCCTATAGAACACAGGATAGAATTTAAAATTCTTCTTCTCGCCTACAAAGCCCTTAATGGGCAGGCGCCATCTTACCTTAAAGAGTCCTCTCCTGCTGATGTTCAGGTGTATATCAGTATGCAGTGTCTCTACTTGAAAGAGTCCTCTCCTGCTGATGTTCAGGTGTATATCAGTATGCAGTGTCTCTACTTTAAAGAGTCCTCTCCTGCTGATGTTCAGGTGTATATCAGTATGCAGTGTCTCTACTTTAAAGAGTCCTCTCCTGCTGATGTTCAGGTGTATATCAGTATGTAGTGTCTCTACTTTAAAGAGTCCTCTCCTGCTGATGTTCAGGTGTATATCAGTATGTAGTGTCTCTACTTTAAAGAGTCCTCTCCTGCTGATGTTCAGGTGTATATCAGTATGTAGTGTCTCTACTTTAAAGAGTCCTCTCCTGATGATGTTCAGGTGTATATCAGTATGTAGTGTCTCTACTTTAAAGAGTCCTCTCCTGCTGATGTTCAGGTGTATATCAGTATGTAGTGTCTCTACTTTAAAGAGTCCTCTCCTGCTGATGTTCAGGTGTATATCAGTATGTAGTGTCTCTACTTTAAAGAGTCCTCTCCTGCTGATGTTCAGGTGTATATCAGTATGTCGTGTCTCTACTTTAAAGAGTCCTCTCCTGCTGATGTTCAGGTGTATATCAGTATGTAGTGTCTCTACTTTAAAGAGTCCTCTCCTGATGATGTTCAGGTGTATATCAGTATGTAGTGTCTCTACTTTAAAGAGTCCTCTCCTGCTGATGTTCAGGTGTATATCAGTATGTAGTGTCTCTACTTTAAAGAGTCCTCTCCTGCTGATGTTCAGGTGTATATCAGTATGTAGTGTCTCTACTTTAAAGAGTCCTCTCCTGCTGATGTTCAGGTGTATATCAGTATGTAGTGTCTCTACTTTAAAGAGTCCTCTCCTGCTGATGTTCAGGTGTATATCAGTATGTAGTGTCTCTACTTTAAAGAGTCCTCTCCTGCTGATGTTCAGGTGTATATCAGTATGTAGTGTCTCTACTTTAAAGAGTCCTCTCCTGCTGATGTTCAGGTGTATATCAGTATGTAGTGTCTCTACTTTAAAGAGTCCTCTCCTGCTGATGTTCAGGTGTATATCAGTATGTCGTGTCTCTACTTTAAAGAGTCCTCTCCTGCTGATGTTCAGGTGTATATCAGTGTGTAGTGTCTCTACTTTAAAGAGTCCTCTCCTGCTGATGTTCAGGTGTATATCAGTATGTAGTGTCTCTACTTTAAAGAGTCCTCTCCTGCTGATGTTCAGGTGTATATCAGTATGTAGTGTCTCTACTTTAAAGAGTCCTCTCCTGCTGATGTCCCGGTGTATATCAGTATGTAGTGTCTCTACTTTAAAGAGTCCTCTCCTGCTGATGTTCAGGTGTATATCAGTATGTAGTGTCTCTACTTTAAAGAGTCCTCTCCTGCTGATGTTCAGGTGTATATCAGTATGTAGTGTCTCTACTTTAAAGAGTCCTCTCCTGCTGATGTTCAGGTGTATATCAGTATGTAGTGTCTCTACTTTAAAGAGTCCTCTCCTGCTGATGTCCCGGTGTATATCAGTATGTAGTGTCTCTACTTTAAAGAGTCCTCTCCTGCTGATGTTCAGGTGTATATCAGTATGTAGTGTCTCTACTTTAAAGAGTCCTCTCCTGCTGATGTTCAGGTGTATATCAGTATGTAGTGTCTCTACTTTAAAGAGTCCTCTCCTGCTGATGTTCAGGTGTATATCAGTATGTAGTGTCTCTACTTTAAAGAGTCCTCTCCTGCTGATGTCCCGGTGTATATCAGTATGTAGTGTCTCTACTTTAAAGAGTCCTCTCCTGCTGATGTTCAGGTGTATATCAGGATGTAGTGTCTCTACTTTAAAGAGTCCTCTCCTGCTGATGTTCAGGTGTATATCAGTATGTAGTGTCTCTACTTTAAAGAGTCCTCTCCTGCTGATGTTCAGGTGTATATCAGTATGTAGTGTCTCTACTTTAAAGAGTCCTCTCCTGCTGATGTTCAGGTGTATATCAGTATGTAGTGTCTCTACTTTAAAGAGTCCTCTCCTGCTGATGTCCCGGTGTATATCAGTATGTAGTGTCTCTACTTTAAAGAGTCCTCTCCTGCTGATGTTCAGGTGTATATCAGTATGTAGTGTCTCTACTTTAAAGAGTCCTCTCCTGCTGATGTTCAGGCGTATATCAGTATGTAGTGTCTCTACTTTAAAGAGTCCTCTCCTGCTGATGTTCAGGTGTATATCAGTATGTAGTGTCTCTACTTTAAAGAGTCCTCTCCTGCTGATGTTCAGGTGTATATCAGTATGTAGTGTCTCTACTTTAAAGAGTCCTCTCCTGCTGATGTCCCGGTGTATATCAGTATGTAGTGTCTCTACTTTAAAGAGTCCTCTCCTGCTGATGTTCAGGTGTATATCAGTATGTAGTGTCTCTACTTTAAAGAGTCCTCTCCTGCTGATGTTCAGGTGTATATCAGTATGTAGTGTCTCTACTTTAAAGAGTCCTCTCCTGCTGATGTTCAGGTGTATATCAGTATGTAGTGTCTCTACTTTAAAGAGTCCTCTCCTGCTGATGTTCAGGTGTATATCAGTATGTAGTGTCTCTACTTTAAAGAGTCCTCTCCTGCTGATGTTCAGGTGTATATCAGTATGTAGTGTCTCTACTTTAAAGAGTCCTCTCCTGATGATGTTCAGGTGTATATCAGTATGTAGTGTCTCTACTTTAAAGAGTCCTCTCCTGCTGATGTTCAGGTGTATATCAGTATGTAGTGTCTCTACTTTAAAGAGTCCTCTCCTGCTGATGTTCAGGTGTATATCAGTATGTAGTGTCTCTACTTTAAAGAGTCCTCTCCTGCTGATGTTCAGGTGTATATCAGTATGTCGTGTCTCTACTTTAAAGAGTCCTCTCCTGCTGATGTTCAGGTGTATATCAGTATGTAGTGTCTCTACTTTAAAGAGTCCTCTCCTGATGATGTTCAGGTGTATATCAGTATGTAGTGTCTCTACTTTAAAGAGTCCTCTCCTGCTGATGTTCAGGTGTATATCAGTATGTAGTGTCTCTACTTTAAAGAGTCCTCTCCTGCTGATGTTCAGGTGTATATCAGTATGTAGTGTCTCTACTTTAAAGAGTCCTCTCCTGCTGATGTTCAGGTGTATATCAGTATGTAGTGTCTCTACTTTAAAGAGTCCTCTCCTGCTGATGTTCAGGTGTATATCAGTATGTAGTGTCTCTACTTTAAAGAGTCCTCTCCTGCTGATGTTCAGGTGTATATCAGTATGTAGTGTCTCTACTTTAAAGAGTCCTCTCCTGATGATGTTCAGGTGTATATCAGTATGTAGTGTCTCTACTTTAAAGAGTCCTCTCCTGCTGATGTTCAGGTGTATATCAGTATGTAGTGTCTCTACTTTAAAGAGTCCTCTCCTGCTGATGTTCAGGTGTATATCAGTATGTCGTGTCTCTACTTTAAAGAGTCCTCTCCTGCTGATGTTCAGGTGTATATCAGTGTGTAGTGTCTCTACTTTAAAGAGTCCTCTCCTGCTGATGTTCAGGTGTATATCAGTATGCAGTGTCTCTACTTTAAAGAGTCCTCTCCTGCTGATGTCCCGGTGTATATCAGTATGTAGTGTCTCTACTTTAAAGAGTCCTCTCCTGCTGATGTTCAGGTGTATATCAGTATGTAGTGTCTCTACTTTAAAGAGTCCTCTCCTGCTGATGTCCCGGTGTATATCAGTATGTAGTGTCTCTACTTTAAAGAGTCCTCTCCTGCTGATGTTCAGGTGTATATCAGTATGTAGTGTCTCTACTTTAAAGAGTCCTCTCCTGTTGATGTTCAGGTGTATATCAGTATGTAGTGTCTCTACTTTAAAGAGTCCTCTCCTGCTGATGTTCAGGTGTATATCAGTATGTAGTGTCTCTAATTTAAAGAGTCCTCTCCTGCTGATGTTCAGGTGTATATCAGTATGTAGTGTCTCTACTTTAAAGAGTCCTCTCCTGCTGATGTTCAGGTGTATATCAGTATGTAGTGTCTCTACTTTAAAGAGTCCTCTCCTGCTGATGTTCAGGTGTATATCAGTATGTAGTGTCTCTACTTTAAAGAGTCCTCTCCTGCTGATGTTCAGGTGTATATCAGTATGTAGTGTCTCTACTTTAAAGAGTCCTCTCCTGCTGATGTTCAGGTGTATATCAGTATGTAGTGTCTCTACTTTAAAGAGTCCTCTCCTGCTGATGTTCCCGGTGTATATCAGTATGTAGTGTCTCTACTTTAAAGAGTCCTCTCCTGCTGATGTTCAGGTGTATATCAGTATGTAGTGTCTCTACTTTAAAGAGTCCTCTCCTGCTGATGTTCAGGTGTATATCAGTATGTAGTGTCTCTACTTTAAAGAGTCCTCTCCTGCTGATGTTCAGGTGTATATCAGTATGTAGTGTCTCTACTTTAAAGAGTCCTCTCCTGCTGATGTCCCGGTGTATATCAGTATGTAGTGTCTCTACTTTAAAGAGTCCTCTCCTGCTGATGTTCAGGTGTATATCAGTATGTAGTGTCTCTACTTTAAAGAGTCCTCTCCTGCTGATGTTCAGGTGTATATCAGTATGTAGTGTCTCTACTTTAAAGAGTCCTCTCCTGCTGATGTTCAGGTGTATATCAGTATGTAGTGTCTCTACTTTAAAGAGTCCTCTCCTGCTGATGTCCCGGTGTATATCAGTATGTAGTGTCTCTACTTTAAAGAGTCCTCTCCTGCTGATGTTCAGGTGTATATCAGTATGTAGTGTCTCTACTTTAAAGAGTCCTCTCCTGCTGATGTTCAGGTGTATATCAGTATGTAGTGTCTCTACTTTAAAGAGTCCTCTCCTGCTGATGTTCAGGTGTATATCAGTATGTAGTGTCTCTACTTTAAAGAGTCCTCTCCTGCTGATGTTCAGGTGTATATCAGTATGTAGTGTCTCTACTTTAAAGAGTCCTCTCCTGCTGATGTCCCGGTGTATATCAGTATGTAGTGTCTCTACTTTAAAGAGTCCTCTCCTGCTGATGTTCAGGTGTATATCAGTATGTAGTGTCTCTACTTTAAAGAGTCCTCTCCTGCTGATGTTCAGGCGTATATCAGTATGTAGTGTCTCTACTTTAAAGAGTCCTCTCCTGCTGATGTTCAGGTGTATATCAGTATGTAGTGTCTCTACTTTAAAGAGTCCTCTCCTGCTGATGTTCAGGTGTATATCAGTATGTAGTGTCTCTACTTTAAAGAGTCCTCTCCTGCTGATGTCCCGGTGTATATCAGTATGTAGTGTCTCTACTTTAAAGAGTCCTCTCCTGCTGATGTTCAGGTGTATATCAGTATGTAGTGTCTCTACTTTAAAGAGTCCTCTCCTGCTGATGTTCAGGTGTATATCAGTATGTAGTGTCTCTACTTTAAAGAGTCCTCTCCTGCTGATGTTCAGGTGTATATCAGTATGTAGTGTCTCTACTTTAAAGAGTCCTCTCCTGATGATGTTCAGGTGTATATCAGTATGTAGTGTCTCTACTTTAAAGAGTCCTCTCCTGCTGATGTTCAGGTGTATATCAGTATGTAGTGTCTCTACTTTAAAGAGTCCTCTCCTGCTGATGTTCAGGTGTATATCAGTATGTAGTGTCTCTACTTTAAAGAGTCCTCTCCTGCTGATGTTCAGGTGTATATCAGTATGTAGTGTCTCTACTTTAAAGAGTCCTCTCCTGCTGATGTTCAGGTGTATATCAGTATGTAGTGTCTCTACTTTAAAGAGTCCTCTCCTGATGATGTTCAGGTGTATATCAGTATGTAGTGTCTCTACTTTAAAGAGTCCTCTCCTGCTGATGTTCAGGTGTATATCAGTATGTAGTGTCTCTACTTTAAAGAGTCCTCTCCTGCTGATGTTCAGGTGTATATCAGTATGTAGTGTCTCTACTTTAAAGAGTCCTCTCCTGCTGATGTTCAGGTGTATATCAGTATGTAGTGTCTCTACTTTAAAGAGTCCTCTCCTGCTGATGTTCAGGTGTATATCAGTATGTAGTGTCTCTACTTTAAAGAGTCCTCTCCTGCTGATGTTCAGGTGTATATCAGTATGTAGTGTCTCTACTTTAAAGAGTCCTCTCCTGCTGATGTTCAGGTGTATATCAGTATGTAGTGTCTCTACTTTAAAGAGTCCTCTCCTGCTGATGTTCAGGTGTATATCAGTATGTAGTGTCTCTACTTTAAAGAGTCCTCTCCTGCTGATGTTCAGGTGTATATCAGTATGTAGTGTCTCTACTTTAAAGAGTCCTCTCCTGCTGATGTTCAGGTGTATATCAGTAGTGTAGTGTCTCTACTTTAAAGAGTCCTCTCCTGCTGATGTTCAGGTGTATATCAGTATGTAGTGTCTCTACTTTAAAGAGTCCTCTCCTGCTGATGTCCCGGTGTATATCAGTATGTAGTGTCTCTACTTTAAAGAGTCCTCTCCTGCTGATGTTCAGGTGTATATCAGTATGTAGTGTCTCTACTTTAAAGAGTCCTCTCCTGCTGATGTCCCGGTGTATATCAGTATGTAGTGTCTCTACTTTAAAGAGTCCTCTCCTGCTGATGTTCAGGTGTATATCAGTATGTAGTGTCTCTACTTTAAAGAGTCCTCTCCTGCTGATGTTCAGGTGTATATCAGTATGTAGTGTCTCTACTTTAAAGAGTCCTCTCCTGCTGATGTTCAGGTGTATATCAGTATGTAGTGTCTCTACTTTAAAGAGTCCTCTCCTGCTGATGTTCAGGTGTATATCAGTATGTAGTGTCTCTACTTTAAAGAGTCCTCTCCTGCTGATGTTCAGGTGTATATCAGTATGTAGTGTCTCTACTTTAAAGAGTCCTCTCCTGCTGATGTTCAGGTGTATATCAGTATGTAGTGTCTCTACTTTAAAGAGTCCTCTCCTGCTGATGTTCAGGTGTATATCAGTATGTAGTGTCTCTACTTTAAAGAGTCCTCTCCTGCTGATGTTCAGGTGTATATCAGTATGTAGTGTCTCTACTTTAAAGAGTCCTCTCCTGCTGATGTTCAGGTGTATATCAGTATGTAGTGTCTCTACTTTAAAGAGTCCTCTCCTGCTGATGTTCAGGTGTATATCAGTATGTAGTGTCTCTACTTTAAAGAGTCCTCTCCTGCTGATGTTCAGGTGTATATCAGTATGTAGTGTCTCTACTTTAAAGAGTCCTCTCCTGCTGATGTTCAGGTGTATATCAGTATGTAGTGTCTCTACTTTAAAGAGTCCTCTCCTGCTGATGTTCCCGGTGTATATCAGTATGTAGTGTCTCTACTTTAAAGAGTCCTCTCCTGCTGATGTTCAGGTGTATATCAGTATGTAGTGTCTCTACTTTAAAGAGTCCTCTCCTGCTGATGTTCAGGTGTATATCAGTATGTAGTGTCTCTACTTTAAAGAGTCCTCTCCTGCTGATGTTCAGGTGTATATCAGTATGTAGTGTCTCTACTTTAAAGAGTCCTCTCCTGCTGATGTCCCGGTGTATATCAGTATGTAGTGTCTCTACTT
The DNA here is from genome assembly GCA_028583405.1 of Pogonophryne albipinna. Classification (NCBI taxonomy): domain Eukaryota; kingdom Metazoa; phylum Chordata; class Actinopteri; order Perciformes; family Artedidraconidae; genus Pogonophryne; species Pogonophryne albipinna. The sequence continues at coordinate 3,697,667 of CM053243.1, forward strand.
TAAAGAGTCCTCTCCTGCTGATGTTCAGGTGTATATCAGTATGTAGTGTCTCTACTTTAAAGAGTCCTCTCCTGCTGATGTTCAGGTGTATATCAGTATGTAGTGTCTCTACTTTAAAGAGTCCTCTCCTGCTGATGTTCAGGTGTATATCAGTATGTAGTGTCTCTACTTTAAAGAGTCCTCTCCTGCTGATGTTCAGGTGTATATCAGTATGTAGTGTCTCTACTTTAAAGAGTCCTCTCCTGCTGATGTCCAGGTGTATATCAGTATGTAGTGTCTCTACTTTAAAGAGTCCTCTCCTGCTGATGTTCAGGTGTATATCAGTATGTAGTGTCTCTACTTTAAAGAGTCCTCTCCTGCTGATGTTCAGGTGTATATCAGTATGTAGTGTCTCTACTTTAAAGAGTCCTCTCCTGCTGATGTTCAGGTGTATATCAGTATGTAGTGTCTCTACTTTAAAGAGTCCTCTCCTGCTGATGTTCAGGTGTATATCAGTATGTAGTGTCTCTACTTTAAAGAGTCCTCTCCTGCTGATGTTCCGGTGTATATCAGTATGTAGTGTCTCTACTTTAAAGAGTCCTCTCCTGCTGATGTTCAGGTGTATATCAGTATGTAGTGTCTCTACTTTAAAGAGTCCTCTCCTGCTGATGTTCAGGTGTATATCAGTATGTAGTGTCTCTACTTTAAAGAGTCCTCTCCTGCTGATGTTCAGGTGTATATCAGTATGTAGTGTCTCTACTTTAAAGAGTCCTCTCCTGCTGATGTTCAGGTGTATATCAGTATGTAGTGTCTCTACTTTAAAGAGTCCTCTCCTGCTGATGTTCAGGTGTATATCAGTATGTAGTGTCTCTACTTTAAAGAGTCCTCTCCTGCTGATGTTCAGGTGTATATCAGTATGTAGTGTCTCTACTTTAAAGAGTCCTCTCCTGCTGATGTTCAGGTGTATATCAGTATGTAGTGTCTCTACTTTAAAGAGTCCTCTCCTGCTGATGTTCAGGTGTATATCAGTATGTAGTGTCTCTACTTTAAAGAGTCCTCTCCTGCTGATGTTCCAGGTGTATATCAGTATGTAGTGTCTCTACTTTAAAGAGTCCTCTCCTGCTGATGTTCAGGTGTATATCAGTATGTAGTGTCTCTACTTTAAAGAGTCCTCTCCTGCTGATGTTCAGGTGTATATCAGTATGTAGTGTCTCTACTTTAAAGAGTCCTCTCCTGCTGATGTTCAGGTGTATATCAGTATGTAGTGTCTCTACTTTAAAGAGTCCTCTCCTGCTGATGTTCAGGTGTATATCAGTATGTAGTGTCTCTACTTTAAAGAGTCCTCTCCTGCTGATGTTCAGGTGTATATCAGTATGTAGTGTCTCTACTTTAAAGAGTCCTCTCCTGCTGATGTTCAGGTGTATATCAGTATGTAGTGTCTCTACTTTAAAGAGTCCTCTCCTGCTGATGTTCAGGTGTATATCAGTATGTAGTGTCTCTACTTTAAAGAGTCCTCTCCTGCTGATGTTCAGGTGTATATCAGTATGTAGTGTCTCTACTTTAAAGAGTCCTCTCCTGCTGATGTTCAGGTGTATATCAGTATGTAGTGTCTCTACTTTAAAGAGTCCTCTCCTGCTGATGTCCCGGTGTATATCAGTATGTAGTGTCTCTACTTTAAAGAGTCCTCTCCTGCTGATGTTCAGGTGTATATCAGTATGTAGTGTCTCTACTTTAAAGAGTCCTCTCCTGCTGATGTTCAGGTGTATATCAGTATGTAGTGTCTCTACTTTAAAGAGTCCTCTCCTGCTGATGTTCAGGTGTATATCAGTATGTAGTGTCTCTACTTTAAAGAGTCCTCTCCTGCTGATGTTCAGGTGTATATCAGTATGTAGTGTCTCTACTTTAAAGAGTCCTCTCCTGCTGATGTTCAGGTGTATATCAGTATGTAGTGTCTCTACTTTAAAGAGTCCTCTCCTGCTGATGTCCCGGTGTATATCAGTATGTAGTGTCTCTACTTTAAAGAGTCCTCTCCTGCTGATGTTCAGGTGTATATCAGTATGTAGTGTCTCTACTTTAAAGAGTCCTCTCCTGCTGATGTTCAGGTGTATATCAGTATGTAGTGTCTCTACTTTAAAGAGTCCTCTCCTGCTGATGTTCAGGTGTATATCAGTATGTAGTGTCTCTACTTTAAAGAGTCCTCTCCTGCTGATGTTCAGGTGTATATCAGTATGTAGTGTCTCTACTTTAAAGAGTCCTCTCCTGCTGATGTTCAGGTGTATATCAGTATGTAGTGTCTCTACTTTAAAGAGTCCTCTCCTGCTGATGTTCAGGTGTATATCAGTATGTAGTGTCTCTACTTTAAAGAGTCCTCTCCTGCTGATGTTCAGGTGTATATCAGTATGTAGTGTCTCTACTTTAAAGAGTCCTCTCCTGCTGATGTTCAGGTGTATATCAGTATGTAGTGTCTCTACTTTAAAGAGTCCTCTCCTGCTGATGTTCAGGTGTATATCAGTATGTAGTGTCTCTACTTTAAAGAGTCCTCTCCTGCTGATGTTCAGGTGTATATCAGTATGTAGTGTCTCTACTTTAAAGAGTCCTCTCCTGCTGATGTTCAGGTGTATATCAGTATGTAGTGTCTCTACTTTAAAGAGTCCTCTCCTGCTGATGTTCAGGTGTATATCAGTATGTCGTGTCTCTACTTTAAAGAGTCCTCTCCTGCTGATGTTCAGGTGTATATCAGTATGTAGTGTCTCTACTTTAAAGAGTCCTCTCCTGCTGATGTTCAGGTGTATATCAGTATGTAGTGTCTCTACTTTAAAGAGTCCTCTCCTGATGATGTTCAGGTGTATATCAGTATGTAGTGTCTCTACTTTAAAGAGTCCTCTCCTGCTGATGTTCAGGTGTATATCAGTATGTAGTGTCTCTACTTTAAAGAGTCCTCTCCTGCTGATGTTCAGGTGTATATCAGTATGTAGTGTCTCTACTTTAAAGAGTCCTCTCCTGCTGATGTTCAGGTGTATATCAGTATGTAGTGTCTCTACTTTAAAGAGTCCTCTCCTGCTGATGTTCAGGTGTATATCAGTATGTAGTGTCTCTACTTTAAAGAGTCCTCTCCTGCTGATGTTCAGGTGTATATCAGTATGTAGTGTCTCTACTTTAAAGAGTCCTCTCCTGCTGATGTTCAGGTGTATATCAGTATGTAGTGTCTCTACTTTAAAGAGTCCTCTCCTGCTGATGTTCAGGTGTATATCAGTATGTAGTGTCTCTACTTTAAAGAGTCCTCTCCTGCTGATGTTCAGGTGTATATCAGTATGTAGTGTCTCTACTTTAAAGAGTCCTCTCCTGCTGATGTTCAGGTGTATATCAGTATGTAGTGTCTCTACTTTAAAGAGTCCTCTCCTGCTGATGTCCCGGTGTATATCAGTATGTAGTGTCTCTACTTTAAAGAGTCCTCTCCTGCTGATGTTCAGGTGTATATCAGTATGTAGTGTCTCTACTTTAAAGAGTCCTCTCCTGCTGATGTTCAGGCGTATATCAGTATGTAGTGTCTCTACTTTAAAGAGTCCTCTCCTGCTGATGTTCAGGTGTATATCAGTATGTAGTGTCTCTACTTTAAAGAGTCCTCTCCTGCTGATGATCAGGTGTATATCAGTATGTAGTGTCTCTACTTTAAAGAGTCCTCTCCTGCTGATGTTCAGGTGTATATCAGTATGTAGTGTCTCTACTTTAAAGAGTCCTCTCCTGCTGATGTTCACGTGTATATCAGTATGTAGTGTCTCTACTTTAAAGAGTCCTCTCCTGCTGATGTTCAGGTGTATATCAGTATGTAGTGTCTCTACTTTAAAGAGTCCTCTCCTGCTGATGTTCAGGTGTATATCAGTATGTAGTGTCTCTACTTTAAAGAGTCCTCTCCTGCTGATGTTCACGTGTATATCAGTATGTAGTGTCTCTACTTTAAAGAGTCCTCTCCTGCTGATGTTCAGGTGTATATCAGTATGTAGTGTCTCTACTTTAAAGAGTCCTCTCCTGCTGATGTTCAGGTGTATATCAGTATGTAGTGTCTCTACTTTAAAGAGTCCTCTCCTGCTGATGTTCAGGTGTATATCAGTATGTCGTGTCTCTACTTTAAAGAGTCCTCTCCTGCTGATGTTCAGGTGTATATCAGTATGTAGTGTCTCTACTTTAAAGAGTCCTCTCCTGCTGATGTTCAGGTGTATATCAGTATGTAGTGTCTCTACTTTAAAGAGTCCTCTCCTGCTGATGTTCAGGTGTATATCAGTATGTAGTGTCTCTACTTTAAAGAGTCCTCTCCTGCTGATGTTCAGGTGTATATCAGTATGTAGTGTCTCTACTTTAAAGAGTCCTCTCCTGCTGATGTTCAGGTGTATATCAGTATGTAGTGTCTCTACTTTAAAGAGTCCTCTCCTGCTGATGTTCAGGTGTATATCAGTATGTAGTGTCTCTACTTTAAAGAGTCCTCTCCTGCTGATGTTCAGGTGTATATCAGTATGTAGTGTCTCTAATGAGACATGTCTCCATGCTTTAATGTTCAAAAAGCTCTTTATTTTTCTCATACTGTCTGTGCTGCAGCACCTCTTTTCCCCCTCTGTCTGAAACCAGAGCCCAATCTGCTCTGATTGGTTAGCTGGTCAGCTCTGTTGTGATTGGTCAACCGCTTAGAGATGTCCCACCCCTTAGCCTATCACCTAAAAAAGTATCCGAGCGCTGGCCAATAGTAGCGCATGTGTTATATAGTGAGGTGAGGTGTGTGGGGAAAAAAACTCCCTCTGAACGGAACACAGGGATTTTAGCCTTTGCAGACCATTTACATGCACTAAATCCTATATAACACACTACAGGAAAAGATGATTATGATGTCCTGTATTCCTTTATGAGGCTGTAATGTAAGGTGCTCATGTTAAATAAGCAAATCCCAAACATCAGTTTACAGCCCTTCTTGCTTTTCCTCCTAATCACTTCCTTTACCTTTGCGAATGCAACCCAATGTTCAACTTTAAATAGAAAATGATATTCGAGAACTCACAACACTGTCACCTTCCTGTGCTTCTGTCCCTGAAAACAAAAGGGGGTTGACTTTAATTTCCACATTCTACATTTGGTGTTATGAAATAAATGATTGTTTACAAAAAGTATATATTTTCTCACCTTTCATTTTCCTCCATGCGATGAAAGCCACAATGGTTATTAGAAGTGCTACGAGAACCAAAGCCACAACCAGGTAGAACCACCAAACTGAAACGATAATAAATGGGAGAAATTGGAGGTGAGGTGAATAGCGGAGATACTTACATTACATGTAGATGTTAAAACATGTATTTGTTACTTTATACCAAATCAAAGTTACTTTTGGGACAAAAACTGCATCCAAAAAGCTTGTAATCTGCAACTAGTTTCACAAAATAAACCAAAAACACTTAATTAAAGGACCAAATACTAATTCTCTCCAGATATTTCCACCGCAGCTCAAAGTGGAGATGTGAAGCGCCACAAAAACATACTAAATATTTGAAGTGCCATAGAGTAGTTTTGTTTAAGATTGCTGAAACTGTCTAGTTTTTACCGGGGTTGTTGATGCGACCTGATGTATTTGTTGTTGTTGTTGCTGCTTGATCGTCCCCATCTGAAAAGATGAACACAACTCTTCAGAAGTAATATGTTTACCATATATTGTGACATAATGTTTAAACTTAATTAAATCAGATAAACACCCTTTTTATGTATTTTTTCGCGTAACTTTGAAGTGACTTTAAACAGTCTGATCACAAATGTTCTCACCTGAGGACTGAGGACTGAAGGTCTGGACGTTGTATGCATCTGTTACTTCACAAGTAAAAAACGTAGACCTTGGTGAGTAACTAAAATGAGAAGTCAGAAATGTCCCAGAAGCAGAGCAGTTAGACGCTGATGTCCTTATATCCTTGTTGTCTTTATCCACATCTCGACCCTGAAGCAGCCACTTCACTGTGAGTCTACACCGTCCTGATCTCGTCACAGAGCAGCGTAACCTCACCTCATCGTTGTCCTGATGCTCAGTCACTGAAGATGGAGATATGTGAGAGAAAGATAATAATTAACTTCACCACTGTAATAATAATAATTGTAATGTTTTAGTATTTTGCTCTACAGAGAAAGTTTGGAAACATTATGATGGAAATACTCACTGGTAACAACAGACAGGTAAACATCAGAGTCTGAACCTTGTTGTTGATTTGCTTTGTTGAACTGTCTGCAGGTGTCATAACCAGCATCCTCGTCTGTGACCTTCTTTATAACCAGAGAACATTTCTCTGTGACTCTCAGTCTGTCTGATTTAGCATGGTTACCAATCTGCCCACCTTTAACCAGCATTACTGTGCTTCTTGAATCCGTGAAGAACCAGGTAGTACCATCACATTCATCCTGATCATGGGTCACATTGTTACACGGCAAAGTGGCTTCATCTCCAACTCTGACAGAGAGGTAGAGGTATCGCTGTCCATTTGCATCCCCTGAATAAACAAGAGAGAAATATAAAGAATACAGAGAAATAAAAATGTTCATTTAAGATACAACAAAAGTTTACAGATGTGTCTAAAAGTTGCCTTCCCCTCGTTGGAAGACAAACGGACCACTTCTCTGTCTTTGTTAAAATGAGGTTAGGTAATAAAGTAACATTCATGATGAATAATTTACCTTTTTTAATGTTTCTAAATATATACATGTTGTAGGAATCCTTACCTGTAAACTGAAGCAGCAGAATAAGAAGTGAAGACATTTTAATCTGTTTTAACTCGGCCATCGTGTCTCTTGTATTCGTGTAAGTCTCTAGACTGGCTGCCTCTTAAAGAGAAATGTTGAATGTACTTCCTAATATTAAAAATGTGCCACTTCCTCAAAGTTGCTGCATCTTCTTTTTCCTTATATATACATTTCTCGTTATTTTGCCTCTCAGCAGAGACTCAGTCAAGATGAGCGGATGTCGCTTCCTGTGGGTTTACTGTAATAACATTCATATAAAAAACACAACCATATAAGCACATTAGATACCAGCGGACGAATGATACCAAATACATTTTGTGAAGTAATCAGGTTAAAAGTTAATAGTAATTCACTTCCAGATTACAAATCAAATCTCCTTCCTGTCCAGTGAAAACCACAGTGTCTTTATCATGACCACAAGAACACAGTGTAGAATTAATATTAACTAGACCCTCCAGAAAAACGCGATTTTGCGATCGCATAATTTACCGCATAATCAGCAAAGTCACGCAGATTTTTAAAAGGGCGCATAATCCCCGCATTTTTCCACACAAAGTTGAGAAAAAAAAAGTTAACTCGTCTTGACGTGAAGTAGGCTAGTGATGATGATGATGCGACGTCATCAGCTCGCGCATCACAGAAGGTAAACAACACCGTAGAGCAGGGGTCTTCAACGTTTTTCAGGCCAGGGACCCCCAAATTGATGGAGAGCTGGAGCAGGGACCCCCCTACTATATGTATGGCATACAATTGTGTTTTATATTAAACGGGGCCTAGTGCCGTGTATAAACATAGTTATATATATGCAGTTCACCTGTTAATAAATATTTTAAAAGGATTTGGCTTTGTCAATATAAATTATTTCCCTTATATCTTTTACTATCTTATATAGAGGTTCAAAAGGGTAAAATGGCCAATTTAGAAATACAAAACGATGTAGGTTTGAGACGAGTTAAATAAGCTCATATTTGAATTCCCCATATAAAAAACACATAATTTAGACACCCCCATGTTAGGGTTTCCTTCAGATTCATGTTAGCACCTGAGTGTGACCCGCCCTATTGGTGTATGATCACATTTGATTTCTAATTTTAAATAAAAGGAAATAAATTCTCAGTTATTGTCAAACAGGAGTTAAATCAATTTCTCGCTTATTGTAAGAATGTATTTCACCATATTCATATTTAAATGATCAGGAAATTACGTTGTAATGATAATAAATCACCTCCCTCATTCAGATTAATGTCGATTGTTATTGTTTATGTTTGAATGTTAAAAAAGAACAATGGACAGTGTTGTAGAGCCGATGAATGGGAGTCAGCAGGATGATCTTGTATACACGCTACACAAGCTAGACTGACAACACAACACAGGTGCACTCACTAACTCGTCCGTGGTGCAACACACACTATATAACCCAGTGAATTGTGTCCCGTAAATGTCACCAGTGTAAACATAATTATGTAAATAACCCAATTTGTGTTCTGTGAAACGGAAAAGGATATTACATTGTTTTTGTTACTTTCGTTGCAGTGTCTTAAATGTAATTTAGGTGAACTTCCATATGTCATACATTTTTGCATACATTCACAGTAAATATTTATTCAGTATGATAGCTGTCTAACAGAAGTTAAATTCATTTCTCAATTATTCTGACAATGTACTTAACCCCAAATAAAAGAACCCAATAAAAAGAGTTATTAAATCATAGTGAAGTCACGTTGTAATAACAACGTAAAAGTCGGGACGACTTCGGTACGCGTTCTTTGGTCTCAGGATGGTGTGTAGCGGCCTTTAGGTTTCGGTGCCCCAAAACGCCACAGCCAACTCCTTCACGAACATGGAGTCCCTTGTGTTATTTTTGATTTTTGCCCAGACCTATGGACGCACTGGAATCTCCCCCTGCAAGTGAATCTGACAAAAATCCGAAACATAAAATGTGTACAGTAGCCTCTACATAAAAGGTAGACACCAATATGTGACTGAGGAGCAAAAATAAAAAGGCTCCACTATGGAAATAATATATACCTTCCCATGCGGCTCGCTCTTTGAAGGGGGATTATTGGGGTGTGTGGGTGTCCAGGGTGCAGGCTCACACTGTTCAGGTGTCTCAGATTGTTCTTCTACAGATTTATTATTTTCAATCGATTGAACATTAGCCAGAAGAATACTCGGAAGAGGGGGTCGGTTTTCTCGTTTCCTCAGTCTGACCAGCAGCCCGGCACGGGACCCCCGCTGTGTCTTCCTCCTGCGTCTCTCAAGTAGGACAGCAACAGGTAGCCATGGCGGATCGCCATTGTCTGTCGGTGGGTTATTGTCCACAAAGTTTCTGATGTGAAGAAGTTCAACTCTGCTATATTGTATACAGCAGAGTTGGTGCGGTCGGCTTGCATGTTGCGAACCATGTTTTTCATTTCATTTCAAACCTTTATTTACCCAGGTGTATCCCATTGAGATCATTGATCTCTTTTTCAAGGGAGACCTGCTCAAGTAGGTTCCAACATGAAACATAAAAACATAACATGTTAAAAGCAAACGACAAAACGTAAATAAACACAAACAAAATACGAAAAAGGGCAAAGTTGGAGAGGAGCCAAAAGACAATGCGGCCATCTTCACCGGCGCATCAGCAGGGGATATGGGCATCTGTTTAATGCCTGTTACATAGTGACGCCTGTTGGCGCTTTGGTTAAACTGCATGCTGACCCAGGTTTACACTGAGATGTACTGTATGCGCAGATGCGGAAGTTAACATGTGATGTAGTTGTGAGATAGGCCTACTGAAAATAAAGCTGCAGATTAAAACATGGTGTCAGCCAAGCTTGTAGCATCATACTCAAGAAGACTTGAGGCTGTAATTGCTGCCAAAGGTGCTTCAACAAAGTATTGAGTAAAGGGTGTGAATACTTATGTTTATGTGTTTCATTTTTAATTGATTTACAAAAAATATTTAAAAACTTTTTTCACTTTGTCATTATGGGGTATTGTGTCTATAATGTTGCAAAAACAGTGAAGGGGTATGAATACTTTCCGGAGGCACTGTATGTCCACTGATATAGCCAAAAACCGGGAGGTTGAGGACTTCTTGACGAAGGCGGTGCGGGCAGCCTCGCTGAGACGGCTAATGGGGAACGAATGCCGGCATATATATGCACAGCGTCACGCTGACCGAGGACCTGAAAAAAGACACTAAAAGCATTTTTGGATTCGTTGGGGGATTATTTTAAGCCAGCAACACATTTGATCTACGAGAGATACACGTTCGGATGCTGCAAAAAAGGACCGGACGAACCGATTGATAGCTTTATAGCAGAATTGCAGAATTGACAGAGTCACGCATGAGCAGTGGCGGCGCCAGAGTATTTTTGTTGGGTAATCTATGGTATGGCTAACCCATACAGTGGTGGGGCTCAAGTCAGTATTTGTAATATAATTACATACACGCTATATCGCACCCCTTGACAGTGAAACACCACGCGTGAGGCTTTTATTAGTCTCCTTTTATCAGCTAAATTACATCGAGAGCAACAGGTGTGAGTTAAACAATACAATAGCCTATTCTGCTAATTCCACGTTGTTACAACATGCTACGCAGCGGCAGAAACAAGAAAGGTTGGCATATAGAATTGACACGGAGAGAGAGAGGGAGAGAGAGAGGGAGAGTGAGGGAGAGAGACAGAGAGAGAGAGACACAGACACAGGTAAACAGAGAGAGAGACAGACACAGCACACAACAGGTAGCCTGTATCTCTATTGTCATACAAAACACTTTTTCAAATGACCCATTATTACAAAATATATTCAAAACTAACGATTCACTCTTCAGGTGGGTCGTGTGACTCTGGCACCTGTTCGACTTGTACCTCAATGCGAGGGCGTTTAAGAACAAATCTATCCATCCGAAATATATAATTAATCCTAGAAGTTCTGCTGTCTGTCTGCAATTTACTCGGCGCGAGTTTGGGGACTTTTCACTGTGAACGTGACAAATTAGTAATGCATGACGCAGCAGACCCAGTGCCAGCAGACCCAACGTTTCGTTGCTCTGATTGGCTGTAGGTTTATTCAAATTGTATTCGGAGGCATTTTGATCTGACCGCGGCCGCGCTGATATTATAGCGCCAGAGAATGTCCACACCTTTAGTGTATAAAACTCCCCCACTACTTAGACTATTCCTTGCACCCCTCTAGCATAAGCCCGAATGGTCTCAACCATATTGCGTCAGTAACGTGCACTTGTTGTTACAGCAGGATCAGTTTGTGTGTTGTGGACTCGACCGGTAGATTTTCGCAATCCGTGTTCTCAACATGCTGACTTTAACATCATTGTTCATGGTCGGGCTAAGGTAGGGCTAAGCCATTTCTTGGTATGGCTGTAGCCTACCCCAACCATACCCTGGCGCCGCCACTGCGCATGAGGCTTATTGAGAGCCCGCAGGCACAGGCGGACAGTGGTAATGCTATGGCGGACGGCGCAAAACACAGTGGAAAACAGCGGAAAGAAACACAGCGGCTGAGAGAGAGCAGCAGTGGATCTGCAAATACTGTGGAAATGGACACAAACGGGGCAGAGAGCAGTGTGCAGCCTATGGTAAGACCTGCTGAGCATGGGGCGTCTCAAATCACTTTGCAAAATGATGTCAGGCCATCAGCAGAGCAGAGAAAACGAGAAAAGTGAATTTTGTTGACGACGTCGAGCAAACTGAAGGGGACTCAGATACAGATGAAAACCTATACGACGTCACTGAATATGTTGGTAATGTGAAAGCATCTGGATGCAAATGGAATAAGAAAAGACAGCTATGCCAGCTAGATACAGGGGCCATCTGCAATGTTATGGGCTGCCAGTTTAAAGAGAGACTGTCAACAAAGACGGCCTTACAGCCAACCAGAACAAGGCTAAAGCTATACTCCGACACATACATGCCATCACTGGGGAAATTTCACACCGAATGTGTGGTCAGGGGAAAAACGCTTTGAGAGAGTGAACACCAAACAAAAGCCCCTCCTAGGTGGTGCTGCATGCGCTGATCTGGGCCTTGTGAAATTCACTATTCCAAGAGAACTACTGCCAGCTGAGTTGAACAATATTGATGCAAGCCAGTCTATGCCACTCACAAAAGAAATGCTACTAATAAACGTTCATGTTTTCCATGACCCGATCTAGTCAATCCCAGGTGATGTTCATTTCGATCTGAACCCTGAAGTAACACCAGTCCAGTGCTTACCACGGAATGTCCCTGTAGCGCTAAAAGCCTGGGTTAAGGAAGAACTGGACAAACATGGGAAAGCAGGCAACCTTAGGCCAGTGACAGAGCCAACAGCGTGGATAAGCAACATGGTAACAGTAGCTAAACCTGACAAGATAAGAATCTGCATTGACCCAAAGCCTCTCAACAAGGCATTTTTCAGGTCCAATTAGCACATGCCAACGCTAGAAGACGTCTTGTACAAACTGCCCAAGGCACGTGTCTTCACACTGGTTGATGCTCATGACGCCTTTCTCCAGTGCAAGCTTGATGAGGAAAGCAGCCGACATTCTGGAACCCATGGGGTCGGATGAGATGGCTCAAACTCCTGTTTGGAGTCCCTGTGGCGCCAGAGATCTATCAGCGCAAGCAACATTAATTGCTATCAGGCCTGGCTGGTATCGAGCCTATTGCTGATGACATCCTGGTGGTCGGGTTTGGCGATATGGACGCAGAGGCTGAAGAGGACCACAACACCAACTTAAGAGCCCTCATGCAACGGTGCAGGGCTGTGAAGCTCAGACTGAGTGAACGCAAGCTGCAGTTCAAGCTCAAAGCTGTACATTTCCACAGCGATGTACTGTCTTCAGAAGGACTGAAAATCGACCCAGAGAAAACTCAAGCAGTTTTGGACATGCCAACGCCCACGGATGCTAAGGCAGTGCAACGCATGATCGGGTTTGTGACATATCTGGCTAAGTTCCTGCAAAAGCTATCGGAAATCTGTGAGCCTCTGGACACGGGGTGGCACTGGCTGCCAAAACACGATGATGCAATACGCGAGATAAAGCGGATGGTCAAAAATACACCGGTTCTCAAATATTATGACATCACAAAGCCTGTAACGATCCAGAGTGATGCCAGCATGAATGGACTGGGGTGCTGCTTGCTGCAAAAGGGGGAGCCCATAGCCTTTGCCTAACGCACACTGACACAGACTTCAGGGACACACTCACTGCAGAAACAGACCACAAACCAATGATCACCATCTTTAAGAAGCCCCTCTTGAGTTCGCCAAAACTACTTCAGTGCATGTTACTGCAGCTCCAGGGGTACAATCTGGATGTTGTTTACAGGCCAGGCACGGAGATGTATGTCAGTGACACTGTAAGCAGGGCCACTCCACGTGTCATGGTTCTGACGCCCCCTATGTACGACATGCTGTGTGTGCCATGGACAACTTTCAAGCGGAGGACACGGAGCTGGTCAGGAACAGAATCTGGATGAAACTGCCTTCAGGCTTTGCCAAATTGCACCAGCACACAGAGATGGACGATGTTTTAGAAGTTCTGACATCACCGATCCTCAGAGGATGGCCGGATTTCAAGGAGGACACCCCCCTGTTGGTGCGAGAATAATGGCCCTTCAGGGATGAGCTCAACTTGCAAAACGGTATGTGCTCAACACGTTCTCACTCCCAACCCGTCACACGTTGACGGTCGGTCAGGGCCCCTCCCCGTCACTCTATTACGGACAGGGTACCACTTGAGAGTCAGTTTTCAACGGGCAGGGCGTCCCATAGACCTTCATAGACCTCCCATAGCGTTGATAATAGACGCCATGAGAACGCTCCCCGACGGTCGGTTGTTATTGTCAATATTAATATAATAATTATTTATATTTATTTTGTAATAGTCACACTCGATTTCGCCGATTTTCTTGTTGCCCCAGCTGGTCCACACCTCTTTTAGCAGAAACAAAGGCTACATTAATGTATTAAAACGATGTTAATCCATGTGTGTGGTTGTGGAATTAATGGACGTGCCGTTGTCCGTTACAAACTCTTCAACTACAACCCTAATTATATTTAAAAACATTTTAGAAGGCCTCACGAAATACTTTAATGTAAATTAAATGTGAAGGGATGTGTGTAATGTGGTGATTGACATTATTCACCCACGGATCTATGGGTTGGGGTATTGTTCCGCACGGACATTTTAGTTAACCGGACTTCCTGTTGATGTGAAATCCGAATAAAAATAAATAAATAATACTTTATTCCGAGTTTGCTTGCTTTTCTCTTTGGAAGTCATCACATAACGGCATTGTAATACACGGTTCGGCTGCATTAAATATTACATATCTGCCGTAGTTCTTTATTAATAGAGCCCTGATCAGAAGACTTCTAGACAAACAGGAACAACTGCCGCCGAAACTGAATATGTGACGTGGATCATAAATATATCAGCAATTAAACAAAATCTTCAATTTCTCTTCACAATATAAGTCTCCTTGCAGTATCAATACTAATTCGGCTGACTTTTATATTTGATCCAATCGGTATATTGGTATATTTACACCATAACGGTGCACAGCTGATAGAAAGGGACACCTGGTGGTTAAAGCACGTTATTGAAATGTATTATTTTTATTATTAGATATTAATAGGAGACACAGACAGACAAACTAATAAGGCTTTATTTAAACATTAAAGAATACTTTAGGTTAAGGTCTTATTTTGAATAAGAAAAAAGCTTTGGGGGTATAAATATGAAGCCTGACAAAGTACTAATATATTGCTTTCCTGCAATGTTAACTACTGTATGTTTAAGCACTTATTTTAACTGATATCATACATATGTATTATACTCTTATGTATGTAGATAGTATAAGAAATGTGCAGAATACGACAGTTTAATGCTGGAGGTATACACACATATTGATAGATGTCTTGTAATGCACTGTTGAGGAACCTGCAACCCAAGTTTTTCATCTCCGGCCTTGTCAGGTATTGAATATTCAATAAATAAAGAACACAGAATTATTCAATATAAAACACAGAATTTGTGTGATTATACTAAATGATTTACAAATAAACACCACTGCATATTTACAACTGTTACACATGCTGATGTAACGCAAATGTTTCCAACTTGGGATCGATAAAGTATATCTTATCTTAAGCTGATCGATGGCTACTGCCATATTTGCCTCTGAACCTTGACAAGTGCATGTTTCAGGCTTTTCAATGAACAACAGGAGGGGTCACAGACATAAGACCAGCTGTTAAATAAAGCTCTTCTGACCTTAGCTGGCATGTGGGTAATGCTGCCCATTATGGGCACAAGCAATTTTCACCCATTTATTAATTATATGTTTTAAATTTGAGTGTTTCCTATCCCCTAAACCTCCAGGGATGTACACAGTTTAATACTGGCAACTTCTTATTATGGGAAATACGAAAACGTCTTTTAAAACTACAACTCCCAGTAGAGACGTGCCATAGATAGAGAACATGTTGTGAAACACACAATAGCCAGCATGTGTAGTTCTGGGGACGGGGTGGGGGAGGGGGGGACGGGGTGGACCCATTCAAATCCAGTTTTGGACAGTCTGCCGTGGTTCCATCCCATTTCAAAGTGCTGTTCGACGCTCGGCGTAACCCTCGGCGCACACTCAAACATCCAATCACAGAGCTTGAGGACTATCACGGGGTTTGTCAAGCAAAGCGGAGAGACTACTTACTTCCGGGTGTAAAATTCTCTAAAGCAACTACTATGAGCTACTCCGACCCTCGGTCCTGACGGACTCCAACTTGTGTTTATTAATCAAACAAATAAATAAACACAAGGATAATTATGTGTTATTGTTGAGTAAATAACAGTGTGTGGTTTAGAAAAGAATACAAAATTAGAATGAAAAAATGATGAAACAATACAGATTTCAGTATTCTGAGCCCCTACTCTCCCCATAACTGACGGCAACAAAAGTCCTACATTATTCAATTAAAACAAAGAAGTAAAAACAATAAGTGTGGCTTGATATTGAGTAAGAAAAGGTTGATAAACGCTGTGAGAATGGATCTGCGGAGAGCATTTCGCCGCGATCTCAACTCGTCTATTACCAACGTTCAGGGAGCTCTATGCAAGTCAATGGGAAGCCCTGCCCGTTGAAAACTGACTCTCAAGGGGTACCCTGTCCGTAATTCCGTGATGGGGAGGGGCCCTGACCGACCGTCAACATGTGACGTGTTGGTGTGCTATACAGAGGGCAGAGCGTTGTCATTCCGAAGGCCTTGAGGGCAGAGTTGCTAAGACGCACCAGCCACATCGGGGGGAAGGCATGTTAAGGGCGCGCCAGGGATACGCTGTTCTGGCCAAACATGAGAGCAGAGAAGACTATGTGGCGAACTGCTCTGCATGCAATGAAAATGCACGAGCCCAGCAGAAGGAATCATTGATGTTGCATGATATCCCAACACGTCCATGGCAAACAGTGAGTATGGATAGCTTCTCTTACGCTGGCCAAGATTTTATCTTCCTAGTGGACCACTATTCAGACTTCTGGGAGATTTACCTTCTGCCGGATCTATCAGCTGACACTCATCACACGCTGTAGATCTCAATTTGCATGCTACGGACAGCCAGACCAATTTTAACGATTTAACCATGTCACATCCTCACCCCGAAATCCAAAATGAAACGGCAAAGCGGAGTCAGCTTTCAAGATAGTGAAATCACTCTGCAAGCGGGCAAAGTTGGATGGCACGGAAAGATGGCAGGCCATTCTCCATTGGCGCTAGACACCCACAGAGGGGTTGGACAGCAGTCCAGCTCAATGCTTAATGTCACGAAGGCTGAAGAATTAGAGTGACGGAGCTGTGGTTGAAACGACGGCTTGCAAAATCCTACCAGAGCTGAATGTTGGGGAACACATAAGAATGAGGCCTTTTCCAGGAGATCGCACAGGCCTTTGGCAATTGGGCCAATGCCTCCAGAAAGTCACTCCTCGCTCATTCGTAGTGGAGGTGGACGGCACGCTCTACAGAAGAAGCCGCGTGGATCTGCAGGTTGCGGAGGGCTGAGCCCAGATGCGACAGCTGGGAGAGCCGGAGCAGAGCAGCCACCGGGCAATAATAATAATAATGCATTACATTTTTATTAGAGCACTTTTCCAGGTGCTCAAAGCACTTTACAATTACACATTACACATATTAGACATATAACAGTCATTACTGTGGACTGTTGAGATCTTCATAGTATGTTGAATACTTAAAACGAAAGTTAGTTATAATCAAATATAATCAATTATATTCTTGTATAACCCACAATGAAAATGCTTCATATTTTAGGTTTTTCTATATTTACAGTATAAACAAAACACAAGTGGTTTGTTAAATTGAGTGTAAGGCCTATAATGATTTATGCCTTACTCTCTGATAAGAGAGTAGGCAGTTTCTTCCCTCTCCTCTCACAGCAGTACACAGGGAGGGGGGCTCCTGACTTAAGGAGAAACACATTGAGGCCTCAAAAAGGTGGTTATGTCATAGCCATAGAATATGTCTGGTCATGTCCTTTTTTACACAAACATGGGAAGGTGTGTCTTATGCCATAGCCAATAGAATATGTCCAGTCCTGTACATCAGTGGCCATGCCCAGTTTTTTTCATTGGTTGGGTATGGAGGAGGTGTTTTTGGGGTTTTCTATCCGGTTTTTGGAGCATAAAGAGACTGGCTTTTTGGGAGGGAGCGAGAGAGAGAGGGGGGTTCCCCTGGTATACTCTCTCCCGGTAGGCTCTGGCCCTCAGAGCTGGGTTAATAGCTCTCGGTAAGGTTCTCTCAAACTTGGTAAATATCTCTTGATTTTCTTCGTTGAAAGCTGAGTGAATTACTTTGTGAATGAGTGGAATGAATTGAGATGTGTTTGTGAGTATTAGTAACCGCCACCTGTGAGGATCTTCCTCCGAATACCTGCGGGAGATAGGTATGTGTTTGTGGATGTTAGTACCCGCCATCTGTGTCGGAAAAAAGGTATGAAATTGATGTGAATTGATTGGGTGAAAATGAAAGTTTGAATGTGCTTTTTATTATCACCGGTCATTTATGAGGAAATGTCTCTAAATTCTATCGGGAGATTTAAAAATCACAACTGAATTAGTTAGTTGAAATTACAATTTTGGTAATAAATGTAAAACTGTGAATTAAAGTTTCATATTTGAACATGATCACAGCATCATTTAGTTTAGTATGATTATAATCTTGTAACGAGAGAAGGTAAAAACCCTGTATTAGTTTGGACCTATTTTTCTTCAAATAAACTGATCCCACCTTTTGGACAGGGACAACTTAAAAGACATCTGCGCTCTCCCCTCCTGCTTCAAAGGTAAGATTGCACCCTGCCACACTCACACTTAGGTAGGGTCACACCTCATTTACTGATATCAAAATCCTTCGGGATAGCTTAAACAGATTTAAGAGAGTCGTCTGAATTGAAACAGCAGTTAATTGAACCTGGTTCTTTGGGGAGTTAATAGAGGTGAGATCTTGCTGACGTTGGTGGATCTGAGCCAAGCAGTAAACTTACATAGACTCAATAACTTCGGTCAGGTCAATTAGTAGGTCTGAGTAATTTGCCGGAATAAATTATCAGGGCCTCACCGACTCTAACAGGACAATACCCACAGGAGACAATTAGGGTGAAGTGTCTTGCCCCAAGGACACAACGGCCTGACGCAGTGGCAGCCGAGGCGGGGCATAGTGATGCCTGTTGGTGCTTTGGTTAAACTGCATGCTGACCCAGGTTTACACTGAGATGTACTGTATGCGCAGACGTGGAAGTTTACATGTGATGTAGTTGTGAGATAGCCTACTTAAAATAATGCTGCAGACTGAAACACGGTGTGCTGTCAGACCGGACCATTGCTGTAAAGGCGACACTAGTGCCCCCTCGACTCATAGACTGATCCTGTTTTTTGTCCATGTCTGATTGGCTTAGAGCTTTCGCGACTGCCAAAAAATGTGCGTAAATCATATTGAGAACATTGTGTATTGGAGTTTGCTTGACGGGTCTTTTTTCTTGTTTACTGAAGTGTTTCAGCGTCATTGTTATTGTCTTTATGATAAAATTACTGCCGAAATGTTTTTGGCCTCTCTGATTTCTGGGCTTAATTTCAGTCCCAGTCCCTAAGTGGGTTACTCTTCTCAGGGACCAACCAGTTCAATAACATTACAATGTGTCCGTGACCATGTACAGTTCCATGTTAAATTGGCACTATCTGCTGGACAGAAGACGTAACGCTCTGATGTCGTTTGAACAACAAAAACAGAGTGAAGCAAACAATCTTTGACTACGTTTGAACAACAAAAACAGAGTGAAGCAAACAATCTTTGACTACAGATACCGTCCTGCAGAGAGCACACAATCCAACAACTCGTTTCTTTTGGGTCTGAAATCACTTTTCAAAACGTTTGTGTTAAGACACTGAGACTAGCTGGTCCACCTTAAAGGTCAGTCCAATTTAAATGAGAGGTGGGTAATCAGCAGGTGAAAGGCAGGACACAGGATATTGGTCCTGAGGATATGTAATGATTATTTAACAAGGAAAAGTCATGGGGTCAAAGAAATGAACATTAGAGATTATTAGTGAATGGGTAGCAGATGGGTGAAATCAGGCTTGGGGAGTAAAGGATTACCTGTAACGGCAATTATGTAATTTGGGTTACAAAAGTAGGTAGGTGTATTCCCTTAAAGTTACAGAAGCAAATACAGTGAGATTACAGATCTTATTATTTAGAACAGGGTTTATTAACAAGATAACGTTGTTACTGATCATTTAGAAATAAAGAACGGTACATTACTCTTCACGAGTCTGACAACAGCTAATGAAACCATAGCTTATCTTCCAGGTAATCACCGTGGTCTCAAGTTAAATAATATTTGATAACAAGTTAGAAATATATTTGTGTTTAAACACGAAAAGAGAAATCCTACATCACCGTTCAGTGAAAGCTTTGCCTTCTAACTTTAAATATACGGTCATTATCCAAGGAAACAGCATCTAAATAGAAGAATAATTTACTGGTAGAACATGTTAAGATCGCGATACTTTGTGTGGCGATATTGTATCGATACGCGGATGCCAAGTATTGATATTTTATTATACACATTTTTCAGATAGTTTTTTTTTGGTGATTCCCACCCCTAATACATAAACATTAAAATGCAAGTCTAAATGTATCAAACAACAACTACTAACAGAATGTAATAACTACAACCAAGATTAGCTGGATATCACATAAACAGATTCAACACATAAAATCATCCTATGAACTTGGAGCCCTTAAATCCACAATAAATGGTTAATGAACATTGACTTATCTGGATAAAGATGGAGTTCATATCAAGTCTCATAAGAGTTCATACAGGTTGACAGATTGTTCTTATGTATGAATTGTCATGAGACTAATTAATTGTGTTTTACAACATGTGTCAAATTTCATATCACTTACAGGGACTCTCTGTATCTGAGTTCCTGGCTGGTTCTGGTCCTCCACAGTCCTCTCCATCAGCTTCTGTTTCCATGTTTTCAGTTTGTCTTTGATGAAGCTGAGAGGACTGAGGTTTCTCTTCATCATCCTCACTCTTCACAGGGACAGGAGTGAATATGGACTTGGTGATATCAGCCTCCTCCAGCCCTTGAAGCTGCTCTCCATCAGCTTCTGTTTCCATGTGTTCAGCTGAGCTGCTGGCTGGAGGCTCTGCCTCTCTGTTCTCCTCAGTTTGATTTTGATGGAGCTGTGAGGACTGACGACCAACGCACTTATGGCTTTTGACCTTATGCCTCCAGGTGAATCTTTTGTCACACATACTGCAGCTGAATGGTTTCTCTCCTGTGTGGATTCTAATATGGTCCTTTAAACTTCCACTCACTGCAAAAGATTTCTTACAAATTGAGCAGATGAATGGTTTCTCTCCTGTGTGGATTCTCATGTGCAGGTTTAAATATCCTTTCAATGCAAATGTTTTCTCACAGACTGAGCAGCTGAATGGTTTTTCTCCTGTGTGGATTCTCATGTGTTCCTTTAAATGTCCTTTTTGTGTAAAATATTTCTTACAGACTGAGCAGCCGAATGGTTTCTCTCCTTTATGGGTTTTCATGTGGCCCTTTACATTTCCCCTTTGTGCAAAAGATTTCTCACAGACTGAGCAGCTGAATGGTTTGTCTCCTGTGTGGATTCGCATGTGAATTATTAAGTAATGTCTCGAAGCAAAATATTTCTTACAAACTAAGCAGGTAAATGGTTTCTCTCCGGTATGAATTATGATATGTCTATTCAGACTTGACTTGCGGACAAATCTTTTCGCACACTGAGAGCATCCAAAGTGTTTCTTTCCAGTCCTACGTCTTAAATCACTGACAGAGTCTTGTTTATTTTCCTGAGAGTTTGAATCTGGTTCTCTGGTCTCCTTCCAATCAGCACTGTCTTCAGTGTCAGGTTCAGAAGAGTCTCCAGGGTTGTCCTCAGTCTCTGGTTGTAAATGTCCCTCTGGATCTGAGTTCCTGGCTGGTTCTGGTCCTCCACAGTCCTCTCCATCAGCTTCTGTTTCCAGGTGTTCAGTTTGTCTTTGATGAAGCTGAGAGGACTGAGGTTTCTCTTCACCATCTTCACTCTTCACAGGGACAGGAGTGAATGTGGACTTGAGGATATCAGCCTCCTCCAGCTCTTGAAGCTGCTCTCCCTCCTGACTGATCCAGAGTTCCTCCTGCTCCTCTTTAATGTGTGGGGGGGAATCTGGGTCCTCCTGGTCCAGACTGGAGCTCCACTCCTGCTGCTCAGGGGGAACCTCTTCTTTAACCACCACCAGCTGCTGGACGTCTGCAGGAAACAGGAAACACAGAGTAAGAAAAAACTGTTCAGTGTTAGAATTTAAAAAGTAATGACTGTAGTTCCAGTAATCCAAAGTTCGGCTCACAGATAGCAAATAAGCTTGACTCGGACAAAATACGTCTCAGGATAGTTTGTTTTCTTTACTTACACAAAGGTATCAAATACAAACACATATTCTCTCAGCTCAAAAAACTATGTTGCTCGGTGCTTCTTTCTTCTTCTCACCCCCCAATCACCGGCAGCTGCCGTCGGCTATAAAGTCTCATAATCACGAACAGCTGCGGTCGTCTATGCCCTTAATTTCACACGGCTGGTTCCAATAAATGATATCATAGCACTAACAACAAAGGATAATAATATTCAAAAATATCAGACTATACATTTTAACATATGGCTCCTACATTTCCGGCCCCTAATTGGCTAGGCGGGGAGCATACCAATTACTAAAATTAAACTTAAATAGGACCATATAATCTAAACATAATCAAGCAACTTTACGAACTTATATTCTTTTTTTTCTTTTACTGGAGGTCTATTTTTGTTTCCTAGTGGGGGGGGGGGGGGGGGGGGGCCATCACACTGCTTCGAGAAGCAGACAGAGCTTTGTGATCGGTCTCACTAAGACACTGGTCTTGGTCTTCACGCTGACGCTGCGTACGGCGCCTTTGGCGTCTGACATAGTCTTAAGGACTCTTCCCATCACCCACGAATTACGAGGGGCTGAGTCATCCACAATTAAGATGATGTCTCCTGGCTGGAAGTTTCTCCTTGGTGTGCTTGACAGATCTGGTCTTTCTGGCCACTCACTTTCATTTCTCCACAGGAAACGTGGGCCTTGTATCCAGTTCTCACTTTGGATAAAACGCTCAACTTTCAGACCTCTTGAAGCTTGATCTGCAGGGTTCACAGAGGTGTTCACATATCTCCATTGGCTTGGTGTAGTAGCCTCACGAATGATTGAGATCCTGTTTGCGACAAAAGTTTTGAAGCGAGATGTTTCGTTCTCAATATATTTCGGTACAGTAGTACTGTCTGTCCAAAAGATAGATTGCTCCAGCTTAACCTGAAGCTCTCTTCTTAGCATCTTGTCGACCTTGACGGCGACGACTGCTGCTGTCAACTCCATTCTCGGAATGGTGATGTGTTTCAGTGGAGCGACTCTGGACTTTCCAATCAGCAAGGAAACCTTTCTTTTGCCTTGATTGTTTGTCTGCACGATGTAGGTAGCTGTTCCATATGCATCCATTCTGGCATCGGAAAAGTGGTGGCGCTGTGCCATCTTCATGGGTTCAACCTCTGCCGGTTTGACGCATCTCTGAACATAAAACTTTGACAGCTGCTCAAGGTCGGCCAACCACTTCATCCATTTCTGGGCCTGCCCACTGTCTATCTTCTCATCCCAACCTTTCTTTTCCCTGCAAAGGTCTCTCAGAAGGAGCTTCGCTGGCAGTACCAATGGGGCCAGGAACCCGAGGGGGTCGTAGATGGAGCTAACGATGGACAGGATTCCTCGTCTTGTAGCTGGTTTGTCCTGTGGTTGCACTTTGAACCTGAAAGTGTCTGATGCGGTGCACCACTGAGTACCAAGGGCTCTTTCCATAGGAAGCTGCTTATGGTTCAGGTCAAGATCTTTGACTTCCGTTGTTCTGTCTTCTTTAGGGATGGACGACAAGATGGCCCTACTGTTGCTTACCCACTTTGTAAGCCTGAAACCTCCACTGGCACACAGATGTCTGAGGTCCCTGGCCAAAGCAACAGCATGATCTTCTGAATCCACCGACTTTAAACAGTCATCCACATAAAAGTTTCTGAGAACCGTTTCCACCACCTCGGGTGTTGTTTTGCTTCCTCCATCCTGTGCTGTTCTTCTTAGTGCATATGAGGCACAGCTGGGAGACGAGGTAGCGCCAAACAGATGCACTGTCATTCGGTAGTCTTCCATCGGTTTGTTCAGATCACCATCCTGCCACCATAGGAAACGCAGAAGATCAGCATCTTGGTCAGGGACTTTGACCTGGTAGAACATCGCCTCAATGTCGGCCATCAAAGCAATAGGCTCTTCTCTGAACCTCAAAAGGACACCAACAAGGGAGTTTGTGAGGTCAGGTCCTTGTAGCAGCTGATCGTTAAGTGAGGTTCTTTGATATGTGGAGGTGCAGTCGAACACTACTCTTATCTTGTTTTTCTTTGGGTGGTAGAGACCGTGATGAGGTATGTACCACATGCGTCCATCTTCTCGGCTTAACTGTTCTATGGGGATTTTGACAGCGTAGCCTTTTGCAATTATACCCGTCATGAAGTCCTTGTAATCTTTGTACAGGTCCGGGTTTTTTCTGAGCTTTCTTTGGAGACTTGCGCAACGCTGCTCTGCCATGCAGCGGTTGTTTGGCATTTTGGCTGTCTCGTTTCGCAGTGGTAAGCCAATGCAGTAGTGCCCATCTCTCAACTCTGCGGGTTTTACCACTGACCGCATAAACTGATGATCCTCCTGGGACATCTCTTCTTTGTCTTCACAGCTGAGTTCTGAGAAGTCTGTGTTATATTGCTTGATCAACAGTTCCTCTATGTTAGCTATGGAGATGTGGTTGGCTGTAATGTGGCTCACAACTCCATCCGCTGCCTTGCTGCCATCGTCTGTCTTCTTCGGCCCATTCACTACCCATCCAAGGGCTGTCTTAACTGCATAGGGCCCGTCTCCGATGCTGTTTATCACCTGCCATGGCTCCAAAGCTTTAGGGGTGTTGGTTCCTATAAGCATGGTGACTTCTCCTATTATCTTCGGGATTTTCACCTCTTTCAGATATGGCCACTTCTGTAGGTCTTCCTGCAGGGGGATGTTTTCTTTCTTGACCGGTATATCTTTACATGTAAAAACCTTAGGGAGTTCAATGTACTTCCTTTCTTCAAGTCCACACACTTCCAGGTCCGACAAGATACAACTTTGTGCTGGCTTCTCCTGACCCATAGTTCTGAGTAGGATCGTAATTTTCTTGCCTCGAACGTTCAGCTGTGTCTTCAGTGATTCAGTGCAGAAAGTCGCCGTACTTCCTGGATCCATGAAGGCATACGTCTCCACAACCTTCTCACTTTTATTGGACTTGACTTTTACCGGTACTATAGCAAGTACACATTCTCCGGCCCCAGTGTATCCACATGTTTCCTGCATCAGTGACACGAGACCATTTGAGATGTTCTCATCTGGCTTTCTAAATGTAGCACTGTCCTTCTCAACATGCAGAATTCCTGGGTGTCTTAGGGAGCAGACTTGACAGGTCATCCTTTTATTGCAGTTTCTGCTAAGGTGTCCCTGTATAAGACATCCGAAACAGAGGCCTTTCGCTTTCAGAAACTCAATCCTGTCTTTTGGTTGTTGCTCTTTGATGCTTCTGCAGGAATCAAGTGTGTGGTCTCTATGGCAGAACAAACAGGGTTTTTGAAAGGCATTGACAGGATTTGTAGCTGGGGAGCTGTAATTTAAGTTTGAGGGTGTGGCTTTCTCTTCACTCATTGGAGCGACAGCCGTGGCAAAACTGCTTCCCCTTTGCCAGCCTGACTTCCAAGCTTTAGAGTCCGTGGCCGTAGCTTTTACTTTTCCCTCCATAGTTGTCCTAGTATCATGCATGCTTCCAAAAAGGGGGTCGTTAGCCATTTGTGATTGTCTGTATATATATGTCACTAGGTCTGTAAACCTTGCTCTTCGTCCCTTTTTCTCTTGAACCTCGAAAGCAGCACTCCTCCATCTTTCTTTCACCTTGTATGGGAGCTTTGAGGCGACGACTCTCATGTTAGTTGGATTGTTCATTTCGTCCATGTACTCTATGTCCTCCATGGCATTGCGGCACGTAATCAGGAAAAGGGCATAGGCATTCAGAGCTTTTCCGTCTTCAGATTTGATCTGTGGCCACTTTAGAGCTTTATCCATATAGGCAGTAGCAATCTTAAGTTCATCACCATAATGTTTCTGGAGTAGAGCCCTGGCTTCTTTGTAGCCTCTCTGTGGTGCCATGTGCTCACAACTGCGGACGAGCTCTTGAGGTTCCCCTCCGGTGAACTGTTCCAAGTAGTACAATTTGTCG
The DNA here is from genome assembly GCA_028583405.1 of Pogonophryne albipinna. NCBI lineage: Eukaryota > Metazoa > Chordata > Actinopteri > Perciformes > Artedidraconidae > Pogonophryne > Pogonophryne albipinna. The sequence goes on from CM053243.1 coordinate 3,723,337, forward strand.
CTGCTGCTCTCTGCCTTGCTGTCGATGACATGGTTGAAGGCTCTTATAAAGGACTTGTAGGTGAGCGGGTCTCCCTTGAACACAGGCAAGTCTCGTTTAGGAAGATAAGACAGGTTATGCTGCCTTACCAGCATCTCTGTAATCTGACTTTGACGCTGCATCACATCGTAGCTGTCCCTCTCCTCTCCTCTACGGTGACCTTCTCTGGGGCCCGGTCCGTGTGCTGCATCAGAAGCTCCATCCTGCGTGTCCATCCACCTGCTTGACTCTGTTGGGCGTGGCATGACAGTTCCTTTTAGCAGGTGTGCTGAGGCAAGTTTCTCACCATATTTAGCTGGTTTTGGAGCAGTTCTGGATCCGGTGCCAGATGTCTCTGACTTGCCATGACGTTGGCTGCGTTTGAGGTAGCTGCTCATACCATCCTGCTGGTCTTCATACCCGTCAAGCACCTTTAACTTGGCATCACATTCAGCTACAGCTGCTTCCATCTCTAATTGTTCTCTTTGAGCTCTGAGCTTTGCTTGCTGCTTTATTAGAGAGGCTTCTTCTATCTCAAGAGCCTGCTTCTTCTTTAAGGATGCTGCTCGAGCTAGCAGCACCGCCTTTTCAGCCTCCGCCCTCCTGCGAGCAGAAGAAACAGTAGAGGAAGCCACTGTATGGTTACTGGCTCTGGAGGCGCTGTCTTCAGGCCTGATATCATCTTCTTCAGACGAGCAGGCTTCCTCTTCATGGTCCTCTTTTGTGCCTTTGCGTACTCCTTTAATCCATTTTTCAGTTATGCGTACAAACTGTTCAATGTTTGCTGACTTGGGATTAAACCAGTGTTGCTGGTCTTCAGACGCCTCCTCTTCAGGTAGGAGAGTTACAAACTCCTTGTTAATGTCATTAAACTCGCCATATAATTTAGCAAAGTCATTCAGGATTTCTTCTTCCACTTTATCCACATTGCTATCATTTTCTTTAAGACGTTTCAGCTCATTAACCTTCTTGGTGAGCTGGCCCAGCTTCGCTCTCCTTAATCCATTTAGCCTGTGGAGCCTCTCCTCTTTGGCCTTTTTCGTGGGCTTTAGCTCCCTCTTGTGGCTCATTTCGGTTAGTTCTTCCATGGCTCTACAGTGCTTAAACTCAACTAAAGGTGTCCAACAGTAAACGCTTCGTTTTTATAGAAAATGTCTTTGTTGCACTGTCTTTCTTAAAGAACAACTTATTTAAATGTCTTTTACAAACGAAAAGCAAAAGGTAGTCAGCTGGTAGTTGGAATCAGCTGATCCATTCAGACTCCCTCTTCTGTCGTAGTGATCTCCCATCCGTCTTCAAACATTAACATAACAACAGGCCACTTCACCGTCTTTTGTTCCTCGGATGTCCCACTTAATGCGCCGATCTCCGTGTGTGGAAGAGCAGTCTTTATCTTCCCCTTTCATGCGACGCCGTCACTGGAATCCCTCCTTCATAGCTCGGCTTCTCCAGAGCGAAGTTTTTTGACAAATGTAGTTCCAGTAATCCAAAGTTCGGCTCACAGATAGCAAATAAGCTTGACTCGGACAAAATACGTCTCAGGATAGTTTGTTTTCTTTACTTACACAAAGGTATCAAATACAAACACATATTCTCTCAGCTCAAAAAACTATGTTGCTCGGTGCTTCTTTCTTCTTCTCACCCCCCAATCACCGGCAGCTGCCGTCGGCTATAACGTCTCATAATCACTAACAGCTGCGGTCGTCTATGCCCTTAATTTCACACGGCTGGTTCCAATAAATGATATCATAGCACTAACAACAAAGGATAATAATATTCAAAAATATCAGACTATACATTTTAACATATGGCTCCTACAATGACCATTACCAACATTAACATTTCAAATGCTTGCCTATCATTTAGCTAAGTCCCGCCCCCTTTGTATGTCTGTTGGCTCAATTGTCTGTCAATTACATTACATTACATTGCATTTAGCTGACGCTTTTATCCAAAGCGACTTACAATAAGTACATTCGACCAGGAAGACACAACCTTGAAGAAAACAGAATCATATAAGTACATCAGGTTTCATAGAGCCAAACATTTCAAGTGCTACTCAACTGGCTTTAGATAAGCCAGTCCTTTATTAGTATATAAGTGCTTTGTTAGCAGTTCTTTGTTAGTAATTCTATCGCTCGAGGTGGAGTCGAAAGAGATGAGTTTTCAGTCTGCGCCGGAAGATGTGCAGGCTTTCTGCTGTCCTGATGTCAATGGGGAGCTCATTCCACCATTTTGGAGCCAGGATAGCAAACCCACGTGTTTTTGCTGATGGGAACTTGGGTCCCCCTCGCAGCGAGGGTGCAGCGAGTCGTTTGGCTGATGCAGAGCGTAGTGCACGCGCTGGGGTGTACAGTTTAACCATGTCCTGGATGTAGGAAGGGCCATATCCATTCGCAGCATGGTACGCAAGTACCATTGTCTTGAAGTGGATTCTAGCAGTTACCGGAAGCCAGTGAAGGGAGCGGAGGAGCGGAGTGGTGTGGGAAAATTTTGGAAGGTTGAAGCCGAGCCGCTGCATTCTGGATGAGCTGCAGAGGTCGGATGGCACATGCAGGTAGACTGTGTTTCAGGGCTTCTTAACATTTAAAAACCTATTAATGTGTCGTACCAGATTAACGGGAAGAATGTCAGCTAACTGACGATACGAACCATTTTTACCAAAACAAAACACAAGTCTCATAAGAAATGACCCCTGAACGAAAAAGAGCTAACGGACTTGGCACAGAACTCAATATAAAGATACCCTTATTACTTATCGTAACTTTACATAAAAGATATCCGATTAAAGCTGAGACTCCACAGATTAAATAGGTATAGTATCATCACTGAGCGATCAGAACTCACGACAGGGGAAGCAAACACAGACATCACAACACGAAGCATTACGGAGAAAAAACGGGACATCGTCTCACCTTAGCTTCTGATCAAAAGTCGTGTTCAATGGCATTACAACGAGAAAAAACGCGGCTGAAGGTTAATCAACAGGTTAATAATGTGTCTGTCTCTTTGAAAAAAATATTGATAATCCATAATTCAATTTTTATGCAAAAATCTGAGAGAATTAGCTGCTAATGGTAGCCACCAGAGGTTAGCGCAGCTTCCGGTTTTTCTACTCGTCACTCTCACTCCTTATTTGGTAATCTGTGTGTGTATGTGGAACTTTCCCTCGATTCCATTGGCTCTGACGGTTAAAAAGAGATGTCAATCATCCAAATCGACCAAGGGGGGCCAGAGATATGGAAAATCCACCCAAATGACCACAGAAGTGTTTTTTTGTGCTAAATATCTCTAAAAAAAGGTCAAATTTAACTTGTTTTGCATCAATCTTGATACAGGGTACTTATTATATGTTGTACTTTGGATTCCTGAAGCTTTTAGTCTACTAACCCATTATCCAAGGTTAGTTTTCACTATAACTAAAAAAGGTTTTTTGGACGGATACTATAATTTACAATTTTTTACTATGTTCAATCTGAATTTTCTTTAAAATAAAAAACATCTATATTGATTCTGACTTTTCTACATCCAACTCACAGGTTTATCATTGCTTTGAGAACAAAGATTATTAATTTAACCCTTTTAGAAGATATGGTCATTTGTTCTGGGAATGTCATTTTCGAGCCTGAGACCTGAAAAACAGGCTCAGGGTTTAACAGGTTAAGGTAAAAGGGCGCTGCTATTGCAGAGCTCGCTGTGCCCTTCAATGCACACGTAGCAAATAGGTAGGAATAGAGGAGCCACATCTCAAATCCTGACTTTATTCACAAAATGTGGACTTTCTTAAATTCTCAAAAATCTGCTATTTTTCTCAAAATGTTGAAGTTGGAGTAATGAGGCTAATGTTAAAAGTCAAAGTTAATTTAGTTGTTGCATTAAAATATCAAACACTGAGACCAGTGTCAGTGTAAGCTTGCTGACTGCCACTCGTCTACCGGCAGACATCGATCCCCTATTGATATACAATTAAATAAACTTAACACTAAGTAAGGAAATCTGTGTTTGGTAGATTATTTCTTTGTCGTAACAATGCTTCTTGGCAATACATCTGATAACGTTGGAAAGCCTGTTTTCTTACCTTTCAAATGGTGCCACATGTGTGAGGAACATGCATTTGTGAGATGAGCAGCAGAGCTGAGTGTGTGGGGGCTCCAGTGCTCTGAACATAATGTGTTTTTTATAAACATTTAGGAGATTAATAGAATGTGAGAGAGTTAATAAAGAGAGAGTTAATAAAGAGAGAGTATGTCCATACAATCGGGAGGCAGGTGGTTATTCACAGAGTGGAGGTCTGAAGCAGAGAAAAACGGTGGCATGATCGGGGGTGTGGTGCTAGCACAGAGCTAGCTGTTGCAGGAAACCAGGAGCCGGATGACCGGAGCAGAAGAAGTGGTGTGAGCCCAGGTATAAACCACAGGATAATCCACAGCATCAAAGGAGGACGAAGTCAGCGGTTTGCGGAGGAGAGGTGGGAAGGAGTGACTGACGTCCGTGCAGAGAATGGATGCCGGGCGACTAGCAACATCTTGCAAGAAACAGCGTCTGAGGGCTTCTTAACATTTAACAAACTATGTGTCATACCCACTTAACGGGAAGAGACTCAGCTACCTGCCAATATGAACCATTTCTACCGAAACAAAACACAAGTCTAACGCCGAGCCTCTGAATTAGCACTAAACGAAAGAATGCTAACGCACTTAGCACATAACTCACGTTAGCGATCTTTTATACTTTATCAGATCTGCACAAACAAGATATAATATGAAAGCTGCAGAGACGTGCGGTGAGGTTCATGGCTGGTGAGGCACTGACTCTTTCAGAGTCAGATTTACAAATATTATATATTTTGACCTTAAAGGTGGGGTAGGTAATTTTGGAGAAACCAGCTCGAGTGCGCTAGAATTTGAAAATACACAGCCCCTCCTCCAACACACACGAACTTGCACATGACCAATGAGGGCACGAGATAAGTTTGTGCACAGATGGAAGGCTGACAGGCAGGTTATTTTAGCCGGGCCGGCTAAAATGAGTGGTCGTGCTTCCACAGATTAAATGTTTTTATGTATTTTTTGTCAAAGCACTTCAGATATGCATTGCTATCGGGATGTTAAGAGCATTCCATGGAATATAACAAAAAGTGTATCTCGAGCCGGTTTCTCAAACTTACCTACCCCACCTTTAATCGAAATATTCTGTTATTTTCAAAAGCTTTTTTAGTCTGATGCTTCGATTCATTTTAAACAGACCGTTCAACAAAAGGATAGCCTACCCAAAATCTAAATATTGGATTGTTCTTTCTTAGTAAGATCCAATTTTCATTACAATTGTGGTCTTACCTTGACTTGAAGATGAAGTCCATGCTATCCTTCTGGGCAACAATCTTTATTACTTTTTTGTAAAAGTCCTCCTTATCTTCCTCTAGTTTCAAAAGCCTAGCTTGTTGTTTTGCTCTACCGTCTCTGCGTAGAATAACAGTAGCAACAAGAACCTGTGGGCTCACTTGCGCCCCCTTCAGTGCGGCAGAGGTTGTGGCTGCCTCCCCTGGTGCTTTTTTCATTGCCGTTGTATGATGAGACCAGCGAGCTTAAATATCATATATACGTGAAATAAGTTATTTAGAGACTATGGATGGCGAGGATAAATGTAATAAAGGGATCTACAAACATTACATTGGTGACATACAGTGAGATGGTGCAGGCATGCGCTTAGGGCCCGCTTTCCAGACAGTTTCTGTGGGGTGATGCATTCTGAGGTGAGGCAGAGCTCATCTGTGCCTCACCTCACCCCACAGTAACTGGCTTGAGCGCGCTCACAAAATAAGTGCCCGCGCTAAATTAGTGCCCGCGCTCCAGCCAGTTACTGTGGGCTTCTGTGAGGCAGAGCTCGTCCCTGCCTCACTTCTCAATCTCATCGCTCCCCGTAGTTGTAGCGGAGCTCGGCAAATTAGACGATTTTTACTATAAAAAGCGATTGGAATCAAACAGAAATCACATTTACAACACAGATCAGTGGACACATTTTATTATTATTATTCTTTTTTTTCGTTACATTGGAGAATGACAAGTGAGGCTCTGCCTCACCTGCATCCCCTGACCGCACGTCACTGGAAAGCTGAGATTCCACAAATTATAATGGTATAAGCATCATCACTGAGCGACCAAAACTTCCGGCAGCGAAAGCCAGCAAAGACAACACACAACTCCACTTTACGTAGCCAAAATGGTAAATACGTCTTACCTTGGCGGTTTTCTGATAAAAAGTTGGTAAGATTTTATATTAAGGTACACAAATTAACCATCAACTTGTTAATTAACATGCATATTAGCAGTATGCTCTTTATTAGTCATTATAAAACACTTATTAATGCCTTATTCTGCATGACCATATTCTACAAGTAATAAGCCATTAGTTGAGAGTTTTTCCTCAATAACCCTCTAATTAGTGCTGATTTATTGCAAGTAAGGAAGTTATTGTACATGAGTTTTGGTCTTAATATGCTCTGCTCAATATGGGCCTAATAAGGCAGTAGTAGCACAAGAATAGTTATTCTCCCATAATAACACTTAACAAATATGATCTCTTCTTATGTAACAACACATGAAACTATAAGTGTTAATTGTGTCTAAATAACTCAAAATTAGGTATTTCTATCTAAGAATATGTTCCCTACTTTAAAGTGAAGTCTTGTTCATAACCAATAAGCTAGTAGTTTGACTCTAATTGACCTGAACATGTTCCCTATTCTAAAGTTGCCTCCTCTTCACACTTTTCAAATACATTATAGCACACAACTACTGAAATTAACCTCAACAGTACATGAACAAAGTAGGCACACGTTGAAATATCTGTTTTATTAATGAACCACTGAAGAGAGGTTCAGACACATCCCAACACATGTTAACTTTATCCAAGGCTGAGAACACATAATGCAGCCTATGTACTTGTGTAAGTACATAAATAAAATCTATATTGATTCTGACTTTTCTACATCCAACTCACAGGTTTATCATTGCTTTGAGAAAAAGATTATTAATTTACGCATTTTAGAAGTGAAGATATAGTCATTTGTTCTGGGAATGTCATTTTCGAGCCTGAAACCTGAAAAACAGGCTCAGGGTTTAACAGGTTAATAAAGAGAGCGTTAGTAAAGAGGGAACAGACCTGCTCTGTGGATCTGAAGCTGAGGCTGTAAAACAGCGTCCAGTAGTTTCCGGTGTCTCTCGTTCTCCTGTTTTGAACGAGACAGTTCCTCCTCGTACTCTGCTATCGTTCTTTCAAACAGAACAAAGATGTCTTCAGCAGCCGCAGAGAGTCGCTGCTTCACCAACGAGAGCAGCACAACACTCATGTTTACTAAATCACCACTTCCTGTTCAACACACTGTTTCTCTGAAGCTTCAGTCTCTGTTAAACACACTGTTTCTCTGTGTGCTTCAGTCTCTGTTAAACACACTGTTTCTCTGTGTGCTTCAGTCTCTGTTAAACACACTGTTTCTCTGAAGCTTCAGTCTCTGTTAAACACACTGTTTCTCTGAAGCTTCAGTCTCTGTTAAACACACTGTTTCTCTGTGTGCTTCAGTCTCTGTTAAACACACTGTTTCTCTCTGAAGCTTCAGTCTCTGTTAAACACACTGTTTCTCTCTGAAGCTTCAGTCTCTGTTAAACACACTGTTTCTCTGAAGCTTCAGTCTCTGCTAAACACACTGTTTCTCTGAAGCTTTAGTCTCTGTTAAACACACTGTTTCTCTGAAGCTTCAGTCTCTGTTAAACACACTGTTTCTCTGAAGCTTCAGTCTCTGTTAAACACACTGTTTCTCTGAAGCTTCAGTCTCTGTTAAACAGTTTCTCTCTGAAGCTTCAGTCTCTGTTAAACACACTGTTTCTCTCTGAAGCTTCAGTCTCTGTTAAACACACTGTTTCTCTCTGAAGCTTCAGTCTCTGTTAAACACACTGTTTCTCTGAAGCTTCAGTCTCTGTTAAACACACTGTTTCTCTCTGAAGCTTCAGTCTCTGCTAAACACACTGTTTCTCTCTGAAGCTTCAGTCTCTGTTAAACACACTGTTTCTCTGAAGCTTTAGTCTCTGTTAAACACAGTTTCTCTCTGAAGCTTCAGTCTCTGTTAAACACACTGTTTCTCTCTGAAGCTTCAGTCTCTGTTAAACACACTGTTTCTCTCTGAAGCTTCAGTCTCTGTTAAACACACTGTTTCTCTGAAGCTTCAGTCTCTGCTAAACACACTGTTTCTCTCTGAAGCTTCAGTCTCTGCTAAACACACTGTTTCTCTCTGAAGCTTCAGTCTCTGTTAAACACACTGTTTCTCTGAAGCTTCAGTCTCTGTTAAACACACTGTTTCTCTCTGAAGCTTCAGTCTCTGCTAAACACACTGTTTCTCTCTGAAGCTTCAGTCTCTGCTAAACACACTGTTTCTCTGAAGCTTCAGTCTCTGTTAAACACACCGTTTCTCTCTGTGTGCTTCAGTCTCTGTTAAACACACTGTTTCTCTGAGGCTTCAGTCTCTGTTAAACACACTGTTTCTCTGAGGCTTCAGTCTCTGTTAAACACACTGTTTCTCTCTGAAGCTTCAGTCTCTGCTAAACACACTGTTTCTCTGAAGCTTCAGTCTCTGTTAAACACACTGTTTCTCTGAAGCTTCAGTCTCTGTTAAACACACTGTTTCTCTGAAGCTTCAGTCTCTGTTAAACACACTGTTTCTCTCTGAAGCTTCAGTCTCTGTTAAACACACTGTTTCTCTCTGAAGCTTCAGTCTCTGTTAAACACACTGTTTCTCTCTGAAGCTTCAGTCTCTGTTCAACACACTGTTTCTCTGTGTGCTTCAGTCTCTGTTAAACACACTGTTTCTCTCTGAAGCTTCAGTCTCTGTTAAACACACTGTTTCTCTGAAGCTTCAGTCTCTGTTAAACACACTGTTTCTCTCTGAAGCTTCAGTCTCTGTTCAACACACTGTTTCTCTGTGTGCTTCAGTCTCTGTTCAACACACTGTTTCTCTCTGAAGCTTCAGTCTCTGTTAAACACACTGTTTCTCTCTGAAGCTTCAGTATCTGTTAAACACACTGTTTCTCTCTGAAGCTTCAGTCTCTGTTAAACACACTGTTTTTCCCTGATGCTGTTTAGATTTCTCCAGCACCACGGGGGGTCCTGTGTGGATGGCAGCTCCTTCCTCAGCAGATACAGTTCTCCACAATTGTCCTAAACACAGAGAAAACGAAAAAATGAATGAATTTGATACCAAAATTATGATTGCAAAATGTAACTCAGCATTACAGACAAACCATCCCGAAAGGATTATTTAAAACGACGCACTGTTTTGGTTTTTAAAACATTTTTTGCCTGGCTAAAACAACAGTTAAAGGTTAATTAACATCAGTATCATTTTGTATTACCTCAATATACCGAATCGCTACTTTTGTTATTTCACGCTGCTGTCACCAACCTGCTGGCTCATCGGTTCCTATCTCGGTAGCGAGCAGACCCTTAGTCATCCAGTGGCTACAACGATAAGACTGAATACTCTCGTCTCTACCTGAGCTCCATGGCATGTCTCAACGGAGTCTCTCCATCCCGGTGTGGTCAGCCCACCTGCTGACGCCCTCGCACACAGACGGGGGAGAGAGAGATCTCTCGTCTGGATTGACTTTTTTTTTCTTTTTTAGGGCTGTCAAGTGAACACGTTAATAACGCGTTAACGCAACCATTTTTTAACGTCACTAATTATTTTAACGTGAAAACAACATAATCGCAAAAATACGATTATTTTGCTGCGTGCGCTTTCGCCTCTCCCTGAAAGCCCACTCAGCCACGTTGTGAGTGACATGTGTTATGAGAGTTCAGCGCGAGCGAAGATGGCAGAACAACCAGAACAAGAGCAACTTGTTAAAAAGATGGGTAAAACTATTTCCGCTGTTTGGAAGTACTTTGGCTTTCAGGAGTCCGACGTGGAGAAAAACAAGTGTGTGTGTGTGTGTGTGTGTGTGTGTGTGTGTGTGTGAGTGTGTGTGAGAAAGAGACAGATGATGTGGAAGGCAGAGTAGCTTATCTGACATCTAAATGTTGGAAAATGGTACATTCTAGCCTGTGAGCTCCCCGTTGGAGCGACTGACTATTCCTTCGCAATGTAGCATCGCATTGGATATGGGCTGAACTTGTCCTGGAATGGACATTTTCCGGCCATTTCCCTAGGAGGCCTTAGCAAAAATGTGCAGAAAAGGCATGGAAACTGCATATTTTTCAAAATGGCCGACTTTCTGAGGTCCGGGCCAAATGGAAGGCAGTTTGAAAGATGTCCGCAATCATAAGAGCAATGTGTATACAACGTCTTGTGCATATTGGAACAACCATATGCGAGTAGTTTGGAGTAATTTGTGACATGTAAATCGTCATAAATGGTATATTCTCTGTTAGCTTACGACCGCCCCGATTGAGCTAGTAAATGTTTTACTCCCAATTTAGCATGGCTGTGGATATGGGCTGAACTGGTCCTGGAATGGAATTTTTCCGATCATTTCCCAAAGAGCAGTGTGTAAAAATGTGCTCAAAATGCATGAAAAACGGCTATCTTTCAAAATTGCCATTTTTGTGGGGGGCGGGGCTAATGAAAAGCCATTTGAAATATGTGTGCCATCATAATAGCAATGTGTTTACAGCGTTTTTGTGAATATCGGGAAAACTATATGCGAGTACTTTGGAGTAATTTGCAACATGTAAATCGTCAGAAATGGTACATTCTCTGTTAGCTTACGTCCGCCCCGATTGAGCTAGCAACTATTTTATTCGCAATTTAGCATGATATTGGATATGGGCTGAACTTGTCCTGGACTGGAATTTTTCCGATCTTTTCCCTAGGAGGTGTTTGCGAAAATGTGCTTAAAATACATGAATAATGCAGATTTTTCCAAATGGCCGACTTTCTGGGGGGCGGGGCTAATGGAAGCCATTTTGAAATATGTCCGCAATTCCATGAGGAATGTCTGTGGCAAGATTCAGGTAGTTTGGAGAAACTATATGACTATCGCACAATAGGGGGCGCTACTGAGCTGGTTTACAAAAAGGTACGATTTTTTTGTACAGTCTGGAAAAGGTCGTGGGCTGTGACGTGTGTTCCAAGTTTTGCGTCCGAAGCTCATTTTAGCAATTTTGGAACATTTAAATCGTCAAAAATTGTATATTCTCCGTTAGCTTACGAGCTCCCCGTTTGAGCAGTCAACTATTCATTCGCAATTTAGCTTCACATTGGATATGGGCTGATCTTGTCCTGGTTTGGAATTTTTTCGATCATTTCCCTAGGAGAAGTGTGCAAAAATGCGCTTAAAACGCACATGTTTCAAAATGGCCGACTTTATGGGGGGCGGGGCTAATGGAAGCCATTTTGAAATATGTCCGCAATTCCATGAGGAATGTCTGTGGCAAGTTCCAGGTAGTTCGGGGGCACAATAGGGGGCGCTACTGAGCCGTATTTGCTAAAACGTACGATTTTTGTGTACAGTCTGGAAAAAGTTGTAGGCTGTCAAGTGTGTTCCAAGTTTAAAGGCCGTAACTCATTTCAACACAAAGTTATGTGTCCGTAAGTGTTTTTAACCCTTCGATTTCGAGAAAAAACTGAATAGGACACGCCCACATTCATCATTGGTTGCGACACTTTAAATCTCAGTTTATACTCATCCTGCCAGTATATCTATGACAAAATATATTTATTTCGTCCATCCGTTCTTGAGGTATACATTTGTTGTGTTTTGGCGCCCCCTATCGTCCAAAATGAACATGCTTTTTTGTGCCTATTCCCCAAGACGGACTGAACCTATCCACCGAAATCTGTGATATTTGGATACATTTCGGATGAATTGTGAGCATTTATGTCTAGGCCACAACTTTTTGCTAATACGTTTCGATTGATGTCGGCCACATTTTTCCACATTTCGTGCTCATTTTCTACGGTAATGTGTCTGACCCTCCACTGATACTGTGCACTAAGTTTGGTGTTGAAAATCAAAAAATTGAAATTTAAGTTAATATTTCACTGTTTTTCACATTATGCCAATAAAAAAAATCAAAGTAGGCGGAGATTCGGGATACCAGAGGATAATATGTAGAACAGCTCCACCCGGATACGTGTGCCAAATTTCAGGTCCGTCAGACTTACGCTTCGACTATTTACATTTTTCGTAAACTGAATTTTCACAGGTGGCGCTAGCGAGCATGTTGGAAATTGTGCACCCATCGACTCCGGAATGTAAAAATGTTCACCCGTTCTGGCGGCGTTGCCAAATGTCGCTACATGAATAGTGTCGTAACCCCCTCAAAAACAGGTCCAATCTCCAGACTATGAAGAATTATAATAATAATTCTATGCATTACAATTAGGGCTGCACGATTTTGGGAAAAAATCGAATTGCGATTTTTCTGACAAATATTGCGATTGCGATTTGCGATATTTATTTTTAAGCGACCCAACGGAAGTTTATTGTAAAATGCGGCCATAACTCCGGCTAGGAAGGTCGTATCAACATACTCCCGTCTCTAGCACCCCCGCAGCTCGAGCTACGAGTGAAAGAACTAAACTTACATGAAACTTCCGTTGGGTTGCTTTAAAGTCAAGCTTCAGTTAAAGATTCACCCTTTTAGATGTAGAACATGTGATGGAGCATTACTAACCTGAATCAGACGGTTTCATCAAACTATCTAGGAAAGCTCCATTGGAAGCCATTTGGAAAGGGCAGGCACTTTCAAAAGCACTTTGTGATTCAGGATTCTTACACCTTTTCCAAAGTCAAATTCAAGCACTTTTCAAGCATTTTCAAGGTGCATTTTCAAGCTTTTCAAGCATCTTACAGCTGTTGTAAATTACATATTTATATACACATACTCAAATGATTATTTCCCTACCTCACATTAAATCAGATGTTCTTTATGCTATAAACAACCAAATGTGTGTTTCGTGATAGCCTTCTACACGAGGAGGAACAATTAAAGAAAAGAAAACTAAGTTTAATATTTCAAAATGAGTGATCTGTACGTAGACTGGGCCTCTCATATAACCTGGCTGAGCCGATATAAAACAATCAGCCAAATAACTTTTCAATACATTATTGATTACTATTGTTGAGGTTGGCAGTGAACATAAGTCAGAGGTACATGGTGTACTTTTCCTCCTCTACAGTTCAGAGGTACATGGTGTACTTCTTCTCCTCTACAGTTCAGAGGTACATGGTGTACTTTTCCTCCACTACATGTATTTAATCCCTTTAGTTACTTTACAGATCTGGATGAATGATGTGAAATCTAATCAAGTGTTGAATCAGACTTTAGTTCCACCTGGAGTAAATCCACCAGCTACCCTGCAGTATACAAAGTCATTCAAACTAGCTGCACCTTCACCAGCTTTGAGAACACTTTCATGATCAATCATTATAAGACATATCATATATATTATTCTGAAATGGACCAATCTGCACAACGACTACTTTTACTGTCTTTCACTATATTTTGATGAGAATACTTTTCTACTTTTACTTGAGGAACATTTTGAATGCAGGACTTTTACTGTAACAGAGTATTCCTACACTCTGGTACTTCTACTTTTACTCAAGTACAAGATCTGAGTACTTCTACATTTACTCAAGTACAAGATCTGAGTACTTCTACTTTTACTCAAGTACAAGATCTGAGTACTTCTACTTTTACTACAAGATCTGAGTACTTCTACTTTTACTCAAGTACATGATCTGAGTACTTCTACTTTTACTACAAGATCTGAGTACTTCTACTTTTACTCAAGTACAATATCTGAGTACTTCTACTTTTACTCAAGTACAAGATCTGAGTACTTCTACTTTTACTCAAGTACAAGATCTGAGTACTTCTACTTTTACTCAAGTACAAGATCTGAGTACTTCTACTTTTACTACAAGATCTGAGTACTTCTACTTTTACTCAAGTACAATATCTGAGTACTTCTACTTTTACTCAAGTACCAGATCTGAGTACTTCTACTTTTACTCAAGTACAAGATCTGAGTACTTCTACTTTTACTCAAGTACAAGATCTGAGTACTTCTACTTTTACTCAAGTACAAGATCTGAGTACTTCTACTTTTACTGAAGTACAAGATCTGAGTACTTATAATTTCACTACAAGATCTGAGTACTTGTACTTTTACTCAAGTACAAGATCTGAGTACTTATTCCACCTCTAGCGTATTAGCCTGAATTGTAGCCACAAAATCAGCAGAGCTGCATAAAAATAGACTCACAATGGTAACAAGTGGAAAATAATATTTACAAGTGTGTCCAATGATTTGTAGGTAACTTTGACTACTCAAGACACCTGACTTAGACATCTTCAAAGGAAGACTGTGTTCATTCTACAATTACCTGGGATTAAAGCAAAATGTAGTTTTACTTGTTTAATACTTCAATTTTATATAAAAGACAGTTTGTTTTCATCTGTTTTCAAATAAACAAAGTATTGGCTTTCAGAATATTAAACTTGTTTCGGCAAATTCAGATGATAAATACAACTTTGAAGCTTCGGCATAATTACAAGCAGAGAACGGACTAATGTAACATCACAGCAAGCATAACAACAGCCGGTGTTTCTTATGAGTGTTTCCCCGGTACACAAACGCAAAAATACACAAACACACTCGCGAGTTTCCCCCAGACCAGTAATACAAACGAAAATGTGTCTTCGGGTCAATGTGACTGATTTCGATAGAGCAAGTCACATTTGGTTTAGGCACGAAACATACTACCAGTAGAAATACATTGCTTTCAAAATCACTCTGTGTCGAATCAATAGATTATATTTCGTGACTATAACACGAAATGCCGTGAGTGCTTCATCCTCTGAACACCACAGGATGGTGACTGTAACGCACATAACATAGGTACGCTCCTCTGAAATGATCCCCTGCAATTATTATTATCCCTCATCGAGTTCGCTATTCAGCTCGCTAACGTTAGCTTAAACAAACGTAACATGCAACGTTAGCCTAATCTAAAATACTCTACGGCGTACCTTTCATGTGGCTCGTCAGCGCAGACTCTCGCATCGTTATTTTTGCAAACTTTGCAGGAGGCTACTTGTGGCCTTGACCCTCGTCTTAGCCATGGCATGTATTTGTCTTCTGCTAGCCAACACTCGTTGAAACTGCAACCTCCTGGCACACAGTCATCTATCACTCATCAGAATGCCCAGGTCACACGTAACACAAACACTTGCAGGTCGCGCGCATAGCGCGGGAAGGCCGGAGCGGAGCTGCTTTATGTAGAAGCGAAGCAATTCTTTTAATCTAAAAAGCGAACTATTCAGTCAGACAGCAATTTATTGTAAAAGTAAAGCATTTACATTTCCAAGCACTTTATCTCAATTTCAAGCACCATTCCCAAAATTCAAGCACTTTCCCAACCTTGAAGACACCACGTAAAATTTCAAGCATTTTCAAGGATTTCAAGCACCCGTACGAACCCTGGTGATTGGATCAATCTGTCTATCACCTTATATCATGGGCCACTTCTGATTGATTAACAATGGCTGGTACATGTGGAGCACAGCACTTCTGATTGGTGGTCTGACACACAAGAAGAAAAAAAAAAAATTGTAAAAAAAAAAAAAAAGTTACAAAAAAAAAAAAGTTACAAAAAATCGCAGGCTTTGCGATTTCATAATCGCATCATCTCGAATCGCGATTTCGATTTAAAATCGATTAATCGTTCAGCCCTAATTACAATAGGTCTTCGCACACTTCGTGCTCAGGCCCTAATAATAATAAGTAAAATTAAGTGAATGAATGTGTTGTCAAAGTGTTATAATGTCATTCTAGGTATAAATGTTAATACCCATAACCCTTTAGTCTGATTAAAGATGTCATTCCTATTCACAAGCGCCCCTCTTGAGATGACACGGAGGATGCTGCTGCAGCTGCACCAAAGAAGAACAAGAAGAAGAAGGGGCTAGGGAGCTTCTTCAAGCTTAGACCAAGCTGCAGAACCTCAACCTGCTCTGGAACAGGACCAGGCCATAGCTCTTGAGCTACAGTCCTACCTCCAGGCAGGGCCACTGGATGCTGAGGAGGACCCATTAAAGTGGTGGAGGGAATCCCGGAAGTTCTACCCACGGCTCTCCATCCTGGCAAGGAGAGGGTCTTCAGTACAGGTGGCAATATTGTCACCTGCCTGCACTCCTTTCTGAAACCAGACCATGTAAACAGGCTGGTGTTTCTAGCAAAAAACCTTTAAGAGATGACATGAGCAGCCCTACCAGCATTTGCCATGGTGGCCAAAACATTTTTATTTGGTCTTAAATTGTAGTTCAACATTTATTTCCTGTTACTTCTGGACTATGACGGTGGGCCAGCCTTTAATGTTTAACTGGGTGGAATATATTGAATATGTTTTACCAACATGTTGGCTATATGTTAAGGATTTCTCAGGTTGTGACATTGCAACATGTTTGTTGATCTTGTTTATTGGTATTTATTATTTTTATATTATTTATTTAAATGTATAATTTATTTTTTATTGGTTTTTCAGTTGATTACCCTGAATGTATAATTCAACAGTTAAAAAGTTCAAATTATTATTTGTATTTGTTTTAAAGTACAATAAATGGATGTTTTCAAAGTCAATGAATAATCGTATTTAATAATCGTGATATCAATTATTGACCTAAATAATCGAGATTATGATTGTTGCCATAATCGAGCAGCCCTACTGTATATAGACTATTCCGCACAGTTTCTATCATATTCTGTTTCTATTCTATTCTACTCTACTTTATTGTATTTACTTGTACTATTTTATCTGTTTTATTGTGTTGCACTGTTGGAGGAGCCTGTGACCTCAGCTTTCCATTGTCATCTACACTGTAGCAGTGACGTGCGGTGAGGTTCATGGCTGGTGAGGCACTGACTCTTTCAGAGTCAGATTTACAAATATTATATATTTTGACCTTAAAGGTGGCGGGGTAGGTAATTTTGGAGAAACCAGCTCGAGTGCGCTAGAATTAGAAAATACACAGCCCCTCCTCCAACACACACGAACGCGCACATGACCAATGAGGGCACGAGATAAGTTTGTGCACAGATGGAAGGCTGACAGGCAGGTTATTTTAGCCGGGCCGGCTAAAATGAGTGGTCGTGCTTTTTACAGTACTACGGCTTCCACAGATGAAATGTTTTTATGTATTTTTTGTCAAAGCACTTCAGATATTCATTGCTATCGGGATGTTAAGAGCATTCCATGGAATATAACAAAAAGTGTATATCGTGCCGGTTTCTCAAACTTACCTACCCCACCTTTAATCGAAATATTCTGTTATTTTCAAAAGCTTTTTTAGTCTGATGCTTCGATTCATTTTAAACAGACCGTTCAACAAAAGGATAGCCTACCCAAAATCTAAATATTGGATTGTTCTCTCTTAGTAAGATCCAATTTTCATTACAAATGTGGTCTTACCTTGACTTGAAGATGAAGTCCATGCTATCCTTCTGGACAACAATCTCTATTACTTTTTTGTAAAAGTCCTCCTTATCTTCCTCTAGTTTCAAAAGTCTAGCTTGTTGTTTTCCTCTACCATCTCTGCGTAGAATAACAGTAGCAACAAGAACCTGTGGGCTCACTTGCGCCCCCTTCAGTGCGGCAGAGGTTGTGGCTGCCTCCCCTGGTGCTTTTTTCATTGCCGTTGTATGATGAGACCAGCGAGCTTAAAGATCATATATACGTGAAATAAGTTCTTTAGAGACTATGGATGGCGAGGATAAATGTAATAAAGGGATCTACAAACATTACATTGGTGACATACAGTGAGATGGTGCAGGCATGCGCTTAGGGCCCGCTTTCCAGACAGTTTCTGTGGGGTGACGCATTCTGAGGTGAGGCAGAGCTCATCTGTGCCTCACCTCACCCCACAGTAACTGGCTTAGTGCCCGTGCTCCAGCAAGTTACTGTGGGCTTCTGAGAGGCAGAGCTCGTCCCTGCCTCACTCCTCTTCGCTGCCCGTAGTTGTAGCGGAGCTCGGCAAATTAGCCGATTTTTACTATAAAAAGCGATTGGAATCAAACAGAAATCACATTTACAACACAGATCAGTGGATACATTTTATTATTATTATTATTTGTATTATTATTCTTTTTTTCCGTTACATTGGAGAATGACAAGTGAGGCTCTGCCTCACCTGCCTCCCCTGACCGCACGTCGCTGCACTGTAGCTATGTTCACATGACAATAAAAGCCTTGAAACTTATGGGATGCTACAATGATCTGTTTGGTGTTTCAGCCAAACACTTCAGGGACCTCTGTAGCCTATACATCTGCAACCTAGAATATTTTTGTTAAAATACAGTATACTACGTGACCTTTAAAGTAAATGAAACACAATACTCACATTTATCAGTTATTCCTTACGAGCTGCTTTCTCTACGAGACAGGACCGACATTTTGAAAACAACTGGCTCCTCACCGGCACGCATTGCATTCTGGGATACGGTAGGCTGCGAGGATGCATGAGAGGACTCCTCAAATCCGGGGAAAGAAGAAGGTGGCCGCATTCAAAACCGCCCTTCCCCCTCCCCTGCGTCTGAAATCCCTTTATTCGTCCCACAGAGGGGAAATGTACGTTGTTACATCACACTCTACACGTGCACACAGCACTTCCACGCGCACCCCCACCCCCGCTCTCTCTTAAAGGGATGGGCGACCCTACTCTTATAATAACACGATTTAGTAGAGTAGAAGCACAAAGTAGCACATGAAATTCTCAAGTAAAGTACAAGTACATCCAAATTGTACTCAAGCACTGCACATGAGTAAATGTACTTAGATACTTTAGTTCACTGGATATTTGTTAGAAGAGAAAAAAGAACGGTGGGTTTTATTGTGAAGATCAGCACCGGAAGTTGTGCGATCTGGTCCCCGTTAGCATGTGTGGCTGCGCTAATGTGTTAGCTGAGTGTAAATAAGAAACACCGTTTATTTCTTCTCCTTTGACTCGATCTGTGGAAAACATCTTTATTTCAGGATGTCAGGCATCTGTTCAGAAAGCGGCTGATTGGACAGTTATCGACAGAATCCCCGGATGTTAGAGGAGCTGTTTGTTTACATTATCATACATGGAGCTGAAGAGAGAAACAGGTCGGTTTATTATATTACTTATATTATAATATGTACTTATACACTTTCTAATGGGGGTTTTGTTAAATCGTATAATGCTGACTAACGTTACCATCCACATGCAGCCTGTTAGCTGTTAGCAGCTAACAGGCTGCATGTTTCTGTGCAGAGGTGTAAAGTAACTAAGTACATTTACTACCGTACTTAAAGGAGACATGTCATGGTCATTTCCACTGATTATAATTCCATTGTTGAGGTCTACTAGAATATATTTATATTGTGCAATTTTCCAAACTCACATTGGTTTCTCAAACAGCATCTCTGTAAACTACGTGTATTCACTGAATTTCACTCTCTGCCTTTCACGGCTCGTTGTAGCTCCAATAGCTCCAGCCCCCACCCTCCCTGTGAGCAGGGGCGTAGCTGGACATTCTGGGCCCCATGAAAGAATCTATTTGTGGGCCCCCAATCCATGCGAGTACGAAATTTGGCCATTTATTTATTGATGAAAACGCATAATATGGTTTTTACCTATACATTCGGATCAGCAGTTCAGCACCTGAACTGTTGGTGGGTGAGCCTAGTAAAGGATGTCGCATTGCGTTCATCTTCAATGAATGGACCAATGCAATAGTCTACCAAAGAACCTTGAGTCGCACTAGCTAGGCATATTTTCCCCTATTCTTGTGACAATGTTTTCTGATACTCAACATACAAAAGCTGTTACTTGTCCTGTCTCTCTGTAATCCCATCTCCAACACAAATAGTCTACTCAAGCACACTATTAGGTTGACAGACACTTATATTTTGATGTGCTCTGTAGTATACAATCGTTCCCTGCTTGGATATACCTTTTACGAAGCAGATTTTGAACTGTCGCGAGCAGAGCACTAGCTTTTTTGCTGTAGCGGCCGGGTTGCTGCCTTTCTCAGCAGAGTGCTAAAGCCCTACCTGTTACACGCGCAAGTAATTCGAGGAGGCGCGAGTGACAAGTGTTGAGCTATTGGTGGTAGGGGTGCAACAACTAATCGACTTAATCGATTAAAATCGATTACCAAATTAGTTGGCAACTAATTCAGTCATCGATTCGTTGGTGACGTCATCACATGTGTTCTACACCCCGTTAAGCTCCAACGTTATCGCTCTTTTTTATCGGTACAGGAGACATTTAAAACATATGTCATATGTATTATTGCTACATAAACATTATATCGCAGTCTTAGTGTCGCCAACTCCGTTTATAATATGCAATCTGACTACAAAATGCGTCTATAATGTATTTTCGATCTTCCCAATTCAGACGAGAGATCTCTCCCCCGCCTGCTTGCGAGGGGGCGGGGCAGTTTACAAACACGCAGCTGCTACATGCAGCAACACACACACGGAGGAGATGGCGGAGAGAACGCGTTCTGAGGTGTGGTTAAACTTTAGCCGTCTCGATGTGGACAATGCTCGTTACCAAAAGTGCAATCAGTGTTTAGCATGTAAGGGCGGTAACACGAGCAAATTTGTCTAAACATTTAGCAAAAGTGCTCCACATTCAGACGGAGGAATGCACCGGGTTGGACTGTCTTTCTAGCAGCTCTGTAGCCCCATCCACGAGTAACGTTTCCACGTCAGGTGTTATGTATGCTAGCAGCAACACACGGAGTTAACTACATTATAAAAACATGGGTTAATGATTAGAGGTAACTGAGTTATTTAGTTTGTTAAAGTTTCAGCTATTCTGTTTACAGTTCTGTCATCACATTATTTAATATGATTTGTTAAAACATTGTTGTTTCTTTTGATGTGAAATATTATGCATTTAATTAAAATAAAATGCAATGTTAGTTTTTTTCACAATTTGTTTAGTTAGTTTACCTTATTTCTTGTCAAAAGAACCGTTAATACTATCGTTAAAAGGACCGGATCGATAAGCAGTATCGATATAAGTAGTAGTACAGTTAAAACCTTAACGATCCGAATAATCGATTAATCGTTTCATTAATCGATAGATTAATCGATTATCAAATTAGTCGTTTGTTGCAGCCCTAATTGGTGGGGACAATTCAGGATTCTTGGATACTGGTGGGGTCATGACCTTGCGTCCACCCCCTAAACGACACGATGAAACCCAACCTCGAAAACCCTGTTGAAGTTAATGAACTGTAATGGACTGCAAGAAATCAACATGCACTGACTATCAACTTTATCTTCTGTCTATTTAATTGAAAATTACACTCAATACAGGAATGAACAAACAAAAAATCTCAACATTCTTTGACTTATTAAATTAAGATTTGAACAACACAAGGACAAAAGTATAAATTAACTGAAGATTTGAACACAATTATAAAACAATAAACTCTCAGGACATGAACACACTTACAGCAAACAATGAAACATGTAGTAATAAGATAGTAATTGTTCACAATGTGGGCTGTAGCCTGTCAGCTTACTATAGGGAAACATCCCACAATCCTGTTTTTATCCCTAAATCCCGAATGCCAATCGCCGGACCTTCTTGGTGGCAAAATCTTTTACGAGCTCTTTGAAATCAAGTGACAGAGCCAGCTTGCTTTCAATCGATAACATTGCAAGGCTGTTCAACCTCTCTTGCGACATGGTAGATCTTAAATAGCTCTTGATAAGTTTCAACTTACTAAATGATCTTTCACCACCAGCTACAGTAACTGGGAGCGTCAAGAAAATTCTGAGGGCAATGCAAACGTCTCCAAAAATGCTCTGGAGTTCCATCTTGTATATTGCATTCAGTAGATCAAGAGAGCTACAATCAGGGGGGAAAGTGGCAGAACATATTTTATTGAGATGCCTTATCTCACTCTCAAACTGATCTGTGAGATCCTGTGAGTATTTCTCCCTCAGTGGCTGACACACAGAAGCCATGACACTGTCACTCAACTTCCCAATTTTAAGTATGGCAGCAAATTCTTCAACAATATTTGCTGTTGTTTTGGAACCGAGTGTCCAAGTCACTTATGATCTGGTCCATGGCAGTGAAAAACACAGTGTTACGGAATGTTGTTTCTGGCCTATCCTCCTGACCTGTTCCTTCAGCAGTTTCATCATGAAACCTCTTCCTCCTCCTCTCACGGCAAAGTTCTTTTTTGAAATGAGGTGGAACCTCCATTTCCTTAGCTACCATTGATGCCTCAGACAGAATAGCATCCCATCCATTTCTGAGAGTCTGCATCTCATCTCTTAGTGCAGCAACATTACCTGCCTCCACCTCTATTGAGATTTTCCCTGACTGGAGTATCACATTTCTGTCATCAATAGATTGCAATACTTTCACCCAAATGGTGAGAAGGACAATGGCATCAAATGACATGAGGTAGTTCCTCAGACCAACAGCTTCAGATCTGGCCTCACCTGTGAGACTGCATGAGCTCAGTATGGTAGCAAGGGCTTCAATGACACCAGGTAGGTGCTTTGCTACAGGTTTCACAGCATCAATTCTCGCACTCCAGCGAGTGTCAGATAGCCTATGTACAGAGCAACCTGTTTTATTTTTGTATATAGACCAACGAGATGGACTGGCACTTACAAATGTGTAGAGGCGGTTAATGTAACCAAAAAAGTTGGACACTTCAGGGCTCGATTCTGCAGCATGCACGCCTACCAGATTCAACGTGTGGGAGGCACAAGGTGAGAAAGTAGCAAGATTATTCTTTTTCAGTATTTGGGCTTGGACTCCCTTGATTTTCCCTGACATATTCGCCCCATTATCAAACCCTTGCCCCCTGCAATCACTAATGTCTATCCCTAGATCCAGAAGCACACTCTCCATCATGCCTGCTATTTCACATCCTGTTTTTCCGTTGAAATCTTTGAATTCAATAAATCTTTCAGTGATCTCCCATTCGCCTGTGTCTTCATTATAATGTACATATCTTATGAGCACAACATTTAGCTCGGTGTGGGAAATGTCAGGCGTTGCATCACAAATGATTCCATAGTATATGGCATCCTCCCTTTCCGTCAGAATGGTTTTTAAAACCTTTCCCCCACACAATTCAATAAACTCGTTCTGGATGTCTGGGCTCAGATAATGAGTTAGCTGGCTTCCTTTTTTGGATGTCCTGATTTTGTCTAAGTGGTCTTTCAAGAGTGGATCATATCGTGACAAAAGTTCTAGCGTACCTACAAAATGTCCATTGTGGACATCGCCCAAAGCATGCGTTTTACCTCGGAAAGCTAAATTCCTCGTTGCCAAGTGCAGAGTGACATCAAGGAGTCTCTGCAAGATAGCTTTGTTTTTCTCAATTTCAGACTGTAGCTCTCTCTGCAACTGATGATCAACGCCACATGCAGTCATAACCGAACACTGTAGGTGTTTCCATCGCAAATAACTGTCCCTGTGATTCCTACTTGTTTCATGGCTTGGGAATTTATCATACATGCGACGCCACTCGACGTCACACATCTTGTATCCCTGGTCACTACTCAAAGCACTAAGAGAGGGTATTTTTTGCTCCTTGGAGAAAAGAACACATGGTATGCAGAACAGTGCATTTGCACTTTCACTGTGAATCAACCAGTCCCTTTTCACTTTTCCCCTACCCTTATCTGCTTTGGTGTATTTCAAGTAATCTGGAAATCTCTTTCCCTTTGAATCATGTGGAAATTCTTGATCTGTTTCTCGCATTGCTAATTTCTTTACAATAGTTGCCCTGTCCTTGTCACTCATCCTAGCTGGGAACAACCCTGGGTCAAGTGATAGCAGATCTTCTACCTCAGACACCACTACAGGTGGCTCAGTATCTGTGGCATCCTGTGTCAGAGCCTCACTTTGTCCCTGACATTGACTGTCCATAGCTGCTTCCTCCTCATCTGTGCTGCTTTCATGGTCCTCGACCTCTTCTTGTACTGGTACTTCTGCCTCTTCACCTCTGCTCTCCTCGTTGGCTGCCTTGCTCGAGGGCCCTGGCTCTAGAGTATCAATAGTGTACATAATTTATAAAATGCCTTATAATAGTAATAACACAGTACAGCTCGAGCTATCTCTTAATTGTTATAATAATAATAATCATTTGTATAGATATTTTCCAATTGCTCAAATCTAGCTATAGCTACTGTAACAACCTCAATTTAATGTGCCAGTGGTCAATGGTATTGCAATTACTGGAAGAACTAGAGTAACTAAATGTGAATATTACCTAAAGTTGTATTCAATGCATGGTAAGCATATTTAAAATCTGTTTGTTAACCCCAAGCCCTGCTGCTTTACCTCCGTCTCCTTCAACTGGGAGCTGGCCTGAGGGAAGGGGTACTGATCCTGAAGCCGCATCTGTGCATTAGAGCAGATGTGATTAGCATGTAACATTATACAGGTTAGGTTAGCTAGCCATAGCAAAAGGGCATAGCTGCTGGATACAAATTCACTGGGCTCATCTACACTCATCTAAGTTTTGATAGCAACAGGTAGCTAACGTCAGCCACAAAATGTTGGCCAAGCTGTTATGGGCTTCAAAACAAGTTCTGTGAAAAAATACCTTTCTTGTGAAAATACTTGGTGACTAGCTGTCGACCTCTTTTATTATTTTCCTCTTGCTGACGTTTTTTCTTTCGTTTCTGAGCTCCTGATTCATGAGCTGTAGAGGACATTTTCCTGTCAGTCTGTTCAAGCTGCAAACTGCTGGTGCGCTGCTGTGCCGCCTAGTTATAGTTGAAAGTGGGGGTGCAAGATTAGTAACTGGCAGGCAAGGGGTGGTTTGGAGTGGGTCAGGCACGACCACCTCCATGGCAGAATTTTTTTAATTTAATGAACACCTGTACGTGCAATTTCCTGCAATATAGAGCACAGAACTGTCTCAAAATCCTATGGGATCCTAAAGGATTCCTATAGGGTTCCAAAAACATATAGAGATTCCTATAGCATTTTTTGACTAGGGATGTTATCCTACACTTTAAGCTGTCTGATATCCCATTACCTGTAACTCTTGGGTCTCTTTCTCACTTCCTCTGCCTCCTCCCTGAGTCTGCACAGTCACCACATCATTCTACATTAAGGAGAGCAATACACGTATGAGTACACTGAACTGGTTTGAATACACACTCTTTATGCTACTCTGTAAAGAAAGGGAGAGAGGGGGGAATATATTATCCAAGTATTTGTGTCTTAATTTGTTATGTTATCCTACACTTTAAGCTGACTGATATTTCCATTACCTGTAACTCTTGTGTCTCTTTCTCTCCTTCTCTGCCTCCTCCCTGAGTCTGCACTGTCACCACCACATCATTCTACACAGGAGAGCAATACACGTATGAATACACTGAACTGGGTTGAATACATGATTTTTTCTTTTTTCTGCCATGTTCTACCTGGTTGGCTGGCCACACACACACACACACACACACACACACACACACACACACACACACACACACACACACACACACAGTGTGCAGGTTAGTTACAGTAGGAGATGGGCTTCTATCATATTATCTTCTATCATTCTATAATTCATTCTTCTTTTATTTTCATTTCAGGTAGTTGTACCTTAAGAGAATTGAAGGCTGGCATCTGTAAATGCAGATAGATATAAGTACTTTATTCTTATTTTATTATCATTATTTTCTTTCCAATGAAATGAAATGAGAAAATAAGTGGTATATGATGGAAAATATGAAAGTCAATGCTTGAAGGAAAATGGACTTCGGAAATCAGTTTTTTATTTTCTGTTCTGTAAAAGTCTTGTCGAATGTAATGTTTTATGTTTTGTGTGGACCCCAGGAAGACTAGTTGTTGTCATGCAACAGCTAATGGGGATCCTAATAAACTCAAACTCTAATGGGCTTCGATCTACCAGGTAGCTAGCTAGTCAAACACACACACTGGTTGATGTTACTAGCTAGCTAGCAAACGTCAGCTAACCGCTAGCTAACATAAAGAGTGACCTGTAATTCAATGCAGCGAAAATGAAGAGAAGGTGATGATTATAAATGTGTTTTATTGTATTGAGTGGTAGAAGTAAAGACATGTCTAACATAGGGGTGGGCGATATTGAAAAATATATTATCACGATATTTTTCAAGCAGTATCACGATAGACAATATATATCACGATATTTTTTCATGTCGGTTATTATGGTTATTTTTCAAGTTACTAACAGTACAACCACCTACCTAAGGTAACAGAAACTAAAACAAAAAGGAGTAACAGACCAACATAGCATTTCAAGCTGGTTTTATTTCTGAAATTAATCCCTGAATGAACAATTCAACATTTTGATATGGCATCAAGGCACAGTTTCTCAGTATAAAAATGAACTTTCTGAGGTAGCCCTAGCACTAGCGTGTCAAACAACTCGGACTGAACTACCAACACGAAAGCAGAGGTGCGCTGACATTGTGAAATCGATCGGGCTTGATATATGGTGAAATTAAAATCAGTAGGTGAGGCTGGGGGAGCGGGAGGGGAAGAGGCTCTCCGTCCGCTGTCATAGCCCCCTGCGCCTCGCACGGCGAGCCTCTTCCCCTCCCGCTCCCCCAGCCGTTCAAATCCAGTTTTGGACAGTCTGCCGTGGTTCCATCCCATTTCAAGTGCTGTTCGAGGCTCGGCGTAACCCTCGGAGCACACGCTCCAATCACAGAGCTTGAGGACTATCACGGGGCTTGTCAAACAGAGCACATGGTGTAGTCCAAACGATAGCTGGGGATTCTGGGTAGTGTAGTGTCTACAAAAGCATTGCACACAAATTGTAATTAACAAGGATAATCTGGTGTTTTTTAGTCGATGAGTAGTGCAGATATCACTGTAAAATCAATCGACAGTAAGGAGAATACTTACTTCCGGGTGTACAATTCTCCGTTATCCAATGAGAATGGACGCTCACATTGCCTTTAAGGGCAGCCGACACAAACGAATGCCGTGCTTCCATGAGCGTCAAATCCCGCCGCAGATGGGAATACATTGCAATCAGTTGAAAGCTATTTGCGTCCCTTTATGAAGCTGAAGGAGCCTAGGAGCGTCACAACTGCACGCCACGGACACTGACCAAACGTCCCTCCTGGACGATTATGGAGTGAGAGTGTGTTGGCTAACCCTAACCCTAGCCGGACAGGGGATCGTGTCCGTCTCTGTGGCTTCAGGCTTGATCGCCGTTCAAATGACAGTTTTAATGATTTTTTTTCAAGTTTTTTTTTTTTTTTTTTATCACGATAGATACGATATCTCTGAAAAAGCATATCGTGGAGACCTAATATCGTCACGACGATATATATCGTCATATCGCCCACCCCTAGTCTAACATATTCTTTGTTTGAACAACTTACTGAAAAGGTCTGCCACCAATGACAGACTGGTCGCGGTGATTTACACTCAGCCTACCTGCATCAGGACTGCTGTGGGTGGGAGGCAGTTGATCAAACCATTGTGAGTGAAATGCGGGGGGGGTCACAATCTTTGGAAACTTAAAAACTCGCTATTAAGTGTCTATAATCAGCACAAGTTCTTTCATTGCGTATTATTAATTCGATTGAAATTACATACTTATGTTTACAGTGATATATTGGGGGGGACATATCATATTTTTCATATGATCAAAAAGTGGGGGTGCAAAAGCACACGTTTGCTCCCCCAAGGTCAATTGTGGGGATGCACCTGCTCCGATTGCTCCATTGCTCAGGCGCCCATACCATGCAATGAATGAAGGGAGGGGTGCTCATTCTGTCAAACAGAGTAACAAGCACCTGTTTGTTTCTTTTGTGACGTTTTTTTTTAATACAGGCAATTATACTTTCCCCCCCCCCCCCCAGTGCTGGGCCCTTGGAATCATCCTAACCTCCCCCCCCCCTAGCTACGCCCCTGCCTGTGAGCACAGTGTGCTCTGATTGGTCGGGACGTTGTGAATCGCGCTGAGCTCCGTGGAGGTGTTGTTTCCTTGTTTAGCGATAAACAGCGAAACACAGCCAAACTCATCCTGAGCACTCACAGCCGAAGTAAAAAGTGTGTGTGTGTGTGTGTGTGTGTGTGTGTGTGTGTGTGTGTGTGTGTGTGTGTGTGTGTGTGTGTGTGTGTGTGTGTGTGTGTGTGTGTGTGTGTGTGTGTGTGTGTGTGTGTGTGTGT
Organism: Pogonophryne albipinna; assembly: GCA_028583405.1. NCBI lineage: Eukaryota > Metazoa > Chordata > Actinopteri > Perciformes > Artedidraconidae > Pogonophryne > Pogonophryne albipinna. Next base: position 3,751,549 of record CM053243.1, read on the forward strand.
GTGTGTGTGTGTGTGTGTGTGTGTGTGTGTGTGTGTGTGTGTGTGTGTGTGTGTGTGTGTGTGTGTGTGTGTGTGTGTGTGTGTGTGTGTGTGTGTGTGTGTGTGTGTGTGTGTGTGTGTGTGTGTGTGTGTGTGTGTGTGTGTGTGTGTGTGTGTGTGTGTGTGTGTGTGTGTGTGTGTGTGGATTGGTTAATTTGGACCAATCAGCCTGGTCATAGCTCTGGGCGTGGCTACTGGGTATTCAGACGTTACAATGCCCAGGAACAACATGAGAAATCTCCAAAGAGGCATTTTGGGGAGGTATTTTCTGTGTTGATGTAGAAGAGACATGAAGAAGAGGGGACACATGTTGATGTAGAAGAGACATGAAGAAGAGGGGACACATGTTGATGTAGAAGAGACATGAGGAAGAGGGGACACATGTTGATGTAGAAGAGACATGAGGAAGAGGGGACACATGTTGATGTAGAAGAGACATGAAGAAGAGGGGACACGTGTTGATGTAGAAGAGATATGAAGAAGAGGGGACACGTGTTGATGTAGAAGAGACATGAAGAAGAGGGGACACGTGTTGATGTAGAAGAGACATGAAGAAGAGGGGACACGTGTTGATGTAGAAGAGATATGGAGAAGAGGGGACACGTGTTGATGTAGAAGAGACATGAAGAAGAGGGGACACGTGTTGATGTAGAAGAGACATGAAGAAGAGGGGACACATGTTGATGTAGAAGAGACATGAAGAAGAGGGGACACATGTTGATGTAGAAGAGACATGGAGAAGAGGGGACACGTGTTGATGTAGAAGAGACATGAAGAAGAGGGGACACATGTTGATGCCCGGTTGCCCTCACGTCATTGGCTGCCATCTCCTGGTCCTCCCCGAAGATTGTGATTGGAGCACGCCGGGACCGACGCACTCCAATCCATGCGCACATCCAGCGCGCACCTTCTGGAGATGACTACAAAGCCTGTGACTGAGGATCACTCTGGAGGCTCGGCTGTGTGAGCGGATGCCTCTCGCTAGTTGCCCTCATTTCTGTGCACATTTGTTAACAGTGGTTAACTTGTGTGGTCCGTGTTGAACAGTATTATTGTAAGTAGATGTGCCTCGATTAGATTAGTATTGTGTGATTGTTGTATTTTACCTCAGCTGTGTTTTCTTACAGCTTCCTTGATTTAAACTGTACCACTTTGACAGTGAGGGTTTTAGTTGCTATTTAGTTTGTTATTATCTATTTCTTTGTATGTAAACAGGCTCCTTTTGTTAGAGTCCTTTTTTTGTTTGTTCCTTAGTTAAGTCGGCGCCCTTTTGTTTGTTCAGGCTGCGTGCCTTCCATTTTGTTTCACCCTGTTATATAATAAAACCATTTATAATTATTACCACAGGGCTATACATTAAGGACTGCCCGTTGGCCCGGGGCCATCTAGTATTTAGCTCGGGCAATGAAGCCTCACCTGCTGGTTGCCCGATCGGGCAATCTATTATGCCAGTATCATGCAGCTCGCGGATCCAGTAATGAGTGAGCCGACAGTCAAATTAAACATATCTATAACTAGTTACGGTAGTTTGAGAGGTAATTAAAATAGCTACGTGTGATATTCTAACCTGCAGTGTGTGTTTTGTCCGCTCACCGCTGCAGGTGATCATGCAGAGCTGCGTGTCGACTCGTCAGCAGCAGCTGATCTCTCTCTCCCGTCAGATTAGACTCGCGTTTATGTCCATATCGATCAGATCCAGCTAGTTCTAGCTAATGATAGGACTACCTGCTTATTAAAAGTCACCTGAACAATAAGTGTCGCTATGCAACCGGGTGAGGCCACAAAGTATAGCACAGCGTTATGCATTTGTTTACATGCCCACCGGAACCCCGAGGCATTACCAACAGATCAACGCACAATCAACCCATCCAGGACATCTCTTTCTCCACATTAAGTGTGAGACATTAGAATTGACTATTCTTGTCTGTCACATACTCTTCTTGTCTGTCTCAGAAGTGGCCCAACTGAAGAGTATTGAGCTAAAGGGAAATTATTTTGACCGAAGAGATTTAGATTTTCCGGCTAATGGGAACTCTGACGTCGCCATTTTGTGTGCTTCGCGAATGCGCTCGGCTCCTCTCGACTGCTGCTCGGGTCTGCTCGGTCAGCTTCCGGATGTGGAGGCATTCGTTCGACCAACTTACAGTAGATAACATTACAAACATTTTTAACAGGGGCCATAATAGTGTAAATAATGTTTGTTTTGGCAGTTATAACTGAATGTAATGTTTTCTACTTGTTTCCATCTGGGAAGGCATCTGCCTTCATCAGATGGAAAGTGTCTTGACCAACAACTTAAGTATTTCTTATAGCTATGCAGGGCGTGCAAGCGAGCAAACACAAACAAGAACAAACAAGTGAAATGAAGAATACAATTTGAAATTGTACAATATAATATTGTGGTGGTTCATCTTATAATTCAGTCTAGAGAACCAGACAGCATCTAAGACCTGCAAACATCTAGATGTTCTAGGGGGAGGCCCCCCAAACCCTTCGTGCGTCATTTCGTGTCCGCTCATTTTTCAGGACAATCTCTATTGGGCTCAGGGCCATCTGTAAATTAGCTTAGATGGCCCACAGGGCCATCTCCCAAAATCCTTAATGTCATGCACTGTACCAATTCCATTCTGGTATATGTTGATTTCTTCTACCCTAGAGGGGGACGTAACACCCTACAGGGTGTACTTTGAGGGTTTTTGACTCTGCAGACCGTTTACATGCATACAAACCTTCATAACACACAAGGGGACGGGTAATAACCGGAAAAGTATGACATGTCTCCTTTAAGTACAATTTAGGGTTACTTGTACTTTACTTGAGCATTTCCATTTGATGCTACCTTGTACTTCTACTCCACTACATGTATTGAATACCTTTAGTTACTTCACAGATCTGGATGAATGATGTGAAATCTAATCAAGTGTTGAATCAGACTTTAGTTCCACCTGGAGTAAATCCACCAGCTACCCTGCAGTCTACAAAGTCATTCAGACTAGCTGCACCTTCACCAGCTTTGAAAACACTTTCATGATCAATCATGATAAAACATATCATATATATTATTCTGAAATGGACCAATCTGCACAATGACTACTTTTACTGTCGCTACTGTAAGCAATTATAGAACCCTGAAGGCAGGAGAGACAAGGGAAGCTTATAAAAGTTAACAGCATTTAATTACACAAAAAGATGCGGTGATGAACAAATGAAATTGCGAGTGGAGGCGCTCTCCTCATGTGACCGGTCAGTCCAGGTCAGGAGGTGGAAGAGATCAATTCTTGGCTTGCCCTTCCTGTTGTCATCTTAGGTCTTCTCCTATTGGCCGGAGTCGTGGAGGGCGGGTCCAATGCAATTCCTGCCTTTTTCTGTTGCTAAATTACATCATTCTGGTGTCTGTGTTTATTTAAACATTCCCTGATAAACGTTATTCAGCGTCAATAAATGAGTGCTAAACCCAGTGTACTTAGTGTACAACATCACATGTCATTTCACCTTCGATTCACGGTTTGAAAACTTAGCATTTCGCCACATGCTAATGCTAACCGGAAGTGAAGAATTTTCAGAATAAAAGTGTTAAGTTAATAGTTGGTGTGAACTTCCAGTTTTTCAGAATAAAACTGATTTAAATTAAATCGTGTATTTAATTCAAATTACGCCATATCAACATTGATTTTAATTTCTAACACTACTTTAACTATATTTTGATGATAATACTTTTCTACTTTTACTTGAGCAACATTTTTAATGCAGGACTGTTAACGATGCCATGATCTTAGGGCAGGAATACCGTGAACATAGTTTAACGTGACAGAGGAATAAATACACACATACACCGTCGGCTTTGCTTCAACCGGAAGTGACACGTTTTATTGCGCATGTCCCTTTTATCACGGGAATACAGGAAGTGATTAGTATAAGAGTATTAAATAAACAAATTAATATCTTAAAATTCATAATTCAACAAGGACTTTTACTGTAACAGAGTATTCCTACACTCTGCTACTTCTACTTTTACTCAAGTACAATATCTGAGTACTTCTACTTTTACTCAAGTACAAGATCTGAGTACTTCTACTTTTACTCACGAACAAGATCGGAGTACTTCTACTTTTACTCAAGTACAACATCTGAGTACTTCTACTTTTACTCAAGAACAAGATCTGAGTACTTCTACTTTTACTCAAGTCCAAGATTTGAGTACTTCTACTTTTACTCAAGTACAAGATCTGAGTACTTCTACTTTTACTCAAGAACAAGATCTGAGTACTTCTACTTTTACTCAAGTACAACATCTGAGTACTTCTACTTTTACTCAAGTACAACATCTGAGTACTTCTACTTTTACTGTCGCTACTTTAACTATATTTTGATGATAATACTTTACTTGAGTCAATCAATCATCAATCAATGTTTATTTTTATAGCCCAATATCACAAATGTTCCATTTGTCTCAGTGGTCTTCACAGTTTGTACAAAATATCAGTATGACAATACGACACCCTCTGTCCTTAGACCCTCACATCGTACAAGGAAAAACTTCCAGAGAAAACTCACAGTTTAAAGGGAAAAATGGGAGAAACCTCAGGGAGAGCAACAGAGGAGGGATCCCTCTCTCAGGACGGACAGACGTGCAATAGATGCCGTGTGTAAATTGCAAAGATAATAAATGTGCAACATAGGTAGTCCAAATGTTTGGAAATGCATGTGTGTATAATAGGAAGATGAATCCACGAGGATATCTATCCACGACTTATGATCCAGGACCACAGCCACGACTCAAGATCCAGGGCTCGCGATCACACACACAGGATCGCAGGATCATCCGTGACTCCGGATCCCGGCGTATATAGACACCAAAAAGAAAGAGATTTGGGGAAGCTGGGTTAATCGGAACATGAGAGTACACAGGTATAGACAGAGAGAAGGAAGAAGTAAGATGTCCCCCGACAAACTAAGCCTATATCAGCAAAACTAGGGGCTGAATCTAATCAGCCCTAACTATAAGCTTTATCAAAAAGGAAGGTCTTAAGCGCACTCTTAAAAACGGATAGGGTGTCTGCCGCCCGAACACAAACTGGAAGCTGATTCCACAAATGTGGAGCTTGATAAGAAAAGGCTCTGGCTCCCATTGTACTTTCATGCGGCTTTCACACCAGCGCTTTTCCCTTTCTTGCTCCGAGCTAGAGCTTTTCTGGTTCAGCTCCGGTTTCCCTTTTCTGCTCCCGCTCTGTTCACACCACCCAGAGCCCGACTGGTGCTGCCGCTGCTGCGTCATGACGTCACCGTTTACATCGCTGATTTGCTCCCCAACGGCGTCACGGCGCTCACAACAACAACAACTGCGTCGGGTCGATGATCGTGTTGCTTTTAATCACACGAAGCCGGATTAAATTAAATAACGACTTCTCCAACCTTATACTTTTCTCCAGAGTGCCGTGGTTCATTGTTTATTAATGTGTTTCTGCGGCATTTACCGACCGCTGCAGTGTTGGCTGCTCTTCCACGGGAGTTTATTCTCCCGTTAGCTCCCGGTTAGCTCACACTGCAGCGGCCGCTCTAAAGTATTCACTGTCCGACTCACACAAGCAGCTGATACATATCCCCAGTTCCCCTTAGCCTAAGTGAGTGTGTGTCAGTCTGAATTGACGCTGTTTGGCATCACAACGCTGTTATGAAAGTTTCTCTGGTATAAAATGGGTGATGTTAGCATAGCAACCGAAGCTAAACTGACTACTTGCTATTGCTATCCTATTGTGGCATAAACCGTTTTCTACTGGCACATTTTACCGGCGTATTTTTATTATGATTCTACTTGTGATAGTCGGACACGACAGCCCATGTATTGATTCCATCCGATAGCTGCTATAATACAAAACAAAACGTCTGTGTCTCTCCACAATGATCAATAACAGTGAACGGATGGTCAAAGTAAGGTACAAATAAACAGAATCACACGAAGCCTGGTTAGTGTTGCCTGACTTTATAAAGTGTGTTTATAAGCACTACTGCTTGTAGGCAGGCATGACAGTCGACCCATGTTCAGGGGAGGTGGGTTTAGTTTCCTGCACGCCTCGACGTAAGAGAGACGTAAGCGACGCCACCTCTTTGCTCCGAAGCTCTTGCCTCTAGACCGACAATTTTTTGGAGCTGGAAGTGAACCGGATTCCGGAGCTAAGAGGCGGCGCCGCTGCGGTGTGAACAGGAAAAACCGGCACTTTTCAGGCTCCAGCTCCGAGCCGGAGCTGAAAACGCGTTGGTGTGAAAGGGGCAATAGAGACTCTAGGAACAACCAACAACCCTGCATTCTTGGAACGCAATGCCCTAGTAGGACAGTAGGGTATAATGAGTTCTTTAAGGTAAGATGGCGCCTGCCCATTAAGGGCTTTGAAGGCGAGAAGAAGAATTTTAAATTCTATCCTGTGTTCTATAGGGAGCCAGTGTAAGGCAGCCAGAACAGGAGTAATGTGGTCCCTTTTCCTAACTCTGGTTAGTACACGAGCTGCAGCATTTTGAATAAGCTGAAGCGACTTAACTGACTTCTTGGTACACCCTGATAATAAAGAGTTACAATAATCCAGCCTTGAAGTAACAAATGCATGGACTAGTTTCTCTGCATCGTTTTGAGGCAAGATATGTCTGATTTTTACTATGTTACGTAGATGGAAGTAGGCGGTCCTTGAAATTGATTTTATGTGGGCGTTAAAGGATAAATCCTGATCAAATATAACACCAAGATTCCTTACAGTCTCACTGGAGGCCAAATTAATGCCATCCATAGTTAGTATATCTTTAGATAATTTGTTTCGTAGATTCTTCGGGCCAAGTACAATAACTTCAGTTTTGGTCGTGTTTAACATCAAAAAGTTTAAGGTCATCCACGTTTTTAAGTCCTTGAGGCAGTCTTGAATTTTATTTAGATGATTAATTTCTTCAGGCTTGATTGATAAATACAGTTGAGTATCATCCGCATAACAATGAAAGTTTACAGAATGATTCCTTATAATATTGCCTAACGGAAGCATATATAATGTGAACAAAATAGGTCCGAGCACTGAGCCCTGTGGCACTCCATGGCTAACTTTGGTTTGCATTGAGTAAGTTTGTATTTGTACACTGAGTGAATTTTTTATATGTTTCTAGTTATTGTGCTTTTTATCACGTTTTTAATTATTGTTTTATTATTGTACTCCCATTGTGTTATTTAATATTGTAGTTATTGCCTGTACAGCACTTTGGTCAACTGAAGGTTGTTTTAAATGTGATATATAAATAAATAAAGATTGAGATTGTGGCCAAAATCTGATCAGCTAATTTTCAGACAGGTTTTTATAGAAATGGATCAGGACAAAAAGAGAGAAAATCTTTGTTCCTGAAACTTTCAGAGTCTCTTTCCACAGAGGGGACATGAGACATGGAGAAGAGGGGACACATGTTGATGTAGAAGAGACATGAAGAAGAGGGGACATGTGTTGATATAGAAGAGACATGGAGAAGAGGGGACACGTGTTAATGTAGAAGAGACATGAAGAAGAGGGGACACATGCTGATGTAGAAGAGACATGGAGAAGAGGGGATACATGTTGATGTAGAAGAGACATGAAGAAGAGGGGACACATGTTGATGTAGAAGAGACATGGAGAAGAGGGGACACGTGTTAATGTAGAAGAGACATGGAGAAGAGGGGACACGTGTTCATGTAGAAGAGACATGGAGAAGAGGGGACACATGTTGATGTAGAAGAGACATGGAGAAGAGGGGACACATGTTGATGTAGAAGAGACATGAAGAAGAGGGGACACATGTTGATGTAGAAGAGACATGAAGAAGAGGGGACACATGTTGATATAGAAGAGACATGAAGAAGAGGGGACACATGTTAATGTAGAAGAGACATGAAGAAGAGGGGACACATGTTGATGTAGAAGAGACATGAAGAAGAGGGGACACATGTTGATGTGGAAGAGACATGAAGAAGAGGGGACACATGATGATGTAGAAGAGACATGAAGAAGAGGGGACACATGTTGATGTAGAAGAGACATGAGGAAGAGGGGACACATGTTGATGTAGAAGAGACATGGAGAAGAGGGGACACATGTTGATGAAGAAGAGGGGACACATGCTGATGTAGAAGAGACATGGAGAAGAGGGGATACATGTTGATGTAGAAAAGACATGAAGAAGAGGGGACACATGTTGATGTAGAAGAGACATGGAGAAGAGGGGACACGTGTTAATGTAGAAGAGACATTGAGAAGAGGGGACACGTGTTAATGTAGAAGAGACATGGAGAAGAGGGGACACATGTTGATGTAGAAGAGACATGGAGAAGAGGGGACACATGTTGATGTAGAAGAGACATGGAGAAGAGGGGACACGTGTTAATGTAGAAGAGACATGGAGAAGAGGGGACACGTGTTAATGTAGAAGAGACATGGAGAAGAGGGGACACATGTTGATGTAGAAGAGACATGGAGAAGAGGGGACACATGTTGATGTAGAAGAGACATGAAGAAGAGGGGACACATGTTGATGTAGAAGAGACATGAAGAAGAGGGGACACATGTTGATGTAGAAGAGAGACATGAAGAAGAGTGGACACATGTTGATGTAGAAGAGACATGGAGAAGAGGGGACCAGGGTCGGCTCTAGAACAAATCGAATGGGGGGGAAATCATTTACCAAGGGGGGGGGCACACACTGCCGTCAACAACCAACACACAAACACCAACGCAACTTCAATTTCAAAAAACATGCTGTAAAGTCTATTGTCTTTCACACACATTGCAGGGTGTAGTGCTATTTTCTAGCGCACCTATAATGACTTGTGCATACATGCACGGTTGTGGCACGACCACCAAAACAGAAACATATGGACAGAGGCCACCATATAAAAAGTGTGCAAATGTATTTAGTATCCTATCCATGTGAACATGTTTTATGTGGGGGTGGACCTCCTCTAGGAGGGTCTGGGGGCATGCTCCCCCGGGAAGATTATTTTTAAAATATTGAAGTTAAATGCATCAATCTGGTGCACTTTGAGAGCAAAATGAAGAGATCTATGGATAGCCTACATCTCTCAGCATCCATATGAAACAGAACTGTACACAGATTTACTTTTTCTTTATGGATATTTTACTAATCACTCCCCTTTTAAACTGTATTCTTGTGTTACATGGAGAAAATATCTCCGTGGAGAAAGGCCATGACCGTGAAAACAGAAAAAAGAGAATGTCGAAAAGCTGAACGCAGGTGGCGAAAAACAAATCTCCAGGTTCACTTTGAAATCTATAAAGAGAGACTTGGCCTTTATAATTTGGAATTGAAAAACGCACGACAATCGTTCTTCTCTGACATCATTACCAAAAATAAAAACAACGCACGTGCCTTGTTTGCTACCGTCGACAGACTAACTAACCCCCCAGTGTCAGTAGCCTCTGAATTTCTATCCACCAGGGCGTGCAATGATTTTGCCTTCTTCACTGACAAAATTCAAAAAATCAGACAAGCAGTCAGTACAGTCAGGTACAGCAAATGTGTTGTCTCTGTGTCCACTTAACATCAATTCAAACACCATGACACAATTCCATCAGATTAATGATAAAAACCTAGAGGACATTATACAACTTCTGAAATCCTCCTCCTGCTGCCTTGATATTATTCCAACAGGATTTTTCAAAGATGTTTTGCCTTGCATGGCCTCAGATCTACTTCATATAGTAAACAAATCTCTTCACTCAGGTGTTTTTCCACAGGCCCTGAAAACTGCAGTCATTAAACCGCTCTAAAAAAAGAATAATCTAGATGCTTAGGTCCTGGATGGATATCCTCGTGGATTCATCTTCCTATTATACACACATGCATTTCCAAACATTTGGACTACCTATGTTACAAATGTATTATCTTTTCAATTTACACACGGCATCTATTGCACGTCTGTCCGTCCTGGGAGAGGGATCCCTCCTCTGTTGCTCTCCCTGAGGTTTCTCCCATTTTTCCCTTTAAAACTGTGGGTTTTCTTTGGAAGTTTTTCCTTGTACGATGTGAGGGTCTAAGGACAGAGGGTGTCGTATTGTCATACTGATATTTTGTACAAACTGTGAAGTCCACTGAGACAAATGTAACATTTGTGATATTGGGCTATATAAATAAACATTGATTGATTGATGCTTCAGTAATGAACAATTACAGGCCCATATCAAACCTCCAATTTCTAGGTAAAATCATTGAAAAAGTTGTTTTTCAACAGTTGAGTAATTTCTTGCATTTAAATAACTGTTTCGATGTGTTCCAGTCGGGCTTTCGTCCAAACCACAGCACTGAGACTGCTCTTGTAAAGGTCTTTAATGACATCCACTTAAACACAGACAGTGGCAGAACTTCAGTGTTAGTATTATTAGATCTCAGTGCTGCGTTTGATACTGTTAACCACAACATATTACTAGACCGACTGGAAAACTGGGTGGGACTTTCGGAAACAGTTCTAAATTGGTTTGAATCCTACTTAAAGGACAGAAACAACTTTGTTTCTATAGGTAAATACACATCTGAGTTGACAAATATGACATGTGGGGTACCTCAAGGCTCCATCTTGGGGCCTCTTCTCTTTAACGTCTACATGCTACCACTGGCTCAGATAATGAAGAACAACAAAATAAGTTACCATAGCTATGCAGATGACACACAAATTTACGTAACAATTTCACCAGGAGACTATGCTCCAATTCAAACACTGAGTAAGTGCATTGAACCAATCAATGACTGGATGTGTCAGAACTTTCTCCAATTAAACAAAGATAAAACTGAGGTAATGGTTTTTGGAGCCAAGGCAGAACGTATAAAAGTTAGCGCTGAGCTTCAGTCTGCAATGTTCAAAACAACAGATAGAGCCAGAAATCTAGGTGTAGTCATGGACTCTGACCTGAGTTTCAACAGTCACATTAAAACAGTTACTAAATCAGCCTACTATCACCTAAAGAACATATCTAGGATTAAAAGACTAATTTCACAGCAGGATTTGGAAAAACTTGTCCATGCTTTTATCTTCAGTAGACTGGACTACTGCAATGGTGTCTTCACAGGTCTCACTAAAAAATCTATTAGAAAGCTTCAGCTGATTCAGAACGCCGCTGCTCGAGTCCTCACTAACACTAAGAAAGTGGATCACATCACTCCTGTTCTGAAGTCTTTACACTGGCTTCCTGTGTGTCAAAGAATAGATTTCAAAATACTGCTGCTGGTTTATAAAGCACTGAATGGTTTAGGCCCAAAATACATTTCTGACCTCCTGCTAAATTATGAACCATCCAGATCTCTCAGGTCTTCAGGGACTGGTCAGCTTTCTGTCCCCAGAGTCAGAACTAAACATGGAGAAGCAGCGTTCAGTTATTATGCTCCAAATATCTGGAACAAACTCCCAGAAACCTGCAGGTCCGCTGCAACTCTGACTACTTTTAAATCCAGCAAGAAGACTTTGCTTTTTGACGCTGCTTTTAATTGAACTATTCATATCTTAGACTGCACTGTAACTTTTATGACTATAACTTTTATCCATGTATTTTTTCTTTTAATGTTTATTTTATTAGCTTTTCTTTTTAATGACTGATTTTAAATGCCATTTTCTTAATGTCTTTCATTTTTTGTAAAGCACTTTGAATTGCCTTGTGTTGAAAAGTGCTATATAAATAAACTTGCCTTGCCTTACTGTCCTATAGTATTTCATACCCGTTTTTCATTTATTCTCTTATTTTTTTAATAACTATAGGCTAATGATCATATAAATATGTGTTCCTCGCAAATACTTGTTTACATAAATGGTGACCAAACCGTTTGAGACCCACTGAGATAACTTACACTAAAGTGAACTATCTAAACACTGAGAGAGTCCTTACCTCACTGAGCTGAGGTTATACGATCCTCTCAGTCTGACAGGAGAGGACTCTCCTCCACCTTGGCGTAGAAACAGCTCTTTATATCCGTTAGCATAGCTAGCTAACCAGATGCTAACAACAACATTCCACGTTACCGCTCGCGCACTCACAAAATGCGATCGTGCCACACACACACACACACACACACACACACACACACACACACACACACACACACACACAGAGCCGAGCTTGAATGAAACACAGAGACCCAGAAGTAGGCTACTTGTACTGTATATCATATTATTTTCGATGGCTTTACTGTATAATCAGTTTAACAGATGAACAGATTGCCACCAGCTTTCATCTAAACACACAGCCACATAATGATAACAAAACAAAGGTCGGGGGTCATTGGTCAAGCAACACACCAATCAGAGAGCAGCAGTGAGCACAGCTCAGTCTGTGTTTTATATTTGTATTATTTATTTCTGATGTATTTCACACAAAAAACCTTTAGTGGAAACGTTTTCACTTATATGATTAAAAAAAAAAAAAACGGCAAAGTGGCAAGGCTTGCCCACCCTGCGTTGGGGGGGCACAGTGACTCATTTGGGGGGGCATGGCCCGCGAATGACCCCCCATGACGCCGACCCTGGAGGGGACACATGTTGATGTAGAAGAGACATGGAGAAGAGCGGACACATGTTAATGTAGAAGAGACATGGAGAAGAGGGGACACATGTTGATGTAGAAGAGACATGAAGAAGAGGGGACACATGTTGATGTAGAAGAGACAAGAAGAGGGGACAATGTGTGGGAAGATGGCGCCTGTGTCGGCTCGCCGCTCTCTGAGCTTAGGGTTAGCTATCCTGTTTTTGTTTTATGTTTGTCAGAATGTCTCTGCTCTGCTCATCTATGATCGCCAAGCTCTCCTCCACCTCAGACCCTCATTGGAATTGATACTGCTGCCCAAACTCACATCTGACAACCATACATCGTTCGTCCCCCCCCTCTACTGTGGGATATTCCCTCCTACCTGTGCCGGCTGCCTCTCCGAAAGCGCTTTAGACGCCGGGGAAAGCGTGCTGGTGCACTGGTCTCTTCACGCCTCGGATGTCATGGCCCTCCCGCTGCATGCCATGTGAGGGATCGATGGATTCGCCGTATTCTTCCGGAGCTACGGCCTCTGCTGGGCCCGCTGCCAGCCCCTCCTGCCCGACTGACTGCTCCCGGCCCGCACGGTGTCCAACACGCAAATCTTTGTCAGCTGAGACAAGCTACTCCTTCTGCCAGCCCGGAGCGACAACTTAGCATGGCTTTGCTAAATGCTAGGTCAATAGCAAACAAAACGTTCCTGCTAAATGACTTCTTCACCTCTCGTGAACTGGATTTTATGTTTCTGACGGAGACCTGGGTCCACCCTGGCGAGTATACATCGTTCTCTGAACTTCTTCCTCCTGACTGTACTTTCTTCAGCTCCCCCCGTACCACCGGCCATGGTGGGGGCATAGCATCAGTGTTTAGAGCTAGCCTACAATGCCGATTGCTTCACCATGTAACAAGCTACGCTAGCTTTGAGTTGCAGCTTTTGGAACTGAACCCGGCCTCACCTATACTCTGCGCAGTCGTGTATCGTCCGCCAAAATGCAATAAGGATTTCATAAATGACTTTTCTGACTTTCTGTCCGGGATCATGGTGAAATATGATCGTATTTTGATCTGCGGAGACTTCAATGTTCATGTGTGTTGCGAGTCAAAACATCTGGTTAGGGACTTTTTAAATCTCCTTGATTCTTTTGGTCTCATTCAGTCTGTGGCTGGCCCAACACACGATAAAGGACACACCTTAGATTTAGTATTATCGTTTGGACTGTCTATCTCTGTGGATGAAATCTGTGCAGCAACGCGTATCTCAGACCATTTACCGGTTCCGTTTACAACCTCGATCCCCTCCGCAGGAGTCGAGTCACGTGCCCCTGCGCGCCATCTGCGTTCGATTAACCCCTTGACTGCCTCACAGTTTTCTGATGTTTTTAATGCTTCTCTGATCTGTAAATTAGAGATGAACTGTGCTTTTAGTGCTGATGAGCTTATCTCCATGTTTGACTCGACATGTACCCAAATACTCGATTCTGTTGCTCCTTTTACGCTTAGACGCACCAAAGCTCTCTCACAGCCATGGCTCAATGACTGTACTCGTGCTCTTAGACGCGCTTGCAGGCGTGCAGAGAGAAAAAGGACAAACTCCATGTCTCCCTAGAAATCCTTCGTGCTTGCCTTGCTGACTACCAGACGGCAGTCAAAGCAGCCAAAACACAGCACATTTCTCTGTTAATCTCCAAAAACAGCCATAAACCTCAGGTTCTTTTTAATGTCCTTAACTCGATCATTAATCCCTGTGATGTTTCTCCAATTGTGCCATCGACTACTCTCTGTGATAAGTTTCTTACATTTTTTTATTGAAAAAGTATCTGCACTTAGGCTAGCCCACACTAGTGCTACCCCAGATCCTGCTCCCTTTCTGTGCCCTGCTGTCCTCGACCACTTTGAGCCTGTATCCCTCTCTTCTCTCTCAGATGTAGTCAAGCACCTGTGGCCGACAAACTGCACCTCAGACAGCATTCCCTCTCGCTTTCTCAGAGATGTTTTCGAATCAGTTGGAGCAAGTATTTTATTACTTATAAACACCTCTCTTAGCTCAGGATGTGTCCCAGCTGCCTTCAAACATGCCGTGGTTAAGCCACTACTTAAAAAGAAAAATCTTGACCCCTCCATTCTCGCAAATTTTAGGCCCATTTCCAAGCTACCTTTTTTATCTAAAGCCCTGGAGCGAGTAGTCTATGTCCAGCTGCAGTCGTTTTTAACCACGCATGGCATCCATGAAAAGTTTCAGCCTGGCTTTAAACCCATGCACAGCACTGAAACAGCCCTTTTAAGAGTTTTTAATGATCTGCTCCTAGCCGCCGACTCAGGTAGCCCTGCTGTCTTGGTGCTGTTAGACCTGACAGCTGCCTTTGACACTGTGGACCATAGCATCCTGTTGTCACGGCTTGAACAGTCCGCTGGCATCACAGGCTCTGCCCTTGCATGGTTCAGGTCTTACCTGACAGACCGTAGCTTTTTAGTGCAGCTAGGTGCCTTCTCCTCTGCCAAAGCCCCTCTTACCTGTGGGGTCCCCCAAGGCTCAATTCTGGGCCCCATCCTGTTTTTACTGTACATACTGCCCCTAGGTTTAATTCATACGAAACACAATATTCCCTTCCACTGCTACGCAGATGATGTACAGATCTATCTGCCTCTCAAAGCAAATGTCAACTCACTACAGCAGTTGATGGACTGCTTAACAGAGATAAAATCCTGGCTGAGCAAAAACTAACTCAACCTCAATGAGAGTAAGACCGAGGTAATCTTTTTTGGACCCCAACCTCCAGCCTCTCCGGTTGATATTCTGGGCTCCCTAAGTAAAAACATCCTCACCTCTGTCATGAACCTTGGAGTGACCTTCAATAGCACTTTTAAATTCGACAAGCAGATCAGCACCGTAGTAAAATCCTGCTTTTTTTAAATAAGACTATTGGCCAAAACCAAGTCGTATTTATCTTTTAAAGACCTGGAAAGGGTTATTAACGCCTTTGTGACCTCAAGACTGGACTATTGTAACGCTCTGTATGTGGGTATGGACCAGGCATCAATTAAACGCCAGCAGCTATTCCAAAATGCAGCTGCACGTCTCCTGACTGGCCACAAAAAGTGTGACCACATCACCCCAATTCTGGCCTCACTACACTGGCTTCCAGTCCGGTTCAGAATTGATTTTTAAATCCTTTTATTTGTTTTTAAAGCACTAAATGGGCTGGCTCCGGCCTATATAGCTGAACTCCTCCAGCGCTACACCCCAGGCAGAGCCTTAAGGTCTGCTGACCAGCTGCTGCTGGTAGTACCTAAGACCAGGCTCAAAACCGAGGGCACCGAGCCTTCGCAGCAGCTGGCCCGAGGCTCTGGAACACTCTTCCCCTCCATGTGAGGTCGGCCCAGACCCTAGGGGCTTTTAAATCCACACTGAAGACTCACTACTTCTCTCTGGCCTTCTAGTCAGAGTGGGGTCACGATTCCTGACTGTTCCATGTGTTGCTTTATCTGTTGTGATTTATTGTGTTTTATTGTGATGTTATGTGTTTTTTTTATGTGTTTAAATTACATGTACAGCACTTTGGCTCGACCAAAATCGTTTTTAAATGTGCTCTATAAATAAAATTTGATTGATTTATTGATTGACATGAAGAAGAGGGGACACATGTTGATGTAGAAGAGACATGAAGAAGAGGGGACACATGTTGATGTAGAAGAGACATGAAGAAGAGGGGACACATGTTGATGTAGAAGAGACATGAAGAAGAGGGGACACATGTTGATGTAGAAGAGACATGAAGAAGAGGGGACACATGTTGATGTAGAAGAGACATGAAGAAGAGGGGACACATGTTGATGTAGAAGAGACATGAAGAAGAGGGGACACATGTTGATGTAGAGGAGACATGAAGGAGAGGGGACACGTGTTGATGTAGAAGAGACATGAAGAAGAGGGGACACATGTTGATGTAGAAGAGACATGAAGAAGAGGGGACACATGTTGATGGAGAAGAGACATGAAGAAGAGGGGACACATGTTGATGTCGAAGAGACATGAAGAAGAGGGGACACATGTTGATGTAGAAGAGACATGAAGAAGAGGGGACACATGTTGATGTAGAAGAGACATGAAGAAGAGGGGACACATGTTGATGTAGAAGAGACATGAAGAAGAGGGGACACATGTTGATGTAGAAGAGACATGAAGAAGAGGGGACACATGTTGATGGAGAAGAGACATGAAGAAGAGGGGACACATGTTGATGTCGAAGAGACATGAAGAAGAGGGGACACATGTTGATGTCGAAGAGACATGAAGAAGAGGGGACACATGTTGATGTAGAAGAGACATGAAGAAGAGGGGACACATGTTGATGTAGAAGAGACATGAAGAAGAGGGGACACATGGTGATGTAGAGGAGACATGAAGAAGAGGGGACACATGTTGATGTAGAAGAGACATGAAGAAGAGGGGACACATGGTGATGTAGAGGAGACATGAAGAAGAGGGGACACATGTTGATGTAGAAGAGACATGAAGAAGAGGGGACACATGGTGATATAGAAGAGACATGGAGAAGAGGGGACACATGTTGATGTAGAAGAGACATGAAGAAGTGGATTTTAAATAATAGGTGATCTTTAAGGATTCTTGGATACCTTTCTGTTGTGATAGAGATTATAATAAATAAAATATGCATATGGAATCACCTTTGTGTCATTAAGATAAAGCAACACTTTCTCAGAGTCAAGCAAAAATAAATGTAATCAAAAAAATGAAACTATAAGTTGCAAACAAATCATTTGTGTAATCATGTAAACTATAAGTCTGTTTTCTTTGTTTTAACAGGTTTTTGTTTGCAGTTCTTGTTTCTTCTTTCTCAATGATCAGACTCAGTGGCGGCCGGCCCATAGGGGCGCTAGGGGCGCCGCCCCACCTCTTCCCACATACAAAAAAAAAATATTTAAAAAAATATATATTTTTATTTTTAATGAACAAGGTAAATATCATACAATTGGTATCAGTAAAATGTATAATCTACAATAAAATCTCGTTTAAAATTGTGTTACGATGTCTAAGGTTACTGATAAGTCACATGTTTCCTGCCTGCCCTTGCCCATGGCATTAGTTTATCATTACCGGGCGGAGCCCCCGAGCCAAACAGCAGCAACCAGCACGTTGCAAAAGTCTCAATAGTAAACTGTGCCGCCGAAACATAATTTCAGCCAATCAGCACCGTCAAATATTTTGGTCACGAGGGTGCTCACGTTGGCACCCACGTTGCTTACGTGCGTTGACGTGAGTTGTTTTTTAGACTCGTGAGTGACCAAGGTGACGCAGTATTTGGATGAGAATGGTGTGCAGGTGGAGTCGCCGGACCTCGGTCCGCACCCAATTCCGTGCAAGAGCTACTCTCCAATCCTTTCGAAAGGAGAAGTTTGGGAGATAAACTGTTGCTTAAAGACTTTGGACCGGACCAACCCGATTTGTATATATCACAGCAAGCTCGTGAAAAAGACAAAACGTATCAACGAGGCTTCTCACGTAGCTGGTACACCAGAAAGGCATGGCTAGCTGGATGCAAACAGGTAAATGCTGTCTTTTGTTTCCCATGCTTGCTCTTCAAACAGCCGGGGACAGATACGATCTGTTCAGAAACTAGACAAAAGTTAAACAAGTACAAACCACAGACTGCCTGTGTCATGGAGAATACAGTCGCTGGTTTATTTATGTCTGTATAGGCCGTTGTTGTGAGTGTGGACGGTCGGAGCATATATAACGTTAGCTTAGCCAAGCTCCATTCAGAAAACAAGCCTTCTAAAAGGTTTTTCGCCTGCCGTCTGTCTGCAGACTTGTCAAAGCATTAATTCATGGTTTTTACTAACCGGTATCAGTATGTTGTTACTTCGGCATCATTTAGAAACGTGTATTACAATTTAATCACGGTAAAATATGTTCATTTTGTTGTAGTTGTAGCTCCCGAGGGCGTCTTGTTTGATTGATGCGAGTAAACACAGCTGGCAGCCGCGGTGAAACTCGAGCGACTAGAGCGATGCGATAGGAGCGTTTAGAGCGAAGCGAATATTCGCATCGCGTCCGGTCTGAACGCAGCATTAAAGCAAGCTCCGCGCTGCACTGGAAACGCGCCATTACATCACCAGAAGTCCTAATTTAAGGGGTCATTTCTCCCCAAACATTTTTTTTTACTCACTATATCAACAGCCCCACCAAAAATATTTTCCACCAGCCGCCACTGATCAGACTGTTGCTCTCGCTGCAGCTTTTCTCATTTGCGCTCCCTCATTTTTTGTTTGCGATTTTGACACAAACATCCCAGGTGGGCGGGACTTTCAGGGTTGCGTCCCCATTGGCTACTCAGTTTTTGAGTGACAGCCCACTACACCACAGATCATACAGTGCAACTCATGCAGCAAACTTCGGAGTCCACTCCGCCACGTTAGTGTCGGTGTCTCCTGGGGAGTTTCATGAACATATCGGACTCATCTTATGGATTGCTGTGCATTAGACTTGTGATGTGTAGTTCATACTTTATTCTAACTTTAAATATTGTAATACCTGAACACACTGCTGCTGTTCAATAATTTCCCAATTTGGGATTGATAAAGTGTCTGTCTATTTATTTTATAGATTAAAAAAACACATCTATGTATTTTCAAGCTAAAGGTGATACACAATATAAACTGTATACTGTTATTTTTTCAAAGACATGTTACATTTCAAAAGCATATATTGCTATGTTTAGGACAAACAATTAAAGACTGCTCTAATTTAAGTGCATTGTCATCACTTTTCATAAATCATGTTTGATTTTCATCGTGCATTTCAGGAAATATCAATCCTGCTGCAGATTAGGTAAAACTCACTAAAATGATTTACAAAATGCAATTATTAAAAAAAAACGTAAGCCATGTAATAATATTAATATTATCATTTCTATTATTATTATAAATAATAATACAAATTATTAATATAAATAAATTAATATTCTATATTTAAAGCACTTTTTAATATTAAAAGACTTATTAAAGCTGTATTTATTCCTGTATGTATTCCTAAGAAGTATTTTAATTTGTTTTGTAAAGCTTTGTATTGTCTTGTTGTTGTAAGAGGCGGCGCCGCTGCGGTGTGAACAGGAAAAACCGGCACTTTTCAGGCTCCAGCTCCGAGCCGGAGCTGAAAACGCGTTGGTGTGAAAGGGGCAATAGAAGTAAGAAGAGAAGTAACGGGGCAGAAACCCTCCTTTTTACGCAGCGGTCCAGACATAGACATCAAACGGCGACACATATTCAGTGTGCAGTTCCTTTGGCATTAGGGCAGGGATATCTAGATACTTCCCAAGGTTTGACATCATGAATTGTGCTACTTTTAAAGCAAGCAAAGATGTTTTCAAATCTGTAATCAAAAAGCTCCTCAAAAACGCTATTGAAGCAGTTCCTGCCGTTGCTACGTTAGTTCAAACGGTAACAACGGACTATTTTTCTTAGCGGATGCATGTCAATTTAAATCAATACATACAACTATGTTTTAAATCATTAAAATCATTTTCTAAATCCATAAAAGCATTTCAATTAATATTGGGAGTCATGTCGTTACTTTGTTAAGAATGTGGCCATGTGTAATAAGCGGGATAATGTGCACATTGCATAATGTGCCTTCATGCCGATCTAGATCCCTCCGCTTGGCGTCGGGCTCCTGATCGGTCGGTGTTCTTTTCCCCATAATGACCGCGTCGCTGCACATTATCCCTTACATATGATTATATAGTCATTATTCATTTGTTTTAAAGCAGGAGGCGCAAACGCTTGCCTCGGGGAGGGAGAAAAAGAGCCACAGCGGAGAATAAACAGAAGGGAAACCATGGCAACCATGCAAGAGAAGTCTTCTTCGCTGCTTTTGTGGCAGACTACAGCGCCACTTACAGGCCTGGCATATGTACTACAGCGTCTCCAGCGTTTTCGAGCGGCAATGGCCGGCCGTGTCCAACCTCTCATTCCCCTGATAGGTGGAGAATTGACCACTAAGCGGAGCACCCCTTTTGTGACGTAGAAAATAATTCAAATCTGGATCAGTCTGTATCAGATCCATTACAGCCCCTTTTTCAGAGAGTTGGGTATGGAGGAAAAGAGAGAGGGTTGTGTTTTCTGACACTTGGTGAGTTCCCTGACACACCGGGGACACATATTCATGTATAAAAGACGTACAAGAGTGCATTTTGCATGATAGATCCCCTTTAAGAAAACAACGGTTATATTTATTGATATAACGTTGAGAAACCTAACCAAACATGTCTGCAGAAATGCCTTTTATTTTTGAAAAAAATTGTTTTGTTTTTTATTAGATATCCTAAAAAAAGTTATTTAAAAAAAAACAGTACAATGTAATGCAAATAACTTGTAAATAAGTTATAATGCAATTTTAGGCTTGTTTTTTATTATGAGCTTACTTTTAAAAGTCAAAATTCTGAGATTTTTTTCAGATCTTGGCTCATACTACGCCTGTGTATTTGTTCTGTATGCAATGCACCATCAGCTCATACAGCCAGTAAATGCCGAGCTAACCCTGATAACTAACATGATCATGAATTACACAAACCTATGCGTAGCAAATCATATCTTTAAACGGAAAAGTAGAAACTTCGCCCCCTGCTCTCCCTGTCCAAACTAAGCAGTGTAACTTCCTTTTATATCAGCTACAGTACTAACTCACCTGTTGTCCTGAAGCTCTCCGGAGCATCTGGAAAAAAGGCGTAATTGACAGAAAATTGAGCCAACAGAAACACACAGTGGGCGGGACTTAGCAAAATGATAGGCAAGCATTTAATATAAGGAATGGGCCGCAAAGTTAATGAAGTGTAACTCGTGGTTAGATTTTCAATTCTTATACTCTACAGTTTCTCTGAATATGTGTTTCCTGTTTCCTGCAGACGTCCAGCAGCTGGTGGTGGTTAAAGAAGAGGTTCCCCCTGAGCAGCAGGAGTGGAGCTCCAGTCTGGACCAGGAGGACCCAGAGCCCCCCCCACACATTAAAGAGGAACAGGAGGAACTCTGGATCAGTCAGGAGGGAGAGCAGCTTCAAGGGCTGGAGGAGGCTGATATCACCAAGTCCACATTCACTCCTGTCCCTGTGAAGAGTGAAGATGATGAAGAGAAACCTCAGTCCTCTCAGCTTCATCAAAGACAAACTGAACACCTGGAAACAGAAGCTGATGGAGAGGACTGTGGAGGATCAGAACCAGCCAGGAGCTCAGATCCAGAGAGACATGTACAACCAGAGACTGAGGACAACCCTGGAGACTCTTCTGAACCTGACACTGATGAAACGACTACAGACTTTGCAGAATCTGAGACAGAAAAAGACATGAATGATCCTGATGGAAAACCATTTCACTGCTCTGTGTGTGCTAAAAAATTTAAACACAGGGGAAATTTAAATATACACAAGAGAACTCACACAGGAGTGAAGCCTTTTAGATGCTCTTTGTGTAGTAAAATGTTTACTCAGAAAGCAGGACTGGACTACCACTGGAAGATTCACACAGGAGAAAAACCATTTAGTTGCACAGTGTGTAGTAAAACATTTAGACACAAAGGAGCTTTAACATACCACATGGCGACGCACACAGGGGTGAAACCGTACAGCTGCAGCATATGTAAAAAAAGATTCAGGGTCACGACTGAGCTCAAATACCATAAGTGTGTTGGCGAGTTCTCACAGCTTCACAAAAGCCAAAGCGATAAATACAACAAACCACTGAGCTGCTCTGAATGTGATGCAACGTTTCCCAACAATTACCTTCTGGTGACCCACATGAGAATGCATAAAGGAAAGAAACTGTTCACTTGCTCTATTTGCGGTCAAAAGCGACAGTTTAGTTCACATCTGGACATACACATGAGAACCCACACAGGAGAAAAACCGTACAGCTGCTCTGTGTGCGGTAAAAGGTTTTCTCAAAGAGGAATAATGTCGCAACACATGGCAGTCCACTCAGGAGTGAAACCATTCAGCTGCAGTGTCTGTAGCAGGAGATTCTTTTGGCATTTTCAGATAAAAAAACACAAGTGTCTTGGTGAGTCTTCGCAGCAGAGAAGAACCGGCTTTAATGGAGAGGATTGTGGAGCTCTAGCTCCAGCTGACTCAGATCCAGAGAGACATTTACAATCAGAGACTGATAAAGGTGGTGAACCATCTCTAGAACCTGATGACAATGTTGACATTGAGTTTTGGAAAGATACCAGGCAGCATCAGTCTGGGTTCACTTATCGAAGAAATAAAAAAGTATCTATAAGTAAAGGATATATGACCAGTAAGAAACCAGTCAGCTGCTCTGATGATCAGGTTCAAACAGATCCCAAGACTGGTGATGGTGTTTGTTTTTCCACACAGACCAGGCAACCTCATTCAGGTCCAAACCATTTGGAAACAGAGAACGTTTCCATCAGCGAGAATCCATTCAGTCCCTCAGAGCGTAAAGATCAATATGAGGACAGTCAGCTGACGCTCAAAACATCTCCCACAAGAGAGAAACCATTCAGTTGCTTATGTTGTGGTAAATGTTTTGCAACAGAAGGAAATCTGGCCAGGCACATATGTGTCCACACAGAGGAGAAACCACCCAGCTACGCAGTCTGTGAGAAAAGTTTCCTGCTGGAGTCGCAGCTCTTGAACCACGAGTGTGTCGGCGAGCCCTCGCAGCGTCACACTTCTAACCCACTGTTCCACAGCTCTCAGCGTGGAACAGTAATAGACCGAAAGCACCAGCTGCCGGTTACCAGCAGAATTCAGAAAAGTCTGAAACCGAATGATGGCTCACTTTGTGGTATCGCTTTTTCCAATCTTGAAAGTTCTCACATGCCTGGTCAGTTTGGGGAGAAACCTTTCTGCTGCTCTGTTTGTAACTCAGGTTTCAGTGACAGCGAGGCTTTAGTACAACACATGAGGATCCACACGAGACAAACCCAGTTCAGTTGCTCACTTTGTGGTAAAGAATTTGCATGGAGAAGATCTCTGACTAAACATATGGAAGTCCACAAAAGGCAGAAATTATACTGCAGTTATTGTAACAGAATGTTCCCTTCGCAATTAACGCTGAAATACCATGAATGTGAGGGTAAGTCCTCAGAGTCTCTTCAAACAGAAGATGTAGAAACAGCAGCTGATGGAGAAGACTGTGGAGGACCAGAACCAGCCAGGAACTCAGATCCAAAAACACATTTACAACCAGACACTGAGGAAAACCCTGGAGACTCTTCAGAGACTGAAGACAGTGAAGACGATGATTTTTGGAAACAGAGCAGTGAAGGCCCGTCAGATTTAAGTACTTTGAAACATGCATTTTCCCACAGTGGTGAAACATTTAACAGCAATCACCAGCGAGAGGAATTGTTTACGGAAGGTGGAAATCAAAACCAGCATATGCCGTACCAGGAGGACCCAGAGCCCCCCCCACACATTAAAGAGGAACAGGAGGAACTCTGGAGCAGTCAGGAGGGAGAGCAGCTTCAAGGGCTGGAGGAGGCTGATATCACCAAGTCCACATTCACTCCTGTCCCTGTGAAGAGTGAAGATGATGAAGAGAAACCTCAGTCCTCTCAGCTTCATCAAACTCAAACTGAGGAGAACAGAGTGGCAGAGCCTCCAGCCAGCAGCTCAGCTGAACACATGGAAACAGAAGCTGATGGAGAAGACTGTGGAGGACCAGAACCAGCCAGGAACTCAGATCCAGAGAGACATTTACAACCAGAGACTGATGATAGTGTTGATAGTGATTTTTGGAAGGAGACCAGGGAACATCCGTCAGGTTTAAACATGTTAAAAAATAATGAAATCACTGACAGCGACTCTGGAAACAAAGCGTTGAGCTTCCCTGGGGCTGAGAGTGACGACAGTGTCAACAGTGATTTCTGGAAAGACAACGGGAAACCTCAGTCAGCATCACAGTGTTTAAACGAAAACCAAGTAGCTGAAAGTAAAACATTACGGAAAACGTACAGCTGTCCCGACTGTGGGAAAAGGTTTCCCCACAATGCCAGCCTGAAGAGCCACATGAAGTTGCATACGGGCGAGAAAACCTTCGTCTGTTCTGTTTGTGGTGTACGATGTCTTTACAAATCCCACCTGAAGATACACATGAGAACTCACACCAGAGAGAAACCATTCCCATGTCCAGTGTGTGGGAAAACATATGCACATAAGGCAAGTATGCAGTCCCACATGACCGTCCACACTGTGGAGCAACGGTACAGCTGCAGCAAGTGTCACCGAGGCTTTGCCTGGCATTCAGAGCTGAAGTACCACCAGTGTGTCAGGGAATCATCACAGGACAACACGGACCAGGGGGAAACCCTATAGTTGCTCAAGTTATATTTGCATCTTTAAATGCATTGCTGTTTAAAACTCAGAGGGACTAAGTTTACTGTCATGTGACAAAATAAAGCAGCAAGCTCATATTTGAGGATTTGTGAAGCTGTGGAAATGTTTGCATATTATCTTGAAAATAATGAATATGTTAATGTAATTCTGATACATCTTAACCCCAATTATTCTGATAAGGTTTATTATTTGTAAGTAATGTTTTGTGTAATTTTCTTTTTATTATACATGATCCTGTTTGTCCTTTTTCTTTCTGGATTTTATGAAAGAATGAATGTGCAATGTATTCATAACTGGTACATTTCATCACGATGGATCTCATTAAACTACAGGAAGATTCAGGGGATTCCTGTCAACTCTTAAAACAATAAACAATAAAACTCTTTGGTAAACTTCCTATCTGTCTCGGTTATCTGACCACATGTTAGTCGGATATTCTTCAGTGTTGGTCAATATCCCTCGGTTTAATTACAATTTCAAAGTTTACAGGGAGATGACATTGATGGCTATGTGGAAATAAACATTGTTTTAGGGTTAAAACTCCCAGTAAAAAGTCAACAAGTTAACTGTAATCAAATAATAGAGATTGCCTGAGTACAACTTTTTAGATTGTGAATTAAAAGTTGTATTTTAGAATATTTTGATCAGATGTGTAGTCCTAGTTTTTAGGTAAACAGCATGAGAATACATTCAGAAGGTTATTATGAGGGGATCTTAGTTATTATGGTGGGATTGCATTTTAAATCAGAATCAAGTATATGGCCAGGTGCGTTTACACCAGGGGGCCCAATACGTAGATCGCAAGGGTAGTGTGGGTAGATCGCATGGCATTGGAAAAAAAAGAAGGAAAAAAAAGAAAACATTTCATTTTGATTTGGCATTTGCCACTTGATTGACGTACAGGTAAGCCAGTCTGAGTTGTATTGTGCCATACAGGTTCATGCAGTTATGAGGGGGCCTCACCTCCTCATCTGAAGCGCAAATGCCACAGTTTATCCAACGTTTTACTCCATTAGCAGATTGGGCAGGGTAGGTAGATCATGTGGGCTTGTTCAGTTTAAAAGTAGCTCCCAAGCTGAAAAAGTATGGGCACCACTGGTTTACACATACAAGGAATTTGCGTGGGTGTATGATGGTGCAAACATAAACAACATACAAGTTTGTATATTATTGACTAAACAAGGATCAAAATGAGATGTCCTTAATTGCATCTCCATTTACTCTGAGGTTTGTTTACTTACAATATTCCTTAGCTTTCACCAAAGTGCATAAAGCCTTGTGGTTGGAATTCCTGATTCATTTTGAGTGTGTTGTTTTAGGCCTTTAGCTTCATGATACAACTCTCAGCTAAAGACACATATTTTACTCAAGGTTTATATTTTAGAGGTTTTATTGATGAGATACTTTATACAAATGATTATGAATGGACAATCAACCATGGGTGGGTCGTTAGAAAGTGTCAGATTCATCTTAATTGTACAAATGTATTCTGAACTTATTACAAACAAACATTTTATCGACAATTATTTTACTTGGAGATCAATATTGTGTATCAAGTTCATGGTTTATTTAGTAAGAGTGATAAAGTGGAGCGAGGCAGTCATTCATTAAAAAAGATCGTCCCATCTGTAGATCATTCTCATATGATTAAAGCTTGTCCTTTGCAGGCCACTGTAGCTAGTGCGCCACCCGGTGATGTGTTAAGGTAATGGCGGGTTTAGGCATTCAGTAGTTGGATTTATTCAAGATGATGGACATAGGAAGTTCCATGCAACTATCTAGCCTCATCCCAATACCCCTCCTCGACTCCTCGCTTCCCCTCCTCCGGGATCAAGACACGCCATTTTGAAGGACGTCCCAATAGCTGAAATGCACACGGAGGAGTCGAGGAGGGGTGAGGGAGGAGGGGTGCGGGAGGAGACGAAAGGGAGGATACACGAGAGCAGACTACTCGGAAGTGTTTTCACTACTCGCGTATTAAAGCCCCGCCCCCACCTTCACAGCTGGTCGATTTCAACAGAGGAAAACCGACAACTGGAAGATGAGAGGAAAAGCGTCACATAAATGTATAAGTGCTCACAGCTCCGTGGGAATTATTATGTGCAATTCATTTCTTAAGGTTATACTAACAATTTAAGTCATGTTTAATGATCTTGAACGTCACTAAAACATAGCTATTAAGAAAGCTATTTCATAAATGGCTAGATCTTGATAAATAACAATTATTTGTCTTGTTTTGTGTTAAGATATTCAGGAGTTAAATTATTTAAAAACAACAGTCCTGAATGGGTTTGTGGTGAATGTGGGGATCTACAGGACACACATTTTCAGAGTAAAGGCTTTCACATTACTATAATTGTATTGAAATGTACATTTTACACCAAAACGGAACACAAAAGCAGGACCAACCATCATGCATTGAACTCCTTGACTAACAAGAGAAAGATTCATTCATTTGAATAAATATTTAACAACAAATGGGCCGGTTCTAAGGGGTTATTCAGTTAAGCCCGATGAGAGGGGATACAGCTGTGCACATGTCATCATTAACAGACGTTGTTTAAGAGTGACCTTTGAGTGAACGAGGACATCCCAATTAATACCTGAGGACTCCTCTGTCCTCCTGTCACCTCCTCGTGTCTCTCGCTCGCTAATTACGGAGGCGGAGCTAAGACGCAAGGAAGGGACACGAGTGAGGGAAAGGAGGAGTCGAGGAGGGGTATTGGGATGAGGCTTCTGATTGGTCTGGTGTCTTGCCTCTGTTGCATTCACTGAACACAGGAAATTACAAACCTGCCGTCCTCTCAAGTGTCACGAGGTTCAGTTAAAGCACGGTTAATGTATTATATTATTGAGGGAGAATTGTCCGGGGCTACAGAAAGAAAAAAAAATGCATATCTTAATATGCTAAAGCCCCGAATGCCCAGGCCAGGTGACGCCACTGAAACAAACCCATGAGAGCACGGTGCAAAGTATCCAGAGTCTAACTGTAGTCCTGTACAGAGAACTCTAGTTCGTCCACAGCAGACGCCCATTGATGACATCATAATATCCCTTGACCTCCTGACTCCTCCTCCCCAGCGCCGCCTCTCCCAGTTCAACCTGGTTACCCCACTTGAAATACTCCATCTGATCGGTTCCTCAAATCCCACAACCTGCTCCCTTCTACCCACTCCTCTCCTGAAGTCCTGCCTCCCCGTCCTCTGCCCCTATCTTGCTAACCTTTTCAACTCCTCCCTGTCCCATCATGGAACCGTCCCCTCTGCCTTCAAAACTGCTGCCGTTACTCCAATCCTCAAAAAACCTGGTCTTGATCCCTCCTCCCTCACTAATTACCGCCCCATCTCCAACCTACCATTCCTCTCAAAAACTCTTGAACGCATTGTAGCCAAACAAATTCACTGCCATCTCCAAACCAACCAGCTTTATGAACCCCATCAGTCTGGATTTCGTCCTCACCACAGTACAGAAACTGCACTCGTCAAAGTCCTCAATGACCTCCTCACCTCTGCTGACACTGGTTCCCTCAATATTCTCATCCTCCTCGACCTGAGTGCAGCCTTCGATACCGTGTGCCACAACATCCTGCTCACCCGACTCAGGGACATTGGTATTGAAGGTATTGCACTCAGATGGCTCCAGTCCTACCTCACTGAACGATCCCACTTCATCTCCCTCCCAAACCACTCCTCTGCCACAGCTTCAGTCACCCAAGGCGTTCCTCAAGGATCAGTACTTGGCCCCCTCCTCTTCATCATTTACATCCTCCCCCTCGGTCAGATACTCCGCCACTTCAACCTCGACTTCCACTGCTATGCTGATGACACTCAGATCTACCTCAGCACCAAATCCCTCCATAACCCACCCCTTACCCACATCGACTCCTGTCTGACAGCTATAAAAACTTGGATGCAACATAACCTCCTCATACTGAACAGCAACAAACCAGAACTCCTCCTAATCGGCTCCAAATCCACCCTCGGCAAGGTCACTAACATAACTCTCACCATCGATGGCACCATTGTTTCCCCCTCCAATCAGGCACGCAACCTTGGCGTAATCTTTGACCCCACCCTCTCCCTCGAACCTCACATCCGCCAAACAGTCAAAACCTCATTTTTCCACCTCCGCAATATTGCAAAAATCCTACCCTCTCTCACCCGCCCCGCTGCCGAACGACTAATCCATGCCTTCATTTCCTCCCGCCTTGACTACTGCAACTCACTTCTTTACGGCATCAGCACTACATCCCTCAACAGACTCCAACGGGTTCAAAATGCAGCTGCACGTCTCCTCACGCATACCACATCATGGCATCACATCACCCCAGTCCTCAAAGACCTCCACTGGCTTCCTGTCTCCCATCGCATCAACTACAAAATTCTGGTCCTCACCTACAAAGCACTCCACCATCTGGCCCCCCCTTATCTCACAAACCTTCTCACTCCTTATCAACCCCCACGGTCCCTCAGATCCACCGCAGCCGGACTCCTATCCATTCCCACATCCACACTCTGCAGCTTTGGGGACAGAGCCTTCTCAGTGGCAGCTCCTAGGCTCTGGAATTCCCTCCCCCAAGATCTCCGTGACTCTGAGTCCCTCACAGTCTTTCAGTCCCGCCTCAAAACACATCTTTTCAACTCTGTCTACCCATAAGCCCCCCCCCCTTTCAATCAACTTCCTCTTGACTGCCTTTTTATTTTTTACTTACTTGTTTGCCTGTCCTTGTTTGTCTACCCTCCCTCATACTGTAAAGCGTCTTTGAGTTGTGAAAAGCGCTATATAAATAAAATGCATTATTATCATTATTATTATTATTATTATAAACACATTGAAGGTTTCTCATTTCTCTAATTTCCCCTCCTCGACTCCTATCCTCGTGTTTTAGTCCCGCCCACAGGAGATGCGAGCGGAGGAGTTGAGGAGGGGAACCGAGGAGAGAGGAGGGGAAGCAGCAGGCGGTTAGAGAGATGAGAACTCCTCTCCTCTGAGCGGTCATTTTAAAGAGACGTCCATTAATGATGACAGGAGGCACAGCAGCCCTCTGTCTGATGGACAGAACTGTGTTCATGATGACTTATATATTTACTTTTAATTCATTCACAGTGCGGTATGAGACAATAACAGGCTACAGATGCGGACATATATACACACATATGTACAGTATATACCATTTCTGAATCAAACAAGTATGAGAGCACTCTCATAATAACGTATCACTGTCAGACACTGGATATATATCCCCCCCCCCCCCCCCCCCCCGGTCGCTACAATGAGGAAATTAAATTACGGGCCAAGAGTTTTATTTGCAAGTATTAAAAGTAAGCATCGGACACCAAACCAACTGAGACCTGTCTGTCCGCTGCACCTACACACTGTACAACACGCACCTACACACTGTACAACACGCACCTATACACTGTACAACACGCACCTAAAGCATATGACTCATTCTATAATTTGGGGTACATTTCACAAAAAAGTACAAAAGTTATTTCTCAATAGAACAATCAGTGGTTCAAGTTAGTTCTGAAGTCTTTACACTGGCTTCCTGTGTGTCAACTAATTGGTTTCAAAATACTGCTGCTGGTTTATAAAGCATTCAATGGTTTAGGCCCAAAATACATTTCTGACCTCCTGCTAAATGATTAACCATCCAGAAGCATCACATGTACAGAAAATGATTTGTTTTTATGTACAATAAATGTTCCTCCGAGTGACTCTCCTTACTACAGCGAGCAAATATTCCCACACCTCCACACCCAAATCTGCAGATTTCAGGCCCAAGGAAAAGTGTTGATCTGTGGAGACCTCAACGCACGTAATGGATCCAGACTCATACTCAGAGAGTGGTAACAAACATATATTTGGACAAAACTTTCCACGCAACATCACAAATCTCCCTCGCCATAATTCTGACCCTCAGATAAACAAGAATGGGAGAGAGATGCTCCAACTCTGTATGTACATTGTTAACGGTAGGTTTAGAGGTGACTCTTTGGGAAGACCTACCTTCTGCTCATCTCTTGGCACGAGTACCGTAGATTACATGATAACTGATCTGGACCCGCTCTCTCTCAGTTCATTTATAGTCAAACCTCTAACACCTCTATCTGATCACAGCCAAATTACTGTGTTCATGAAAAGAACAGAAACTAACAGTCCACAATCTGAACCCAATAATCTGTTTAACATTAAAAGAAAATACAAATGGGCTCCAGACAGTGCACAAGAGTTCCAGAAAGCTATTGGAAACGAACACATTCAAAGACTCTTAGACAACTCTCTGGACACCACATATGACCACAATAAAGAAGGCATAGACCTGGCAGTTAGAACAATTAACCAAATCTTCATGAGAACAGCTCATACATCCCAACTGACGAAATGCAGCAACAAGCCCCCAAAACAAAAAGAAATCAACTGGTTTGATGAAGAATGCCAACAAAAAAGGAAATAACTTAGTAAAAGATCTAACCAAAAACATAGAGATCCTAGCAACGCAGACGTACGCCTCCTTTACTGCGACATGCTCAAACGATACAAACGTACAATCAAAACCAAGAAGACTCAGTAGACACAAAAACAACTAACAATAATCGAGGAATCTTTAAACACAAACAGATTCTGGGAAAATTGGAAAAGTCTAAATAAAAGTAAACACGATGACCCAGTTATACAGAATGGAGACATCTGGACCGATCACTTCAAACATCTGAATGGTAACATTCCTCTCAATTCTGACTCAGAACAAACACAAATAACTGAAAAGTTCAACAAATTAGAATTGGTCATCAAGGACTCCCAGAACCCTTTGGACTTTCTAATGACTGAACAGGAACTGACAAAAAGTTGATTAACCTAAAACCAAAAAAAGCAAGTGGGCTTGACGGCATATTGAACGAGATGCTAAAACACACAAGTAAAAAGATCAGATTGGCTATACTCAAACTTTTCAACTTGATCCTGATTGTAGGGTACTTTCCTGACGGCTGGAATTGTGGTCTCATAACACCCATTTTTAATAACGGCGATAAATCTGACCTTAATAATTAAGGTCACTTGTCATTCTCCAATGTAACGAAAAAAATAAATAATAATAATACAAATAATAATAATAATAAAATGTGTCCACTGATCTGTGTTGTAAATGTGATTTCTGTTTGATTCCAATCGCTTTTTAGAGTAAAAATCGGCTAATTTGCCGAGCTCCGCTACAACTACGGGGAGCGATGAGATTGAGAAGTGAGGCAGGGACGAGCTCTGCCTCACAGAAGCCCACAGTAACTGGCTGGAGCGCGGGCACTAATTTAGCGAGCGCGCTCAAGCCAGTTACTGTGTGGTGAGGTGAGTCACAGATGAGCTCTGCCTCACCTCAGAATGCATCACCCCACAGAAACTGTCTGGAAAGCGGGCCCTAAGCGCATGCCTGCACCATCTCACTGTATGTCACCAATGTAATGTTTGTAGATCCCTTTATTACATTTATCCTCGCCATCCATAGTCTCTAAATAACTTATTTCACGTATATATGATATTTAAGCTCGCTGGTCTCATCATACAACGGCAATGAAAAAAGCACCAGGGGAGGCAGCCACAACCTCTGCCGCACTGAAAGGGGCGCAAGTGAGCCCACAGGTTCTTGTTGCTACTATTATTCTACGCAGAGATGGTAGACGCAACAACAAGCTAGGCTTTTGAAACTAGAGGAAGATAAGGAGGACTTTTACAAAAAAGTAATAAAGATTGTTGTCCAGAGGGATAGCATGGACTTCATCTTCAAGTCAAGGTAAGACCACATTTGTAACGAAAATTGGATCTTACTAAGAGAGAACAATCCAATATTTAGATTTTGGGTAGGCTATCCTTTTGTTGAACGGTCTGTTTAAAATGAATCGAAGCATCAGACTAAAAAAGCTTTTGAAAATAACAGAATATTTCGATTAAAGCCGAGAAACCGGCACGATATACACTTTTTGTTATATTCCATGGAATGCTCTTAACATCCCGATAGCAATGAATATCTTAAGTGCTTTGACAAAAAATACATAAAAACATTTCATCTGTGGAAGCCGTAGTGCTGTAAAAAGCACGACCACTCATTTTAGCCGGCCCGCCTAAAATAACCTGCCTGTCAGCCTTCCATCTGTGCACAAACTTATCTCGTGCCCTCATTGGTCATGTGCGCGTTCGTGTGTGTTGGAGGAGGGGCTGTGTATTTTCAAATTCTAGCGCACTCGAGCTGGTTTCTCCAAAATTACCTACCCCGCCACCTTTCAGGTCAACATTTGTAAATCTGATTCTGAAAGAGTCAGTGCCTCACCAGCCATGAACCTCACCGCACGTCACTGGTACTGACAGCGCAGCGTCATACTTCCTGAATGAAAAGTCAACTATAATATTAGACATATGAAGAAGTTAAACTTTAAACATCCATGACTTAAACACTTTATCCAGGATCAAAGCCACAGAGCTGCACCTGCAAGGTGAATACAGCTGGTAACAGAACAAGTGTTTGAATGCGTACATTAACAGGTTTATGATATCACTGCCCCGTCCAAGACACGATCTGACTTTAATTACATTTGCCTCGAGTGTTTCGTCAACTTAATGTGTTGCTTCAAATAATACTTCTGCATACAGTATGTGACACTGTTAGTGTTGCACGGCCAGATCTCAAGAAGCTGTGACAACCTGGCTCGTGGG
Organism: Pogonophryne albipinna; assembly: GCA_028583405.1. Lineage (NCBI taxonomy): Eukaryota > Metazoa > Chordata > Actinopteri > Perciformes > Artedidraconidae > Pogonophryne > Pogonophryne albipinna. Next base: position 3,785,191 of record CM053243.1, read on the forward strand.
CTGTAACATAAAGCAGGGAGGCGAGAGGTAAGAATAATATAGTTTATTGTTTAAACACAACACTAAATGGACACCAGCAATAAGTCCCCGAAACTGGCGCAGAGAAAAGTGCCCAGAGGAGTGAGCCCGACGTATCCGGCTGGGCTCTTTTGAAGGCTTCCGGCCAGGTGTAGCTCATCAAGACTTATGCAGCTTGTCAAACAGGTGCAGCTCGTCAGGCAAAGGAACCTGCAAACACAAACACGCACACACAACCAGACGGCACCCCGCATGGTGTGGAGGGGTCGTCACACTCCCCCCCATAAGAAAGGAGTTCCACTAGAACACCTAAATAGCTAGGAGTGAACCCGGAATGTCCCTCCAGAAACCGCAACCTATACTAACCCCCGGCAACAAACCCAAGACCTGGCCCCCAGGTCGCTGCCGAACAGGCCCACCCGTCCGACACGCGTGACATGATCCAACATGCCGAGACACATCTCTCCTCAAACCAGGCCAAAAGAAATACCGCAACAGGTAACGACATGTTTTACGGACACCCAGATATCCCGAATGCCCATGCGCTTTTCTGAGGACCTCCTCCCGAAACCTAACAGGAACCACAATCTGATACGCTGGCCAACCAATAAAGCCTTTCCCACGTGACCACCACTTTCTGACCAGCAATCCCCCACGCAGCTGACAACCTCTGGTGACACCATTTCCATCCTCGGCGGAGAGAACCGCCTCAAAAAACGGACTGAGGGAGACATCCGCTTTCTGCTCCATCACCAACTCACTGCGGGATACCGACAACAACCAGTCAGGAATAACCACAGAATCTCTCTCACTGACCTCTTCACCCTGCTCAGATCCCTCCTGTGCACGGCTCACAGCCCGTGTCACAGTGCAAGCCAGCAACACTACAGGAGAGCACTTGGCATTTTCCTCTGCCTTAACAATCACAGTAGGTGAAGAGGACTGCACGGTAGGCGGTGGACCCTCAGCCCACACACGGCTGCCAGCCAGGCCGTTACCCAGGATAACATCCACACCACCAATTGGCATTACAGGACGGACCCCCATGGTGCCCTCACCCTGCACCAGACCGGAGTTAAGCACAACAGAATGCAGAGGAACGGGCACAATATTCATTCCCATCCCTCGCATCCAGACAAAATCCCCAGTTCCAGATTTGTCCGAAAACGGTAACACAGAGCTCAGAATATATGAGTCACACGATGCAGTGTCTCTCAAAATCTTTACCGGCACGCTGATATCATTTCCCACCAATGACACGTATCCGGTTGACACATATGCAGAAAACACTGGGTCCTTCCACCCGGATGGCTCATTAATCTGCTGACAGGGAGAGATGACAAGTAAGGTACCACAGACACAGCACAAGCAGCAGAGTTAAACTGGCCTACACAGTTCCCCCTTTTAGCCTTAGCTTTTGGACAGTCAGCCTTCCAGTGCCCTCTCTCTCTGCAGTAATGACAGATTTCCGAATCACCCTGAGGCTGACCTCGCATCTCACGCTCACCCCAGTGCGGATTAGCTATCTCTTCCCATCTCCCTGCACGATACATATCCCCTTCATCCTGTACCCTGAAGTCGCGACCGCCCCTGTGCGGTAGCACATAATCATCTGCCAGAGCAGCAGCCTCTGCAGCAGTCTTCACTTTGCGTTCGCTGATGTAAACCGCAATGTGGCTGGGTACAGAATTTTTAAATTGCTCCAACACCATCAACTCACATAATGCGACATACGTATTCACTTTCAAGGAGTTACACCAACTACCGAAAAAAGTAACCAGATCCCTGGCAAACTCAACATGGGTCTGTCCGCTAGACTTCTCCCAGGACCTGAACTTCTGTCGATATGCCTCAGGTACTAACTTGTATGCCTTCAACACAGCAGTCTTAACAGTCAGATAAACCTTGCTCTCTGCCACCGTCAGAGCAGAGTAGGCTTCCTGGGCTTTACCCGTTAACACACACTGTAACAACAAGGTCCCCTCAGCGTCAGACCACTCTCTGGTCTCAGCTACACGTTCAAACAGGGAAAAAAAACTATCTGGGTCTCGTTCACTAAACTGAGGCATTTCCCGCAAATTACTGCGAACGTCAAATGGAGTAGCTCTACCAGGGAAATTAGAGGCCTGACCTGCACCACCAGCAGGAAAACCCAACCTCCGCTCCTCTAACTCAAGCCTTTTAATTTCTACCTCCCCCCTTATTTTTTCCACTGCCAGCTTCTCCATTTCTGTTTGCAACAACAGCAACTCCTTTCTCTGTTCAAAAGTCAGGCCTGTATCACTGCAGCCAGACGTACTGCCACTGTCTCTGCTAGGATCAACAGTATGTGTTCCCCCTTTGAAAACACCTAACTCAAACAAATTTGCTCTAATAATCCCTCTTATGTTTTCCTTCATCCTCTTATCCCCAACATCCAAGCGGAAATGTTCAGCAACACCGATCAGCTGCTCACGTGAGAAGCCCTCCAGTAGATCCTCTGTAGGCGCTCTCACAAACTCCTCCACACTCTCCATCATGACAACACTGAGTGCACGCTCACGCTACTACACAGTCACGCCACCGCGGCCCGTCCCTCTAACTGCCTCACAGAACTAGCTAAACTCCCCGCTAGTCTTCAGGTGCTAGTCATGGCGGGTACTTACGCACTAAATACCGTAAGCTCGGCGAAGCGACCGAAAAAACCGGCAACTCCACCCGCAGCCTCGGCGTGCTCCCGAGCTAACAGCTCTAACCACTTTCACACCACACTAATAGCCCCCCCTACGACCTCCAAGGGAGACCGTACTGAAACCTAACAGGGACAATACCAACGGTATGTGACTGCGGTGAATAAAATAATCCGTGTGCCACCCTTACTGTCGTTCACAACGAAACACTTAACCTCCTCAGGCTACTCCCAAACAATCAGCTGCACTCAGTGACAACAGCTGCGCGCAATCCGTCCCCACAACGGACATCCATCACCAAACGCTCTCAGGTCCAAAGCAACGAGCCCCCATATGTTACATCAGTTGGAAGCAAAGGAGGAGGAACTAAGAAAAGAAAAGGAGGAACTAAGAAAAGAAGAGGAGGAACTAAGAAAAGAAAAGGAACAGTTTGCTCTGGAGACCGAGCTAGCTGCAACAAATGCCAAAATCAATGTTCTGGAAACTAGTTCAAAATGCAACTCCAAAAGGAATGGAATGAACTCTTATCTGGAAAGGAACAAGGCTCAGAGTACAAGGCAACTCAATCCTCAGGCTAATCAATTTGTCCCACAGAGAAATGACAAAAATAACATGCAAAATGAATTTCACCCTAATGCCCAGGCTGTCACTGTAAGACCAAAGGAAACCTCACAGACCATCAGGTTTAAAGACACATCACAAACTGTCAGGCCTAAACAAATGGCAGTGTTACAGACGGACCTCAGACCACTATACACTCAAGCACCAACACAGGTGGTTCATGATGCTCAACAGACAGGACGAGCATCCTCCTTGAATATGACATGCAATAACGACACCCAAAATGACATTGTGAATATCATGCAACGCCAAACTGACATCACTACAATGTTAGTACAGCAACATTTAGCATCCTCCCTACCAGTGAGAAATATACCCACCTTTGATGGTGATCCTCTTCAGTATCATTCTTTCATCAGATCCTTTGAAAATTGTGTTTAGGTTAAAACTGATAATGCAAGTGATTGTTTACATTTCTTGGAGCAGTTCACCAGGGGGCAACCAAGAGACCTGGTGAAAAGTTGTCAGCACCTACCCTCTGTTCAAGGATACCAAAGAGCCAAATCCCTGCTTGCTGAACATTTTGGAAATGAATACAAAATTGCTTCTGCTTATATGGACACAATTGATAGCTGCCCTCTGGTTAAAGGAGAAGATGTCAAATCACTGAAATCCTTTTCTCTGTTCTTACGGGAATGCTCAAATTTAACACAGCGAATCATGCACATGAATGAGTTGGACATGCCATCAAACCTCAGAAACATCATGATGAAGCTTCCTTATAAGGTGAGGGAGAAGTGGAGGAGCCATGCATGTGATTTGCAGGAGAGACGTGGTTGCAGAGCACTATTCATTGACCTTGTGAGCTTTGTTGAAAAACAAGTTAGAATGGCCTCTGACCCATTGTTTGGAAATATTCAGGACTCAAAATGTACCAGCTGCAACAAACACCCCACTGTCAGTGAACCAAGGCATAGGAAACAGGGCACCTTTGCCACCGGTGTCACTGCAATGAAAGAAAGAAACAAAGGCTACATGGATAATAAGATCAAGTCCTTTTCTGCCCAAAGTCACAACAAATGCTGTTTATTCTGCCAACAAACAGCCACTCACTTGAAAAATGCTCACAGTTTAAGTTAAAGACACAAAAGGACAAGATACATTTCATAAAGGAGCATGGAATTTGTTTTGGTTGCTTGAAACGGGGACACATAAGCAAAGACTGCAGGAGTCGATTGGATTGCAGTGTGTGTCAGCAAAAGCATCCTTCAGTCCTTCACATTGAGCAGAAGGGTATAAGTACACCTTTTAATGAAGCACAAGAACCTGTGAGCACTCTGAGTGTAACATCTGGTCAGTCTCAAACATGTGGCCATATAGGGGCCGGAGATGAGTGCAATGCTGTGTTTTCGATTGTTGCAGTTCAAGTGAAAAGCCAAATGAGTTACAGAGTTGTACAGACCTATGCATTTTTGGATCCGGGGAGTTCCGGTACCTTTTGCACTTATAGCCTTGCAAAGAGATTGGGGCTAAGTGGCCAGCCAGCCAGTATTCTATTGCAAACAATGGGGCAAAAGAAAATTGTGAGTACCAATGTATTGTCTCACTTGGAAGTGTCTGGCATGGATACGGATGATTTTATTGAATTGCCCAATGTCTTAACCCAAAGAGTTATGCCAGTGTCACGTGTGAACATTCCACGACAGGATAATGTGGACAAATGGCCTTACTTGAGTAACATAAAGCTGCACGACTTCAATGCAGATGTGGATTTGCTCATCGGAACTGATGCAGCAAAAGTGATGGAACCATGGGAGCTGATCAACAGCCAAGATGAAGGCCCATACGCAGTCAGAACAAGAGTCGGCTGGGTCATTAATGGACCACTTAGGAGTGGAAGTAACGGCAGAGTTAAGACTGGCTGCTCTGTTGTCACAACAAACCGCATATCTGTGGAACATCTGGAAGAGATGCTCATTAAGCAATACAACCATGATTTTAATGAAAAAACATCAGAGGGGCAATTGGAAATGTCAAGAGAGGACATTAAATTCATGAATATAATGAGAAGTACTACAGAACTGAAAAATGGACATTATTACATTGACTTACCTTTCAGAGAAGAGGAACCGGTCTTGCCAAATAACCGCTGTGTTGCAGAGCAGCGACTTCAAGGCCTGAAGAGGACATTTGAAAAGAACATCAAGTTTAAAGAGGAGTACACCTCATTCATCAATGATATGCTGGTTCAAGGTTATGCTGAAGTTGTACCCATTGAACAGCTGGAACAAGATGAGGGAAAAGTGTGGTACATTCCCCACCATGGAGTACATCACCCCACCAAAGGAAAGCTGAGGGTTGTATATGACTGTGGAGCCTCATACAAAGGAACATCTCTGAACTGTCAGCTCTTGCAGGGCCCCGATCTCACCAACACTCTTATGGGGGTCCTCATTCGCTTCAGAAAAGAGCCTGTCGCAGTCATGGCTGACATCCAGGCCATGTTTCATCAGGTGCGGGTGCCTGATAAACATGTGAACTTTCTTCGCTTTCTTTGGTGGCCTCAAGGCAACACTGACCAGGAACCAGCAGAATATCGAATGAGGGTACACTTGTTTGGAGCGGTTTCGTCCCCCAGCTGCGCCAATTACACCTTGAGGCGAACTGCAGAGGACAATGCAGCTCACTTCCCTCCTGAAGTGATCAAAACAGTCAATCACAACTTTTATGTAGACGACTGCCTGAAGTCTACAGCCTCGGAGGGAGATGCAATTAAGCTTGTAAAGGATTTGACTCTGCTCTGTAGTCAGGGAGGATTCAACCTCCAAAAATGGGTGACAACCAGCCGTTGTGTCTTGACGTCAATCCCAGGTGACATCAGAGCAACAGAGATGAAAGAGCTGGATTTGGACACAGATCACCTGCCTATGGAAAGAGCACTTGGACTGCAATGGTGCGTGGAGTCCGACCAGTTCAGCTTTAGGACTTCATTACAGCCACGCCCACAGACCAGGAGAGGTATCTTGTCGGTGGTCAGCTCTCCGTATGACCCTATAGGATTTTTGGCTCCTTTTACAATGGCAGCCAAGTTACTGTTGCAGGAGCTTTGCCGGCAAAACCTGATGTGGGATGAACACATTTCCCCCTCCTTCTCCAAACAGTGGTCTGATTGGCTGAGCGACCTCCAAAGGATGAGTGTATTCAAGGTGGAACGCTGTATCAAAACCCTGAACTTTAAAACATCTGTGAAAGCACAAATTCATAATTTCTCTGATGCCAGTGAAGCTGGTTATGGTACAGTGTCGTACCTGAGACTGGAAGGTGGCAATAAGGTGCATGTTTCATTTCTTGCTGGAAAGGCCAGAGTTGCACCTCTGAAGCACATCACTATTCCTCGTGTGGAGCTCACAGTTCTCGCTGTCAGAATGGATGGAATGCTTCAAAGGGAACTACAATGGCAACTGGAGAAGTCAGTGTTTTGGACCGATAGCACGACTGTCATCAAATACATCTCCAATGAAACCAGACGTTTTCATACGTTTGTTGCCAACCGAGTCACTGTGATCAGAGAAGCTACAGCTCCAAGAGGTTCCTGGAAGATGGGTCGAGTTGTGAGTACCAAGTTTGACTCCAAAGGATTGGTCCGCTCTGTGTGCATCCAAACCAAAACCAGCGTCTTGGAGAGACCTGTGACGAAGATCTGCCTGCTGGTGGAGGCCACAGAATAAGATCATGGACAATTCTATCTATGTTCTCTTCCTATCCTGTCTTCTTACCATCTGTTTATCTTTCAGTGGCTACAGAGAAGGTGACACAGAAGACACTATGGCTCATGGATAGAGAGAATAGCTCCCTTATATGTTTTACATAAGGGTAATTGTGATTCTCACAATTAGGGGCCGGAATGTGGAAGCTATTCAGTATTTTTCACATTTATTTAATGTATTTATTTGTTATTTTTTGTTTTGTAGAATTAATTAATTTACTGCCATATTATTTAAGTTAAGTTGTGTTCCAGCTAAAATGCTTTTATTTTGAAGGTGATGGGTCAATTTGGGCACGCAGCTGGGTATATTTAAGTCAATCAGGGCACAGCAGCAGTCAGTGGGCACCGGGAAGGTCTATGGTTTTTTACCAGTATCAGGGCTGAGTTCAGCAAACATTTCAACACCCTTTGCTGTATTGTTCCCGCAAGGTGAAACTAATAAATACCACGAAAACGTTGATGCCTTGTCTGGACAATGTGGACATTACCAACTCATGATCTGCGTAAGATCCACTATACCTGGTGCCTCAGTGGCCTTTTGAAGTTTTATTGTTGTTGACAAATGGCCACTACAGTGAGCATATCTCCGTGTTTTGCTACCTAAAGCTACTCGTGTGTTTTCTGTATTTGCTTCCCATGTCACGAATTCTGATCGCTCAGTGATGATCCTTATATTTCTATAATCTGTGGACTCTCAGGATGTTATCTAAGCTTGTTTGTGCAGATCCAATAAGTATATCGATCGGTATGGCTAGAGTTCTGTGCTAACGGCCTTAAGATTTTTTCGCTCGTGGCTAATTCAGAGCCTCGGCGCTAGCTTTGTGGGGTTTTTTTTGCAAAAAAAATGAAAAAAGATCAGTTAGCTGAGTTTCTTCCCCTTACATGGATATAAAACATTCATAGTTTATTACATCTTAAGAAGCCCTCAGACACTGTTGCTTGCAGATGTTGTGGTTTCGGCCCCTTCGGCGGGTCCGTGGGGCTAAAGAGGAAGATGTTGACAAAGTACAGACTGAGTGCTCACAGCCTGGCCATAGAAACAGGTACAAGAAAACATGGCTGCCAAAAGAGGAGCGATCATGCCCACAGTGTGGAGGAACTGCTGTGGAGACAGAGCAGCACTTCCTCACACAATGCTCAACATTTGAACCTGTACGGAAACAATTCTTCCCAAAACTCAATCATAAGCTTCCTCAAATATTTAAAAATGAAAATCTAAAAATACTTCTCGGGGAATATAAAGAGAGCAGTTTGTCTCTGCCTGCCACAGTCTGAGGGAACCGGAATGACCTGATACACCAGCTCTCACATCTTAGATATATATATAAGATATATATCATATTCTATTTTGTATTAATGTATGATATGAATGAAATGAATCTGTATTCCTTGTAAAAAAATTAATTAAAAAAAAACATGTTCTTAGCAGTTTGTTTATAACTGTTTATTTGTGTGTATTTTTGTATAGATGTTGCAACTATTATTATTATACTATACAGAGCTTTGGCAATACTGTATGTAAATATGGTCATGCTAATAAAGCTATTGAATAGAGAGAGAAAAGGACTCTGGGTCAGCTTTTAGTGCATTGAACAACTTTTAACTGGGGAGTTTATTTGGTTTAAAAACAATTATCTGCTCTCTTTCCCAATGTAAGTCAAATGGGGAAAAGTAGTGATGTTACGTATTGCGTGTGTCGAGTAACCCCCGAAGCTTTTTGTGAAGCTTGTATCGAGGCTTGTATCGTTTTGGGCCAGTGACGTCACCAATGACAAACGAAGCCTCGGTTGAACCACAACGCTCATAATCCCCATGGATGTATAATAAGAACCATATTACCCCTCCTGTACCCGGGCCCGATGACACGATGGAATCAAGAGAGCTCAGACCCTCACTTATATAGAGGTCGGAACATGTCTTAAGTATAAATAAATAAAAGCATAAATAAAAGTAGGAATAAAAACATCAATAAATGAATAAATACAGGAATAAATATGTTGCAGTGTTCTCAGGGAGCTTTAGTGTGTGTGCTGTGGCTCAGCTGGAAAGCAGTTGACTCACGACCGCAGGGTCCCTGGTTCAATGACTGAACAATACGTATTTTTTGTTTGTTTATAAAAGCTACAGCTAAATGAGATAATGTAGTTAATAAATGTATTCTTTGATATGGTTTAGCCTTTCTCAGGCTACAACATGGTTACGTTTACGAACATTATTAAGGAATACAAATCCCTCTTTGTTTGTTTACCAGCCTCCTTAGGCTTTTCAATCACAATCATTCAACTGGAATAAATACAATATTGTCAGCATGAAAATATTTTATGTTCATTGTTTAGAGTTATCTTAAGGCTTTGCTCATTGGGAACTCGGTATGAGATACAGCACACTATTGAGATGTTAAATCTGCCTGTTATAAACACTTTGACCAGCAGGAGGGTTTGTGTTCAAATGGAGCCCATGATGAAGCCTTTTGCGTCACGGACTGATACGTATCCCAGGATGCAATGCACGCCAGTGACCAGTCTTTTTTTTCCAAAGACAATGGCGCCCACCGTACCGACAGCAGAGAGGATTTAAAACCACGAGGAATATAACTGATCAATGTGAGTATTGGGTTCAACTTACTTTATTACACGGCTTAGTTGAATACTCGAGTCTGATTTGTCAATTCGGACATTTCATAGGTTAAGACTGTTGAACAGATCGTTGCTCAGGAGGATCAAGGAGGAAGACTACTGAAGCTATTGAAAATAGTTTAGAAGAAGAAATTACCAAAATAACTATACTTCCCCAGTAATTGTTTACACGACCAAATCCACTAACATAATTAATTTACAGGGTTTTGTCTGCACCAGGTAACACGAGCTCTGCACCCTCTTACTCTCGGCGTTCTCTCTCAAACCAAAATGCCGATTTTTCATGTAATATGTTAATGTATTGCCAGAAAACAATATTTCTGTTCGTCAAAAACTGTATAATTACTCTAGAAATATGAAAATGGTGTCAAACAGAGCGTCAGACGGCAGAGACAGCTTTGTTTTATGGAGCTCCGACGCCACGTTGTTGTTTACATCCGCGGCGCCATCTTGTATCTAGGCGTCATGTTCTCGCGATAATTGATAGATCATAAACAAGATCAGAGACACAGTACTCATACTATACTTTTTAGAGAAACCCCGGATGATATTTTCCCCAATTTATTTGTGTAATAAAAGCAGAATGAGACCGCTATCGCACAGATTGATTTTTGATAACAGTGAATTTAAACTCTTTTTTTTATTTTAAGAGTTGTTCAAAACTATATTTCCCCAACTTTAATGTTGTAGGGTAAGCAGCAGGACATCATGAATGTGTAAAGTGATTTTTATACTTGCACAACTATGTTTATAATTTAAGTTAATTAATATTTTTGAACAATGTGGCGGAGCATTAAGGGACATTATTCACCATTGTATTTTTGTGGGTGGGGATTGTCACAACCCGATCCGCATCCCTACCCGATCCACATTGTGTGCTAGATGGTCCGCCATATTGGACAAATCCATACGGCAACTCAAATAGGAAATTTGACGTCTAGACTGCAGCCCGATTTGCATTGTGCATGCGCAAGTCATAAACCTCTCAAATATCTATACGAAAATCTCTTTTTTTTTTAGTTTTTTTTTTTTTTTAAATGAAGGACATTCACAGTTAAAGGTGGGGTAGGTACTAGGGGTCGACCTGGCCGATTATCGGGGCCGATATTCCGCATTTGACCGATTATCGGTATCGGCCTTTTTTTTATCGAATTGCCGATAAAACTGTGGCTCTGTTGCGGCCGTTTCTCTGGCTGCAGTCACCACTCTGTGTACACGATTAATGTCCCGCCCACAGCGCTATCTGATAGGCTATTACTGAAGTGTCAATCAACACTGAAGATTTTCCGGGCGGGAGTCAGCCAGAGAGGTGGGACCTTCTCAGATTACAGGCAGGTGCGAAAGGACACAGACTGAAGCAAGCAGCAGCAGCGCTGAGCGGCAGAGCCATACATGTGTTAAGCGAAGTTCAATAAACATCCCAATCCCCTCAGCTGAAGTTGCAAAAAAAATCACGATCTTATGATCCAATTCTATCAGTTTCGCAGTTACACAGGGACGCGGGAAGTCAGTCAGAGTTGGGGGTGCGTGCAGCGTCTCGCAGCGGAGTAACTGTGGTGCGGGGGGGGCTGCGAGTGGAGCCTCGCAGTTTTTCAGGTTGATATGTGAAGCTCATTAGCTAGCCAACATGTATTTAGCAAATGTTTAGCAAAATATTAGAAGTGAGGCTACCAGACTAACGTTAGGTCTACTGTAATAGCCTCACTTTTAATAGTTTGCAAAACATTAGCTAGCACTAGTGTTTTGCAGTTGCTAGCAGCTTATTGGGATTTTATGCTAGATAGACAGGCGTTGTTTTGATATAAAAAATTAAGCATTATTGTTAGTTAAGCATGTCAGTCTGCAGCCCCACTTCTTGTCTCTCTCTAACTCATAGCAGATGGCTGCACTAAAGAAAAAGGCACAGAGAGGAAACTAGTTGTAAGATGTTTAAAAGTTCATTAAACATAAATTATATATGCTTAAATGCATTTCAAAGAAGTTGTGTTGGAGTTTGTGTTATTCTACATTTTGACACCAAGATTTTCTGATTTTACTGCAAATGTATATCGGTTCCAAATATCGGTTATCGGTCTCCTTGATTACTAATAATCGGTATCGGCCTTGAAAAAGCAATATCGGTCGATCCCTAGTAGGTACGTTTGAGAAACCGGCTCGAGATACACTTTTTGTTATATTCCATGGAATGCTCTTAACATCCCGATAGCAATGAATATCTTAAAGGTCCCATGGCTTGGCCATTTCTGCTGATCATAATTACATTGTTGAGGTCTACTAAAATAGATTTATACTGTGCAATTTTCCAAACTCACATTGGTTTCTCACACAGCATCTCTGTAAAGTATGTGTATTCACCGGTATTCACTCTCTGTCCTAAACGGCTTGTTGGACGTTCGTGTGTGTTGGAGGAGGGGCTCTGTAAGGAAGTGGCAGATTTCTTCCGGCTGTGTATTTTCAAATTCTAGCGCACTCCAGCTGGTTTCTCCAAAATTACCTACCTACCTTTAATGTAATTAGATATAAATGATTAATGCCATACATTTTTGCATACTTTCAGTCAATATTTCTTCAGTATGATAGCTGTGTAACAGAAGTTAAATCAATTTCTCACTTATTCTGACAATGTACTTAACCCACTAAAAGGAGTTGTTCAATAATAGTGAAGTCACGTTGTAATCACAATAACTCTTCTCTCTCGTTCAGATGAATATTGTCGGTATTTTTTTGTTTTCTTTTTCTGCTCTGCCAAACGCCACTGTGTCAAGTGTCCTATTTTGAGTTGCCGTATCTAGTTGTCAAATATGGCGGACCATCTCGTACATGCGCAATGCGGATCGGGTAGTGACAGGGATCAAGATATATTGTTGCCCCACGGACCGGTTAGTGGGTGGCACCTTGGTGTTCCGGTTTCCTGTTGTTGTTATTCCAGTTTCTCAGGAGCATGCAGCTAGTACGTTTTTGTGTGTGTGAGTAAATGGAAAATAAAGCAACCCTGTCTCCTAAAAATTACGTTCCCACAGAACTAAACTGCATTCTCAATTACGTTTAGCAAGAAACTTATTTTCTCCCACATACGTTCTTTATGAACGTTTCTCAAATACGTTTATTTTCTACATATCTTCTAGAAACGTATTTTCTCCCACGTTACGTTCGTTATGAACGTATCTTAAATACGTTTATTTTCTACATATCTTTGTCATTTATTGTCTTGCTTATAATAATGATAAGTCATTTATAAATATCATTTTAGAGCACACATTTGAAATAAGTAGGCGAGGCTGTAATTTCTCCAGCTGTTCCTCTCATGAGCAGAAAATAATAGTTTTAACATGCCAAAAAGCTGCTGTGTCGTTTATTGCACCTCAAACATTAAAACAAATCCAGAGTTACGTGTTTCTGTACTTCCTCTAAGAAGAAAGGACAGTAACAGAAGATCTCTGTGACGCCAGATGTGGTGTTGTTAATGCGATATGATATCCGGAAAACATTTCAGTTTAGGATGGCCGAAGACACTACACTACCCATAATCCCCAGCTATCGTTTGGGACTACAGTCCCGTTGACAAACCCCATGATTAATCTTCAAGCTCTGGGACTGGATGTTGGAGTGGCAGTGCGCCAAGGTTACGCCGAGCGTCGAGCGCTTTGAAATGGACCGAAACCACGGCAGACTATTCAAAACTGGACTCGAACGCCCCCCCAGAACTACACATGCTGGCTATTGTGATTCGCAACATGTTCTCTATGGCACGTCTCTACTGGGAATTGTTGTTTTAAAAGACGTTTTCGTTTTTCCCAAAATCAGAAGTTGACAGTATTAAACTGTGTACAGCCCTGGAGGTTTAGGCGATAGGAAACACATTGGTGTGTACACATTTAAAACATGTAATTACTAAATGGGTGAAAATTGCTTGTGTCCATAATGGGCAGCATTAATATATATCCACATGACAGCTCATTGTTACTTTGTAATTCTACTACAATTCAGAGGTTAACCTGGTATTTTTACTCCACTACATTTATTTTAGTTACTTTGCAGATTCTGATTAATGATGTGAAATATAAACAACCCTTAAATCAGACTTTAGTTACACCTGAGCAGAGATGGGGTCGTTACTAAAAAAAAAGTAATATATTACATATTACTTTTAAAAAAAGTAATATATTACACTACTTCGTTACTCTCTACATAAAGTAACTTGTTACTTTACTCGTTACTTTACTCGTTACTTTACTCGCAGGGCCGGCCCGCCCTCCCTGCAGGCAGATCACGCAGACTGCTAAAGTTTCAAATGTTCTCTTTAGTTCAGTTTCCATCGTTGTCGCATAAGACTGATCCAGATCCTGAATGTTTTCCGATCTGACCATGGCTGTCCTCTGTCTCCTGCTATCTGTATATTTTGCGCAGTCTATCTCTGCTCACGCTGTTGCGTCGGCGTGTTCTCCTGCGTGTTGGCCATGTGTCGCACTGGAACCAGACACCGCAAAGACTTCAGCCGAGCACGTACGAACTGCGCATGCGTGAGTGGCAATAACTCTCCTTAACAGCAGGCGGCGGTAGTGTGTATTCGTCATTCAAAACAGGCAACAACCGGAAAACAGAGAAGAAGAACAGACTACGTGATATAAACAAACAACAAATAGCTGTGCGTTAGCTTCACCTTAGCATGTGTTCTTTGCAGGTGTTTGTTGAGGTTTTATTATGACTGATTTTAGTAAGTAACGCGTGTCGGGGCAATGTTAGTAACTGTAGTGTGATTACTGAATTATAAAAGTAGCGCGTTACACTACTCCGTTACCAACAAAAGTAATATTATTACAGTAACGCGTTACTTTGTAACGCGTTACACCCAACTCTGCACCTGAGTAAAATTCAGGGAAGGTGATTGTCAAGTGCCAAAAATCAGGAGAGATATTTGATAGTTGGTGCTTGAGAAGACTAAACATTTATCTGCAGATCTCTATAAAGTATATTCATTACTCGTTATTGTCTTCTAATAGTTAATTAAAGACTGTATATAATTGCTATGTTTGCACATCCCTTTCAAGATTTCAAGATTTTCTAAGGTTTATTGACATCATATACACAACTACGGTGTAGTTATGCAATGAATGAAACACTTGGGTCACAGGTTCCTCAACAGTGCATTACAAGACATCTATCAATATGTGTGTACCTCCACCATTAAACCGTCGTATTCTGCACATTTCTTATACTATCTACATAAGAGTATAATTAATGTGTATAATATCAGTTAAAATAAGTGCTTCAACATAGTTAACATTGCAGGAAAGCAATACATTAGACGTTAAGTAATTTGTCAGGCTTAATATTTATCTGTAGATAGATACCCCCAAAGCTTTTTTCTTATTTGAAAGAAGACCTTAACCTAAAGTATTCTTTAATGTGTTAATAAAGGTTAATTAGTTTGTCTGTTTTGCACATCCTCATATTAATATCTTTGTACATCCAGCACTAAACTGTTTTATTGTAGAGATCACTTACAGTATCTTCTTGATTTTTTTATATTCTATACTTCTATCATTGACCTTCTACTTTCCCCCTATGAAAGTATGTACTCTTAATATTGTTTTTCATCAAATAACATTATTCAACAAAAATAACATTATTCAACAACAATAATTCAATAACGTGCTTTAACCACTAGGCGGTGCACACAAGGTACACACAGCATACTAATACTAACTTTGTATTATTAGTGTAGGACACTTATGTATAACATCTGAAGATGTGTAGTTTTATTAATGTTTTTACATAATTTTACAGGATATTGCTATACTATTTCTCATGCTTTACTTCTACACATTAATATCTGATTTGTAAAACATCACAGACAGAAAGGCATATCCGTCATTTAATGGTAAGCTATTGAAATTGTGATTCCATAGATGTGTCTCCCATCACCCAAATCCCCTGACTATTCTCTCAACTCAGTATTTACATTCTTATATTCAAAGAAAATCAGTAATATCTTTAAAAACTACAAGTCCTTTTCTATCAGCTGTGCACCGTTATGGTGTAAATATAACCTATCTACCAATTGGATCAAATATAAAAGTCAGCCAAATTACTATTGATACTGCAAGGAGACGTATTTTGTGAAAAGAAATGCAAGGTGTTGTTTAATTGTTGATATATTTATGATCCACGTCACGTTTTCAGTGTTGGCGGTAGTTCTCCTGTTTGTCAAAGGTCTTCTCATCAGGGCTCTATGAATAAAGAACTACAGCAGATCTGTAATATTTAATGCAGCCGAACTGTGTATTACAATGCCGTTATGTGATGACTTTCAAAGAGAAAAGCAAGAACACTCGGAATGAAGTATTATAATTTTTTTATTTTTTCAGATATCATATCGCATTAACATCATATCCCAACATGCATTGCGGCTAAACATCCAATCAACGAGCTTCAAGCTGAGGATCTTGGGTAATCTGTTCAGTGGGTTTGTGTGTATCCTCAAAATGTCCCTTATAGGTCTACGTCTGTTTCCGGTGACTTTATTTACGGCTAAAAAGCCCAGGATTATAGAATTAAACGAATAAATAAAAACAAGGATAATTGTGTGTTATTGGTGAGTAAATAAGGAAAAAAAGATTTTCAAAAATACAGATTTCAGTATTTTGAGGCTCTGAGCCATTTCTTTTCCTCACAGACGGGAAAAAAAGTCCGACATTATACGATTTAAAAAAAAAAGAACATAAAACACTGGCATGTAATTTACGTTAGAATAAATAGAATGGTTTTGAATAATAGATGAGAGTAGAATCTACGTCACTTTCAGCCCCGCCCACTTTTGGGGAAACCAACGCTGTCATTTGAACGGCAATCAAGCCTGAAGCCACAGAGCTCTTCTGTTACTGTCCTTTCTTCTTAGAGGAAGTACAGAAACACGTAACTCTGGATTTGTTTTAATGTTTGAGGTGCAATAAACGACACAGCAGCTTTTTGGCATGTTAAAACTATTATTTTCTGTCTTGCTCATGAGAGTAACAGCTGGAGAAATTACTGCCTCGCCTACTGATTTCAAATGTGTGCTCTAAAATGATATTTATAAATGACTATTATCATTATTATAAGCAAGACAATAAATGGCAAAGATATGTAGAAAATAAACGTATTTAAGATACGTTCATAACGAACGTAACGTAGGAGAAAATACGTTTCTAGCTAAACGTAATTGAGAATGCAGTTTAGTTCTGTGGGAACGTAATTTTTAGGAGACAGGGTTGAATAAAGTGTGGAGTTCCATGTTAAACACACCGCCTCCGACTCCCATTCATCGGCTCTACAACAATAACAAAATCACCAAAGTTTTTGAAAAAAGCATCTTTCTCCAAACTTCTTGGTGTAGTATTTAGCGACAGCTAATGTGTGGAGGGGTTTTTGGTTTGAATACACCGTGCAGTTATTTTTTGTAGTATTATCTTTCGGCGTTGAAATATGTATTTGTGTAGATGGCCCCTGAGCACCAGTCTCTCCTCCGGCCGCAGATTGAAGCCAGGGCCTCGCATGGAGGACGGCGCGCATCGTGCATCGAGTGCTTTGATAAAAACTACTCTGTAGCTCGTTGTCTCCCTCAATCTGTCAATATCATTCTAACTTTACCAAACAGAGATCTCGGCTCTGTTATGGATACATTATACTTTATTTTACAAAAATACCCAAAAACATTAAACCGGCTTGGAGGTATAAAGTAACTAAGTACATTTACTCAAGTACTTAAAAGTCACCTATTCTGCAAAATCCACTTCTCCATGTCTCCTCTAAATCAACACGTGTCCCCTCTTCTTCACGTCTCTTCTACATCAACACGTGTCCCCTCTTCTTCACGTCTCTTCTACATCAACATGTGTCCCCTCTTCTCCATGTCTCTTCTACATCAACAAGTGTCCCTTCTTCTTCATGTCTCTTCTACATCAACATGTGTCCCCTCTTCTTCATGTCTCTTCTACATCAACATGTGTCCCCTCTGTGGAAAGAGACTCTGAAAGTTTCAGGAACAAAGATTCTCTCTCTTTTTGTCCTGATCCACTTCTATAAAAACCTGTCTGAAAATGTGCTCTTTTTTGATCAACTTTGGCCACTTTATGATGTCATGTATTTTTTGGCTTGTGTAACCATTAGCCAATCAGCAACCAAGGTACCCCCCCCCCCCCCCCCCATTAACACCTGAATCTCCTCCTAGAGCACCATTGCTCCTTATTTTCATCTGAAGTAACAGACAGAGAATCAGCACTTTGGAAACAGGGCTGAAACAGAGGGGGTTATGGGTAATGCTGCAATGATCTGTTTGGTGTTTCAGCCAATCAGAGACAGGCTCTGTATATATCTGAGACCTGTGATATATTGATGAAAAACAGTATGATAAGGGACCTTTAAGTAAATGGCGTATTTTTACTCCACTACATGTATTTAATACCGTTAGTTACATTTTGTTGCTGAGTTACATTTTGCAATCATCATTTTGCAACCCTGTGTTTGATTAGATTAATTCATTTTTTTCTTTCTCTCTTGTTTCTCTGTGGTTAGAACAATTCTGGAGAACTGGATCTGTTGAGGAAGGAGCTGCCATCCACACTGGACCCCCCCGTGGTGCTGGAGGAATCTAAACAGCATCAGGGACATCATCCTCCCAAACCTCTGCTTCCTGCCATCCAGCTGAACAGCAGCTCAGGAAGCTTCAGAGAGAAACAGTGTGTTTAACAGAGACTGAAGCACACAGAGAAACAGTGTGTTCAACAGAGACTGAAGCTTCAGAGAGAAACAGTGTGTTCAACAGAGACTGAAGCTTCAGAGAGAAACAGTGTGTTTAACAGAGACTGAAGCACACAGAGAAACAGTGTGTTCAACAGAGACTGAAGCTTCAGAGAAACAGTGTGTTTAACAGAGACTGAAGCACACAGAGAAACAGTGTGTTCAACAGAGACTGAAGCTTCAGAGAGAAACAGTGTTGAACAGGAAGTGGTGATTTAGTAAACATGAGTGTTGTGCTGCTCTCGTTGGTGAAGCAGCGACTCACTGCGGCTGCTGAAGACATCTTTGTTCTGTTTGAAAGAACGATAGCAGAGTACGAGGAGGAACTGTCTCGTTCTAAACAGGAGAACGAGAGACATCGGAAACTACTGGACGCTTTTTTACAGCCTCAGCTTCAGATTCACAGAGCAGGTCTGTACCCTCTTTACTAACTCTCCCTTTATAGTGAGCACTCTTCAGAAAGTTGTAGGGATAGACCTGTTGGACGAAAATAAATGCTATTGTCTCAGGAAGCATGTAACTACTATGAAAAAAGGTTTGAAAGAAAGCAAAAGAGCGAAGAAAATGTCTAAATAATTTCAACATGATAATGCAACACTGGGTGTCTCCTCTCTGCTGTGTGTACCTGTCTGTTCTTTTTCTCTGTCTTCTTCCTCTGATGCAGGCTTTGACTTGTTAAGCCCTGGGCCTGTTTTTCAGGTCTCAGGCTCGAAAATGACATTCCCAGAACAAATTACTATTTCTTCCCATTTTAAAAGGGGTAAATGCATAATCTTTTTTCTCAAAGCAATGATAAACCTGTGAGTTGGATGTAGAAAAGTTTGTGTAATTTAATGTAAATTCAGATTGAACATAGTAAAAAAATGTAAATGGTAGTGTCCGTCCAAAATCTTTTTTTACTTATAGTGAAAACCACCCTTGAATGATGGGGTGGTAGACTAAAAGCTTTAGGAATCCAAACTATAACATATAGGGTTGGGTACCGAGAACCGGTTCTGGTTCGGAACCGGTTCCAACATTTCGATTCCAACGGCATCATTTAGAAATGTGAATTTCGGTTCCGCTTTTCGATGCCTGAGGAAATGTTTCTCGCCGCTCTCCGTAGCCTAGTGTATGACTGCGGGGCGGGAACACAGTCTATGGGCGGGAAATGTAGCGTTGTACCTACACTTCCTACAGCGTAACCTGAGACCAGGGCCAGCCCGTCGCACTGGCGTTATAGATGTTCGCCTAGGGCGCCAGATCTGTGGAGGCGCTGCGCTGACAGCTCTGGGGAAAAAAAAAAAATGTTTTGACCGTTGGTGCTTGTTAGAGAATATTTCTTCTCTCTCCCTAAGTGTCAAATAATAATTCTTCCTTACTCCAAAGATATTTAACTTTCGGCCTGTGGACATTTACGACGAACCCTAAGTCTGTTATCTGTCTTAAGGAATGGGAAGTCTCAGCTATTGCTGACATTACCAGTTTTATGACCGGTCAACTCTCGGTCACAGAGCCATTAGAGTCAGATAAGTGATTCAGTGTCTCCAGGTGTTCACTGATACCTTCCCCCAATATGTAGGTTGACTCTCTGTAAACTAGTTAAAAGGTCTACTAAGATGCGAGGCTGATCAGAATTGACATGAAAACCCACCCGTGCAGTCAGAACCTTTTGCTGCTATGACTTGTGATATGAATTCTCCGGCCGATGCTTGTAATAAACTACCAGTGTTTGACATCAAAGCTCCAACTCTCCTTGTGTCTCTCTGAGTCCTGACTCTCCATTGCTGCAGAAGTTTCCCTTACAGTGCTCATCCTAATTTTCGGCCTTGATGTAACAACATTCATAATTAAATGTAACACCCTTTTCTTCCCGGTTACACTTTTAATTTGCCCTGTACGATGGGCGCTGTAAGTGATGAAAATGGGGGATGTTGGCTTATCTGGCACCCGCAGCTCACAGCCAAAGTGCGAGTGAGCGAGGGAGAGAGCGAGGGAGAAAGGGACAGCGCTGTTGTTATTAGCATCTGGTGCTAGCTGCTCTAACGGAAGAAGAAGATGTTTCTACAATGACGTGGAGGGAGAGTCCTCTCCAGTCAGACTGAGAGGCTGATAACTACAGCTCAGTGAGGTAAAGGACTCTGAGGGTTTAGATAGTTCACTTTAGTCTAAGTTATCTCAGTGGGTCTCAAACGGTTTGATCACAATTTCTGTAAACACATATTTCCAAGGCACTCCTTTATAATTATTGGGATAAAACCGGTTTGAAATCATTCCAATGTATACTATAGGACCGTAAACCAGACATATCGTTTTAAACTGGAGAGATACAAAAATATGCATAAATAAAATAGGAAAATAAGATATGAATGAACAACAAAAATAAAATACGTTACATGTATTTGTTTTTGGCTATGGGTTATTGGTTATGTTCACATACTTATTTAATTATTAAAATGTAAACCGATCTTTTTCATATGGGTGTTTAGAGTTGTACCCCCTAGATCTAGTCTCTAGTAATTCTGCTTAAAGTGCACCAGATTGAAGCATTTTACTTTAAAATGTTCAAACATTTCTTCCCGGTATGCCTGAGAGGCAGATATGCTTGTTTTTCTCAACAAGAACTGTTTTTAAATGGGGGGGGGGGGGGTGGTTCCTTTAAAAGTTGCACTGTTGTAGCTTCAGTGGTTCTCAGGTTACAGTTACATAGCAGTGAATATAAACAGACTGATTAATGTGAATATTACTGTAAACTAACCTGTGTAAAAGTTTCTCGAATAAATGTGATTTTTTTTTGGTGGAAGAAGCATGTATCATTTTTTTTACCCTGCCCCTCAAAGAATCGGAATTGAGAACCGTTAAGAACCGGAATCGAAAAGTAGAATCAGAATCGTGGAAATTCAAACGATACCCAACCCTAATAACATATAATAAGTACCCTGTATCAAGAGTGATGCAAAACAAGTGAAATTGGACCTTTTTTAGAGATATTTAGCACAAAAATCCCACTTCTGGGGTCATTCGGGTGCATTTGCCATATCTCTGGCCCCCTCGTTCGATTTTGACATCTCTTTGTAACTGTTAGAGCCAATAGAATCGAGGGGGAGTTCCTAAAATCCATCTAAACATTACCCATTGATGAATGAGTGATGCGCAGCCAGAATGCCATCAATCAGGGCCCTGCACGTGTATCTGTGTTTCAGTTATTAAAAGACAAGCTAGACACTAGTGTGCAGGGAGAGTGTGTTATACTGGGGGGGACTGGAACGTTTGCACGAATGTCACTTTAGACAGGATAGGACGGGAGCCTCATCCTCAGTCGTCCCTTTTACTGTCACAGGTGATAAGAGAGGCTGACTTAGTGGATGTGTGGAGGATGAAGCACCCCTCTGTAAAACAATACACCTGGTTGAGAATGCTAGATGGGGGCGTCAGTGCAGCCAGGCTAGACAGATTTTACATGTCTGCTTATTTTATTACTCGTGGAGTGAACTGTCACATCCAGGTGATTGTCAAGGTTTGAAAAGTGCTTGAATTTTGGGAATGGTGCTTGCATTTGGGATAAAGTGCTTGAATTTGGGATAAAGTGCTTGAAATTGTAAATGCTTTACTTCGCCTTTTAGATTAAAAGAAAATAAAGAAGTCTGAGCGCGCTTAATTGCTTCGCTTTTACATAAAACGGCTCCGCTCCGGCCTTCCCGCGCTATGCGCGCGACCTGCAAGTGTTTGTGTTACGTGTGACCTGGGCATTCTGATGAGTGATAGATGACTGTGTGCCAGGAGGTTGCCGTTTCAACGAGCGTTGGCTAGCAGAAAACAAATATAAGCCATGGCTAAGACGAGGGTCAAGCCCTCGAGTAGCCTCCTGCAAAGTTTGCAAAAATAACGTTGCGGGAGTCTGCGCTGACGAGCCTTATGAAAGGTACGCCGTAGTAGAGCATTTAAGATTAGGCTAACGTTGCATGTTTATTTAAGCTAACGTTAGCAAGCTGAATAGCGAACTCGATTGAGGGATAATAATAATTGCAGTGGACAACCATTTCAGAGGAGCGTACCTATGTTATGTGCGTTACAGTCGCCATCGTGTGGTCTTCAGAGGATGTGTTATAGTCACGAAATATAATCTATTGATTCGACACAGAGCGATTTTGAAAGCAATGTATTTCTACTGGTAGTATGTTTCGTGCCTAAACTAGGGATGGGAACGATTATTCGAAATTATTCAGGTATTCGAATATGATTTATGAATATATTTTTTTTGGCAGGGATGCATAAGTTGATTACATATTATCAAATTGAATAATTCAATGTATACGACAGTGCCATAGCTAAATGTGTTGGGTCTAAAGGTGTGTTTTGCTCCGCTCACCGGTCCCTCACAGCGGGCAGAGCTGCAGGTGCTGATCTCTCTCTCTCGCGTCCGCTTATACTTCACTCGCGTTTATGTCCAAATCCATCAGATCTAGCTAGTTCTAGCTAATGGTATGGCTGCTGCCCCTCCCTACACGTAGATCACGCAGACTCAAACCTCATCCTATGCCCAAATGCGGCGCAAATGAGCTCCGCAGCCGTTGCGAGGTTCCGGCGCTAACAATTCATGAGCGTGCTCCCCCGCCCCCTGTCAACACTCGCTGCTTGGCAACCGTGTGTGGCGGCAAAGTACATGGACATTTTGACAGAGATTTAGTTTTGCTGGTATTCAACATATTTTACCAGTCATAGTCCGGTAATTATTTACACTCTAACGAAGAGTCCTACACAACAGACATAGCGTCATATAGGTCTGGTCGGGGGCTTGGACTGTGACGCTACAGCTCACAGTCCAAGCCACTGCCGGTTTCTGATCCCCCTTTTTGAAAAGGGGAACCACCACCCCGGTCTGCCACTCCTTCGGTACTGTTTCAGACTTCCACGCAATGTTGATGATACGTGTCAACCATGACAGTCCCTTAACACCCAGAGCCTTCAGCATTTTTGGGGGCGGATCTCATCCCCCTCCCCCCCCCCCCCCCCCCCCCGGGGCTTTGCCACTGTGGAGTTGTTTGACTACCTCAGTGACCTCCCCCCGAGAGATTGGTGTTGATCCCCCGTCATCCTCCAGCTCTGTTGGAAACGTCATTTCGATCTCTTTGTCTGTACACTAGGGGTGTAACGGTATCCGTATTCGTCCCGTACCGCCACGGTTCGGACGTCACGGTTCGGCACATGCAGTCACACGGCAAATACGCCTTTTTTTTACGAGTGGGAAAAAAGTGTCACTCAGGGCAGTATTACACTATATATAATCCAGGGGGCGGTATTGCGCCTAAAGGCCAGCCGCCCGTAAATAACAAATGAAGAACAAGAACACAACACAACACAACACAACAAAACAAACACAATACATGAAGAAGAAAAGTTAGTAGCTAATATGGCGAGTTCACACAACACACAGGAGCTAGAAGACCCACCTGCTTCTTTTAAATCAGCTGTGTGGGAACATTTCGGGTTCCCTGTGGACTACAACAATGATGGGGTGCGAGTTGTGGGTCGGACGAGGACGGTGTGTCGGCGTTGTTCGACAGCGGTGCGATGTGCGATATGCTAGTGGTAACATGTCAAACATGCTCAATCACATCCGAGTCAGTCCCCAGCGAGAGGGTTTTCTCGACGGCAGGTGACATAGTTACCGCCAACAGATCTGCCCTCACTGCTGACAACGCAGACAAACTCATCTTTCTGAAGAACAACTTGAAAATAGAGTAAAGCTTGAGTACCTTTATTTAGGCATAATGGCCTCACACACTCACAAGTTAATTACACATATTAGACATTGCTCCTAAAGGTAC
Organism: Pogonophryne albipinna; assembly: GCA_028583405.1. Taxonomy (NCBI): domain Eukaryota; kingdom Metazoa; phylum Chordata; class Actinopteri; order Perciformes; family Artedidraconidae; genus Pogonophryne; species Pogonophryne albipinna. Next base: position 3,809,426 of record CM053243.1, read on the forward strand.
AGATTTTATTTTGTTTTATATTTATCCTTGTATTTATTTTATATTTTGACATCAGGAGATGTTCTACAGTTCTGTATTGCCTTTTATAGATTGTGTTTGAAAAACGTTCTTATTATTTATTTTTAATATTTTCAAGACATTCTTTTTAGTTGTTCAGCTTATTTAACCTTTTTGTTTGACATCAGCCATTATAGATAATATGGCTATCTGAGTATATGTGTTACTGTTTGTGGTTTGTTTTTAACTGTGTAATACAGTTAATGATTCCAAATGTTAGAGTTCCTTATTTTCATACCAAAACTTGCACTACTGCTAAAAATAAATAACAGTAAAAAAAATTATGCATTTAGGACTTTTTTTTGCTTTTTCTTGTTGTACCGAACCCGTACCGAACCGTGACTTCTGTGAACCGTTACACCCCTACTGTACACACAAGCTTGAAGATTGACATTAAAGCTGACTTTGACTTTGAACTATGACTTTTAAGTTTTGAGAAAAGAGTCAGAATAGTGATAACACTGAGAAAGTTCATTATTTTTCTTTGGACCGGAAGAGGCGCGGCACTGCACGCGACACGGGATCGGGAGAGAATGTTTGTTTGTTTTCTAAGTCATTCATTCATTACACGTTTGTTTTGTCAAGTTTTTCTTTTCGTCAAGTGTGCTGTGTTGTTTTGTTTGTTTTTTATGGAGCCTGGCAAGCTCACATAAGTGAACAATAAGGCAAGATGACGATGGGGAAGAGGACTGCTGTGCTGTTTTTGCTAATGCTAATAACATCTAGCATTCGCTGTTTACAAAGCGAAGCCAACGCCGGGATAGCCGTGGGAAGCGAGCAGGTGCTGCGGCCCTATGACAGGGAATGTCTGCTGTCTTTACGGAGAAGAGCCGCCCCGGAACCGGGCCTGCTGGACTATGTCCCGGAGGAGCTGCTAAAACGGCCGCGGAAACGAGGGAGGAGAGGAGGCATTAAACATCGACTCCGCCGGAGATGCAATACGCCGCCGTTACCATCAATACTCTTCAGCAACGTCCGTTCCCTTAGAAATAAGGTGGAGGAGCTACGCCTCAACACTAGGATCTTAAACGAATACCGTGAGTCATGCATGATTATTTTCACTGAGACCTGGCTTCAGGAAGACTTCCCAGACTCATTGGTTCAGGTACAAGGCTTTTCAAACGTTCGTATGGATAGGAACAGTAACTCGGGGAAAGTGAGGGGGGGGGGAGGCATTTGCGCATAAAGGACTCTAGGTGCAGCAATTACACAACAAAAGACACTGTGTGTACTCCCGATATCGAACTCTTATGCCTAAGTCTGAGACCATTTTACCTACATAGAGACGATGGGAACAGTTTTATCTGTGCTGTTTACATCCCACCCAATGGTAACGCATCAAAGGCTGCCTCATGTGTAGCGGACTGCGTGCACGAGCAGTTAAAGAACAAACCTGATGCACCTATATTTGTTATTGGAGATTTTAATCACTGTAAGCTAGAACCAGCACTTCCGGGATTCCAGCAATACGTAAAAAATGGCACCCGGAAAAATAACATACTGGACAAATGTTATGGCAACATCAAAGATGCGTATGCTGCTCGGATTAGACCCCCCCCCTTTCAAATTCGGACCATAACACCGTCCAGCTAATCCCCACCTTTAAGGCTGCCATCAAGAGAAGTAAACCTGTCTCTAAAACTGTCAGTCTATGGCAGGATGAGCATAAAGAAAAGCTAAGTGGCTGCTTCCTGGCCACAGATTGGGAAGTATTCTACCAGGACAATGACACCGATACCATCGCTGAGACCATCACAGACTACATTAATTTTTGTGTCGATATTGTTGTGCCAAAAAAGACCATTAGGATATATCCAAACAATAAAGACTACATCTCATCGGATATTAAACAGTGTATCCGACAAAGAAATATCGCTTTTCAAAAGAACGATGCAATACAACTGAGATCAGCTCAAAGAGAACTAAAGGGTAAACTTAAAGAAGCCCGAGAGCAACATAGTCTGAGTGTCCGAGAGGCGTTCTCAACCAAGAACTCGAAAGAACTGTTGGACTCTGTTAAAGAAATTACAAATCTGATCTCCGGCAAGAGGGAGATGCATGTTCTGGATGAGCTTAACAAAGCAAATTAACTTAACAACTTCTACAAACGTTTTGATATTAATTCTGCTTCTAACATTGATGCATGTAATAACTTGTCAACCTCTTTAACCTGTGACACAATACACAATAGAATAATAATAATTGATGATGGTGCTGTGGCCAGGGTTTTCAAACAACTGCATACTAAGAAGGCCAGTGGGCCAGACGGTATTTCGGCCCTCCTGCTGAAAACGTTTGCAGACGAGCTCACCCCTGCCTGGAGTCCATTATTCCAGTTCTCTGCTGACTCGGGAAGCATCCCTCAAATATGGAAGAAAGCGGTCATCATACCAGTTGCAAAAAAACCATGCCCACATGACAACAACGACTTCAGACCAGTGGCTTTGACCTCAATAGTTATGAAGTCACTAGAACAGATTATTGTAGGGAACTAGGTGCAACACCTCTTGGACCCCTACCAGTTTGCGTACAGCGATGGTAGAGGTACAGATGATGCTCTGACCTCTACAACTCACTTTATTCTAAAACACCTGGAAAATCCTTTAGCTTATGCTAGATTAATGTTCATGGACTTTAGCTCAGCTTTTAATACTATTCTTCCCCAAATGATGTTAAAAAAGCTCAAACAGATGGATGTGAACCCTTACTTAATCAGATGGTATCACTCCTTCCTAACTGAAAGACAGCAGCAGGTGAAAGTAAACTCGACACACAGGTCATAAGCACAGGGGCACCACAAGGCTGCGTTGGCTCTCCTATTCTCTTCACACTCTACACAAATGAGTGTAGGAGTCAGCACACACACAACCACATCATAAAGTTTTCTGATGACACAGCCATACTTAGTCTACTGACTAGAGACTCAGACATTTCTATGTATAAACTTGAGATTGAAGAGGTCGTGAAGTGGTGTGAGGCGCACAACCTGGTGTTACATGTTAAAAAAACAAAGGAAATGATCTTTGACCCCAAGTCAGTAGGTGATCACAGCCCCGTCCTTATCAACAGGGAGGGAGTTGAGCAGGTTTCACGTTTTAAATATTTGGGGATTTATTTTGATGCTCAGTTAGGCTGGGCCCATCAGGTGGATCAGGTATGCTCAAAGATAAGCCAGCACCTGCATTTTCTGCGTCGGCTTAGGGTTCATGGACTGGATAAATGTATCATGTTAATGTTCTACAGGGCAGCAATTGAGTCTATTATTCGTTATGGCATCACGACATGGTTTGGTAACTTGTCAGTTAAATCTAAATCACAACTCCAGAGCTTGATAAAAAGGGCTGGAAAAATAATTGGCATGCTTCCACCATCCTCTCTTCAGGAGATATTTGAGGAGATGGTGAGAAAGCAAGGCCGTAAAATCACATGCGACCCCAAACACATCCTGTATAGAGAGTTTGAGAGTTTGAGTTGCGGGCAGAAGGTATAGATTACCAAACTGTAAATTGAACCGGTATAAGTTTTCCTTTATTCCGCTGTCAATCAAGCTGCTGAACAGTCAAACAATTGTGATTATGCTGTGTTAGGAGTTGTTGGGAGGTGCAATGTTTACAGAGTAGTTTGTGCAATCAAGAAGGTTAAATAGGGAAAGTGCAATATGTGTAAATAGGTATGGACACAATAGGGATGTGTGCAATTTGACGGACACTATGCATAGGTGCAATAGGGAAAGTGCAATATTGATTTGTGTATGAATACAATAGGGAAAGTGCAATTTGATTATGTATGTGCAATGGGGGAAGTTCTGTACCTGTTTGTTTCTTTGCCATGTGATATGTAATCTCTGTTCTGTATCTATGACTGATTGACCTGAATGTTTTATGTGTATTATCTCGATGCCCAAGACAAATTTCTCCTAAGGGATACAATAAAGCTCTATCTTATCTTATTTTCAGAAAAAAATCTGAATTATTGTATTTGAATATAAATCAGAATTTAGGTATTTTCTGAAGAAAAGTCAGAATTCTGCACTGATTAGAGATTATTAGGAGAACTATTTTCCAAAATGTTGAAATGAATATCTGAATTTTTAAGATACAAATTCGAAATTCAGAGATTTTCCTAAAAAGTCAGGATTTTCTAAAAGATTCTGAACTTTGAGAAAAATGTAGGATTTTTGGTAGAATCAGAATTCTGAGATTAAAACAAAAATATATTTAAATCAACAGGGGATTGATTCATTGCCTTTGGACGAATGACAGGCAGCAAGCTTACACTGAAACTGGTTCTCAGTGTTTTATATTTACATGAAGCAACTACAGTCACTGACTTTTATCATTAGCCTCATTAGCTGTGATGAAGTGTTTCTCAAAGACATACATGTATTGGATGACCGGGTCCCATTGGTCCAACTTCAACATTTTGAGAAGAAGAGCTGCATTTTGAGAGAAACTACACCCCCACGCTCTCCCTGTCCAAACTAAGCAGTGAAACTAAGTTTTGTATCAGCTACAGTACTAACTCACCTGTTTTCCTGAAACTCTCCAGAGCATCTGGAAAAAAGGTGTAATTATTGACTATTGAGACAACAGAAAAACAAAGGGGGAGGGGCTTAGAAAAATGATAGGCAAGCATTTAAGGAATGTATAAGTTAAAGAAGTGTTAATTGTGGTTAGATTTTAAATTATAATACTCTAGAGTTTCTCTGAATATGTGTTTCCTGTTTCCTGCAGACTTCCAGCAGCTGGTGGTGGTTAAAGAAGAGGTTCCCCCTGAGCAGCAGGAGTGGAGCTCCAGTCTGGACCAGGAGGACCCAGAGCCCCCCCCACACATTAAAGAGGAACAGGAGGAACTCTGGAGCAGTCAGGAGGGAGAGCAGCTTCAAGGGCTGGAAGAGGCTGATATCACCAAGTCCACATTCACTCCTATCCCTGTGAAGAGTGAAGATGATGAAGAGAAACATCAGTCCTCTCAGCTTCATCAAAGACAAACTGAACACCTGGACACAGAAGCTGATGGAGAGGACTGTGGAGGACCAGAACCAGCCAGGAACTCAGATCCAGAGAGACATTTACAACCAGAGACTGAGGACAACCCAGGAGACTCTTCTGAACCTGACACTGAAGACAGGGCTGATTGGAAGAAGAGCAGAGAACCAGGCCTAAGACATAAGTGTGTTGGTCGTCAGTCTTCACAGCTTCATCAAACTCAAACTGAGGAGAACAGAGAGGCAGAGCCTCCAGCCAGCAGCTCAGCTGAACACATGGAAACAGAAGCTGATGGAGAGGACTGTGGAGGACTAGAACCAGCCAGGAACTCAGATCCAGAGAGACATTTACAACCAGAGACTGAGGACAACAATGGAGACTCTTCTGAACCTGACACTGGAGACTCTTCTGAACCTGACACTGGAGACTCTTCTGAACCTGACACTGGAGACTCTTCTGAACCTGACACTGAAGACTCTTCTGAACCTGACAGTGCTGATTGGAAGGAGACCAGAGAACTAGGTTCAAACTCTCAGAAAAATAAACAAGACCATGTCAGTGATTCAAGACGTAGTGCAGGAGAGAAACCATTCAGCTGCTCAGTCTGTAAGAAATCTTTTACACGGGGAGGAAGTTTAAAGATGCACGTGAGAATCCACACAGGAGAGAAACCATTCAGCTGCTCAGTCTGTAAGAAATCATTTACACAGAGGAAGTTTAAAGGAACACATGAGAATTCACACGGGAGAGAAACCATTCAGCTGCTCAGTTTGTGAGAAATCATTTCAGCGGAGTGAAAATTTAAAGAACCACATGAGAAACCACACAGGAGTGTAACCATTCCATTGCAGTGTTTGTGACAAAATAATATCAAAATATATATATCAAACGTGTGTTGGTCGTCAGTCCTCACTGCTTCATCAAACTCAAACTGAAGAGAACACAGAGGCAGAGCCTCTAACTCAGATCCAGAGAGTCCCTCTAAGTGATATGACATTTGACACATGTAAAACATTTTTGCTATAGGTCAAATCTGAATGTGCACCAAAAAAAGAGGACAATTAATTTGTCCCATGACAATTCATACAGAAGAACAATCTGTCAACCTGTATAAACTCTGTTTGACAATATTCATATACAATCCATCTTTATTAATATTCATGGACAATATATTTAATGTTCTCATACTGATTTTTTGATATACTATGACCACTGATTGTTGATCAAGCATTTTATTAATAATAATAATACGTTTTATTTCGAAGCGCCTTTCAGGACACCAAGGTCGCCTTACAGTGCATTTAAAAGTTAAAACAGCTAAAACAAAAACGGAACACAATGTAATCGAACCGACAAGGCAATACAGCAGCATAAGACAGGCAGGACAAGAGTGTGGAGTGACGGAGTGAGAGGAGGATCTGTGATAGCAGGTTGAATGTGTTTTAGAGTGAGTAGGCCAGTTTAAACAGGTGGGATTTGAATGTCGTGATGGAGTCAGACTGTTTGATGTGTGGAGGCAGAGAGTTCCATAGCCTGGGCGCGGTGCAGCTAAAAGCCCTGGCTCCCATGGTGCTAAGGCGGTAGGTGGGGACAGTCAGGAGTCCGGCTGAGGATGAGCGCAGGGAGCGGGAGGGGGTGTATTCCTGGAGGAGGTTTGAGCGATAGGTGGGGGTGAGGTTGTTGAGGGCTTTGTATGTAAGCAGAAGGTTTTTTTTAGTCAATCCGGTGCTGAACAGGGAGCCAGTGAAGTTGGATGAGGATTGGGGTGATGTGGTCAGACGATTTGGTACAGGTAATGATCCGGGCAGCCGAGTTTTGAATGATTTGGAGTCTGTTGAGTAGTTTTGTGGGTAGGCCAGAGAGGATAGCATTACAGTGGTCAATCCGGGATGTGACAAATGCATTAACCAGGATTTCGGTGCTGGGTTGTGAAAGGGATGGGCGGAGTCTGGAAATGTTGCGGATATGGAAGAAGGCAGTCCGGGTGATGTTTTTTATGTGGGGTGCAAACGAAAGGGTGCTGTCCAGGATGACGCCAAGGCTTTTGACTTGGCTGGTGAAGGATACAGGGAAGCCGTCGATCATGATGCTTGGGGGTGCGGTGGTTAGGATTTTGGAGAGGGTGTTTTTTGAGCCGATGAGCAGGGCCTCAGTTTTACTACCATTTAGCTTCAGGAAGTTCCTGCTAATCCAGCTCCTGATATCCTGGAGGCAGGTGGTGAGTGAGGTGGGCGGGAGGGCGGTGTTGGGTTTGGTTGAGATATAGACTTGCGTGTCGTCAGCATAGCAGTGAAAGTGGATGCCATGGTGATGGAGGATTGTGCCTAGTGGGAGGAGGTAAATGATGAATAGGAGTGGACCCAATACTGACTCCTGTGGGACACCCAGTGAAACAGGAGAACACCCTGACCTGTGGTTCCCCAGCTGGACAAACTGTTGTCTGTTGGTAAGGTAGGAGGAGAACCAGGAGAGTGCAACACCAGTGAATTATTTATGTGTGAGTATAAGGACTCCAAGTTTCCACGTACACATATAGGATGATTTTATGTGTTGAATCTGTGTTGGTGATATTCCAGCTAATCTTGGTTGTAGTTATTGTATTATGTCAGTAGTTGGTGTAACTTGATTATATATTTAATACATTTTTGAATTGAATTGTAATGTTCAATCCAATCCAACTTTATTTATGAAGCACTTTAAAACCTCCTGACCAAAGTGCTGTACAGAGAGATACATAACATATAAAATCGCTCAGCTCACAAAACCAACAGTCTCACTCCCTGATAGTCCAATAGCCACTCTTGGTCAGGACTAATCACAGGGTTTTGTCAAGCAAAGAACATGGTGTAGTCCCAAACGATAGCTGAGGATTATGGGCAGTGTAGTGTCTTCTGCCATCCTAAACTCAGAAAAAATATTTGTTTCTCCGAATCGAAGGGGAAAAACACAAAAGCATTGTACACAATTTAAACCAATCAATGTTGTGTAATTAACAAGGATAATCTGGTGTTTTTGAGTTGATGAGTAGTGCAGATATCACTTTAAAATCAATAGACAGTAAGGAGAATACTTACTTCCGGTTGTAAAATCCTCCGTTATCCAATGGGAATGGACGCTGACATTGCCTTTAACTGCCGCCGACATGGACTGATGCGGTGCTTCCCTGAGCGTCAAATACTGCTGCCGATGGGAATACATTGCAATCAGTTGAAAGCTCTTTGCGTCCGTTTATGAAGCTGAAGGAGACTCGGCGCGTCACAACTGCACGCCTAAGGACCCTGATCAAGCATCGCTATTGGACGATCAGGGAGGGAGACTGTGTAAAACATTAAAATAAGTATAAAATCACATAAAAGATACAAACACAAAAGAAGCCAGAATAAACGTAACAATTACAAAATAAAAACAACAATATAGTATCAATCAACAACATTATTAATCCCGCAAGGGACAATTGGTTATGAGCAGCTTATGTTATGTACACAGGCAGGGACATACAGGTAAAAAGCACACAGATACACCCGGGAGCCTGGATTGCCCCTTTCACACCAAGGGTTAGGGTTCGGTGGTGTCTGAATTATGTGAACCGTTACACGATATGTTTTATAATGATTGATCATGAAAGTGTTCTCAAAGCTGGTAAAGGTGCAGCTAGTTTGAATGACTTTGTATACTGCAGGGTAGCTTGTGGATTTACTCCAGGTGGAACTAAAGTCTGATTCAACACTTGGTTATATTTCACATCATTCATCCACATCTGTAAAGTAACTAAAGGTCAGGCATGAAAATCACTCACCTTTCGGCGAAATTCGCCGTTTTGAATCCACAATAGGTCGTTTGTGTGATTCATGTAGATCTGCAATAAAAATATTTTTGGGGTATGGGGGGGTCTGGGATCCGGAGTAATCTGCGGCCGCGAGCTGTTATGTGCCGTCATGACACGCATGGTGTTCTTTTTTTATATATTATAATGCAGCGCGAGCTGTGTGCTCGAGTCTTCCTGCCTGTCGGCTCTGCTGCTCCGCGATGATGGTCTAGCTTCAGCAGCCACATTACCTACGGGTGCGTTCGTTAATATTAACTGTGCGGTCCGGAGTCACTGTGGTACAGACTGGACCGCTGGTGAACAGCTGTTAGAACGGGCCGTTCAGGTGTTCAGAGCAGAGCTCCCTGTCGGAGCGGCAAAGCGCGATGTGCACTTAAAAGTTTTTCTGTCGCAATATTATCGTTGAGCTGGCTAACTAGCATACATTGTCACTATCTGCTAACGTTAGCTTTAGCCTTAGTTTTCTAATAGTTTTTTTTTCATAGGCTATAAACGGAGGTGGTATAAGTATAGATCTTGTACTTGAGTAAAAGTAGAAGTACTCAGATCTTGTACTTGATTAAAAGCAGAAATACTCAGATCTTGTACTTAAGTAAAAGTAGAAGTACTCAGATCTTGTACTTGATTAAAAGTAGAAGTACTCAGATCTTGTACTTGATTAAAAGCAGAAATACTCAGATCTTGTACTTGAGTAAAAGTAGAAGTACTCAGATCTTGTACTTGAGTAACAGTAGAAGTACTCAGATCTTGTACTTGAGTAAAAGTAGAAGTATTCAGATCTTGTACTTGAGTAAAAGTAGAAGTACCAGAGTGTAGGAATACTCTGTTAGTAAAAGTACTGCATTCAAAATGTTCCTCAAGTAAAAGTAGAAAAGTATTCTCATCAAAATATAGTGAAAGTAGCGACAGTAAAAGTAGTCATTGTGCAGATTGGTCCATTTCAGAATAATATATATGATATGTTTTATAATGATTGATCATGAAAGTGTTCTCAAAGCTGGTGAAGGTGCAGCTAGTTTGAATGACTTTGTAGACTGCAGGGTAGCTGGTGGATTTACTCCAGGTGGAACTAAAGTCTGATTTAACACTTGGTTAGATTTCACATCATTCATCCAGATCTGTAAAGTAACTAAAGGTATAAATACATGTAGTGGAGTCAAAGTACACCATTTACCTCTGAACTGTAGAGGAGAAGAAGAACAAAGTAGCAAAACATTGAAATACTTAAATAAAGTACAAGTATCTCAAAATTGTACCCAAGTATAGTACTTGAGTTTATGAATGTAGTTACTTTACACCAGATGCCATAAAGATAGAAAGACTAAGCCTTGCACAGAGGCATGACAATAGATTTTCAAAATGCTCAACAGTGCTGCCAAAGTTATAAACTGACTGCTACACAATTAAAATAAATGCTTTTATATATTTCTATTAGATGTGACTCTTTAGCGTTTCTGTTATTATTAACACTGCTGCTTTAGTTGTTTTGACTGCTAACATCCTGTTATTCCTCATTTTAAAGCCGATATTCCGTGGGATCGGGGGCTCGGGTCCTTGTCACCTTTTCCATACCTGATGAGTTTGCATCCCTGATAATACTTAGTAAGGAGGCCATAATATTTTTGACTCATGGCTGAAGTTAAGTTTCTCCATCTCTCCCCAGGTTGGCAAAAAAATGCATCTCAAAATGCATCAGATTGATGCTTTAAAATATGGAATATTCAAAATGTTCTTCCCGGGGAGCATGCCCCTGGACCCCCCTAGAGGGATAATATCCTTCTCACCTTTTTCACCCCTGACCCGTTTTCATGCCTGAAAGGTATTAAATACATGTAGTGGAGGAGAAGTACACCATCTACCTCTGACTTATGTTTACTGCCAATCTAAAAGTACCTCAAAAATAGTAATCAATAATGTATTGAAAAGTTATTTGGCTGATGGGTTGCCCAGTCTACGTACAGATGGGTCACTCATTTTGAAATATTAAACTTAGTTTTCTTTTCTTTAATTTGTCATCCTCATTTAGAATGCTTTCACGAAACACACATTTGGTTGTTTATAGCATAAAGAACATCTGATTTAATGTGAGTATAAGTTTGTGTATATGAATATGTAATTTACAGCAGCTGTAAGATGCTTGAAAATGCACCTTGAAAATGCTTGAAAAGTGCTTGGATTTGACTTTGGAAAAGATGTAAGAACCCTGAAAGTTGTACATGCCGTAATGGCGTCTGACTGAGGCATAAAGTTATACACAGCTCACCGCAATAGCACGAGACTGGACATATATGGCGATCGTACATACCAAATATAATTATATCAACAGTCACAGCGGACAGAGTGAAACTACTGAGCATTTAACAGGCAGTCACACTTACGGCAAACAAGTACTGTAAACAATATATATACTACGCCGATTATTGTCTGTAAACTGTTATTTACATACGCAATGCAAACATATAGATCGAAACAGGTGCTTATGCCACAGTAACAACACTAACAGTTTCATACACGCACAACGCGGAACACACAACGACCCGTTCACTCGCTGAAAGTCTGTTTATGACCGTTCGCACGTAGTGCGTGACTAATGACGTTACAGTGTGAGGGGTGCGCCCGGTAACTGTCTCTGGACTGCCTGGGGGGGCGTCCCAAAGCAGGAAAGTTTGCACAAAAACCATATAAACACCCAACCGATTACTGTTTGGGTTTGAGGCGACATTGATACGGCGAAGCTACATGCTACAAGCTACGTAGTGGAGATAACTTTATCAGGAAAAACACCACTAAATAAAAAGGAATGCAAATATTAACATGGAAAAACATACAGCTTCCAATCCATCCCGGAGGATTGGTATTGATCCAGTTTTTAGCCTTAGATTGGAGGCATATCCTTTTTTCACTTGAGTGAAGTTCTCAAACATGTCCGAGGTAAAATGTTTAGAACACACAAGCAGACATTTGCCGAGGTATTCTGGCACATTCCCCTTGAAAATGAAGTCCAGCCACAGATTCTTCTGTTTTTCCAGGGATGGCATTGCATGCAGTCCCTTATCCCGATATTTGCAGCCAACAACAGCACAACTTTTCACTGCCTTAGACATGCTGGCAAATAACACAGATGCGACTCGGGGAGATTCAGCTTGCCGACAGCCTATATGGCAATGAGAGGTTCCAATGAGTTCATTCCCATGATAGGTGGAGCGTTGCCCATGTAGGCGGAGCGTCACCGTCCACTATTCCGGGCTGACGTCAGCTCGGATGTAATCTGTATCCGCTTGTTGTAGCCCCGTTTTTAAAAGATTTGGGTACGGAGGAAAAGAGAGAGGGTTGTATTTTCTGACACTTGGTGAGTTCCCTGAAACACCGGGGACACATATAAAAGACGTACAAAAGTGCATTTTGCATGATAGGTCCACTTTCAATTTGTTCGAAACTTTTTCAACTTTAAAAAATATTCAGCTTTTTAAACTCTTTTTTTTTAACATGTAACTCAATGGGAGCACCGTTCAAATCCTCTTTTACCTACACCGTGCGCCCAATGCTACTCCTTCCACATACTTTCAGCTAGAGACTTCGTTCCAACTTTAAAATGGTCACAATACATTCACCTATTAAACTTGTATTCAGATTTTTGATATCTTTTACAGTTTGACGTTTTATCCATCTTCTCCCGCTTATCCGTGGTCGGGTCACGGAGGTAGCAGTTCCAGCAGAGAGCCCCAAACTTCCCTTTCATGTCAACCATCTCTGAAGGAGCTCCCAAGCCAGAGAAGATATATAATCCCTCCACCTGGTCCTAGGTAGATATATGATCCCTCTACCTGGTTTTAGGTAGAGATATAATCCTTCCACCTGGTCCTAGGTTTAACCCTCAGTCTCCTCCCAGCTGGACGTGCCTGGAACACCTCCCTAGGGACGTGCCCAGGTAGCATCCTTATTAGGTGCCCGAACCACTTCAACTGGCTCCTTTCGACGCGAAGGAGGAGTGGTTCAACTCTGCGTCCCTCCCGGATGACTGAACTTTTCACCTTATCCCTAAGGGAGACACTAGCCACCCGGCGGAGAAAACCAATCTTGGCCGATTGTATCTGCGTTCTCGTTCTTTCGGTCATGACCCATCCTTCATGACCATAGGTGAGGGTAGGAACGAAAATGGCCCGGTAGACAGAGAGCTTTGCCTTCTGGCTCAGTTCCCTTTTCATCACAACGGTGCGGTAAAGCGACTGCAGGAAAGCGACTGCAGTAAATTCTCCGATTCTCCGGCCCATCTCACGTTCCATTGTTCCCTCACTCAAGAACCCGAGATACTTGAACTCCTTCACTTGGGGTAAGGACTCATTCCCTACTTGGAGTGGACAGTCCATCGGCTTTCCTGCTGAGAACCATGGCCTCAGATTTGGAGGCGCTGATCCTCATCCCAGCTGCTTCACACTCGGTTGCGAACCAATCCAGTGAGTGCTGAAGGTCGCAGACCGATGAAGCCATTAGAACCACATCATCTGCAAAAAGCAGTGGTCCAATCCTTAGCCCACCGAACTGCAGACCCCCTCCCCCACGACTACACCTTGAAATCCTACCCATGAATATTGCAAACCGGATTGGCAACAAAGTGCATCCCTGGCGGCAGCCAACCCTCACAGGAAATGGGTCCGACTCACTGCCAAGGACCCGGACACAGCTCTCGCTTTGGGTGTACAGAGATTGGATGGCAGAGACCCCCTCACCCCATACTCCTGCACCACCTCCCACAGTATCTCCCTAGGAACCCGGTCATACGCCTTCTCCAAATCTATAAAAGACATGTAGACCGGATAAGCCCACTCCCAGGCCCCCTCTTGGTTCCTTGCGAGATTAAAAAGCTGATCCGTCGTTCCACGACCAGGACGGAATCTGCATTGTTCTCCTCAATCTGAGGTTCGACGATCGGCCGGACCCTCCTTTCGAGTACCTTAGAGTAAACTCTCCCGGGGAGGCTGAGTAGTGTGATGCCTCTGTAATTGGCACACACCCTCTATAGAATATAATCGGAGGGATGAAACCCTCTTTAATGGTCACACATGCAGAGCGCACACAGTGAAAATTGGCCTCTGCATTTAACCCATCCTAGAAATAGGACCAGTGGGCAGCTATTGTACAGCGCCCGGGGAGCAATGGGAGTAGGGGGGAAGGGGGATGTCCGGTGCCTTGCTCAAGGGCACCACGGCAGGGCCCAGGAGGTGAACTGGGACCTCTCCAAGTAGCAGTCCATACTCCATATTTAGGTCTGGTCGGGGACTTGGACTGTGACCCTACAACTCACAGTCCAAGCCACTGCCGGTTTCTGATCCCCCTTTTTGAAAAGGGGAAACACCACCCCGGTCTGCCACTCCTTCCGTACTGTTTCAGACTTCCACGCAATGTTGATGATACGTGTCAACCATGACAGTCCCTCAACACCCAGAGCCTTCAGCATTTTTGGGCGGATCTCATCAGTTGTTTGACTACCTCAGTGACCTCCCCCCGGGAGATTGGTGTTGATCCCCCGTCATCCTCCAGCTCTGTTGGAAACGTCATTTCGATCTCTTTGTCTGTACACACAAGCTTAAAGATCGACATTAAAGCTGACTTTGAACTATGACTTTTAAGTTTTGAGAAAAGAGTCAGAATAGTGATAACACTGAGATTTTCAGAAAGAAATCTGAATTCTTGTATTTAAATATAAGTCAGAATTTAGGTATTTTCTTCAGAAAAGTCAGAATTCTGCACTGATTAGAGATTATTAGGAAAACTATTTTCCAAAATGTTGAGATGAATATCTGAATTTTTAAGATACAAATTCTAAATTCAGAGATTTTCCTAAAAAGTCAGGATTTTCCAAAAGATTCTGAACTTTGAGAAAAATGTAGGATTTTTGGAAGAATCAGAATTCTGAGATGAAACAAAAAGATATTTAAATCAACAGGGGATTGATTCATTGCCTTTGGACGAATGACAGGCAGCAAGCTTACACTGAAACTGGTTCTCAGTGTTTTATATTTGCATGAAGCAACTACAGTCACTGACTTTTATCATTAGCCTTATTAGCTGTGATGAAGTGTTTCTCAAAGACATGCATGTATTGGATGACCGGGTCCCATTGGTCCAACTTCAACATTTTGAGAAGAAGAGCTGCATTTTGAGAGAAACTACGCCCCCACACTCTCCCTGTCCAAACTAAGCAGTGTAACTAAGTTTTAGATCAGCTACAGTACTAACTCACCTGTTTTCCTGAAACTCTCCAGAGCATCTGGAAAAAAGGTGTAATTATTGACTAAATCAAATCAAGTTTTATTTATATAGCACATTTATAAACGATTTTTGGTCGAGCCAACGTGCTGTACATATAATAAAAATAGCCTACAGTAGAGACACTTTACAGCTAATAGAACAACACAGATTGTTCAGAATATCAGTATGAGAAAAAACGACACCCTCTGTCCTTAGACCCTCAGACTATTGAGACAACAGAAAAATAAAGGGGACGGGGCTCAGAAAAATGATAGGCAAGCATTTAAGGAATTTATAAGTTAAAGAAGTGTTAATTGTGGTTAGATTTTAAATTGTAATACTCTAGAGTTTCTCTGAATATGTGTTTCCTGTTTCCTACAGACGTCCAGCAGCTGGTGGTGGTTAAAGAAGAGGTTCCCCCTGAGCAGCAGGAGTGGAGCGCCAGTCTGGACCAGGAGGACCCAGAGCCCCCCTCACACATTAAAGAGGAACAGGAGGAACTCTGGAGCAGTCAGGAGGGAGAGCAGCTTCAAGGGCTGGAGGAGGCTGATATCACCAAGTTCACTTTCACTCCTGTCCCTGTGAAGAGTGAAGATGATGAAGAGAAACCTCAGTCTTCTCAGCTTCATCAAAGACAAACTGAACACCTGGAAACAGAAGCTGATGGAGAGGACTGTGGAGGACCAGAACCAGCCAGGAACTCAGATCCAGAGAGACATTTACAACCTGAGACTGAGGACCACCCTGGAGACTCTTCTGAACCTGACACTGAAGACAGTGCTGATTGGAAGAAGACCAGAGAACCAGGTCCAAACTCTCAGAGAAATAAACAAGACCCTGTCAGTGATTCAAGAAGTAGTGCAGGAGAGAAACCGTTCAGCTGCTCAGTCTGTAAGAAATATTTTACACAGAGAGGAGATTTAAATAGACACATGAGAGTCCACACAGGAGAGAAACCGTACAGCTGCTCAGTCTGTAAGAAATATTTTACACAGAGAGGAGATTTAAATAGACACCTGAGAGTCCACACAGGAGAGAAACCATTCTGCTGCTCAGTCTGTAGGAAATATTTTACAGGGAGTGGAGATTTAAATAGACACATGAGAGTCCACACAGGAGAGAAACCATTCAGCTGCTCAGTCTGTAAGAAATATTTTACAGCGAGTGGAGATTTAAATAGACACATGAGAGTCCACACAGGAGAGAAACCATTCAGCTGCTCAATTTGTAAGACATCTTTTAAATTGAGAGGAAATTTAAAGAAGCACATGCGAACCCACACAGGAGAGAAACCATTCAGCTGCAGTGTTTGTGACAAAACATTCACCCAAAGCCATCAGGTCAAAAGACATAAGTGTGCAGGAAAGAAAACATTTGGCTTGTATTTGAGTGAGAAAATATTAGGAACCAAGTCAAATCTTAATAAACACATGACAATACACACAGGAGAGAAACCATTCAACTGCTCAGTCTGTAATAAATATTTTGCAAAGAGAGGACATTTAAAGTGCCACATGAGAATCCACACATGAGAGAAACCACACAGCTGCAGTGTTTGTGACAAAATATTCACCCAGAGTCATCATTTCAAAATCCATAAGTGTGTTGTTCATCAGTCCTCACAGCTTCATCAAACTCAAACTGAGGAGAACAGAGAGGCAGAGCCTCCAGCCAGCAGTTCGGCTGAACACATGGAAACAGAAGCTGATGGAGAGGACTGTGGAGGACCAGAACCAGCCAGGAACTCAGATCCAGAGAGACATTTACAACCAGAGGCTGAGGACAATGCTGGAGACTCTTCTGAACCTGACACTGAAGATAGGGCTGATTGGAAGAAGACCAGAGAACCAGGTTAAAACTCTCAGAGAAATAAACAAGACCCTGTCAGTGATTCAAGAAGTAGTGCAGGAGAGAAACCGTTCAGCTGCTCAGTCTGTAAGAAATATTTTACACAGAGAGGAGATTTAAATAGACACATGAGAGTCCACACTGGAGAGAAACCATTTAGCTGTTCAGTCTGTAATAAATATTTTACAGCGAGTGGAGATTTAAATAGACACATGAGAGTCCACACTGGAGAGAAACCATTAATCTGCTCAATTTGTAAGAAATCTTTTAAATTGAGAGGAAATTTAAAGAAACACATGCGAACCCACACAGGAGAGAAACAATTCAGCTGCAGTGTTTGTGACAAAAGATTCACCCAAAGCCATCAGGTCAAAAGACATAAGTGTGCAGGAAAGAAAACATTTGGCTTGTCTTTGAGTGAGAAAATATTAGGAACCAAGTCAAATCTTAATAAACACATGAGAATCCACACAGGAGAGAAACCACACAGCTGCAGTGTTTGTGACAAAAGATTCACCCAGAGTCATCATTTCAAAATCCATAAGTGTGTTGGTCGTCAGTCCTCACAGCTTCATCAAACTCAAACTGAGGAGAACAGAGAGGCAGAGCCTCCAGCCAGCAGCTCGGCTGAACACATGGAAACAGAAGCTGATGGAGAGGACTGTGGATGACCAGAACCAGCCAGGAGCTCTGATCCAGAGAGACATTTACAACCAGAGACTGAGGACAACCCTGGAGACTCTTCTGAACCTGACACTGTAGACAGTGATTGTTATTAGGTTTAAACTCTGTGGGTAAGTCCCTGTAAGTGATATATATTGTGATACCTTCTCTGAGTGTGAAAAGACATTTTTGGTCAAAGTCAAATCTGCATGTGCAACAAAAAAAGATGACAATTAATTAGTCATACAACAATTCACATGAATTCAACTAATCTGTTTGGCAGTATAAACTCTGTTTGACAATATTCATACATGACTTCGTCTAAACTCCATCTTTATCAACAGAAGTCGACCATATGTTTAATGTTTTTCTCGTACTGATCTGCTGATTTATACTATAACCAATGACTGTTGATTTACCATTGTATTAATAATAAGAATGGACTTCCGGTATGAGCGCAAGCCAGTAAGCCACGCTCAACCCTGCTCCACTACAATCCTTTAGAAATCCTGAATAAAACGACAGAACTGTTCCCAGAAAGTGTGGGCAACTTTTGGTATCGAAGAAGCGATGCCAAATCTTGGAAAGTCAAAAAGAGAAAGGGGGAAAAGACAGACGCAAGCAAAGTTAACTAACTCCGGGGCACAAAGCATGGAACACAGAGCTAGCCAAGAGGCTAACACCGAGCTCACCGGGGCTAAAGAAGAAATACTGACAGCAATAGGCAGCTTAAAGTAGGAGTTTTCAAACAGACTGGAAGAGATTCTGACTGCTGTTGAGGAAACTAGGAAGGATCTGACTGACTGTACTGAAAGAATAACACAAGCAGAGGTACGTTTATCAACAGAGGACGAGCACGCTGAATTACAAGAGACAGTTAAAACACTGATGGAAAAAAATACGTTCTGGAAGATGAAGTCGTTGACATGGAAACGAGGTCGGTGCTGAATAACTTGAGGGTGGTGAACCTGCCTGAGGGCGCTGAGGGCCCGGACACTTGCTCATTTCTGGCAGGCTGGATACCGGAGGCGTTGGACTTGGGTCCCCTGCGGTGCCCAATAGTGATGGAAAGAGTAAGTCGGGCCGAGGAGAGACAGCGATACTCCACCGAGAACTTTGATAATGAGATTTCTGAACTATAAGGACAAAGTCACAGTGATAAAGGCAGCTAAGGCAAAAAAAGACATCCTCTACAAAAACCAACAGGTGCGGTTTTAGTACGACCTCGCCAATGAAGTGCACAAACAACGAGGCAGTACGACTCAGTGCGCCAGCAGCTGCGGAACCTGGGCCTCAGCTTCAAACGCTGGCGTTTTTTTTCAGGAGTAATTATATTGATACAAGTAGCGAGGAGTAGGAATCGCTTTTTTTTCCTTTACGTTTGTATCACATCGGTCTCAGAAGGCTGAGTGGACCAAACTTGACCCACTCTACCATGCTGCACTGCGATATATATATATATATATATATCAAATGCAACCTATAGTACTCATTGCAAACTGTATAGCCTAACTGGATGGTCCTCACTTAGTATGCGTAGGATGCAGCATTGGTTTTTATTAATGTATGAAGCCATTTTAGGTAAGCTTCCACTGTACATATGTGCCAGATTTGCTCCAGTTTTGTGACTCTTACAACCTCAGAACCAGTGCCTGGATACGGTTCCAGGTACCTGCTGTGCGGACTGAGGCTGGGAAAAGGAGTCTGTTTCATGATGGTCCTTGGTCTTGGAATGACCTTCAATCACGCCTTAAACTGACGGCACTTGTCCCTATAGCCTGTTTTAAATTGAAGTTGTCTGAGGTCCTTACCACCAGCTGCTCTTGCAGTAATAAGTAGTACCTTTCCTAGTGACTGCTTTTCAGTTTTTTTTGTTTACTTAGTTGTGTTCTCTGTATTTTATATGTCTGTGTTATATGCAATGTTGCTGCCTTCTTGGCCAGGTCAGCATTGTAAATGAGATTTTATCTCGTAAATAAAGGTAAAATAAAAAAAGTGGGGCTCCAGGATCCGTTCACAACAGTAGCTGGAAGCAAAGTATAGATTCCCATTCAGTTGGGAGAATGGGGTTATTTTGTTACTGTGGTTCATTATGTTTACAGTATGTGCTAGTGTTTAAGTGTGTCAACCCTTTCATAAATGACAATCTTGTTAACAGGACTTCGTGGTATACTGTGTCTCAAAAGGTAGAACTTAAATGCATCTCCTGGATTTGCAGAGGTTTACAAAAGACTAAGAAAATCAAACAAGTGATGAATAAGCTGAAAGACACTGATTCAAAAATTGGTAGGAGGTGGAAGGGGAGCATTGATGCATCGTCATTTACATCACAAGCAAGGGGACTCATGACTCTTATCCAAAAATCAGTGCTCTTTCAAGTTTCTAATGTCATTAAGGATACATTTGGTAGATATTTGGTTATCCAGGGATCACTGCTCTCAGTTACTTTGAATTTGGAACATATACGGCCCCAATACAGATGAGCCTGGCTTCTTTACAAATGTATTTCTTACACTTGCATCTCTCCCAGGAGAATATATAATTGCAGGGGACAGGAACTGTACACTAGATTCAACCAGGGACCGATCTACAGGTGTTGATCAAACTCACACTAGAAGTAGAACAACTATTCAACATTTCATTCAAGAGATACATTTGTTAGACATCTGGAGACACCTGAAACCTAACGATATTACTTACTCGTCTCACTCAAGTACTTTTCAGACATATTCACGGATAGATTACTTTTTAATCTCTGCAAGGTTATGTTAAAAAATTCAGGACTGTTACTATGGCAGTATATTAAAGGTCCCATGTCATGGCCATTTCTACTAATCATAATTCCATTGTTGAGGTCTACTAAAATAGATTTATACTGTGGAATTTTCCAAAATTACATTGGTTTCTCATACAGCATCTCTGTAAAGTATGTGAATTCACCGGTATTCACTCTCTGCCCTAAACGGCTCGTTGGAGCTCTTGCCCCCCCCCCCCTCCCTGTGAGCCCAGTGTGCTCCGATTGGTCAGCTCGGCCACTCTGTTCTGATTAGACAACCACCAGAGAGAATCCGCCCATGTCTAACAGTGTTTTTTTGCCTCTGAGCGGAGCATCAGTTTTTGTATAAGCTAACCTACACTGTAAAAAAAGATCGTAATTTTACAGGAAATAACTACATTTTTATAGTAATTATCATGTTTTTTTTAAATAACTTCAAAATCCTGTAAAATGACAGATATTAACTATAAATTAACAACCCAAAACATTATTTTAAGTATTTTGACAATAACAACAAATAACGTTTATTTCATTTTTTTTGACAGTAAATTTACTATATAATATTTACACTATTTTTGCACTTTCAGAAAATACATGCAGATGTACGTAAAATAAAAAGTATTATCTGTAATTAAATATGTAACTCGTAATATAAAAGTCTATTACTATTATTAGACTATAAGATATTTCTTTGTAATTTTAAGGTAAACATAAAACTGTAAAAAAAAAAGCGTCAAATTAAAAAAACGTAATTGTAAGTAAAACATTTTTACATAAATCATTTTCTCAATATTCGATTGAATCCACCACAAACACAAAATATCCAATGTTGAAACAAAAGTAAATAAATATGTTTTCATGAAATTCCTAACTTACTATATTGTAAACATCTACAGTTGACAATATCATTAAAAAAAATCTCTGCAGGGAGGACCAAGGTTTAAAACACACTGTTATTTACTCAACAATAAGTCACAGTTATCCTTGTTTTATTTATGGTGCTGTGTTTTTTTGTTCCATTGGTCAATATACAGTAATAAACCTTAGTTTTACAGTATAATGTATGGTTTTCGGATTCTGGCCGACAGCCAGAGCTACGGCACTTGAAATAGAATTCAGCCAAAACACGGCAGACAAGTCAGGCATGTTTGGAATGAGTCCACAACACTCCTGATTGGTTAATATAAACGTAATCGAAGAAACCTGCCAATGAGAACTGTCCGTGCCTGTCGTTCACATTTGAAACTTCCACGTCAGTTTGAGCGGGTCTCCTCCTGCAGAGCTACAGCTGTCTGTAAGTCTACTGCAGGAGTTTATGGATTAATATCGGGATCGTTTTACATCTACACGTTAAATATGAGCATCGGGACGTCAACAAAGAACAGAAGACTTGAGATCTGGTGAGTCCTGCAACTGTAATGGAGTTAAACATGTATTTAGATAATCCTTAGTTTGTGAATGTTTTATTTTTTATTTAAGGTTACGTTTCTTCTTCTAGTTAGCTGAGTTTCTTCCCGTTAAGTGTGTATGCATCATGAATAGGTTGTTAAATGTTAAGAAGCCCTGAGATGCTGTTTCTTGCAAGATGTTGCGCCCGGGAAACCCGGCTTAACAGGTGCCTGCTAACGTTAGCTTACAGTTTATTGCAGTGCTGCCCCCCCCACCCTCTCGTCTCCAACATGGGAGAATTACACATAAACATGCAGCGGGGTGTCACAGTGTTGTCGCCAAGTTTAATGTAAAGTTTCACAGCTTTCTTACAACGGAATCCAGTTTGTTAATGTTCAGTAGCCAACAGCTAGCATAGCATAAACAGCTAACCGCTAACGTTCGGCTAACTTGCTAGTTAGCTCTGCTCTATATATTACAAGCTAACATGACTAGCTAATGTCACACTGTGTGAACCAAAATACTTTTTGTATTACTACATCATACATGCTTGGTCCAAATCATTGCTAAAATAATTATTTTTGAAAATGTATAGTAAAGAAACACTCAGCCATGCATGAAATAACATAGCAAAAGAATACGGGTAATGTTTGACCCATGTTGTCCCTGAATGATTAAAGTAATTTATTGCAAAGATATTTATAATTAAAACTAATTCAGGTCACTTTTGACGCATGTTGGTTGTATGTTGTGTAACAAAGGGTTAACATGACAGCTGTGATGTTCACTCTTTTGACAGAGCACCAGTGGACAGTGAGGACTATGGAAGAGAAGATGTGATGGCTTTGTGTGAAAAGCTGCTGATGGCAGCCTGTGTCCCTCTCATCAGTCTCTCCAGGCAGCACCCAGCTTTTCTTCCATCTTGCAGATGAAAAGACTTTGATATGTGAGTAATAACTAACTTATGTCTAACATAAGATTGAATGTGGTTTAGTAAAGTATTTAAAAAATACCCCACATTATACATGTACAGGACAATCAGACCTTGTTCAACAAAGGTCATCAGACAATTGTTTTGTCTTTGAGGTACAGCCGCAGCAGAGAGTCTGAGTTTGAAGAAAACACTAACATTTTATTTAGTGTTGTTTAATCAATCAATATTGACTGGTCTTGAATTTCCTCACTGGATTACAAAATGCTCGAATCTTATTGTAGAGGGACATTATGCAGATTTCATCACCTGAAGATGAAAATATAGATTCAGCGATATGTACCATTTTAAGGAAATAGACTGTTAGTGGTATTGACCGAAGCTCCGCAGCTGTAGCTAGGCGCTGCTCATGAAAACTCAAGTGCTCAATTTGTTACTTTTGCTAGACTATGTTTGTTACGGTTGCTGTTTGTCTGTTCATTGATCTGTCTGGGAATGTTTGCAGCTGTGTGCGTGTGTGTGATTATGCAAATGAGCTGTGTGGTTGCCCCAACATCATTAGCTGCCCTTCCTCTGGTCCGCCTCTGAAGAGGGGGATTGGATTGACGTCGTCCAATCGCAGCGCACAGCCGGCGCACACCTGCTGGGGAGGAGTACAAAGGCTGCGGACTATCACCACTCTGGAGGCTCTGCTGTGTGAGCGGAGGCCTCTCGCTTGTTGCTCTCGGTTGTGTGCAAATGTGTAACCAGTGGTTAACTAGTGTGATCTTGTGTGTTAGTAGTGCCTAGAGTAGCTTAGTTAGAGGTTAGAGTAGTTTATATAGTGTTTAGAGTAGCTTAGGGTTTTTTGACTGTTGCCTGTAGTTTAGCTGTGTGTTTTGAATAAATTCCCGGTGTTAGTCTGTACCACTTTTAAAGTGAGGTTTTGTTTAGTTCTTTATTTAGTGTGAGTGTTATTTCTTTGTATGTACACAGACTCCTTTTTAAGAGTCCTCCCTTTGTTTGGTTGTTTGTCAACCTCAAGCCCCCAGGAAGTGCGCCGGACTCAGATGAAAATATTCGTGCTGGCCAAACGGCGGTACTACACTTCCGTTTGGTTGCCAGGCCCAGAAACACTTTTTCCCATTGACTTACATGGGGAAAGAGTGGAATGTAAAGCGTTGTATAATTTTTTTAAACTAAATAAACTACCCAGTATGAACACTTGTAGAGCCCTTATTAAAAACATTCGTTCCTCAAGTTGTCATAATGTGCTATTAACGTTATTCTGAGAGTTATTTCCCTCTACATTATGAACGTGCATCTAACACACGGGACCGCGCCACCCGGCACGTTCATGTTACGTGTCCCGACCAATCAGAGCACACTGTGCTCACAGGGAGGGTGGGGGCTGGAGCTATTGGAGCTACAACGAGCCGTTAAAGACAGAGTGAAATTCAGTGAATACACGTAGTTTACAGAGATGCTGTTTGAGAAATCAATGTGAGTTTCTCTTTACCCATGGATGCACAATAAGAACGGACCCATATCGTCTTACTGCCACCCCACGGAGCTGTAATAATGGATATATTGCACATGTTTGCTGTAATTCATTATTATACTACATGGGCTGTATGATTAAATCTTGTACCGTAAATGTTGTATTAAATAAAGTTAATATTACTTATAAGTATATATAGGCCTATATATATATATATATATATGTCGCACGATCAACAACATGATCAATTTGGGGTGGTGTACATTTTGTATAAGTTTCCTCCCTTACATGCAGACATGCTATCGAGTTAAATATTGGTGGAATCTCTTCCTTAAATTTGGCTATAGCACTAACAGATAGGTTTCTGCTGCAGGAGCTTTTGACTAATGCTTTGTAGTCTAGTAACAGTACTTCAAAAGTTACTAAGAAATGGTCGGATAAAGCAGGATTATGCGGTTCGACTAATAGTTGCTCAATTTCAATACCATAAGTCAGAACAAGGTCGAGAGTGTGATTATAGCAGTGGGTTGGTTTATTTACACTCTGACAAAAAACAACAGAATCTAATATAGAGTTAAATGCAACAGTAAGGCTATTTTTATCATCGTCAACATGAATATTAAAGTCACCTACGATAATTACTTTATCTGTTTTAAGAACCAAAGTTGATAAAAACTCAGAGAATTCTGATAAGAATTCTGAATAAGGACCTGGTGCACGGTACACTGTAACAAATAAGATTGGCTGCAAAGTTTTCAGGTCGGATGAGTAAGACTAAAAATGAGACTTTCAAAGGAGGTATAATTTAATTTTGGTTTAGTATTGATAAGTAAACTTGAGTCAAAGATTGCTGCAACTCCACCTCCTCGGCCCGTGCCTCGGGCAATATGAGTATTGATATGGCTGGGTGGAGTGGCCTCATTTATGCTGACATATTCTTCATGTCTCAACCAAGTTTCAGTGAGACAGCATATATCAATATTATAATCTGATATTAAATCATTTACCAATATTGCTTTAGATGCTAGAGATCTTATGTTTAAGAGACCACATTTAATCTTCTGTTTTTGTTGCACTGTAGTAGTTTTTACATTTACTTTATTAGGTTATTATGTATGACACCTCTATTAGGTTTTACCTTAAATTGTCCTTGGGGCAGACACACACACACCGCTAATATTGGGTATTTTATTGGGTTCGGGATTCCTATGGATGACTGCCTAGGAGAGAGCGCAGAGAAGCGTGTAAGACTGCGACTCCTTCTCCTGGTCTCAACTCCAGTTTGTCATGGATTAAGTCCACAAAGCCCTGAAATGTTTGCCGAAATGAGATCTGCACCTTCCAAGTAGGATGAATGCCGTCTCTCTTAATCAGACCAGGTTTTCCCAGAAGGCTGTCCATTATTTACGAAGCCCACATTGTTTGCTGGGCACCACCAAGACAACCAGCGCTGAAATTATGACATGCGGCTATACATGTCATCATTGATCAGATTGGGGAGGGGACCAGAGAATATTACGATGTCCGACATTGTTTTAGCATAACTACACAGCGACTCCACATTAAGTTTGGTGCATTCTGATTGGCGTAAACGAACATCATTACCACCGACGTGAATAACAATCCTACTGTATTTACGTTTATTTTTAGCCAGCAGTTTAAGATGCGCCTCAACGTCGCCCGCACTGGCCCCCGGAATGCATGTGACTGTGGAGCCTTCGGTCTCTAAATTCACGTGTCTCATAATAGAGCTACCAATAACCAGAGTTGGCTTCTCAGCGGGTGTCTCGCTGAGTGGGGAATATCTGTTAGATACGTGAACGGGTTGGTGGGGACCTGTGGGTTTCGCGTTATGCCTCTTCTGAACAGTCACCCAGTCTCCCTGCTGCTCGGGAGTTGCCGGGGGACGGCTAATAGGAGCTATCTTTTGCCGGTCCGCACCGGCTAACATGGGCTTTACTGTAGCGGAGTTACTTTCTAAGATGCGGAGCCGGGCTTCTATGGCTATGATTCCCGCCTCCAACCTAACAACTATACTACATTTAACACATGTATCGGTACCAGTAAAGGAGGTAGGGAAGTAACCAAACATGAGACAGTTAGAGCAGGGAATAGCACCCGAGGGTGGGGAAAGAGCCATGGCTAGCTATCAAGCTAAAGTAGCTACCGTTAGCAAACCCGAAAAGAGTGTAGGCAACTGTGGAGTTACAGTCGCTAAGAGAAGGAGAGTTGTGAGTGCTTAAGCTGTAGTAACGTGTGATTACAACGTCAGGCAGTTGCCGTGATCAAGAGTTTTAAAACGATCGATTCAGTTAAGATAATAAGCTATCAGCAACAGAACAGGCACACGGGATACCCGGAGATGACAACAACCGGAAGTTACAACATGCTTACGGCAATAGTGGTCCGTGTAAGTTTAGACACTTTAGGAAGGGTCCTAATCAAACTCATGCCGAGTTCGCCAGGGAAAAGGGAATGTTTTTTGATAAGTGGATTGCCTCATGTAAAGCCACTGATTATTCTTCTCTGAGGGAATTGATTATGTTGGAGGAATTCAAGAAGTGTCTGCCTGACAGCATTGCTGAGTATGTAAATGAACAAAAGGTAAACTCTCTCTCCGCTGCTGCAGTGTTAGCTGATGAGTATTATTGAAGTAAAATATTTGTATGTATTCATGTTAGCAAACTATGAATAAGCTTAAATGGGAAATAATCTGTGTAAAACTGTGAGCTGGATTTGGGGCCTGTTGACATGTGTTTTGAGAACAAAGGGAGATGGGGGGAAGGTAAGAGCATGTCTTGGTTTGCATCCATCTTAGATCTAGAGATAATGGAGCTGACCTACAGTGATTGGGGAAACCTAAGATCTGAGGTGTTTGTGATATTTGGGCGGCCAATCAAGGAGGTCCAAAAGGGAGGATCAGATAACTCCTCCCATCCCATTGTAAGACAAGTATAAAACACAGACACA
Source organism: Pogonophryne albipinna (assembly GCA_028583405.1). Classification (NCBI taxonomy): domain Eukaryota; kingdom Metazoa; phylum Chordata; class Actinopteri; order Perciformes; family Artedidraconidae; genus Pogonophryne; species Pogonophryne albipinna. The sequence continues at coordinate 3,836,603 of CM053243.1, forward strand.
CGCTGTGTTCAGCCTCTTTTCTGGCTGGCTCAAGTGATCATCAGGTAAATTCGGGATCCCAAAGATAACTGTATTGAATTTGTACTGTATTGATTGTATTGCATTGTCATATTACCATTAAAGTAGATTATTGTTTAACGGTTACTTGGTAGCTCTGGATTCCTTCCTGTATTATAACCAGCTTGGTAGGGACGTGCGGAGATTTGAAAAGCGGACCAGTTATCCCTTTTAATCTCCATCAATTTGGTGACCCGACGTGCCTGATTCGAACAAAGCTGAGGAAGAGTCCAGACGACCGGAATAGGTCGGGAACAAACGCTTTCAAACATCTCAGACAATCAGCTGGGCCCTGACAAATAAGGTATTGCAGACGACTGTTTTGAAATCAACTGTCTGTAATTGGATACACTAAAACGTTAGGATTGTCTGTAGACGTTTCACGGTGTTTTTAAAGTTTAAATGGAATATACAATGCATATTTTAATATGTTAGGAAAGTTATATACAAAACGTGAACGTTGATCGCCAGGTAGACGGAAAGTCCTGCGTAACGTAAATAGAGCAGTTTGGCGTGGATCTACAGGTAGTTTATTCCTGAGTGGCGTGGAGACGGTGCAGTTTGTGGGTTGCGAGGTTTCATTCCTGCACGACAAAACCTGGAAACTCGATATTTTAGATCGGGTCGCCGTTTAAAACTGGGGTTAAATAACGGATCAAGGCTGAAAAGCTAAAAGCTAGAGGTCCGTTATATGTTAAATCGAGGGAGAGAACGCGAACCTCACCAAAATTGTGACGGGACCGGCTCTTGTTTCCCTTTGTCTGTAAACTTAATTTGAAAAGCTAACGTGTGATGAAGGTTAAATAAACGTCACATTATAAAAGCTGGACAAACTGTATGGGGAATAAATCTGTGTGATTTTTACCTAAGATACCTGTGTGCTGCTGCCATCTAGTGGCTGAAAGGGGGTAACACCCCTTTGACATTTTTATATGGTTTAGCTTCAAGCTTGGAGTTTAATCATTACATTGCTGGCCGGTATTGAAGACGGGAAGCACGTTAATAGTAACAACGACAATAGCCCAGTATATTAATACAAGTGTACACATATTAATTAAGTCAGATAAATAAAAGCGAAGTGAATATGGAACGTCAGAATGGTAAAGACGATTCTGAAATTCCAGGGAGTTACCGGGAGCAATGGGAACAGATTAAGAGATTGATTTTAGGTGGAATCAAACAGGGGGCTAGAGAAAAGGCTTGTACTGATCTCCGATTCCTACACGATAAATAATAGGACATGAGGTGTTACATTTTTATTGAAGCCAGACTACAAGTCGTATGGTTTAGTTTTTATTGAACTCAGTCTCCAAGCAGTGTGGTTTATATCTGCACATGTGTTGAGTGATCCCCACCCTTCCCCAATGTTGAGAGCTCCTTTTGTTCTTCAGGCCACATGAGGTCAAGAGTCATTCTGTTAGAACACAATCTTGTGTAAGACAAATCATTGTTCTTTTGTCACATTTTGAATTACATAAGATTTCATTTTGCTAAATCAATTTGTCTATAAATGTTGTAGTTGGAGTTTGGTGTTTGCTAACATTTTTAGGAACGAAATAGGCCTACACTTGGGTCAAATTACATTACTGTGATCTGATTAGTGTGCTCTGCAACTTTACAATTGTTGCTAGATAGCAGTGGGATTTTTGAATGCGGAGGGGTTCTTTCATAGTGTGTGGAATATGCGATGCTGGAAACATGTGGGTGTTGAGAAACTTAGTTTGGGTAAATATGTCACAATGGATGAAACGATTATTAGAGGGAGTTTATGTAATATCATTAGTAGACATTAATTGTGTTGTTTGGATGGCATTTAACTACTAAGACAGATAGTATGATTAGAAAGAGACGGAGTGGAAAGGGTTGGATTTATTTAACCTCAGTGTGCTAGAATTTCTATAGGTAATGCGTTCCGAGACCTGGACTCTCTCTCTCTGCATGTCAGACGGCTAAGACCCCGATCCGCTTGAGCAATCAAAGGCCTAACCCAACAGGAGACTCCTCCTTCTCAATAGACCAGACAGAGATCCAGAGCTGAACCAACAACAACAATAAGAACTGCATCCAGAACTATCTCCACCTGTGGCATCCAGAACCAAACAGCTTGCTGACAGGCAGAGATCTATCAGTCCCTCAAACAGAGCAAAGTGTGGGACATGAGAGCAGAATCCGCCCTCCATAAAGCAGCAGAGGGACTGTGAAGGAGGAGATGAAGTGCAAAGCAGTGCAAGAACAGTGGCATGATGGGGGCTGCAGATGTAGCTGGGCAGATGGCTGCCTCAAAGAGTGACAGCTGATGGACAAAGGGGGAGGAGTCAGAATCAGGGGAGTTGGCCGAGAATGTGAGGTGGCCAGGGATCGCGGCTTGAGATAAACCAGAGGAGAGGAGAAGGGAATCAACGGGAATGAGTGAGTTTACACATAAACACACTTATAAGCGCACATTTAGAGAACTTGAATTGACTTGATAAATAAGTGAAGATAAAAAGTTGTATTAACCATGAATTAATCAATTGGTAAATTAAAAATAGCAGTAAAAAGGTAACTATTAAAGTAAAATGAGAATCATCCTAAAACACACTGAGGGATAAAGGGGGTTACATATAGTATTCCATAACCATATTCTTCAATCTTTTCATCATGTTAACAAATCATTCTTCAAGAGATTTTTATTCACTTGTGAATAAAGTAGTGATCTTAGTTGTTACAATATTGATCACCATTAAAGGGGTAGTTTTAGGAACCGCTCTATAAGACAAACCTTTATTTGAATGGATAATGTTAGAGGGAGAGCTAGTGCCAAGCCAAATATAGTATTCCAATCTATAAATTATTGATTTCACCATTGTGCCATGGTTATTACCATAGGAAGGCTTTAAGATGGAAATATGAAATGACTTCTGTTTTTAAATCCTTGATAAAGGAGGGAGTAATTGTTGCATGTTCGGACACCCAAGGTTCCACACACTGCTAAAGAATTTAACATTGTTTTTAAGTAGACCAGAATTGAGGATAAATGGGTATAATGAGCTATGAAATGCAGAGCTACACAGATCCAAGTAATGTTTTGACACAAGATAATAATTATATGCACAAGTTTCTGAAATAGATCTATTACACATTTTAATACTAATTAGGTGTAAATGAATTGCAGTAGTAGTACTATAAGGAAGCGACATTTTTGGCTAACACTTTTCAGGGAATGTGGGGAACAGCTGTTCCGATCAAAAGTTAGAGATATCTGGAAAATTATAGTTGTGGTCGTGAATTGATTGATGATGGCGCTCCATATATGAAAGATTTTTGTAGACAAAGGATACTGGCCTATGCTGAAATATCAAAGTCTCTGCAGAGCACGACACATGGCCAAAAAGACTGAGACCAACTGACCTTTGACCCTGACCGACAGTGTAACTTGAGAAGGCACTGTCAATGACTGACTCTGGGGTGACTCTGTCCAGACCAAGACTTTACAACCTGACAGACGGTGTGAGTGTGAATGAATGCCGGCATGTGATCAGTGTAACTGCATGGTTCTAAAACAATAACTAACCAAGCATGTTTTTGGACTAACATATTATTACCCGTTTCTAGTCCACTTGATGATATTTTACTCCCACAGGAGGTGGCAGTTTGCAGAATGTAAAACTCAAACTAAAACATGAAGATTCTGTTTCTTTTAGGACTGAAGGATGGAGAGCAACACTTCATTTCACTGAAGTGTTTACTGTGGAAATGATGGATGTACATTTGGGAAAATGTTTGGTATTTTCTTATAATCCATGGTTACACATGAGGTTCATGTGTAAAAAGGGGGAGTGTAAACTTCACAATGTACATTTTTCATTTAGGGACTGAAAGGAACCTGCTGCCCCAACTCAATTGTTCAATCTGACCATTGATTGACAGTTTTAGAATGGACCTGCTCCATATCTGGGGATAAGATACTGTTTGATGAATGTTGACATGTCTCTAATATTGATTGAGTTATAACAGGTAACATAGATGCAGAATCAGTGGCCAAGGGGCTACTGTAAGTTGACCGGTGAGTAATGTTTCAACAGGTATTAAAGTAACTGAGGTTTGAAATGTAGAAAGAACATATTACAGTTAAAGCTAAAACATAGTAATGTAATGAGAAATAATTTAATTTAGACAGCATCATGTAACTAGCCTGGTAAAGAAGTAAAAGCCATAGACTCTATTGTTTAGGTCATTATGGGGATATACATTTCATCTAAATTCATAATAGAAAGACATTTGATGACAGTTTGTTGGAATTCTGTATTCATTTTTCAGCTTGATAATATCTAAGCACTGACCGGTAGAAGCAGTATCACCAGGAAATCATTCACTTTGTCAGTATCATGATTTTGGTTGTTTTTGAATCCATAACATTAGTGTGTTTTCTTTACCAGAAACATTAGCAGTTCATATTATATTTAGATTTTAAATAGGATCTCAGGGATTTCATTTAAAAATAAACACAGATGCTTGTCAGAAATTCAGAGCTATTGAAATATGTTATTTAGTTCACCTAGAGATGTGGGGGTTTTATTTTTAGTATTTTTATCCAAGTATTGAGATTCTGAAGCTGCACTGGCAGATAGGAGGGCTACAATTAATTTAGAAAACCTGTTCACAGACGTCTGTTGTTTTAAGACACCCCACCAACAGGCTCCAAGCGGCCTATGCAGTGGTGGGTCAAACAGCGGAGGGCCCCGGAGCCCTGAGCGTAGGCTTGAGGGATTTGTATCAGATTTCTCCACACAGGTTGGTGATGCCAAAGGGGGACCCAGGAGGCCGACACAGCGGAGTTCGTCTGGCTGAAGATCATCAGGACAAAGTGGCTCAACCCCAGGCTCTCCGGCCCCGACCGAGTGACCCAGCGGATCTCTCATGCCGTCCGCGTGGGAGGAAAGGGGGACAGCTCGTACCACGGGAGCCAGTGTGCGGCGGGGAAACCACCTGCTAGGACCGGGGACGACATCAGGACGGACGTGGCCCTCGCAGAGGAGGTCGACTCGGAAGCAGCCATCACTGGAATGGACGACAACGACCTCGAGGACATCCTTACAGCAGACGACTAGGAAGCGGCTGTCAGCGGGCTGGGGGACTTGTCGAGGCAGCAGAGGAGTCTACTTCTCTCTGATCAGTTCCACCAGTGAAGGGAAAGCCGCATCTCCCCCTCCCTATCAGGGGGGGGGGGGGGGCTGAGGATTCACCACAAAACGAGACTGCTTTCTAGCTCTCAGGTTGCCCTCTCATGGTTCCTTCATGGCCATGGAAAGTGGTGTTCTGTTCCCAAAGATTTCAAGTACTTTGGGTCTCAGTTTCTGATAGATTTATACAATATTGGGGGACAGACACAGTGGAAAGGAATGACAGTAGTTATGTTTCAAGTGCCTTGTGTAAGTTGGTCTCTTTAGAGAGAGACCAAAAGGGGGATTATTGAAGTAAAATATTTGTATGTATTCATGTTAGCAAACTATGAATAAGCTTAAATGGGAAATAATCTGTGTAAAACTGTGAGCTGGATTTGGGGCCTGTTGACATGTGTTTTTGAGAACAAAGGGAGATGGGGGGAAGGTAAGAGCATGTCTTAGTTTGCATCCATCTTAGATCTAGAGATAATGGAGCTGACCTACAGTGATTGGGGAAACCTAAGATCTGAGGTGTTTGTGATATTTGGGCGGCCAATCAAGGAGGTCCAAAAGGGAGGATCAGATAACTCCTCCCATCCCATTGTAAGACAAGTATAAAACACAGACACACGCTGTGTTCAGCCTCTTTTCTGGCTGGCTCAAGCGATCATCAGGTAAATTCGGGATCCCAAAGATAACTGTATTGAATTTGTACTGTATTGATTGTATTGCATTGTCATATTACCATTAAAGTAGATTATTGTTTAACGGTTACTTGGTAGCTCTGGATTCCTTCCTGTATTATAACCAGCTTGGTAGGCACGCGCGGAGATTTGAAAAGCGGACCAGTTATCCCTTTTAATCTCCATCAGTATGTGCTGACGCATAAATCTGTGTTTTCCCCGGTCTCTACTGAGAGATCGCGCCGTGTATCAGCCGCACCATCTACTGAGCCGTGGAATGTGTCTAACGTAAAAAGAGAGGAGAGAGAGTGCTATTACTGTCACCAATCTGGACATGTCATCGCCAACTGCTCAACTCTGAAGCGGAAAGAGCAGCGGCAGAATATGTCTCCGCCAAACGGTATTGGCCTGGTCACCCATACCCGTGCACAGCGAGTAAAAGTGTTCCTAATGTCCCATTATCTGTGCCTGTGATTGTGCCTGTGCTTTCAGATGAAGCTGTGTCCGGGGAGAAGCCAGAAATTGTGGCTCCCCCTCCTCCTCGTGAGGATGTCGCGAGACCGGCGCAACACGCCGGCTCAGACAAGCCTCTAGACTTCTCGACACTCCCGGTAACCCGAGAGCGTCAGCTAGGTTATCGAATCCTGGTGTTGGTGTGGGCTCTGCAACATGTTAAGGTTCATGTTGGACCCAGCCTTTGGCCAATTGTGATGTTAACATGTTACGATTCATTTATATTCTGCCCCAGCGTGTCCAAGCACCATCAGCGTCTCCTGCAATGGGCTCTGATTGTGCGGGACTACCACCGTAGACACCCGTCATTACAGGGTTTAGAGAATGTGTTGGCCGATGCTTGTCCAGGTTGAGTTGAGATGTTAGTGTGTGTTATTAGGAGTTCGTTAGTGTGTTAGGTTCACAAAACTGTGGGTTTGTGTCTTAAGGGGGGGGGGGGGTGTTACGGTTGCTGTTTGTCTGTTCATTGATCTGTCTGGGATTGTTTGCAGCTGTGTGCGTGTGTGTGATTATGCAAATGAGCTGTGTGGTTGCCCCAACATCATTAGCTGCCCATCCTCTGGTCCGCCTCTGAAGATGGGGATTGGATTGGCGTCGTCGAATCGCAGCGCACAGCCGGCGCACACCTGCTGGAGAAGAGTACAAAGGCCGCGGACTATCACCACTCTGGAGGCTCTGCTGTGTGAGCGGAGGCCTCTCGCTTGTTGCTCTCGGTTGTGTGCAAATGTGTAACCAGTGGTTAACTAGTGTGATCTTGTGTGTTAGTAGTGCCTAGAGTAGCTTAGTTAGAGGTTAGAGTAGTTTATATAGTGTTTAGAGTAGCTTAGGGTTTTTTGACTGTTGCCTGTAGTTTAGCTGTGTGTTTTGAATAAATTCCCGGTGTTAGTCTGTACCACTTTTAAAGTGAGGTTTTGTTTAGTTCTTTATTTAGTGTGAGTGTTATTTCTTTGTATGTACACAGACTCCTTTTTAAGAGTCCTCCCTTTGTTTGGTTGTTTGTCAACCTGTGCCCTTTTGTTTGTTCAGGCTGCACGCCTGCCATTTTGTTTAATCTTGCTTTATAATAAAACCACTTATAATTATACCAATACCAATCTGGTTGTGTTTCTTCCCTTTAGTTCCCCTAGCCTAATAGGGAGCGTAACAATGTTCCCCCCTTCTAAACTTATGAAATAATGTTAGGGCTGTACGAGGGCGTGGAATCAAATGCACGATGCAGAGACAAACAAAGTATCAAAATAAAGTGTTTTAATGTAGATAGGTCATAACACACTGAATACATAAAGCAACAAAACAAAAACTACTAATACACTAATCTAACTCTATGGACGATAACTCTATGGACAATGACAAAAGGATCTTACGCTGGAAGGCTTGGAACACACAAGACAATCTGGCAACGAGACAGGGGAAGACGAGAACTATATATACTAGACAGACAACACCAGGTGAAGACAATTAGACAATCACAACCGTGGGAAAACGGACGAGGCAGGAAACGTACTTTAGACACATGAGGGTAGACAAGACTATCAAAATAAAACAGGAACCTATCTAAACACATAACATGAAACCTAAACTAGGGAACAATCTTAGCAGAGCCGTCTACGCACAACAAATAATCAATGCCCTTGGGGGGGGGGGGGGGGTGGTGTGTGTGTGTGTGTGTCTGTGTGTGTGTCATCGTCATCATACAAGATTTAAGGGATCTATTGGCAGCTGCTGATAATAAAATCCATCATTATGGTTTACTAATAGTTATCACTTCACTTCCTCCTCCAGCACCTGGACACAGCAGGAACCTACTCCAGGATCCTGTTTGTGGACTTCAGCTCCGCCTTCAACACCATCATCCCGGCTCTGCTGCAGGACAAGCTCTCCCAGCTGCACGTGCCCGACTCCACCTGCAGGTGGATCACAGACTTCCTGTCTGACAGGAAGCAGCACGTGAGGCTGGGGAAACACGTCTCTGACCCCCGGACCATCAGCACCGGTTCCCCTCAAGGCTGTGTTCTTTCCGCTCTGCTCTTCTCCCTGTACACCAACAGCTGCACCTCCAGTCACCAGTCTGTCACGCTCCTGAAGTTCAGACGACACCGCCCTCATCGGAATCATCTCTGGTGGGGACGAGTCTGCCTACAGGTGGGAGATGGACCATCTGGTGACCTGGTGTGGAGAAAACCACCTGGAGCTCAACGCTCTCAAGACATTGGAGATGGTAGTGGACTTTAGGAAGAACGCAGCCCCACCCGCCCCCATCACTCTGTGTGACTCCCCATCACTCTGTGTGACCCCCCAGTAACTGATGTGGAGTCTTTCCACTTCCTGGGCACCATCATCGCCCAGGACCTCAAATGGGAGCAGAACATCGGCACTCTCATCAAAAAAGCCCAGCAGAGGATGTTCTTCCTTAGGCAGCTGAAGAAATTCAACCTGCCAAAGACGACGATGGTGAACTTCTACACCTCCATCATTGAGTCCATCCTCACCTCCTCCATCACCATATGGTACGCTGCAGCCACAGCCAAGGATAATGGCAGGCTGTAGCGTGTCATCCGCTCTGCAGAGAAGGTGGTCGGCTGCAATCTGCCGCCCCTCCACGACCTACATGCCTCAAGGACCCAGAGGCGGGCAGGGAAGATAGTGGCCGACCCCTCCCACCCTGGACACAAACTGTACACCACCCTCCCCTCTGGCAGGAGGTTGCGCTCCATCAGGATCAGAACCTCCCTCCATCAGGACCAAAACCTCTCTCCATCAGGACCAAAACCTCCCGCCATCAGGACCCGAACCTCTCTCCATCAGGACCAGAACCTCTCTCCATCAGGACCAACACCTCTCTCCATCAGGACCAGAACCTCTCTCCATCAGGACCAAAACCTCTCTCCATCAGGACCCGAACCTCTCTCCATCAGGACCAGAACCTCTCTCCATCAGGACCAGAACCTCTCTCCATCAGGACCAAAACCTCTCTCCATCAGGACCAGAACCTCTCTCCATCAGGACCAAAACCTCTCTCCATCAGGACCAAAACCTCTCTCCATCAGGACCAGAACCTCTCTCCATCAGGACCAAAACCTCTCTCCATCAGGACCAAAACCTCTCTCCATCAGGACCAGAACTTCTCTCCATCAGGACCAGAACCTCTCTCCATCAGGACCAACACCTCTCTCCATCAGGACCAACACCTCTCTCCATCAGGACCAAAACCTCTCTCCATCAGGACCAGAACCTCTCTCCATCAGGACCAAAACCTCTCTCCATCAGGACCAACACCTCTCTCCATCAGGACCAAAACCTCTCTCCATCAGGACCAACACCTCTCTCCATCAGGACCTGAACCTCTCTCCATCAGGACCAAAACCTCTCTCCATCAGGACCAGAACCTCTCTCCATCAGGACCAGAACCTCTCTCCATCAGGACCAACACCTCTCTCCATCAGGACCAACACCTCTCTCCATCAGGACCAGAACCTCTCTCCATCAGGACCAACACCTCTCTCCATCAGGACCAACACCTCTCTCCATCAGGACCAGAACCTCTCTCCATCAGGACCAACACCTCTCTACATCAGGACCAAAACCTCTCTCCATCAGGACCAAAACTTCTCTCAATCAGGACCAGAACCTCTCTCCATCAGGACCAACACCTCTCTCCATCAGGACCAACACCTCTCTCCATCAGGACCAGAACCTCTCTCCATCAGGACCAAAACCTCTCTCCATCAGGACCAACACCTCTCTCCATCAGGACCAACACCTCTCTCCATCAGGACCAGAACCTCTCTCCATCAGGACCAACACCTCTCTCCATCAGGACCAACACCTCTCTCCATCAGGACCAGAACCTCTCTCCATCAGGACCAAAACCTCTCGCCACCTCAACAGGGCCCGCCCCCCACACTGACACTTTACCTCAGCCACAATGCAGACTCTATGCATTACATAATGGAGATCACAGGATGTTAAATAATGCAATGTTTAAATATTGCTTACTGCACGTATTTTATATTCTATAATTTATTGCATTCTATTTCGATGTAAATTACTGCTTTATTTTATTGCTATCTTACTATATTTTTATTACAGTGTTCTTAATATAGTTCTTTTTTTGATTTTTGTTTTTTATTTGTATGTATTTGTACGACACCTAGTCAAATTCCTCGTACGTGTGAACCTACCTGGCAATAAACCCGTTTCTGATTCTGATTGTCCTCGAGGTTGCCACGGCTACAGCAGAATGGACCGAGGAAACATGATTGGGCCTCAAGTTTTTTGCAGCCAATATTCATTCTCCTACAGACTTGGGATAGGAGGGCGAGTGAACAAGCTGTCCATTGGTTGGAACCTACCATTGTTAGACGTACTAAATCCTGCACACTGCTCCTTCAAATTGACTATGTGAACATATGTCGCCATTTTGCAATTCCTGTTATTTTCAGTTGAGAATGTTTCAAAGTAATCTTAAAAAAATTCAACTTACTTTTTGTTTCTACTGTTTATAAGTATGATGTTTAAATATTAAATGCTGTATTCATTAGTTGTACTATAATTCTACAAATATTTTTATATTTTAAGTTTTTTTTAAGAGTAATTCAATCAATCAATCAATGTTTATTTATATAGCCCAATATCACAAATGTTACATTTGTCTCAGTGGACTTCACAGTTTGTACAAAATATCAGTATGACAATACGACACCCTCTGTCCTTAGACCCTCACATCGTACAAGGAAAAACTTCCGAAGAAAACCCACAGTTTTAAAGGGAAAAATGGGAGAAACCTCAGGGAGAGCAACAGAGGAGGGATCCCTCTCCCAGGACGGACAGACGTGCAATAGATGCCGTGTGTACATTGAAAAGATAATACATTTGCAACATAGGTAGTCCAAATATTTGGAAATGCATGTGTGTATAATAGGAAGATGAATCCACAAGGATATCAATCCAGGACCTATGATCCAGGACCACAGCCACGACTCAAGATCCAGGGCTCGCGATGCAGGACACAGGGCCGCAGGATCATCCATGACTCCGGATCCCAGCGTATATAGACACCAAAAAGAAAGAAATTTGGGGAAGCTGGGTTAATCGGAACATGAGAGTACACAGGTATAGACAGAGAGAAGGAAGAAGTAAGATGTCCCCCGACAAACTAAGCCTATATCAGCAAAACTAGGGGCTGAATCTAATCAGCCCTAACTATAAGCTTTATCAAAAAGGAAGGTCTTAAGCGCACTCTTAAAAACGGATAGGGTGTCTGCCGCCCGAACACAAACTGGAAGCTGATTCCACAAATGTGGAGCTTGATAAGAAAAGGATCTGGCTCCCATTGTACTTTTAGAGACTCTAGGAACAACCAACAACCCTGCATTCTTGGAACGCAATGCCCTAATAGGACAGTAGGGTATAATGAGTTCTTTAAGGTAAGATGGCGCCTGGCCATTAAGGACTTTGTAGGCGAGAAGAAGAATTTTAAATTCTATCCTGTGTTCTATAGGGAGCCAGTGTAAGGCAGCCAGAACAGGAGTAATGTGGTCCCTTTTCCTAACTCTGGTTAGTACACGAGCTGCAGCATTTTGAATCAGCTGAAGCGACTTGACTGACTTCTTGGTACACACTGATAATAAAGAGTTACAATAATCCAGCCTTGAAGTAACAAATGCATGGACTAGTTTCTCTGCATCGTTTTGAGGCAAGATATGCCTGATTTTTGCAATGTTACGTAGATGGAAGTAGGCGGTCCTTGAAATTGATTTTATGTGGGCGTTAAAGGATAAATCCTGATCAAAATATAACACCAAGATTCCTTACAGTCTCACTGGAGGCCAAATTAATGCCATCCATAGTTAGTATATCTTTAGATAATTTGTTTCGTAGATTCTTCGGGCCAAGTACAATAACTTCTGTTTTGGTCGTGTTTAACATCAAAAAGTTTAAGGTCATCCACGTTTTTAAGTCCTTGAGGCAGTCTTGAATTTTATTTAGATGATTAATTTCATCAGGCTTGATTGATAGATATAGTTGAGTATCATCCGCATAACAATGAAAGTTTACAGAATGATTCCTTATAATATTGCCTAACGGAAGCATATATAATGTGAACAAAATAGGTCCGAGCACTGAGCCCTGTGGCACTCCATGGCTAACTTTGGTTTGCGTGGAAGATTCATCATTGACACGTACAAACTGAGAGCGTTCAGATAGATAGGACCTAAACCAGCCTAAAGCAGTTCCCTGTATGCCAACTAAGTGCTCTAGTCTTTGCAATAAGATATCATGGTCGATAGTATCAAATGCAGCACTGAGATCGAGCAAAACAAGAATAGAGACAAATCCCTTGTCAGAGGCTATTAGAATGTCATTTGTGACTTTAACCAGAGCTGTCTCTGTGCTATGATGTGTTCTAAAGCCAGACTGAAAATCTTCAAATAAATCATTGTTTTTTAACCTCTTAAGCCCTGAGCCTGTTTTTCAGGTTTCAGGCTCGAAAATGCCACTAACACAACAAAGACTATATCTTCACTTCTAAAAGGGGTAAATTAATCATCTTTTCTCTCAAAGCAAGGTTACATCTGTGAGTTGGATGTAGAAGTGTCAGAATCAATATAGATGTTTTTATTTTAAAGTAAATTCAGATGGAACATAGTAAAAACATGTAAATTCTAATGTCCGCCTAAAAAATACCCATTACTTATAGTAAAAACCACCCTTGAATGATGGGTTAGTAGACTAAAAGCTTTAGGAATCCAAACTATAACATATAATAAGTACCCTGTATCAAGATTGATGCAAAACAAGTTAAATTTGACCTTTTTAGAGAGGTTTAGAAAAATAAAGTCCAGGCGGACTCACCTCTGGGTAATTTGGGAACCATCAGTTCCATTTGAACTTTTTCACTGTAAAAATCATTTTATTACTTTGAATTTTCACTATAGGTATTCATTCCATCCAAATACAACTGTTGTGAAAAAAATAAAAAATAAAATATAAGAACATACTTTATATAGCACTTATAGGCCCCACGGACCGAAATCGCGTCATTTGCAGGAAACAACGTCTAAGGAACCTTACTATTTAATAAACTATGAATATTTTATATCCATATAACGGGGAAAAACTAATTTAACTGATCTTTTTCATTTATTTTTTCAAAAAAAACACAATGCTAACAGTGAGCATCTGAATTAGCCCCGAGCGAAAAATGCTAACCTATTACTGCACCGAAAATCACTCCTAGCTCCCTTATTACTTATCCTAGCTCCCTTATTACTTATCCTAGCTGCACATCCAACACATCGTTTTTGATCGTAAAGACACAGAATCTAACGGTGCCCACCTCAACACTGAAAGATACAAACTTGCGACGTTATCAACAAAAACGTACATCAAAACAAGTGGAGTTAGGTACTAGCATGCGCTAGGCTAATGGCTTACCTTCGTCTTTGCCTGGTCTAAACTGGTCTTCAATGGCATTAAAACGATAAAAACGATGATGTAGTTAATCCATAGGTTAATATCCAATGTGGCTGTGTCCCCTTTGAAATGTTCTGATAATCTATAAGCAATAAAACTGCAATTCCGTTATCTGCTGTCCGCTCTGGGCTCCGTGCGCTCTGGGTCCTGCTCATAGCTGTAATGCCTGCTGTTATGTAGTAAACAATAAATGAAGCCGCCTGCGTAAAGTACTTAAACTGGCTGGCATTCTTTATACTTTACGCAGGACCATATCTCTGGAACCCATTGGTCGATTCGTGTGATTTACACCTTTTTCTTAACCATCAGAACCAATAGAATCGATGGGCAGTTCCCAAATCAACGTAAACATTACCATAGCGGACGTAATAGAGAAACGGACAAAGCATATCTAAAAGTGCACGCCTGGACGGCGAAACTTTATACCCAGTATATTGCCATAAATATGATGAAGGATTATCAGTCAAAATTTCTACGTGACACAAAGACATTGGATTAACCTTGAGCGGCGTTTTTATTCCGGTGAACACAACTTTTGATCACAAATCAAAAAAGGTAAGACGAAATTATTGTAATATTTTTGAAACCGGATGTTGTTTACTTTCTCTTTTCTGGCTGATAGCTCCGCAATTCGGGGGCCTACAGTGATGATATTACATGTGTGGAATCTGTGGAGTCTCAGCTTTAAATCGTATATCTTGTTTGTGCAGTTACGATAAGTAATAAGGGCATTTCTACCGTGAGTGCTGTGCAAAAACCGTTAGCATTAGTTAGCATTTTTTCGCTCCATGCTAATTCAAAGGCTTGGTATTACTCTTGTGTTTCTTTTAGCTAAAAATGGTTCACATTGTCAGTTAGCGGAGTTTCTTAGCGTTAAAAGGGTATGGAACATTAATAGTTTCATAAATGTTAAGAAGCCCTGAGACATAGTCTCATAAAAAAACGGTGGGAGGGGTCCCCTGGGGGGACCCTCGGGCTTAAGAGGTTAAGTAATCATACAGCTGTTTTGCGACTGCTTTCTCAAGAATTTTTGAGAGGAACGGAAGATTAGAAATAGGTCTATAATTGGCTAAAAACTCTGGATCGAGGTTGTGCTTTTTAAGAAGCGGTTTTATCACTGCTACTTTGAATGATTGTGGAACATAGCCTGATAATAAAGACATATTCATAATATTTAATAAACAAGTGCTAATTAATGTAAAAACGTCCTTCAACAGCTTAGTTGGAATTGGGTCTAACATACACGTTGATGGTTTAGAAGAGAATTGTTTCCTACAGAACATTTTGTGATGTCATTTTATTGAACCTGTTTGATTGGAAAATGTAAAAAAAGCTGTAAAATAACAGTATTCTAGCTGTAGAACTTTAGGTTCTGTATTTATTTTAGTGTTTGATCATACAAATCTAATTAAAAAAAAATGTAAAAAAATGTTTTTCTCATCAGAACTGAATGTAACATTTTAAGACAATGGATTTTGAAAAGAGAGGATAGTTTCCTCTAAAATCTTTAAGGACATATTTCAGTTAATGTAGTTTTACTTTAATTTTATGGTTTTTGTTTGGCAGCCGCTGCTGCCAGTCATTTGACCGTTTTTTTACGGGTTTTTTGCCCGTAGAAGTTTTAGTGCTGTACTTTTATTTAAGGTTATTGACTGTAAAAAGAGCAGATCTGTAAAATTACAGTGATTTCCTGTAAAATCTTTAAGGATAATTCCCGTAAATTAATGGCTTATTCACTTTATTTCAGTTAAAGTATTTTACTTTTTTTACCGTTTTTTTACGAGTTTTTTTTTTACAGTGTACGTTTGCTCGTTGTTCAGTGTAATATGCCAACCTACTATGAACAAAAGCTAGTGGTTCATATTAGGCTAGCAATAACGTGTTTACAATTGCAATCTTATACGGTAGTCTGCTACGTTCGGTCATTCTTTTTAGCTTGCTTAAAAACAATGTTTTTGCCTAGCATGTCTACCTCTCAGTAGCGTCGTTGTTTATCTCGGTAGCATACACGCTATGAACGGTAGCTCGGTTAGGAATGGCAACTATAATGTTCTGACCGTAGGGTAAATTACCCGGAGTATACTGTCTATTAGTATTTTGTGTGTGAATGCAGACATTCTCCTGCTATGAGAAACATGTAAGGCCATCTGCTGACATTGTAGTTGATGTATGTAAACGCTAGCTACTTTGTTAGCCCAGTTAGCACTGTTTTGAACTGAACCTGAGATTCCAACAGTATAAATGCTTGACTGGCAGAGGGTGCGTCATAGCTCTGGGCGTGGCTACTGGGTATCCAGACGTCACGATGCCCAGGAAGAACATGAGAGTTCTCCAACGAGGCGTTTTGGGGAGGTCTTTTCTGTGTTAGAGTTTTACTCGCTACAGGGCGTACTTTGAGGGTTTTTGACTCTGCAGACCGTTTACATGCATAAAAACCTTCATAACACACAAGGGGACGGGTAATAACCGGAAAAGCATGACATGGGACCTTTTATATCAGACCTTGGAATATGTTGTATGGTATACATAGACGAGAACCTTGTTAGAGATCCACCCAGATAGAATTTAAATCAGAAATGGCTACAAAATGAAGAATTCATTAAGTATGTGGGGACAGAGATAGATAATTATTTCAGGGATAGTACTACACACGGCATGTATCAAGTGGGATGCCTTCAAGGCTTTTTTGAGAGGACATATACTTATATATACTTCATCCAAATCCAGAGAGTTAAGCCAGAAAAGACAGAAGCTAGAGTCCAAAATAAAAACTCTTTAAAACCAGGTATAGGAAAAGAAACCCTGAAGTAGAAAAATAACTATTGCTCTTAGCCGAATGTAATAAATGATCGGCAGCATCCAGTATGCTATACTATTGACGGCATGAAAGCAGGAAAATCAGCAGGACCAGATGTTATACCAATAGACTTGTATAAAAAATGTAAAACAAAATTACTTAAACCACTGTTAGAAATGTTTTTGGAAGCATTCCTCAGTGGTAGCCTACCACAACGTTAGGAGGGTCCATAATATTATCCAAGGCTTGGAGGTTACTTCGAATAAGGCCTTCCTATCTTTAGACGCCGAAAAGGCTTTTGATAAGAGGGAATGGCCCTACCTATTTAATACTTTGGAAAGATTTGGATATGGGAATATATTTTTGAAATGGGTTCGATTATTGTATTTAAATCCTACAGCAGAAATATTAACTAACAAAGACATATCAGAACGGATTCTAATGAAAAGAGGATGCCGTCAGGGATGCCCCCTGTCCCCACTTTTATTCACTCGACCCACTTGCAGTAGCTGTAAGGATGCATACAGAAATTGTGGGAATAACAATTGGGCAGACAGAACATAAGCTTTCCTTATACGCCGATGACGTCATTTTGTTTATCTCGCACCTAAATAGAACAATTCCTGCTGTGTTGGAATTAGTAAACTCGTTCGATGCCATATCAGGGTATACAATCAATCACACTAAATCCTCCATGCTTTTCCTTAATGAGACGGACAAGGACAATTCTCCTACAGAAGCTTCTAAATGTAAAGAGGGAGATCAATTCACATATCTGGGAATACAAACTAGATTGGATTGTTAAAAACTACGAACCTTTGATAGATAAAATAACAAAATCAATTGATAGATGGATTACCCTGCCTCTTATCTTTGGTTGGCAGAATAAATAAAATACAAATGAATATACTTCCTAAGATACTTTATTTACTTCAGAATATTCCTTTACCTCCACTTAACGACTTTTTTCAGAAAGTTAGAAGATTATTTACAGAATGTATATGGAGAAATAAACAAGCCAGAGTGCATGTCCCTGCTATACTTAATATATAATGAGGGGTGTGGAAAATTCCACATATAATCTGGTATTATTGGGCAGTCCAACTAAGGAGCATCTACGCTAACGGATGTAAGGAGCTTTTTCAACAACAAGGTGGAGGGAGAACTTGTACGTTGGCGTACTACAACTACAAAAACAATCGGTTTGTTTTTTCATTAGGAAATGCAGCCCGGCTCAAACAAACGATTTTTCACGATCATTTAATGTATCATATGTTCGCCGAATTGACATGAAAGCACTAACAAATATGAATTTGCTTTAGTCAACTTCATTAAAACTTTATTAACGTGCCTAAACTCAGTAATTCTTATTTTTAATGGAGCCTCGTCATCTCACAACAACTGGGATTTATCTTTTATTACTGTAGCATAGTTTTTTATTCCCACTGTCACGGATATAATCATATTCTGCATTGAATAAGATACATTTAATCATTTTTTTTTAAATCGTATTTTGTTTCTATTTAACGAAATAAATGTGGTTTAATCCACGTGAGTTTAAAACTACAAAAATAATCGGTTTGTTTTTGTATCACATCCGACAGGAGGAAATGCAGCCCGGCTCTCACTACTGGTTTTTAATGATAATTGAACCATCATCTTCACGATCATTTAATGCAGGGGTGGGGAACCTTTTTCCTCTCAAGGGCCATTTCAATTTTTTCAACATCCTCCGAGGGCCGTACAAATTATTGACCTCTGCTTAAAAATCACAGCCCATTCATTTGGCCTTTCTTTCATGCTGTGCAAAGAAAAAGCAACCTCTTAATCTTGCCATGACTCGCGCATGCATGCACGTGCACGGTGTGGTATGACCACCAAACAGAAAGATATGGACACAAGATGTGTGCAAATGTATTTAGTTTCCTATCCATGTGGACATGATTTAAGTGTGGGGGGGGGGGGGGGACCTAACCTCCTCTAGGGGGGTCCGGGGGGCATGCTCTTTGAGAGCAAAATGAAGGGATCTATGGATACATCTTTCAACACCCATATGAAACAGAACTGTAAGCAGATTTACTTTTTCTTTATGGATATTTTGCAAATCACTCCCCTTTCAAAATGTATTTTGTTTACTGTCATATAGTATTTTATACCTGTTTACTTTATTCTCTTGTTTTTTGATAACTATAATGTTCATATAAAGATGTGCCTTTACCTCACTGGTTGGAGAACAAGCTTCTTATATTCGTTAGCATAGCTAGCTAACCAGATGCTAATAACAACAAAGTTATTGACTGTATGATCAGTATGACAGATGAGCAGATCGCCACTGGGCTTACAACTAAGACACAGCCACGCAAAAACTACAGCATGTGTACGGATTTATGGGTACTGCAATTTTTGAAGTCCCGGAGCGGCGTTCTGGTGCTCTCCGGCAGAACTGCACCCCTGTCAGACGAGACATATACCACGTGATGACACGTTAGGCTCGTGTTGTGTTCAAGGACCCTGACCTTGGCCAGGAAAAACAGGCACTCGCTTGTTTAATTATTTTGCGGTCTAGATTTCTTTAATTTTTTTCTTTTTTGCGTGTGTTTACAAATTACCTCGAGGGCCATACCAAATGGTCTCGCGGGCCGTATACGGCCCGGGGACCAGAGTTTCCCCACCCCTGATTTAATGTATCATATGTTTGCCGAATGGACATGAAAGCACTAACAAATATGAATATGCTGTACTCAACTTCATTAAAACTTTATTAACGTGCCTAAACTCAGTAATTCACTAAAAATAGGTTTATTTTTAATGGAGCCTCGTCATCTCACCACAGGCAAACAATAATATTTACAGTGTTAATAGTTCACTGTATTATTAGTGTTTAATATTACTGCTATAACAATCACACATTGAGTTCATTGTTGTGCAATGATAAAATTAGACCGTTGTTTTTTTAAATAGTTTGAATGAAACTCGGCAGCTCTCAGCTGATCAGCGAGTGCTATGTGTGACTCTCTTTGTTTACACACCTAATGGCCAATCAGCCACAGCTCTCCCACCTCCCCTGTGATCTCCCAACCCCCCTGTGATCTCCCAACCCCCCTGTGATCTCTCTTCTCCAGCAGTAAAGTTTAACTGTAAGTTTGTGTTTGCATATTTATGCTGTCACAGTTTCTGTTGTTTCTATCGTGCATTGCCGGTATGAAAGGGTCTGTGCCGGAAATATCAAACATTTAATAAAAGTGAAAAACAATGAACAAGACTTAACGTATTAATAACAATTAATTATATTTATTTCGTTTTGGATGTACGATTTTTTACTTTGTTTAGAGCAGTGATCTTCTCTTCCTCTCTGCAGCAGAGAGCTAAGTGCTGTCACACCGGACCATGGCTGTAAAGGCAGAGGGGTGTCTCTAGTTCCCCCTCGACACATAGACTGATCCTTTATTTTGTCCGTGTCCGATTGGCTTAGAGCTTTCGCGACTGCAAACATTTTTAAACAAACATTAACCATGTACCGTTCACCACCCCCACCACCCACAGCTCCGTTAAAGTGGACCTATCATGCAAAATGCAATTTTGTACGTCTTTTATACATGAATATGTGTCCACGGTGTGTCAGGGAACTCACCAAGTGTCAGAAAACACAACCCTCTCTATTTTCCTCCATACCCAAATCTCTAAAAACGGGGCTGCAACGGATCTGATACAGACTGATTCAGATTTGAAAATTCTCTGACGTCAGGAACGAGGAGCTCCGCCTATATGGGCAACTCTCCACCTATCAGGGGAATGTGGGGTTGGGCCACCGCCGGCCATTGCCGCTCGAAAGCGCTGGAGACGCTGTAGTACATATGCCAGGCCTGTAAGTGGCGCTGTAGTCGGCCACAAAAGCAGCGTAGAAGACTTCCCGCGCATGGTTGCCATGGTTGCCCTTCTGTTTATTCTCCGCTGTGGCTCTTTTTCTCCCTCCCCGAGGCAAGCGTTTGCTCCTGCTGTAATTCAATGCAATCCCTCCCCGTCGAGGCCAGCACTGTAATTCTCTCCAGGTTTGCCACCAGCAGATGACAAACACCCACCTCTCCACCTCTTCCAATGGACGAGGGGACTGTGCGGCAGAGTTTCAGTTAGATTTTTTTTCGCCGGTCAACATGTCCGTTAAAGTTTCAATCTTCCGGACAAAATTAGAAAAGTGCCGGTCAAAGGTTTTCTTTGTTATTTATTGAGCTTTAAAACAAATGAATAACGACTCTATATAATCATATAAGAATAAAACACGGAGGACGGAGATCTCTTTTTCTCCTTCTCTTCTGACAGCCCAGCAGCTGATCAGAGCACGCTCCCCTCTCCTGCAGGGGGGCGTGGTCCGCTGCAGCTCATTTGCATTAAAGCTACGTCACAGATTCAGCCCCTGCAAAAACAGGGC
The DNA here is from genome assembly GCA_028583405.1 of Pogonophryne albipinna. Classification (NCBI taxonomy): domain Eukaryota; kingdom Metazoa; phylum Chordata; class Actinopteri; order Perciformes; family Artedidraconidae; genus Pogonophryne; species Pogonophryne albipinna. The sequence goes on from CM053243.1 coordinate 3,857,699, forward strand.
TGGAAAAGAGCAAATAGAGCGAAATGAGGCACGGCTAAAATGCAGGATCTGTTTGGTATTTTGAAAAGAAAACTTCACAGACATGATTTATATAGGTATGGCCCTACAATATATTGTTCAAATACAGCATCATAGGTCCACTTTAAGGTGATCAACGCAGGGCTGTGACTCTCTTTGTTCCAAATCTAGTAATGGCCCATTAGAATGTGACAAAACCCTCCCCCCCCCCCCCCCCCCTCTGTTCTCCAGCAGTGGTCTGAAAGGGTCTCTGGAAATATCAAACATTTAATTAAAGATTTAAAACAGTGACGGGGTCCAAACTCAGAGGTGGAAGAAGTACTCAGATTATTTAGCTAGGTAAAAATACGTGTTAGAGGTAAATGTCCTGCATTCAAAATGGTCAATTGCCCAAGTGAAAAGTATTATCATCTGAAAGTAAAATGAATCCAAATGGACCAATCCGTGGAGCTGTATATAATGATCCAAAATAGTCATTATATACAGTCTTTAATTAACTATTAGTAGAGAATAACGAGTAATGAATATACTTTATAGGGATCCTATTAATATCTAATAATAAAAATAATGAAATTCAATAACATGCTTTAACCACTAGGTGTCCCTTTATATCAGCTGTGCACCTTTATGGTGTAAATACAGCCTATCTACCAATTGGATCAAATATAAAAGTCAGCCGAATTAGTGTTGATACTGCAAGGAGACGTATTGTGTGAAAAGAAATGTAAGATGTTGTTTAATGGCTGATATATTTATGATCCACGTCACGTTTTCAGTTCCTCATGTTTGTCTAGAAGTCTTCTCATCAGGGCTCTATAAATAGAGAACTACGGCAGATATGTAATATTTAATGCAGCCGAACCGTGTATTACAATGCCTTTATGTGATGACTTTCAAAGAGAAAAGCAAGCACACTCGGAATAAAGTATTATTTTATTTTTTTTAAATGTTTTCGGTCTGTTTCCGGTATTTGTTAATGACGATGTGCTGTGAGATGTGAGACTGGAATTGCACAGGGGAAAATAACGTATCTTTAGATGCGGATTTTGTTAAACTAATACGTTTGCGCTGTGGACCAACACTATACATTGACGGGGAAGGGGGTAGCAATAAAGATAACACCATTAAACAGTTACACAACATAACAGAAATAATATCGATAGCAGCGTCCCTAGCAACCACCTTGGTAACAATGAAAACGTTCTATGGACGCAATTTCCTGAAGTAATCTTCGTAATAACTAGCAAACTAAAGATCATGTACATCCACTGCACACATAATCTGAAATAACAACTCATATTTCTCGCATCAAATGACATCAAAATGCATTTTAATGGCCAAACTAACTTTAAAATAGGCATTTTCCACCGAGAATAAAACGAAGTTCGGCCATGTTTTTTTTTTCTGCAGGGAGAAATTTGAAGATCACGTGACATAGACGCCAGCCATTGGAATGAATGGTGAAAAAAAACGGGGTTTGTCAAACAGAGCCAGGGGTGCCGCCAGGGATTTTGGGCCCCATGAAAATATATCACATTGGGCCCCACCACCAGGCACAGGCCACTTTGTTTATAAATTACCTCGAGGGCCGTACAAAATGGTCTAGCGGTCCGTATATGGACCGGGGGCCGGAGGTTCCCCACCCCTGCTTTAATATAATAACATTAGTATTAATATCATAACCAAAATGTTGGTGATTAACATTTTGTTTACCTAATACAGACTGATCACTCAATGCTTCAAACTGTCCATCATCCTAAATAGACTAAAAGCAGTTTTTTATATAGATCATTGGCTGTGTGGGAAAATACTGTGTTTGAAATGTATAATTTAAATTAGATGTTAGCTTTTTGATATATATATATTTTGTATTCCAGTCTCCCTTCAGATATGTTAAGTGGCATGTCATTCAACACAATGCTGCTCACCTCCTTCAGTTGGGAGAAAAGCTGGTTCAGGTTCAGCCTTATGGGGGGACAGGGCTGCTGAGCCTAAATGGATGGATCTGTTGGACCTGGCACCAGGGGGAGGGACAACTGATTTAGTATGAATAGGCGCTAAAAATGTGCCTGCATTTATTAAAGGTAGGTAGGTAAGAATGGAGAAACCAGCTCGAGTGCGCTAGAATTTGAAAGTACACAACCGAAAAAAATCTGCCCCTTCCTTCAGAGTTCCTTACAGAGCCCCTCCTCCAACACACACGAACGCGCACATGACCAATGAGGGCACGAGTTAAGCTTGTGCACAGATGGAAGGCTGACAGGCAGGTAGTCCATCCAGTTACTTTAGCCGGCTCAGATGATTGGTCGTGCTTTTTACAGTGCCACAGCTTCCACAGATGACATTTTTGTATGTATTTGTTGTCAAAGCATTTAATATATTCATTGCTATCGGGATGTTAAGAGCATTCCATGGAATATAACAAAAAGTGTTTCTGAAGTGAATTACCTACCATACCTTTAAATGTCAGCTAAAAGAGCAGTGAAATGAAAGACCTCTGAATTTTCTGTAAAGATATTAACAGTACTTAATGTCAGCTTAGTAAACAAAAAAACATTAGCTAACAGACTAATTTCCACCACTCATGGCCCACACCCACCTTTTCTTGTGAAAAACTGGGTGACATACTGTCGCCCTTTAGTCCCTCTCTCTTGTCTTTCTCTCCTTTCTCTTCTTTTCTTAGAGCCTGACTTTGTTGGTCGTTGAAACATGGTACAACACACGTATGTAGGCTAAGTACTAGCATCCCTCCTCACATGCTTTCACTCTCTGCAAGTGCCAGCGGCATCGCGTTTGGAGGCAGGACCAAACCATTACATGTAAATAGAAGGGGGTGTACCGAGGCTTTGGGTAATTAACTTTTGGAAGAAAATAAGTTAAATGAATCGTAAGTTTAGTGAGTAATTTATCAATATAACGTTCTATTAATGTTAATTATTGAGGATTGATGAAAGGTTACTTACATTTTTTTTCTTAATGTTCTAAACATTTTGGGGCCCCTGTCAGTCACGGGCCCATAGAATCGTCCTAACTTTTCACCCCCTTACGGCCCCTGAACAGAGCACATGGTGTAGTTCTAAACGATAGCTGGGGATTCTGGGTAGTGTAGTGTGTTCTGTCATCCTTTACTCCGAAAAAATATTTGTTTCTCCGAATCGAAGGGGAAAAATACAAAAGCATGGCACACAATTTAAACCAATCAATGTTGTGTAATTAACAAGGATAATCTGTTGTTTTTTAGTCGATGAGTAGTGCAGATATCACTGTCAAATCAATCGACAGTAAGGGGAATACTTACTTCCGGGTGTACAATTCTCCGTTATCCAATGAGAATGGACGCTCACATTGCCTTTAAGGGCAGCCGACACAAACGAATGCCGTGCTTCCATGAGCGTCAGATCCCGCCGCAGATGGGAATACATTGCAATCAGTTGAAAGCTATTTGCGTCCCTTTATGAAGCTGAAGGAGCCTAGGAGCGTCACAACTGCACGCCACGGACACTGACCAAGCGTCGCTCCTGGACGCTTAGGGAGTGAGAGTGTGTTGAATATACAGGTATTTTCTGTGTTAGAGTTTTACTCGCTACAGGGTGTACTTTGAGGGTTTGTGACTTTGCAGACCGTTTACATGCATAAAAACCTTCATAACACACAAGGGGACGGGTAATAACCACGTGGATCTCAGAAGCTCCGGTCTCTTTCTTAAAGTTTTCCAGAATGTATACATATTTTCAGCCTCAGAAGAGAGAACAACATGCACCACCATTACAAATAAACAACACATCAACAGTTGTAAAGAAACATCTACAAGCAAATAGCAACATACAAATACCAGCACCTTCACCTCTAAAACTACAATACATGTTAATAAAAGCACCGAATAGCAGTCAAAGAGGAACAGGCCTGCGTGTTATTAAGATAACATAAGATGAGATAAGAAGTATTTTATTGATCCCAATTAGGGAAATGTTTGCGTGGCAGCAGCATAAAAAGACAAGACATTGTACATTAGAGAAATGAAAAGGCTAGAAATAAACAATCCAACATGTAAATAATAAATGCACTTGTTTTGCTGGATAAACTTGTCCTCAAAATATAAATAAAGTTGTATTATTTTAAATATCAAATAGTTAACACTCTAATTCATGAATGCGATGCATCTATCTATCTTATAATAGCAGGGTGATGCAGAGTGGGGTCGCCTATCCCTTTAAGAGAGAGAGGGAGGTGTGGCGCGTGCGAGAGCGAGCGAGCGAGCGTTGTGTGTGTCCGGAAGAGAGCGGGAGTAGCAGCAGTGATCAGTCTGTCTCCAGTTAGCTGTATAACGAAGTCCTGAGGAAACACAGCGGCCTCCCAAGGAACAGCCTGCCTGTCTGCCTCATTTCAGAGTGGGTTATTGAAGCCGAAGCCTGGTGCTTCAGTCCGGGAAGACTGCAGAGAGTCCTCCCCTGTATTCCTCCACTACGGTCTGGGAGCAGCATCTATCTCCACTGTTGCTGTAACCATGTTAATGTCCCTCTGTGGGACCAATAAAGGACTTCTGATTCTGGGACAGACAGACGAGAGGGGGGAGGGGCGGGTTGGAAAGCGGCCTTCTTCTTTTCCTGGATTTGAAGAGTCCTCTTCCTCACAGCCCACCGTATCCCAGGATGCAATGCCCACCGTATCCCAGGATGCAATGCCCACCGGTGACGAGGAAACAAAGAAAAATGCCTATTGGTACAGTAGGCATTAGTGTCCGTGCAGAACAATACCCTCAGCCTGTAGTTCCTAGATTGAATTCTGTAATACAGTGGTCTCCACAGTATCAGGTTTAACTTACTTTAATAACTGATAAATGTGAGTATCGGGTTTAACTTACTTTAATAACTGATAAATGTGAGTATCGGGTTTAACTTACTTTAATAACTGATAAATGTGAGTATCGGGTTTAACTTACTTTAATAACTGATAAATGTGAGTATTGGGTTTAACTTACTTTAATAACTGATAAATGTGAGTATCGGGTTTAACTTACTTTAATAACTGATAAATGTGAGTATTGGGTTTAACTTACTTTAATAACTGATAAATGTGAGTATTGGGTTTAACTTACTTTAATAACTGATAAATGTGAGTATTGGGTTTAACTTACTTTAATAACTGATAAATGTGAGTATCAGGTTTAACTTAGTTTAATAACTGATAAATGTGAGTATCGGGTTTAACTTACTTTAATAACTGATAAATGTGAGTATTGGGTTTAACTTACTTTAATAACTGATAAATGTGAGTATTGGGTTTAACTTACTTTAATAACTGATAAATGTGAGTATTGGGTTTAACTTACTTTAATAACTGATAAATGTGAGTATCAGGTTTAACTTAGTTTAATAACTGATAAATGTGAGTATCGGGTTTAACTTACTTTAATAACTGATAAATGTGAGTATTGGGTTTAACTTACTTTAATAACTGATAAATGTGAGTATCGGGTTTAACTTACTTTAATAACTGATAAATGTGAGTATTGGGTTTAACTTACTTTAATAACTGATAAATGTGAGTATTGGGTTTAACTTACTTTAATAACTGATAAATGTGAGTATTGGGTTTAACTTACTTTAATAACTGATAAATGTGAGTATCAGGTTTAACTTACTTTAATAACTGATAAATGTGAGTATCAGGTTTAACTTACTTTAATAACTGATAAATGTGAGTATTGGGTTTAACTTACTTTAATAACTGATAAATGTGAGTATTGGGTTTAACTTACTTTAATAACTGATAAATGTGAGTATTGGGTTTAACTTACTTTAATAACTGATAAATGTGAGTATTGGGTTTAACTTACTTTAATAACTGATAAATGTGAGTATTGGGTTTAACTTACTTTAATAACTGATAAATGTGAGTATTGGGTTTAACTTACTTTAATAACTGATAAATGTGAGTATTGGGTTTAACTTACTTTAATAACTGATAAATGTGAGTATTGGGTTTAACTTACTTTAATAACTGATAAATGTGAGTATTGGGTTTAACTTACTTTAATAACTGATAAATGTGAGTATTGGGTTTAACTTACTTTAATAACTGATAAATGTGAGTATTGGGTTTAACTTACTTTAATAACTGATAAATGTGAGTATTGGGTTTAACTTACTTTAATAACTGATAAATGTGAGTATCTGGCAGTGGTGGCTGGTGGAAAATATTCTAGGTGGGGCTATGGAAAAGTTGACCAAACCAAGGGGGGTCTTGGGGGATGCTGCCTCGGAAGAAAATGTTGAGAAATGACCCCTTAAATTATGACTTCTGGTGATGTTAGATGTAAATCCTTAACAATGCTTGAAATTTAATGTGGAGTTTTTAAGGTTTGAAAAGTGCTTGGATTTTGGGAATGGTGCTTGGATTTGGGACAAAATGCTTGAAATTGTACATGCCTTACTTCGCTTTTTAGATTAAAAGAAAAGAAAGAAGTCGGAGTGAGCTTAATTGCTTCGCTTCTACATAAAACAGCTCCGCTCCGGCCTTCCCGCGCTATGCGCTTGACCTGCAAGTGTCTTTGTTACATGTGACCTGGGCATTCTGATGAGAGTGACAGATGACATTATGCCAGGAAGTTGCCGTTTCAACGAGCGTTGGCTAGCAGAAGACCAATACAAGCCATGGCTAAGACGTGGATCAACCCCACGAATAGCCTCCTGCAAAGTGTGCAAAAAAGACTTTCAGTTATTCATTATGCAAGAGTCTGCGCTGACTCATACGTTTGTGTGTGTGCTCACACACCGACTCACAGCCTCGCCGCGTCCCGCCGTCTCAGGGAGGAGAAATCGGCGGAGCTGCAGCTGAGAAAAGATTGAGTGTGTGTGTAATCCAATCCAATCCATTTTATTTCTATAGCACATTTAAAAACAACAGAGTTGAACAAAGTGCTGTACATCAACAACTGTATAAAAACATAGCATAAATACATAAAAACAGACAGGACATGAAACAAATGTAATACACGAGACAATGAAACCAGATCAAAAGCCACCGACTGAAAAACTCTCCTATATGACGTAAAAACAATACAAAACACTAGTAAGGTAACAAATAAATAAATAAAAACCACATTTAACAGCACAAGTGTCACCTGGTCTGTACAGTAAAAGCCAGGGAAAATAAGTGGGTTTTTAAACGAGATTTAAAAACAGGCAGAGTTGGAGCAAGTCTAACCTGGAGGTTAATTCGTTCCATAACTTTGGAGCTGCAACAGCAAAGGCTCTATCTCCCCGCTGCTTTAGCCTCGATTTTGGGACTACCAGAAGGAGCAATGGCTCCGCGGAAGTAACGTAACAGCTCCACGGATTGGTCCATTTGGACCAATGGATCCATTTGGGTATGGGCACGTCACTGTACCCAGGAAGAAAACAATGGAAAAAGAGAAATCTCCAATGAGGCGTTTTGGGGCAGCATATATACAGGTATTTTCTGTGTTAGAGTTTTACTCGCTACAGGGTGTACTTTGAGGGTTTGTGACTTTTCAGACCGTTTACATGCATAAAAACCTTCATAACACACAAGGGGACGGGTAATAACCACGTGGATCTCAGAAGCTCCGGTCTCTTTCTTAAAGTTTTCCAGAATGTATTCATATTTTCAGCCTCAGAAGAGAGAACAACATGCACCACCATTACAAATAAACAACACATCAACAGTTGTAAAGAAACATCTACAAGCAAATAGCAACATATAAATACCAGCACCTTCACCTCTAAAACTACAATACATGTTAAAAGCACCGAATAGCAGTCAAAGAGGAACAGGCCTGCGTGTTAAGATAACATAAGATGAGATAAGAAGTATTTTATTGATCCCAATTAGGGAAATGTTTGTGTGGCAGCAGCATAAAAAGAAGAGACATTGTACATTAGAGAAATGAAAAGACTAGAAATAAACAATCCAACATGTAAATAATACATGCACTTGTTTTGCTGGATAAACTTGTCCTCAAAATATAAATAAAGTTGTATTATTTTAAATATCAAATAGTTAACACTCTAATTCATGAATGCGATGCATCTATCTATCTTATAATAGCAGGGTGATGCAGAGTGGGGTCACCTATCCCTTTAAGAGAGATAGGGAGGTGTGGCGCGTGCATGTGTAGAGCGAGAGCGAGCGTAGTGTGTAGTGATGGCAAAATGAAGCTTTGAATGAAGCATCGAACCACTTGGACAATTGTGTCGGAAATAGGTTCATTTCTCGAAGCTTCAGTTACAGCGACCTCTCCTGGCGAAGTGCAAGGCTGCAGTGGGTTTAACGTATCTTTGCCTTGAAAAATATTCGATGCACACACACACTAAGACTGAATATCATGTTCTATTTGCAATTAAAGATTGATAATTGTGTGTATTGGGTTATTGAGAAGAGACTAAAGAGTGCTGGACATTTTTTTGGGAGGAGAGGGCCTTTTATCAGTTATTAAAGTTGAAAAGCAATGATTAAAATACATCCATTCCGGGCTTTGAACCAGCTGCGCGGAGGACATCGCCACATTCGGGCCGCCGGCTCTACCCACTGGGCTATCTATTCCTTAAAATATTGACCTGTTTTTATATTACTCATAATTGTGTTTTTGTTCACAACTTCTCCACATTTCGAAGTGTTTCCCGAGCCAGAACGACCTATCTTTCTTCCTGGCTTGCTCTATAATGATACTACAATTCAAATGCAATACCAACAACAACTCAACAGCAACAACGCAAAATACGACAACAACCCACACATTGCGCATTGTTTAGAGCGGTCATAAAGTGTTGAAGCGCTCACATTTGAAACTGTTTCAACCTGTCACCTGTCAGAATCGAGACGAGGCAGTGCATTGAAACGCGTGAATGGATCGCGAACCAGTCAAAGTGATTCATTCAGGAAATGAAGCAGTTGCTGCTTCGGACGTCACATGTCACGTGATTTGAAGCAGTTGCTGCTTCGGACGTCATATGTCACGTGATTTGAAGCAAGCTTCGAAGCACTGCTTCTATGGAATAGGAAGTCCAGGGTTGAAGCTCCGTTCGAAGCTTCAGTGTCAAACTGCCATCACTAGTAGTGTGTGTCCGGAAGAGAGCGGGAGTAGCAGCAGTGATCAGTCTGTCTCCAGTTAGCTGTATAACAAAGTCCTGAGGAAACACAGCGGCCTCCCAAGGAACAGCCTGCCTGTCTGCCTCATTTCAGAGTGGGTTATTGAAGCCGAAGCCTGGTGCTTCAGTCCGGGAAGACTGCAGAGAGTCCTCCCCTGTATTCCTCCACTACGGTCTGGGAGCAGCATCTATCTCCACTGTTGCTGTAACCATGTTAATGTCCCTCTGTGGGACCAATAAAGGACTTCTGATTCTGCGGACAGACAGAAGAGAGGGGGGAGGGGCGGGTTGGAAAGCGGCTTTCTTCTTTTGAAGAGTCCTCTTCCTCGCAGCCCACCGTATCCCAGGATGCAATGCGCGCCGGTGACGAGGAAACAAACAAAATGTCGGTCCGGTCTCAGAGAGAAAGCAGCACGTGAGGAGTAACTCATAAATGTGAGTATTGGGTTTAACTTACTTTAATATCTGATGAATGTGAGTATCGGGTTTAACTTTCAATCAGGAGAGACCGTTTTGATGTAACAATACATATCCATTGCCGGGTATACACGGATGAATGGTGTTTGCCGATTAGACCCCGTTGTGCTGGAATATCATTCGAAACCGAATCGAACCGAACCGACGAAGCCCCCACTGGGGTCTAGACACTGGTGGTGGTGAAGGCATGAAGGGATTGATGGAGGTCTGGAGAGGACTGCTTTAAGCTTGACCCTGGATTTGGGAGGTGGAAGGGGTGGAGGAGGGCTGCGTCCAGTCTCCTGAAATGACAGCTGTCAGGAGGGGAGAGAGCAGATTTAAAGGGTTAGCAATGCACTATGACAGACTTCTGGGAACAGAGGATAAGTGACGCCCCCGATCACTGATTGAGAGGAGAGAGAGAGTAGTTAGCTGGAAATATGTGAATGAATGACTAAAGACTGTCTCCCTGGTTGAACTTGTGCTAAGCTTCATTTGTACATTAGCTAAAGTGTAGATATGCCAATGAAAAACTGAAGTCACAGGCTCCTCCAACAGTGCAACATATAGGACATATACAAATAAAACAGATACAATTGTGCAAATAAAATAGAAATATTGCATGAAGAGTACAAGTAAATGGAATATATTAGATGAATAATCTGTTTTGGTTATGGTGTTAGTGTGATGAGTCCATGTCAGGTCCTCAGTGATGAGTCCATGTCAGGTCTTCAGTGATGTGTCAGGTCCTCAGTGATGAGTCCATGTCAGGTCCTTAGTGATGAGTCAGGTCCTCAGTGATGAGTCCATGTCAGGTCCTTAGTGATGAGTCAGGTCCTCAGTGATGAGTCCATGTCCGGTCCTCAGTGATGAGTCCATGTCCGGTCCTCAGTGATGAGTCCATGTCAGATCCTCAGAGATGAGTCCATGTCAGATCCTCAGAGATGAGTCCATGTCAGATCCTCAGAGATGAGTCCATGTCAGGTCCTCAGAGATGAGTCCATGTCAGATCCTCAGTGATGAGTCAGGTCCTCAGTGATGAGTCCATGTCCGGTCCTTAGTGATGAGTCAGGTCCTCAGTGATGAGTCCATGTCAGGTCCTCAGAGATGAGTCCATGTCAGATCCTCAGTGATGAGTCAGGTCCTCAGTGATGAGTCCATGTCAGGTCCTTAGTGATGAGTCAGGTCCTCAGTGATGAGTCCATGTCCGGTCCTCAGTGATGAGTCGGGTCCTCAGTGATGAGTCCATGTCAGATCCTCAGTGATGAGTCAGGTCCTCAGTGATGAGTCCATGTCCGGTCCTCAGTGATGAGTCCATGTCCGGTCCTCAGTGATGAGTCCATGTCAGATCCTCAGTGATGAGTCAGGTCCTCAGTGATGAGTCCATGTCCGGTCCTCAGTGATGAGTCAGGTCCTCAGTGATGAGTCCATGTCAGGTCGTCAGTGATGTGAACACCAAGGAACCTGAAGCGGCTGACTCTCTCCACCGTAGTCCCATTGATGGCGATGGGGGCGTGTCCCGCTCTCTGCTGCTTCCTGTAATCCACAATCAGCTCCTTGGTTTTGCTGACGTTGAGATGCACCAAGATGGCAGGTTTTTTACCTCCCCTCTGTACGCCGTCTCGTCGCCGTCGGTGATCTGGCCGATGGCGGTCGTGTCGTCAGCAAACTTCATGAAATCTGAGACCAGTTAAATACAAAGAAAACTATACTATATATAAACTATACTTTAACTTTTTCGTCAACAACAACATTTGCTACTACTACACTGATGAACAATCGAATCAAATGAGAAATGATCAATCATCAATTTTAATAGCTGAAGCTTCTATGCAAACTTTAACAACATCAGAGAATATTTACATACATTTACTAATCCATTCAACATAATTGCTATTTCTGAAACATGGATCGACAACGAAAAGGACATAGACTTTGAGCTGGATGGATATGAGCTCAGATCCAAAAATAGACCAAATAAGGGAGGAGGAGGAGCTGCCATCTATGTGGATACAACTCTGCACTTTAGTGTGGTGGACAGTATGACAACTGTGGTTGACAACCTATTAGAAAGTATAACGATTGAAATCTACAAGGAAAAAAATAAAAATGTCATAAGCTGTATATATATATATTAGTGGTGCACGATAATTATCGGCCCGATAATTATCGGTCCGATATTAGGAATTATGACGTCATCCCGATAAACCCGATAAAAGTATTAATAGCCCCGATAATATACAATATATTTTTTAGGGTAAAAAAAAGAAAAAAATCCTGCGGTGTGGGTGGATTGGGATGAGGGGCGCTTGTTTTTCACTCGGCTCCTCCCGTTTTGCCAGTACTGTGGTATTAGTGGTTTAGGAAGAGGGGAGTTTTTCACAAATCCAGCGCTCCCTAACTCATGCCTGGCTGTGACGTAAATGGTATGCGGCCGTGAAGCCAGGACAGTAAACAAACATGTCGTCGGTAGTATGGGACTATTTCAAAGTTTCAGAGTTAGATAGTTCGCTTGCTATTTGTATTAACAAATGCAATGCAGAAGTTCCACGAGGAGGGAAAAAGGCAACGAGCTATAATACTTCCAACCTGATTAGTCACCTGAAACATCGCCATCGCTACGATGGTGTGTTCAAAGCGTACAAAGACGCCTGCGCTGCTAAACTAGCGGCGAATCCAAAGCCAGCTGCAAAGGCACCGGGGCTTTTACCTATCGACGAGGCTTTTGAAAAAGGCAAGAAGTTTGCCAGAGACGACCCCAGGGCTAAAACGATCTCTAACTTCATCATAGAAATGATGGCGCTTGACGACCAGCCCTTCTCCCTCGTCGAAGATAAAGGATTCAGTCGGCTAGTTCATCATTTAATCAGGTGTGCAAAAACTACAGGTACATTTAATATATATATATTTATATTATTATCGGGTATCGGTCTTGAGAAGCAGGAAGTTATCGGTATCGGTTTAAAAAAACCAATATCGTGCACCCCTAATATATATATATATATATATATATATATATATATATATATATATATATATATATATATATATATATATATATATATATATATATATATATATATATATATATATATATATATATATATATATATATATATATATATATAATATATATATATATATATATATATATATATATATATATATATTAGGGGTGCACGATATTGTTTTTTTTAATATAGGATGCCAGGTTCAAGCATTGACACTTTCACAGACTGGATGGAGGGCATGTTTTCTAAAATAAATAACAAAGCTATCTTCATATGTGGAGATGTTAATATTAACCTGTTTAATCCTAACAAGCACAACACTACTGATGAATTTATCAATACAATGTATAGTCTGAGCCTATTTCTGAAAATAACTAGACCCAGAAGAGTGACATCCCATTGTGCCACCCTAATAGATAATATATTTAACAATGACATTTAAAACCACACAGTAAGTGGCTTATTAATCAATGATATCAGTGATCACTTGCCAGTGTTCACAGTCTATGATAGCAACTACAGGAAAAATAAGCCAAACACAGAAAAAGGATACAGACCGATGCGATCAGAGGAATCCATCAACGCACTGAAAAATGAATTGCTGGAACGGAATTGGGAGACACTTTACCAAGAAAGAGTCATTGATACTGCTTATGAAACCTTTCTAAGGATAGTTAGGTCATTATATGACAAAAACTGCCCACTTAAAGAATACAGCAGAAAACAAAAATATATTCATTGTCCATGGATCACAAAGGGATTACAAAATTCCTGCATAAAGAAAAATACACTATATCGGGACTTCATTAAACAAATAACTCAAAGTGCAGAGGATACATATAAAAAATAAGTTGACTAATATTATAAGAACAAGCAAGAAAGACTATTGTAAGGAATTAATAGATAAAAACAAAAGCAATATTAAAGGAATATGGGATATACTTAACAGTATTGTAAGAAATAACTCTAAACAGAAAGGATATCCTGAGTATTTTACTGATAACTATAATGAAAAGTATAATGTAAATAATGTAGCTAACAACTTCAATCAATTCTTTGTGAATGTTGGACCCGATTTGGCGGGAAAAATCCCTGATCCAGGGACAACTGGGGAACATCAAGACGATGTATTGGAGAGAAATTCCTGCTCAATGTTCATTAAACCAGTTGATGAAAGAGATATTAGATATTGTTAAAAAATGTACTCTATCTACTGATTATAATGACATTGATATGACATTAGTAAAAATGGTCATTGGGGGGATTTCTAAACCATTAACGTACATCTGTGTATCTGTCATTCCAAATCGGTACTTGTCCAAACAAAATGAAAATAGCTAAAGTCATACCTGTATACAAAACTGGGAACAAGCATCACTTCACGAACTACAGACCTATCTCTTTACTTCCCCAATTCTCAAAAATACTAGAACAAGTATTCAACAACAGACTGGACGCATTCATAGAAAAGCTCAAATTAATCACGGACAGTCAATACGGATTCAGATCAAACAGATCAACATCACTGGCAATTATGGAATCAATTGAGGATATCACAGATGCCCTTGAACACAACAAATATGCAGTAGGGATTTTTATAGATATTAAAAAAGCTTTTGACACAATCGACCATGACATCCTAGTATATCAATTAGAAAGGTATGGTATCAGGGGTATAGTTTTAGACTGGATTAAAAGCTATTTAAGCAATAGACGGCAGTATGTAAATATGGGAAATGACTGTTCTTCATGTTTGGACATTGCTTGTGGTGTCCACCACAGTGTTGGGTCCTAAATTGTTTATACTGTAAATCAAAGACATCTGTAGAGTATCCAATGTACTGAGGCTAGTTTTGTTTGCTGACGATACAAATATATTCTGTTCTGGGGAGGATTTAGAACAGCTAGTGGAGAACATAGAAAATGAAATGCACAAATTAAAAACATGGTTTGACAAAAATAAACTATCATTAAACTTGAATAAAACAAAATGAATGCTGTTCGGTAAACATAGAAGAAAAATACAAATGCAAATAAAAATAGATGGGGTTGAAATTGAAAAAGTCCATGAAATTAAATGTCTTAGGGTAATAATAGATGACACAATACGTTGGACATTACACATAAAACATGTACAATCAAAGCTGTCAAGAAGCATTTCCATACTAAACAAAGTAAAACAAGTTCTAGATCAGAAATCACTTCGCATTCTCTACTGTTCACTAGTCTTACCATATCTGACTTACTGTGCTGAAATCTGGGGCAATAACTACAAAAGTTCTATACATGAAGTATCTATTCTACAAAAACAAGCCATACGAATCATTCACAATACCAAATACCTTGATCACACCAACAAATTATTCCTGCAAAATCTTAGGAATTTTAGTCAAAATTGTTAAAATGTACAGACCTGGTAGAATAAAAAGAACGGCACAAATCATGTTTAAGGCAAATAATAACATTTTACCAGGAAACCATCAAAAAGTATTCACTCAACGGGTGGGGGGGGGGGGGGGGCGGGATATAGTTCAATTCAAGACAATTTCAATTCGAAATTCATAGGGTCCGTACAACTAGAATAACTTTTTGTATCTCAGCCTGTGGTGTGAGACTATGGAACAGTGTGAATGTGGAGCTAAAGCGATGTCCAGACATTAACCAGTTCAAGAGGAAATACAGAGAAATTATTTTCTCGAGATACAGGGATGGGGAAGGTGTTTGACTATGTGTATGTAGGTATGTGTGACTATGTAGGTATGTGTGTGTATATGTCAATCAACATGTAAAGCAGATTAATAATAACAATAATAATTAATGATAATTATTACAGATTATAGATTATGAATAAATCATTTAGGGACAAGGGGGTGAGATTAAATAAATTATACTTCTTCTCACTCCTTTTCGAACACTAGATGTGGGACTGTTTACGTTGCTAATGCTGTTGTTGTAAATGTCATTTTTTTATTTCTCTTATATGACTATGCACTGCAACATTTGTTTTGTGTTGTAATTATTTATTTGACTTGTTCAAAATAAAATGTATCAATCAATAACTGTCAGATGTTTTGCAGAAAAAATCACACATATATATATTTATATATAATATATATTTGAAAATAATAATATAGATAACAAAAATTTAAACAATAAATAAAATATGTTTTAAATAATAATAAAGCAGAATAGACCGGCAATGAAACATTTCAACATTTAACAATAGTCAACATTTTGCCAACATTTTGTGCCAAAGATAACATTTATAAAAACTAAAGAAATCTACAAGTTATGTGTGTGCATTTCTACTCTCTCCATTCAAAGTCAGCGATGTTTGTAGTCAATGAAAGCACCTTTGGATTGATCGAGTGCTGTTTTTTGCGGATTGATCTTGAATAGGCATCTGTTAACCTGTTAAGCCCAGCAGCCAGGGCTATACTGTATATGAGGCCCTAAAGTATCTGCTCCATTATCTGTATCAAATGCACACATTGATGCCACCAAATGACGCAATAATAACAGAATGTACTACACATAAATTAATTTACATGTTGTGTAATATACAACATGTATATCCAACCTTCACATTTATATTTTAAATCAACATAATATGAGGCAATCTCAGATCATTTGTAGGGCTGCGCGAGTATGGCCAAACGTATGCGAGTAAATCTCACTGTAAGCCATTTAATTATGACCGATTATAACTCAGCTTTATGCACACACATTTAGCATGGTTTAGACGGGTCGGGGGGTTTGGCGGCACTCTGTGTACACACACATACACACCGCTGCAGACTCTCTGCACGGAGGAGCGGCTGAGTCCGGGCGGTGCTGCAGCTCCTGATCGGAGAGATCTGCTATTTTAAAGTAAAGTCTACACATATCGACCCTAAATATAGCAGGGTTCCCGCGGGGTCTTAAAAAGTGTTAAACGTGATAATCAGAATTTGAGGCCTTAAAGAGTGTTAAATAAGATAAAAAAAATTAGTTCTTAAATATGATTTGAACGGTCTTCAAAATGATCTGATTCGAAAGGTACTTCTGTGTTGCGATCACGTCTAAAATGTGTTTTGGGGGAAATGTCCGGGCAGCAAAGTAACCAGTACGGTAATAGCCTTTCACTTCCCCCCCAACAATTTGTATTGAAATAAATCAACATGGAACCAGTAATCACTAAAAGGTGAAACTTTTGAGCTGTTCCGAGTTTGTTCTAATCCGTCAAAATGACAGACTGCAATATTCAGCTAACGCGACCACTGCCTCCGCGCGACGTTTGGGTCTACGTCAACCCTACAAGCGGAGTTGCTGTGGATGCTAAATACCGTAGCTAAACACCAATCCTACAACAGCAACAATGAAATATTGTAACCAAGGCAGCAGAGCTCAGCAGATAGCTCTTGTCACACATACATGCACAGAGACATATTATTATATTGAAAAAAAATCAATTTTTTTCTTTTTCAATAAAAATGTTTTTTACTCGAAAAATGTTTCTTTATTAAATAATAAATCTGATTTGTACAGCATTTTAGTAGGATAGCAGTATTTTAAAGTGTAAAAAACAAAGTGACAGTAACAGACTAGAACAAGAAAACCAGTGTTTTTGTACCTACTGTACTACCAAACAAAGTAGGCATTTTCTTTGTGCCACTGCATCTCACAAATAAACAAGGACATTTAATAATCAGACCCTGCAATAAAATAAATCAAGTTTCACTTTAGTTTTTCAAGTAACTCAACTCAAACTCACTAGTCACTCACTCAGCATCATCAGACAGGTTTTTAGGAATATGAGAATGTCCACATTTCCAGGTATTTATAAGCTGGGATGTTTGGGCGTTTACAATATCCACTGCTCTGGAAAAAACTATCTCGCTTGGTACTGATGTTGCTGGGACAGCAGTGGTCGCGTTAACCGAATATGTTATTTAACAATGACGGAAAAATCTGAAAGCAGTCTGTCATTTTGACAGATTAGAACAAACTCGGAACAGCGCCAACGTTTCCCCGCAGCGAGGCTCTGGTGTTATGCCGTGTTATGCATGCCCTCCAAAAGGAAATGATATAGTTTCCAAACCGTACTTTGCCGTACAGATCAATACATGTCTGGGAGGTTTTGCTTTACGCTGTGCGCGCTCCCGCGAGGTGCATGCACCCACGGCATAACACCGCCCCCCCGGTTGACAGTTCATGAGCGTGCTCTCTCGTGAACTGTTCAGACCCGACGGGTAATAAGGGATTATGACTGATATTTTACGATCCTGTCTGTCAAAATGACGGATAGTGAAAAAGTCTAACGCCACCTCAGTGGGACGGAGAGATATGCTTTGGCCATGGGTGACAGCAGTGGGTCAAACTGTGCATTGTCTCTCCACCACTTCAAAAACAATACAGTTGTTGCCAAGAAGGTGAGGCTTATTGACAGAGATATAAATATACTGTTGGTACTTGTCAATGTCTCTAGGTGTGTAAATGTAGCCCTGTAAATACAATGTCCTTTTGTGTTCTGTTGTTTTATGTTCATGTTGTAACTAGGGCTGAACGATTAATCGATTTTAAATCGAAATCGCGATTCGAGATGATGCGATTATCAAATCGCAAAGCCTGCGATTTTTTGTAACTTATTATTATTTTTTTACAATTTTTTTTTTTTTCTTCTTGTGTGTCAGTCATCCACACGAAACCGAAGGGCACTTCAGAGACATGTTTTGTATAGATATAGAAATGTTAAAAACCAAAACAATACGGAATTTTAAATAATCCTTTAGGGATGGTCATGATCATCCTTTTGCAATCATCATTTGTTTATAAGATTAATAATTGTTTTTCTTTTTCTTTTGTTTTCTCTGTAATTAGAACTGGATCTGCTGAGGAAGGAGCTGCCATCCACACAGGACCCCCCGTGGTGCTGGAGAAATCTAAACAGCATCAGGGACATCATCCTCCCAAACCTCTGCTTCCTGCCGTCCAGCTGAACAGCAGCTCAGGAAGCTTCAGAGAGAAACAGTGTGTTTAACAGAGACTGAAGCTTCAGAGAGAAACAGTGTGTTTAACAGAGACTGAAGCTTCACAGAGAAACAGTGTGTTTAACAGAGACTGAAGCTTCAGAGAGAAACAGTGTGTTTAACAGAGACTGAGGCTTCAGAGAAACAGTGTGTTTAACAGAGACTGAGGCACACAGAGAAACAGTGTGTTTAACAGAGACTGAAGCACACCGAGAGAAACAGTGTGTTGAACAGGAAGTGGTGATTTAGTAAACATGAGTGTTGTGCTGCTCTCGTTGGTGAAGCAGCGACTCACTGCGGCTGCTGAAGACATCTTTGTTCTGTTTGAAAGAACGATAGCAGAGTACGAGGAGGAACTGTCTCGTTCAAAACAGGAGAACGAGAGACACCGGAAACTGCTGGACGCTGTTTTACAGCCTCAGATCCACAGAGCAGGTCTGTTCTCTCTTTATTAACAAATAAATCAAGGTTTACCCAGATTTGATTACGATCCAATACATCTGAAATATTACTCTACAATATTATTGCCGGAAGAAATACTAAGGATAATTAATAAAATAGAAAATTAAAACAAGAATATAAATTCATGTCTTCTGTCTTTTTAAAAAAAAAGACAGAATTGGTGATTTTATGAACAATTTCACGTGTGTTTCCTGCAGACGTCCAGCAGCAGCTGGTGGTTAAAGAAGAGGTTCCCCCTGAGCAGCAGGAGTGGAGCTCCAGTCTGGATCAGGAGGACCCAGAGCCCCCCACACACATTAAAGCGGAACAGGAGGAACCATGGAGTAGTCAGGAGGGAGAGCAGCATCAAGGGCTGGTGGAGGCTGATATCACCAAGTCCACATACACTCCTGTCCCTGTGAAGAGTGAAGATGATGAAGAGAAACCTCAGTCCTCTCAGCTTCATCAAAGACAAACTGAACACATGGAAACAGAAGCTGATGGAGAGCACTGTGGAGGACCAGAACCAGCCAGGAGCTCAGATCCAGAGAGAAATGTACAACCAGAGACTGAGAACAAACCTGGAGACTTCTCTGAACCTGACACTGAAGACAGGGCTGATTGGAAGGAGACGAGAGAACCAGGTTCAAACTCTCAGAGAAATAAACAAGACCCTGTCAGTGATTCAAGACGTATTGCACGTGAGAAACTATTCAGCTGCTCCGTCTGTGAGAGAAGCTTTGAACAGCGAGGACATTTACAGGACCACATTAGAATCCATACAGGAGAGAAACCATACAGCTGCAGTATTTGTGACAAAAGATTCACCTGGAGTGGTCAGGTCAAAAGCCATAGGTGTGTTGGTCGTCAGTCCTCACAGCTTCATCAAACTCAGACTGAGGAGAACAGAGAGGCAGAGCCTCCAGCCAGCAGCTCAGCTGAACACATGGAAACAGAAGCTGATGGAGAGGACTGTGGAGGACCACAACCAGCCAGGAACTCAGATCCAGAGAGACATTTACAACCAGAGACTGAGGACAACACTCAAGACTCTTCAGAGACTGAAGACAGTGAAGGCGATGCTTTTTGGAAACAGAGCAGTGAAGGCCTGTCAGATTTAAGCTCTTTGAAACATGCATTTTCCTACAGTGGTGAAACATTTAACAGCAATCACCAGGGAGAGGAATTGTTTACGGAAGGTGGAAATCGAAGCCAGCCTATTCCGAACCAGGAGGACCCAGAGCCCCCCCCACACATTAAAGAGGAACTCTGGAGCAGTCAGGAGGGAGAGCAGCTTCCAGGGCTGGAGGAGGCTGATATCACCAAGTTCACATTCACTCCTGTCCCTGTGAAGAGTGAAGATGATGAAGAGAAACCTCAGTCCTCTCAGCTTCATCAAAGACAAACTGAACACCTGGAAACAGAAGCTGATGGAGAGGACTGTGGAGGACCGGAACTAGCCAGGAGCTCAGATCCAGAGAGACATTTACAACCAGAGAATGAGGACAACCCTGGAGACTCTTCTGAACCTGACACTGAAGACAGGGCTGATTGGAAGGAGAACAGAGAACCAGGTTCAAACTCTCAGAGAAATACACAAGACCCTGTCAGTGATTCAAGACGTAGTGCTGGAGAAAAACCATTCAGCTGCTCAGTCTGTAAGAAATATTTTACACAGAGAGGAAATTTAAAGGGCCACATGAGAATCCACACAGGAGAGAAGCCATTCAGCTGCTCAGTGTGTAATAAAGCGTTTGCCCTGAAATCACCTTTAAAACGACACATGAGAAACCACACAGGAGAGAAACCATACAGCTGCAGTGTTTGTGAAAACAGATTTACACAGAGCTATCAGGTCAAAAGACATAAGTGTCTTGGTCGTCAGTCCTCACAGCTTCGTCAAACTCAAACTGAGGAGTACAGAGAGGCAGAGCCTCCAGCCAGCAGCTCAGCTGAACACATGGAAACAGAAGCGGATGGAGAGGACTGTGGAGGACCAGAACCAGCCAGGAACACAGATTCAGAGTGACATTTACAAACAGAGACTGAGGACAGCCCTGGAGACTCTTCTAAACCTTATACTGAAAACAGTGAACACGATGATTTTTGGAAACAGCAGTGAAGGCCTGTCAGATTTAAGCTCTTTGAAACATACATTTTCCTACAGTGGTGAAACATTTAACAGCAATCACCAGGGAGAGGAATTGTTTACAGAAGGTGGAAATCAAAACCAACATATGCCGAATCAGGAGGACCCAGAGCCCCCCCCAACACATTAAAGAGGAACAGGAGGAACTCTGGAGCAGTCAGGAGGGAGAGCAGCTTCAAGGGCTCCAAGCAGCTCAGCCGAACACATGGAAATAGATGCTGATGGAGAGGACTGTGGAGGACCAGGAACTCAGATCCAGAGAGACATTTACAACCAGAGACTGAGGACAACACTGGAGACTCTTCTGAACCTGACACTGAAGACGGAGATTATTGTTGGGTTTAAACTCTTTGGGTAATTCCCAGTAAGTGATATATAATGCGATAACTCGACTGTTTGTGATAAAAGATGTTTGGTCCAAGTAAAGAGAGGACTGTGGAGGACCAGAACCGGCAACATTTATAAACAGAGACTGAGGAGGTTTCCAAATTGGGTTATATAATTAAAACGAAAGTTAATATAATCAAATATAATTTTGTAGAATCCAAAATGTAAAATGCATGATATGTCATGAAGCTCTATACCAGGGATGCCCAACCAGTCTGTAGGAGCCATGATCAATATTGATTGGTTGGCTTGGGTCACATGGGTATGGGTGGCACTCATTATACAATACAACTTTATATATAAAGCACTTTAAACCTCCAGACCAAAGTGCTGTACAGGCAAATAGATAAAAAAAAGCATACAAAAAAAGTAACACAGCTCAGCTCACACCATAAAACAAGTACAAGTAAAAACAAAAAACAATTTAAATGCAAAAAAGCAACACTCTGAAAGATGTTGAAACGCCAAATGTTAAAACGCTAAGGAGAAGAGGTGGGTTTTAAGAAGCTATTTAAAAGCAGGCAGTGTGGAGGCCTGTCTGATCTCCAGGGGCAGAGCGTTCCACAGTTTGGGAGCCGCTACAGAGAAGCAACGGTCCCCTCTGAGCTTTGACCTGGTTTTAGGCACATTCAGGAGCAGTTGGTCCGCTGACCTGAGAGGGCGGTTCGGCGTGTAATGCTGTAGCAGCTCAGCAAGGTATGGTGGGGTCATGCCAGTTAGGGATTTAAAAGTAAATAAAATAATTTTAAAATGGATCCTAAAATAAATTGGCAGCCAGTGGAGAGAAGCTAAAACAGGGGAAATGTGGTCATACTTCCGTGTGCCAGTTAAGAGCCTTGCTGCAGAATTTTGCACCCACTGCAGTCGTGCGAGGGAGGACCCACTGTGTGTGGAAGAGAGGGTGACACCGGGCCGTTGTACTTTTTTGTTGACCGCAAGATTACAATTGCTTTGATTATAACAGTGTATATGTCTGAGAACCGAGTTTTTTCATTAAACTACCGTACTACGAAACAGCGCTTTGATCTCAGAAAGTACTTTTTTAGCGTGTCATACAACAGCAAACAGGCCCGGCCTTAGCCTCTCAGCAACTTAGTTTGTTTCCTGCTGTTGCTATATTTTGTCAACAAAAAAACAACAAGCACAAAAGGCGTAAGGTGATCATCATCAAACAGCGCATGGATTAAGGATCTATTGGATGAGAATGGAGATATGGAAATAATTCACTGAGGTAAGCACTGGCTGTTAATAGAGACTGCAGTTTGGAAGCCGCATTCAACGCGGATCACAGCCAGGTAAACCTTACCGCTGAATGTGCACATATTCACCGCTGTGTATCTCCGCATAACTCCGCTCTGTCACATGGAAGTCGCGCTGCTCTGTTGATGTGGCCATGTGGAAATGTGATGCTTTGAAGGAATTGTCTTCCGATCTTTGAGTGTGTTGCAATCAGACGAATGCACTGAGGAAGCTTGAATAATCTGACAGAGAAAATGAGTCAAATAAATGTTGACGTTGAAGGTGTTGAAATGGACTATGGGAAAAGAGAACGCACACTCACTGCGAAGGCATCGATAAATAACATCGAAAAACTTCAACGGGAACGTAAAACCAGTGTGAACAAAATAAAAGCACTCATACCAGAAATAAAAGGACACATGAGAGAAAGGGGAAATGCCTCACGTGTGCAAACTCATTTAGATAAATTAATTCAACTGGGTGAAAAAGCCATTATTTCACATGAAATGTTGATTCCTTTACTCCCAGAGGGTTTTTCAGGTTTCAGGCTCGAAAATGCCACTAACACAACAAAGACTATATCTTCACTTCTAAAAGGGGTAAATTAATAATCTTTTCTCTCAAAGCAAGGTTACATCTGTGAGTTGGATGTAGAAGTGTCAGAATCAATATAGATGTTTTTATTTTAAAGTAAATTCAGATGGAACATAGTAAAAACATGTAAATTCTAATGTCCGCCTAAAACAAAACCATTACTTATAGTAAAAACCACCCTTGAATGATGGGTTAGTAGACTAAAAGCTTTAGGAATCCAAACTATAACATATAAGTACCCTGTATCAAGATTGATGCAAAACAAGTGAAATCTGACCTTTTTAGAGAGATTTAGAAAAATAAGGTCCAGGCGGACTCACCTCTGGGTAATTTGGGAACCATCAGTTCCATTTGAACTTTTTCACTGTAAAAATCATTTTATTACTTTGAAACAAGGCAAGTTTATTTATATAGCACTTATAGGCCCCACGGACCGAAATCGCGTCATTTGCAGGAAACAACGTCTAAGGAACCCTAATATTTAATAAACTATGAATATTTTATATCCATATAATGGAAAAAAACTCATTTAACTGATCTTTTTCATTTATTTTTTCAAAAAAAACACAATGCTAACAGTGAGCATCTGAATTAGCCCCGAGCGAAAAATGCTAACCTATTACTGCACCGAAAATCACTCCTAGCTCCCTTATTACTTATCCTAGCTGCACATCCAACACATCGTTTTTGATCGTAAAGACACAGAATCTAACGGTGCCCACCTCAACACTGAAAGATACAAACTTGCGACGTTATCAACAAAAACGTACATCAAAACAAGTGGAGCTAGGTACTAGCATGCGCTAGGCTAATGGCTTACCTTCCTCTTTGCCTGGTCTAAACTGGTCTTCAATGGCATTAAAACGATAAAAACGATGATGTAGTTAATCCATAGGTTAATATCCAATGTGGCTGTGTCCCCTTTGAAATGTTCTGATAATCTATAAGCAATAAAACTGCAATTCCGTTATCTGCTGTCCGCTCTGTGCTCCGTGTGCTCTGGGTTCTGCTGTAATGCCTGCTGTTACGTAGTAAACAATAAATGAAGCCGCCTGCGTAAAGTACTTAAACTGGCTGGCATTCTTTATACTTTACGCAGGACCATATCTCTGGAACCCATTGGTCGATTCGTGTGATTTACACCTTTTTCTTAACCATCAGAACCAATAGAATCGATGGGCAGTTCCCAAATCAACGTAAACATTACCATAGCGGACGTAATAGAGAAGCGAACAAAGCATATCTGAAAGTGCACGCCTGGACGGCGAAACTTTATACCCAGTATATTGCCATAAATATGATGAAGGATTATCAGTCAAAATTTCTACGTGACACAAAGACATTGGATTAACCTTGAGCGGCGTTTTTATTCCGGTGAACACAACTTTTGATCACAAATCAAAAAAGGTAAGACGAAATTATTGTAATATTTTTTTAAACCGGATGTTGTTTACTTTCTCTTTTCTGGCTGATAGCTCCGCAATTCGGGGTCCTACAGTGATGATATTACATGTGTGGAATCTGTGGAGTCTCAGCTTTAAATCGTATATCTTGTTTGTGCAGTTACGATAAGTAATAAGGGCATTTCTACCGTGAGTGCTGTGCAAAATCCGTTAGCATTAGTTAGCATTTTTTCGCTCCATGGTAATTCAAAGGCTTGGTATTACTCTTGTGTTTCTTTTAGCTAAAAATGGTTCACATTGTCAGTTAGCGGAGTTTCTTAGTGTTAAAAGGGTATGGAACATTAATAGTTTCATAAATGTTAAGAAGCCCTGAGACATAGTCTCGTAAAAAAACTGTGGGGGGGGGGTCCCCTGGGGGGACCCTCGGGCTTAAGAGGTTAAAAGAGCCACAAGAGGATTCTGCCCCAATAACTGCTGCTGTGCTGGATATTCCAACTACAGATGACATGCAAGAGGATGTACAACCAAGTGACAGTGTGTCAAACGTGGAAATCGGAAGAAGAGCAACCCGATCACAAAATTCTGCTTTGGGGAAAAAGTCTGCATGCCGTAAAACAGAGGCTGACTTGGCAGCTTTAATGGCAAGAAATAAACTATTAAAGGACAAACATGAACTGGAGGAAGAGGAGGAGCGAATAAGGAGGAGAAAGGAGCAACTTCAGATGGAGGAGGATATTGCAGCACACATTGCTAAATTAGATGTGTTGCAAACAGGGAGCATCCCAAGTGGGAAAAGTTAAAAAACAAGGCATTCGGATGGAATGAACTCTTACATTGAACAAAGAAACCTTAAACCACAAGTCCTCTACACTGCTAAGGACAATATAAATGCTCCACAAATGTTGCTAAACCAAAGGGAGGCTAGCAATGACTACTTGGATCCAACAACATGGCCTAATAAGAACATTTCACCTTGGTTCCTTTCCTCAGAGCCAGTATCCCATACAAAATCCACTTTGAAAACACAAATGAATTATGGAGATAGCTTGAACGCAAGTGAAGATCAAAACAACATACTGGGCATTATGAGAAAACAAAATGAAATAACCACACTGTTCATACAACAGCAATGCCTTTCATCCTTGCCAAAGAGAGATATTCCAGTTTTTGATGGCGACCCGTTAAAATATCACACATTTATGAAGGCTTTTGAGAATGGTGTTGAGAAAAACACAAACAGCTACAGTGACCGACTCTATTTTCTGGAGCAGTACACGCAGGGTCATCCCAGAGGACTTGTTGGAAGTTGCCAGCACATGGATCCAGAGAGGGGATATGTCAAGGCTAAAGCTCTAATCCAGGAGCAGTTTGGAAATGAGCAGAAAGTGGCATCTGCATATTTGCAAAAGGCTCTTTCATGGCCTCCTATAAGAACCGAGGAAGTCAAGACTCTGCAAGACTACAGTTCTTCCTTAGAGCATGTGCAAACGCAATGGAGGAGGTGCAGTATTTGCATGAGCTTGACATGGCTGCGAATATGATGATCATAATAAGAAAGTTACCTTACCATTTCAGAGACAAGTGGAGAACTTTAGCCTGTGAGCTGCAGGAGAGGAACAGCCGCAGAGCAACATTCTTTGACATCACACACTTCATTGAGAGACAAGTTAAAATCTTAACCGACCCAGTGTTTGGAAACATTCAAGATGCTCCCTTCATAACAACAAATACTGCTTTAAACAGATCACAGCCTCGCTCACATTTTGTAGGAACTAGCTTTGCCACCACTGTAGCTCTTGTAGAAAAAGAAACCCAGACAGATACTGAAGGGAAGGAACACATTCTGACAAAATGGAGGACATGTCTGTGCTGCAGAGGAGGTCACACCTTGGACACGTGCCATCAGCTTGAAAAAGGAACACACAAAGAGAAGATAGGCTTCTTGATGGAAAAAGGTGTCTGTTTGTGCGTGGGGCACATTAGCAGAAATTGCAATAAGCAAATTTCCTGTTCAAAATGTGGCTTCAAACATCCAACCATACTTCACATCCCTTCCAATGAAGCAAGACACAATCCTGCTCAAGCCAAGAATAGAATCAGAGCGATCAGTGGACAGCGCACTGGTTTCAAGTGGCCTTACAGGGGCTAGTGATGACAATTGCAAACTTCCCATAGTTCCAGTGCAAGTCAAGTCAACGAAGGGCAGCAAGATTGTCACCACCTATGCTTTCTTGGACCCAGGAAGTACATCAGTGTTTTGTACAGAGGATTTGATGCACGAGCTCGGCCTAACTGGAAAGAAGGCGCAGATTCGTTTACGAACCATGGGCCAAGAAAGGGTCGTAAATAGCCATATTGTGTTCGGACTAAGGTGGCTGGCTTAAAAAATGACAATTTATTTGAACTGCCACAAAGCTACACCCAGGAGTGCATGCCTGCCAGCAGTGGGAACATTCCTAGACAAGCAGACCTACAGAGATGGCCTCATCTGAAAAATGTTAATTTGCCTGAAATAAATGCAGGGATTGGACTGTTGATAGGAACCAATGTTGCTAAGGCCTTGGAACCATTGGAAGTCATACGCAGTGTGGATGACGGACCCTATGCAAGCAGGACAATCCTAGGCTGGATAGCGAATGGACCACTAGAAGGAGTGAGTGGGAATGCAATGGACTTTGACAAACCAGAAGTATCTGTGAACAGAATCTCAGTTGTGAATTTGGATGGACCTTGGCAACAGCAGTTCAGCGCAGACTTCCCTGAATGCAGATTGGAGGAACAAGCTGGAATGTCAAGAGAGGATCTCAAGTTTAAGAAGTTTGCGAAGATAGTGTTTTTTCAGCAAGAGCAGGAGTCAAGGAAGAAGTGTAAAAAGAAAAGTTTTAAAGATGAGAAGAAGCCTCATCTCAAATCCCAACAAAAGCCCTCTCCTTCAACGGCTGCTCAGAAAGGCCCCCGCTGCAAACAAAGAAATGGAGAACAGGATGAAGTGGACAAGGCCGAAGGACTCAGAGTCAAAGACGACGAGGACATGCTGCGCTCCTCGTTAAGAAAGGAGTGGGGCGATCAAAGCGAGAATATCGTGGCGAAGATGCAGAAACGGCAGGAAGAGACGGAAGAACATCCAACATCAGTGACATCTTTTCCACACTATTGACTCTTTTCGACTGACTTAAAGGACACTAAGGATTATCTTTGACTGAGCCTAGGTGGTGGTACATTTTGGCCTAACTGACTTGTGACTCGTACACAGAAAAGAAGAAGGAAAACTACACATACATGAACTGCAACTGCATGGACTTGATTACTAAGCTATAATTGTCACATGTCTCCCATTTGAATTGTTAGTAATTATTATGTATACTATCCTAATAATTAGAGGCTGGTGTGTAGGAGCCATGATCACTGTTGATTGGTTGGCTTGTGTCACATGGGTATGGATGGCACTCATTATAATCCTGTTCACCTGTGTGAGGTGTGGGTGTGTGGAAGAGAGGGTGACACGGGGCTGTTGTACTTTTTTGTTGACCGCAATATTACAATTGCTTTGATTAGAACAGTGTATATGTCTGAGAACCGAGTTTTTTCATTAAACTACCATACTACGAAACAGAGCTTCAGATCCCAGGGAGTACTTTTTTAGCGTGTCATACAACAGCAAACAGGCCCGGCCTCAGCCTCTCAGCGACTTAGTTTGTTTCCTGCTGTCGCTACACAGTCGATCGCGAGATGTGTCTAAAAATAGAACAACAATATTCTGTTTTATCGTTAACGTCCTAGGCTATAACATAATCTTCCTGTGCCAGAATAATGCACTTGAACGCATCAAAGCTTTGTGATTGGCCGGCGTGACCCCATGTGTCGGGGCGTGGCTGGTGGGCAGTGCACTAGTTAGCTGACGTTGTCCGTGTCTGTCACTACCCGATCTGCCGCCCTGCCCTATCTGCAGTGTGCATGTGCAAGATGGTCCGCCATATTTGACAACTACATACGGCAACTCAAGTAGGACACTTGACAGTGGCTTTTGGCAAAGCTCAAAAATAAAACTCGAGAGAGATGAGTTATTGTTATTACAACGTGACTTCACTATTATTTAACAACTCTTTTTATTGGGTTCTTTTATTTGGGGTTAAGTACATTGTCTTCAGTTAAATACTTGTATGTGTGTAGATTAGAAAGAGGTAAGATAAAGGATCTGCAGTATTCATCGTACAAAGGTCAGTTTTATACAAGTAGAAGTGTGTATTTACCTGGTAGTAGGCTGTCAGTAATGGCTACGCCTCTCTATTTGGACTGGTAGATCTCGGCAGACTGGCAACTTTAAAAGTAGCTCTCGGTTCAAAAAAGGTTGGGCACCCCTGCTCTATACTTATATACTAAATGTATACAGTTTGTTAAACTGACGTGAAAGAGTGTAAGGTCTGATATAGTTTATCACTAAAGGTGTCACTATTCAGCAGAGGGAAGACACCCTAACCCCCAGTTTCCACCGGGTCCGTCTGCATCGCGGCGTCCGCAAGGATCGCGGCCACTCTAGTCAATGGGTGCTATTCCACCAGACGCGCCGCGTTACGGCTCAGAAGCGTCCCAGAAGCGTCTCGCCGCTGGGCTCCGCTCGAAATAGGATTGAAGTCTATTTTTCGACGCGACGCAGCCGTAAGGTAATGTCGGGCAGGCAGGAAGTGGAACGTTCAGAGCATATATATATATATATACACACACACACACACACACACACAAACTCAAACTCATTTTGCAGACCCTATCCCTCCGTAGTCGTTCAAGTAGGAGGAGAAATGCCAGCGTTCTCCTCTGGTTTACAGGCCCTTACTCTCACAGCAGGAGGCCCCTGACTCAATGGGATATTACTGTAAGCTTTAGTTTGGTCTTTGAGGCAAGTCGGGACATGTCCAGTCTCACACCGGGAAGCAATGACTCTTCTTAACATACATGGGTCTGTTGGTGTGTATTCGCTTCTGCTTCTGCTGGTATGATATAAAAGCAGCAGCTGAGAGAGGAAAAAAGGTCTTTGGGTTCTTAACTGGGAATCTCTCCCTAGACGTTATTTACCCACTGTCATCATGAGGACATTTCTCTGGAGATATGCAGGGGGTTTTAACAGAAAGGAAAACATGCTAACCGGTAAATTAATCATTAATACCAGAGAGTAAGACATTGTATAACTGTCACATTGTAACCAGATAAAGTAAAAAACTGTGTTAAAGTGTGGACCATTTCTTAAAATAAAACCATCCCACCCATTTGGACTGGGGTGACCTAAATGAATTATACGCTGTCCTCTTCTGATTTAGGGTAAGATTGCACGACTGCCACACTAGGTAGGGTCACACCTCATTATTACAGATACTAGAATCCGGGATCGCTGCAGCAAGATGTTGGAGATCTTCTACCAGTCTGTTGTTGGAGATCTTCTACCAGTCTATCGTTGGAGATCTTCTACCAGTCTGTCGTTGGAGATCTTCTACCAGTCTGTCGTTGGAGATCTTCTACCAGTCTGTCGTTGGAGATCTTCTACCAGTCTGTCGTTGGAGATCTTCTACCAGTCTGTCGTTGGAGATCTTCTACCAGTCTGTTGTTGGAGATCTTCTACCAGTCTGTTGTTGCCACTCTTCTTTGATGTGGCTTCTCGTTGGATAACTGGACTTAAACTCACAATGTAAAATATATTTGTTTAAATCTATATCTTAATTGTCCCAATATACATGGCATTAACATGCTCTTTACAAACAACATAATAATCATGCAACGAAAGGCCGGCAAGGCAATAACAACAAATAAATAAATAAAAGGATAGGGATATGTCGTCTTGTTATTATAGTCTTGAAGATACATGTATCTGTTAGCTATTGTTCCAGTCAAATGTCTTTGTTTTGTACGTGGCCACGTATTAATAATGCGTGGCCACGAATTAATAATGCGTGGCCACGAATTAGTTATTACGTTCCCACGCATTAGTAATACGTGGGAACACAATAATTATTACGCAATAACTAAATCCAGATAGTCTATAGAAACTGATGACTGAGTAACAACAAGTCGAGTAAAGTTGGAACGATATTGGCAGATTCAGATTTCACCGATCAATAACTCATGAAAAAAACGTTGTTCAGACACAAATGACGTCTCCTAAGTACCGTGGTAAGGTTGACAACGAACTACAATCACATTTTGATCAAAAAAAGCCAATACGTGCTGTCCTCCAAACTGGAGACATTACATTGGTCTCTATCTGCAGCCGGAGAAGAAATGAGTGCTCGGGGACCGTCTGCAAAGTGCAACTCCGAAAAAAGAGAATACAATAATATTCAATCACTTCACTATTATACAGTATATTTGCAGACGGTCCCTGAGCACTCGTTTGTTCTCCGGCTGCAGATAGAGACCAATGTAATGTGTCCAGCTCGGAGCGAGGACGGCGCATATTGGCTTTTTTTTATCAACATGTGATTGTAGTTCGTTGTCAACCTTACCACGGTACCTAGGAGACGTAATTTGTGTCTGAGTAACGTTTTGTTCATGAGTTATTGATCCGTGAAATCCGAATCTGCCAATATCGTTCTAACTTTACTCAACTACGTTTCAAACCGTGCATTTTCAGCAGCCGAATCAAGTGCCTTTTGCTAAGGATGACACTGTGCTTAACTGCAAGGGATTGCAGAATATCATTATAATTCATACCCAAATGAAAATAAAATGAAATCAAATCAAAATGATCCATGCTTCGCGATAATAGCCGTAGCCTACGGTACAGAGTTTAGCTAGTGTTGTCACTCAGTCATCAGTTTCTATAGACTATCTGGATTTATTATTGCGTAATAATTATTGTGTTCCCACAAATTACTAATGCGTGGGAACGTAATAACTAA
Source organism: Pogonophryne albipinna (assembly GCA_028583405.1). Classification (NCBI taxonomy): domain Eukaryota; kingdom Metazoa; phylum Chordata; class Actinopteri; order Perciformes; family Artedidraconidae; genus Pogonophryne; species Pogonophryne albipinna. The sequence goes on from CM053243.1 coordinate 3,889,402, forward strand.
TACGTGGCCACGTATTAATATTTTTCTCACCAATGTCACCAGGGGGGCTCCGTAGTTTTGAGTCCAATGTTCCCACTTTCTGTTGAGTTTCTTGTAATCTCAATTTATGAATCAGTTGTTCCATCAAAAAGATTTCTTTCACGATTGTTACCCATTGGTTTTTCGTTGGTGGTGCTTCCTCACCCCAGATGTCCTAGTATTAGCTTTCTTACTGGATGTTAGCAGAATTTTGATCAACTATATGTCACTTGCAATAATTTCCTCAGTGAATTTACATAGAGTACCAAACTAGTTTTAGAAACCTTATACCCTATGATTTGACATATTTCCTCACATATCATTCCCCAAAACAAAATTACAGTTGTTTTCAGTTGCTAACACATAATCTCACATGAAGCAAAATGTTTTAATCTCACACTCAAAGAGCAAAACCTCAGCTCAAATCTCCCAAACTCTTAACACATTTTCAGCTCTGCACCAAATGTGCAATTCAAAAACCTCCCCACAATCTAAAAAGGTTTTTAAAACAATAAATAGAGGTTTCAGTCTGTGACAGTCCAGAAGGCAGTGTGTGATTGTCTCTTTGTCGGTGCAGTACGGACACTCGGAAGACACGGTGGGATTTATTTTCGACACAAAGGCATTAACGCCCAGAGCCCCGTGGAGGATCCTCCAGGATCCCCCTCGCAGGAAGTCGAAAGGTGAGCATCCGGGCCAGGCCCATCCCCCACATATACTAATTTAGCAGACCCCCCTCCTTCATCACAACACCTCCACTACGATACGCACAATGGACGACGAGGTTTTCATCATGGAAGTGGAAAAACACACTATTTTATATGATGTAACCAATGCTTACTACAAGGACAACATCAGAAAGGACAAGGCCTGGTTTTTAGTCGCTGCAGTTTGTGGAGTGGAAGGTAACAACTACATATTAATGTTTTAAAGTTAATTAATACTTGTAGGTACAGTGCAGAGCCATTCAATAAACACAATTTAAACAGACACAAAAATAAAACATTTAACTACGTAGCCTACTTACTTTCTTGTAGAAGTACAAATGTCCAGGATGCCCGAATCAATAACAAAACTGCGAGCCTGCACGCACGACGCTACGCTTCTGAAATGCGTCCGGTGGGTTATGGCGCTAGAGGAGGTCAGACCAAAACCGCGGCGCAGCCGTGACGCGGCGCAGCGCGGCGCAGACGGACCCGGTGGAAACTGAAATCGGGAGCATTTCAAAAAAAATGTGGAAACGAATGAAAGTCCTATGGACCCAAACGTGAATGAACGTGAAGTGCCCGTGGAAAATGCTGACGTCAGACCAAAAAGAACAATAAGACCTACAGAAAAGGCTTTAGAAGATAAGCTGGTGCAGTTAATTAAAAAAAGGAGAGCGAAATTGGGTCAAGTCTCAAGGAAAAAAAATGAGATTGATTCACTCATGATTGATTATGGGAATATCATTGAGATGCAAGGTTGTCGTGGGGTTTTTGAAATACTCTCCAAAGAGTTTTCAAACTCACATTACTCAGTGCAAGAAATGCTGTCGGAGCAAGAACAAGAAAGTGATCATGTTGACTGGTATCTCCCAAAAATTGCATATTTCAATGAGTTTCAAGATGTGATGAAGAAATGGTTAGCTAGAGCTGCCTCCTTTGAGCTTGTGCCTCCTTCTGACCATGGCTCATATACTGCACATACGTCAAGTCCACATAAAGCAATATCAGTGGGCATGATAAGCAAAAAAGGTAAAAGTTCTCGTGGCAGCAATAAATCTTCAACAGCTTCATCAGTAAGAAGAAAGGCAGAGGCAGAAAGAGCTGCGCTCAGATCACGCGCTGCTGCCTTATCACAGAAACACTCACTTGAAAAACAAGAAGCTGACCTGGAAGCAATGAAAGCCAATATCAGAGCTAAAATGGAAAAGCTTGAGCTTCAAACTGATATTGATGCTGCAACAGCCAAAATTAAAATATTGGAAGCTTCTGAGGATGATGACTCTGATCCTGACGCTTGTGTGGGAGAGGAGCAGTATGACACGGGTCAGCCAGATGAAAATGATGATTTCCAGGATGAAGAGAACCAAGGAAAACCTGTGGAGAAGGACAATAAAAAGAGTTTCATATACTCAAATTCAATGAACTCAAATCATGCAGCCCCTAGTGGTCATGTCCAAGTATTACAACCAGGGCCCACAACAAGGACAGCAGCATCAGCACAGCAGCATCACTCCATCCAAGTCAGACAAAGCTCTCGTACAGAAAGCAATGACTTTATTCAAGTAATGCAGCGGCAAAACGAAATCACTGAAATGCTAATGAAGGAGCAATGCTTAACATTACTCCCATCCAGAGAAATACCCATCTTTAAAGGAGATCCATTACAGTACCTTTCATTCATCAGAATGTTCGAGCATACAATAGAAGATAAAACTGACAATTACAAAGACAGGCTGTTCTTTCTAGAGCAGTATACAGAAAGCCAAGCTAAAGACTTGGTCAAAAGTTGCCAATACATGGATTCTAAAAAGGGCTTTTTGGAAGCCAAAAGACTGCTCCAAGAGAACTATGGACATCAACTCTTAATCGCAGCAGCTTGTTTGGACAAAATGTTGAACTGGAATGCCATCAAGAGTGACGATAGAAAAGCACTGCATTCTTATGCTATCTTTCTTCGTGGATGTTGCAACACAATGGAAGATATTGAGTTTTTGGATGAAATGAATAGCACATCAAACATGAGAAATGTGATCATGAAACTCCCATTTAAACTTAGGGAAAAGTGGAGAACAACTGCATATGCATATTATGAACACAATAAGACAAGAGCAAAGTTTCCAATATTGGTCGACTTCATTGAAAAGCATGCACGCATTGTATCAGACCCCATGTTTGGAGACATACGGGATGTCATGCCAAAAAGGGATATTAAAGTGTACAAATCACCCAGCAATAAGCCTGCTCATGGTTATAAGGGAAGTAGTTGTGTTACTGTGACAAGCCCAGGAGTCAATGAAGAGCAAAAACCTTTCCAAAACATCAAATCAGACCATAAAGGCATTACTGTTCAGAAGCGCTGTGTATTTTGTGCAGGAGAACACACCTCTGAAACATGTAAGATGAACAAAACATCTCACAATGAAAAGATTGACTGCTTAAAAGCACAAGGAATTTGCTTTGGCTGTCTAACAAAAGGACATCTAAGCAAAGACTGTCAGAAAAGAATGAAATGTGAAGTTTGTTCAATGAAACACCCAACAATATTGCACATCTACAAGAAAAGGATTGAACAAAAAGACAACTCTGATAAATACACCCAAGCAGCTTCTGTAAGCAGTGCATTAGTCTCTTTAAATGTCAGAAACCACACTGGGGCCGGTGGTCAACAAACCCTACCAATTATCCCAGTTCAAATAAAGTTGTCAAACTCGAACCAGACTGTGCAGACTTACGCATTTATGGATCAGGGAAGCACTGCAAGTTTCTGTACTGAAGCCCTTCAACAAGATTTGCATGCCAAAGCCAAGAGAACAAAAATTCTCTTAAAAACAATGGGTCAGGAGAACATGATTAACACTTCCTTTGTCAAAGGTCTTGAAGTGAGTTGCATCGAAGGCAATGATTTTTATCAGCTGCCTAAAGTCTACACACAAGAGGAAATTCCTGCTGGAAAAGAGCACATTCCCACTCAAGAGACCATAAATCAATGGAAATATCTAAGAGAGGTTAAGTTGCCTGAATTGGATTGTGAAATCGGGTTGCTTATAGGAACAAATGCACCAAAGCTAATGGAGCCGTGGAAAATAATAAACAGTCAAAATGGAGGACCCTTTGCTGTTAAGACAGTCCTAGGTTGGGTTGTGAATGGACTGAATCAGGAAACCACTCAATCTGAGAATACTTCATGTGCTGTTGTTAATCGGATATCAGTGACAGATTTAGGTGAGCTGCTGGTGCAGCAATACAATCATGACTTTCCAGAGAAAGGTTGTGATGAGAAGAAAGGATATCAGTTGAAGACACAACAATTTGTAAAGATCATGTCAGATTCAGCTCAAATCAAAGATGGACATTATCAGCTTGAACTTCCATTCAAACAGAAGAATATCACGATGCCAAACAATCGCAAACTTGCAGAGCAGAGAGCAGAATCATTAAAAAGACAATTCAAAAGGAACAAAGTTTTCCATGATGAATATAAAACATTCTTGGAGGCTGTGATAGAAAAAGGTCACGCTCAGCTACTGCCCCAAGAGCAACTAACCATCATGCAACGCACTAGCAAGACGTTGATCGCTGTCACTACCCGATCTGCAGCTCTGCCCGATCTGCAGTGCGCATGTGCGAGATGGTCCGCCATATTGGACAACACTGGACGGCAACCCAAGTAGGACAACATTGACACAGTGGCTTTTGGCAAAGCTCAAAAGGAAAACTCGAGAGAGATGAGTTATTGTTATTACAACATGACTTCAGTATTATTTAACAACTCTTTTTATTGGGTTCTTTTATTTGGGGTTAAGTACATTGTCAGAATAAGTGAGAAATGGATTTAACTTCTGTTAGACAGCTATATGCCATACATTTTTGCATACATTCACAGTACATATTTATTCAGTATGATAGCTGTCTAACAGAAGTTAAATTCATTTCATTTTGGTTGACATTAAACATTAAAAAGACAAGGCAGTTCAGAGAGAATCAAAGGAAGGCTTTGCATGACATTCTTCTGGACGTGGTGATAGTGAGGGTAGCAAATCGTTTTGTTGACAAGACAGTTGTGACGGCCATCTTGGTGACGTGTGTTGTTCTGCTAGACCGGAGATGTAGTTCATTCAGCGTTTCACAAACAAATGTGTTACTTCACAGTTTTACGACACGTTTTCTTTTTTTTTGACTTGCAAAATTATCTTTTAAATTGACAAATATAATATGTGTAATTCGTGGCACAATTCAAACGTGATCGAAAGATAATCTTTCTCTCTCCATTGACTTCAATACATAATTTTTCCGAAATAAGGTCCCATGGAGGTCCCCCGGAAGGGGAGGGATTTCGCCACTCTATAGGAAGAAAAAGCCCTGCCTAGCAGTTGGCACATTTAATAAAACCACAGCATTCGATCTCAGGCAGTAGCCACTTACAATTTTCCGTGAGATCAGGGAGCAGATATAAGATGGAAGTTTCCCTAACATGGCTTTGTATATAAAAATGTACCAGTGACTGAGCCTCCGTACAGTTAGTGAAAGCAAACCAGCCCTTGCATACAGGGTACAGTGATGGGTTAATGCTTTACAGTTTGTCACAAATCTCAGTGCGCTGTGATACGCAGCATCTAACTTGACCAGGCAATGGGCAGGTGCATTCATATAGATCAGATCACCATAGTCCAGCACAGGTAAAAAGGTCACAGAGCCTTTTCCTGGCCTCAAGCGAGAAACAGGACTTGTTCCTGTAGAAGAAACCTAGCCTAACCCTCAGCTTTTTAAGCAGATTATTGACCTGAGGTTTAAAAGAGAGACAATCATCAAGCCAGATGCCAAGGTATTTGTAACGGGTAACCACTTCTAGTTTTATTCCTTGCCTAGTTACAATATCCTAAGCTGTCTCTGGTGTCTTTTTAGCTTTTGAAAAGAGCATTACCTTGGTTTTTATCAACATTTAAAAGAAGCTTTAGTTCAGAGAGCTGAGTCTGAATAATGTTAAAAACCCTTTCATGCATGAATTATGAAAGCCTCAGTCAGGATTTTTTTACCAAGTGTTTTTATTGCTCTTGGGGCATGAAAAACAAGATTTGAACTTTAGTTTTTTTTAAATCTAGTTTTTTCAAATAGATTTTTATATGTCCACTCAGGTGGACAGTATGCGTTCAGGGTTTGAACTGAAGAGATGTACATTTTGAAAAAATTATAAATAAAGATGTGCAAACTTAAAATTACATTATAATAACATAAGTATATTGATTTACGGCCCAAAAAGATATTGCAGATGAAGTATTTTCAAGAATAACCAGGGCCAGGGGCCAATTTGAGGCCCCACGCACAGTTATTTGATGAGTGCTAGTGGAGCCTCGCAGCGGCGAAACCGTACCGCGCCCCCCTAATTGCGCCACATAAGCGCATAGGTGCGCCTCAGATGAGGCCCCCCTCCGCAAGGTGTGGCCCCCTCCACAAGGTGAGGCCCCACACAGTCTGCATGGTCTGCCTGTAGGGAGGGACGGCCCTGGGAACAACAGCAGCAGTACCAGTATGAATTGTAGTTGAAATATAGCCAGTATGACGTCCACTGTAGTGGACAGATGGTTAACCATGATTTCCTGCAAACATAAAATCAATACTTTGATAATTTATGAATTCTATGATTCCTTAGTTGTTACTAGATGTCACCACATGTTTTATACCTGCAGGGGACGCTTTCCATAAAAGGATTGGCAAGATATAGATGGGTGACTTGGTCCATGTGGCTTTCTGTCGTCCATCTTGGTTTAGAGACATGTATCATGCACTTACACTGACTTTCCACTGAGTGGCAGTGTATGGGATGATGCAATAGGGTCCTATGTAGTGGCTGATGGTGCAACTGTGCAAAAAAACACAATGCATACAAGAAAACACCTTTTGAATAGCTGTCCACTGTAGTGACCTCTATGCATGAAAGGGTTTTAAAAACAGCTTGCAATTTAACAGCAGCCTCCTGAATGGAGGGACCTGCACAGTACATCACGGTATCATCCGCATAAAAATGTAAAGTTGCTCCATCGACATTTTCACCTAAACTGTTGATGTAGATGGAGAATAAAAGTGGACCTAAAACAGAACCTTGGGGAACACCATTTGTAATGTTTAACCACTCAGAAGACAGCCCATCAAAATGAACACATTGGGACCTTTCAGAGAGGTAGTTCACAAACCACCCACTGCATGGCTGGACATGCCAATACTGAGTAGCCTCTGCTTTAAGATGCGATGATCGACGGTATCAAACGCTTTGGACAGGTCAATAAATAGAGCTGCACAACTCTGCTTATTATCTAAAATACTCGAAATGTCATTTACCACTTTCATTGTGGCAGTGATGGTGCTGTGTTGCTTTCTGAAGCCTGACTGATGTTTAGACAGGATGTCATTTGTACATAAAAACTCCTTTACCTGTTCACTCACTAAGCGTTCAAGAACCTTAGCCAGAACTGACAATTTAGAGATGGGCCTATAATTAAATACTTAAATACTCAGAGATACTGTCTATTTGAGGTTTTTGAAAATGTCCATTTCTAAAACACGTGGATCTCAGAAGCTCCGGTCTCTTTCTTAAAGTTTTCCAGAATGTATTCATATTTTCAGCCTCAGAAGAGAGAACAACATGATGCACCTCCATTACAAATAAACAACACATCAACAGTTGTAAAGAAACATTTACAAGCAAATAGCAACATACAAATAGCAGCACCTTCACCTCTAAAACTACAATACATGTTAATAAAAGCACCGAATAGCAGTCAAAGAGGAACAGGCCTGCGTGTTATTAAGATAACATAAGATGAGATAAGAAGTACTTTATTGATCCCAATTAGGCAAATGTTTGCGTGGCAGCAGCATAAAAAGACAAGACATTGTACATTAGAGAAATGAAAAGACTAGAAATAAACAATCCAACATGTAAATAATACATGCACTTGTTTTGCTGGATAAACTTGTCCTCAAAATATAAATAAAGTTGTATGAAAAGAGGATTAAAAATTTAATTTTAAATATCAAATAGTTGGCGACCCCCCCCCCTCAAATGGCATTTTCCCTGTGTCCTTTCTTCTTGGTGACCAACTTCCATGTGAAATAACATCATTTTATTTGTTATTTTATTTCTATTTATATAAATATTTAGAGAGATTACAAATATATATATCCTGTGTTCCTCTGCTGCCACCTTCAGGATAGCTAGAGTAACATCAGCTCTACTGGACAGCCTCTACCTAAGAAGGTCTGATACAAACACTCTAATTCATGAATGTGATGCAGTGTTAATCAGCACTGTAAAAATCAGAGTTTGATAAAGAATCGTTGATGAATTAGCGTCCCTTCGATTTTGCAAAACATAAAATGTCCTTTTTTTATAAAAAGAAACATCTCTCTCTCTCTCTCTCTCTCTCTTATAACAGCAGGGTGATGCAGAGTGGGGTTGCCTATCCCTTTAAGAGAGAGAGGGAGGTGTGGCGCGTGCATGTGTAGAGCGAGAGTGAGCGAGCGTAGTGTGTGTCCGGAAGAGAGCGGGAGTAGCAGCAGTGATCAGTCTGTCTCCAGTTAGCTGTATAACAAAGTCCTGAGGAAACACAGCGGCCTCCCAAGGAACAGCCTGCCTGTCTGCCTCATTTCAGAGTGGGTTATTGAAGCCGAAGCCTGGTGCTTCAGTCCGGGAAGACTGCAGAGAGTCCTCCTCTGTATTCCTCCACTGCGGTCTGGGAGCAGCATCTATCTCCACTGTTGCTGTAACCATGTTAATGTCCCTCTGTGGGACCAATAAAGGACTTCTGATTCTGCGGACAGACAGAAGAGAGGGGGGAGGGGCGGGTTGGAAAGCGGCTTTCTTCTTTTGAAGAGTCCTCTTCCTCGCAGCCCACCGTATCCCAGGATGCAATGCGCGCCGGTGACGAGAAAACAAACAAAATGTCGGTCCGGTCTCAGAGAGAAAGCAGCACGTGAGGAGTAACTCATAAATGTGAGTATTGGGTTTAACTTACTTTAATATCTGATGAATGTGAGTATTGGGTTTAACTTACTTTAATAACTGATGAATGTGAGTATCGGGTTTAACTTTCATTCAGGAGAGACCGTTTTGATGTAACAATACATATCCATTGCCGGGTATACATGGATGAATGGTGTTTGCCGATTAGACCCCGTTGTGCTGGAATATCATTCGGGGGGGGGGGAAACCGAACCGATGAAGCCCCCCCTGGGGTCTAGACACTGGTGGTGGTGAAGGCATGAAGGGATTGATGGCGGTCTGGAGAGGACTGCTTTAAGCTTGACCCTGGATTTGGGAGGTGGAAGGGGTGGAGGAGTGCTGCGTCCAGTCTCCTGAAATGACAGCTGTCAGAAGGGGAGAGAGCAGATTTAAAGGGTTAGCAATGCACTATGACAGACTTCTGGGAACAGAGGATAAGTGATAGGTTTAGCTGGGAGTGACGCCCCCGATCACTGATTGAGAGGAGAGAGAGAGTAGTTAGCTGGAAATATGTGAATGAATGACTAAAGACTGTCTCCCTGGTTGAACTTGTGCTAAGCTTCATTTGTACATTAGCTAAAGTGTAGATATGCCAATGAAAAACTGAAGTCACAGGCTCCTCCAACAGTGCAACATATAGGACATATACAAATAAAACAGATACAATTGTGCAAATAAAATAGAAATATTGCATGAAGAGTACAAGTAAATGGAATATATTAGATGAGTAATCTGTTTTGGTTATGGTGTTAGTGTGATGAGTCCATGTCAGGTCCTCAGTGATGAGTCAGGTCCTCAGTGATGAGTCCATGTCAGGTCTTCAGTGATGAGTCCATGTCAGGTCTTCAGTGATGAGTCAGGTCCTCAGTGATGAGTCCATGTCAGGTCCTTAGTGATGAGTCAGGTCCTCAGTGATGAGTCCATGTCAGGTCCTTAGTGATGAGTCAGGTCCTCGGTGATGAGTCCATGTCAGGTCCTTAGTGATGAGTCAGGTCCTCGGTGATGAGTCCATGTCAGGTCCTCAGTGATGAGTCCATGTCAGGTCCTCAGTGATGAGTCCATGTCAGATCCTCAGAGATGAGTCCATGTCAGGTCCTCAGAGATGAGTCCATGTCAGATCCTCAGTGATGAGTCAGGTCCTCAGTGATGAGTCCATGTCCGGTCCTTAGTGATGAGTCAGGTCCTCAGAGATGAGTCCATGTCAGATCCTCAGTGATGAGTCAGGTCCTCAGTGATTAGTCCATGTCAGGTCCTTAGTGATGAGTCAGGTCCTCAGTGATGAGTCCATGGCCGGTCCTCAGTGATGAGTCAGGTCCTCAGTGATGAGTCCATGTCCGGTCCTCAGTGATGAGTCAGGTCCTCAGTGATGAGTCCATGTCAGGTCGTCAGTGATGTGAACACCAAGGAACCTGAAGCGGCTGACTCTCTCCACCGTAGTCCCATTGATGGCGATGGGGGCGTGTCCCTCTCTCTGCTGCTTCCTGTAATCCACAATCAGCTCCTTGGTTTTGCTGACGTTGAGATGCACCAAGATGGCAGGTTTTTTACCTCCCCTCTGTACGCCGTCTCGTCGCCGTCGGTGATCTGGCCGATGGCGGTCGTGTCGTCAGCAAACTTCATGAAATCTGAGACCAGTTAAATACAAAGAAAACTATACTATATATAAACTATACTTTAACTTTTTCGTCAACAACAACATTTGCTACTACTACACTGATGAACAATACAACCAGAACATCGAATCAAATGAGAAATGATCAATCATCAATTTTATTAGCTGAAGCTTCTATGCAAACTTTAACAACATCAGAGAATATTTACATACATTTACTAATCCATTCAACATAATTGCTATTTCTGAAACATGGATCGACAACGAAAAGGACATAGACTTTGAGCTGGATGGATATGAGCTCAGATCCAAAAATAGACCAAATAAGGGAGGAGGAGGAGCTGCCATCTATGTGGATACAACTCTGCACTTTAGTGTGGTGGACAGTATGACAACTGTGGTTGACAACCTATTAGAAAGTATAACGATTGAAATCTACAAGGAAAAAAATAAAAATGTCATAAGCTGTATATATATATATTAGTGGTGCACGATAATTATCGGTCCGATATTAGGAATTATGACGTCATCCCGATAAACCCGATAAAAGTATTAATAGCCCCGATAATATACAATATATTTTTTGGGTATAAAAAAAGAAAAAGATACTGCGGTGTGGGTGGATTGGGATGAGGGGCGCTTGTTTTTCACTCTGCTCCTCCCGTTTTGCCAGTACTGTGGTATTAGTGGTTTAGGAAGAGGGGAGTTTTTCACAAATCCAGCGCTCCCTAACTCATGCCTGGCTGTGACGTAAATGGTGTGCGACCGTGAAGCCAGGACAGTAAACAAACATGTCGTCGGTAGTATGGGACTATTTCAAAGTTTCAGAGTTAGATAGTTCGCTTGCTATTTGTATTCAAATGCAATGCAGAAGTTCCACGAGGAGGGAAAAAGGCAACGAGCTATAATACTTCCAACCTGATTAGTCACCTGAAACATCGCCATCGCTACGATGGTGTGTTAAAAGCGTACAAAGACGCCTGCGCTGCTAAACTAGCGGCGAATCCAAAGCCAGCTGCAAAGGCACCGGGGCTTTTACCTATCGACGAGGCTTTTGAAAAAGGCAAGAAGTTTGCCAGAGACGACCCCAGGGATAAAACGATCTCTAACTTCATCATAGAAATGATGGCGCTTGACGACCAGCCCTTCTCCCTCGTCGAAGATAAAGGATTCAGTCGGCTAGTTCATCATTTAATCAGGTGTGCAAAAACTACAGGTACATTTAATATATATATATTTATATTATTATCGGTTATCGGTATCGGTCTTGAGAAGCAGGAAGTTATCGGTATCGGTTTCAAAAAACCAATATCGTGCACCCATAATATATATATATATATATGGGACTGTTAATATTAACCTGTTTAATCCTAACAAGCACAACACTACTGATGAATTTATCAATACAATGTATAGTCTGAGCCTATTTCTGAAAATAACTAGACCCAGAAGAGTGACATCCCATTGTGCCACCCTAATAGATAATATATTTAACAATGACATTTAAAACCACACAGTAAGTGGCTTATTAATCAATGATATCAGTGATCACTTGCCAGTGTTCACAGTCTATGATGGCAACTACAGGAAAAATAAGCCAAACACAGAAAAAGGATACAGACCGATGCGATCAGAGGAATCCATCAACGCACTGAAAAATGAATTGCTGGAACGGAATTGGGAGACACTTTACCAAGAAAGAGTCATTGATACTGCTTATGAAACCTTTCTAAGGATAGTTAGGTCATTATATGACAAAAACTGCCCACTTAAAGAATACAGCAGAAAACAAAAATATATTCATTGTCCATGGATCACAAAGGGATTACAAAATGCCTGCATAAAGAAAAATACACTATATCGGTACTTCATTAAACAAATAACTCAAAGTGCAGAGGATACATATAAAAAATATAAAAATAAGTTGACTAATATTATAAGAACAAGCAAGAAAGACTATTGTAAGGAATTAATAGATAAAAACAAAAGCAATATGAAAGGAATATGGGATATACTTAACAGTATTGTAAGAAATAACTCTAAACAGAAAGGATATCCTGAGTATTTTACTGATAACTATAATAAAAAGTATAATGTAAATAATGTAGCTAACAACTTCAATCAATTCTTTGTGAATGTTGGACCCGATTTGGCGGGAAAAATCCCTGATCCAGGGACAACTGGGGAACATCAAGACGATGTATTGGAGAGAAATTCCTGCTCAATGTTCATTAAACCAGTTGATGAAAGAGATATTAGATATTGTTCAAAAATGTACTCTATCTAGTATCTACTGATTATAATGACATTGATATGACATTAGTAAAAATGGTCATTGGGGGGATTTCTAAACCATTAACGTACATCTGTGTATCTGTCATTCCAAATCGGTACTTGTCCAAACAAAATGAAAATAGCTAAAGTCATACCTGTATACAAAACTGGGAACAAGCATCACTTCACGAACTACAGACCTATCTCTTTACTTCCCCAATTCTCAAAAATACTAGAACAAGTATTCAAGAACAGACTGGACGCATTCATAGAAAAGCTCAAATTAATCACGGACAGTCAATACGGATTCAGATCAAACAGATCAACATCACTGGCAATTATGGAATCAATTGAGGATATCACAGATGCCCTTGAACACAACAAATATGCAGTAGGGATTTTTATAGATATTAAAAAAGGTTTTGACACAATCGACCATGACATCCTAGTATATCAATTAGAAAGGTATGGTATCAGGGCTATAGTTTTAGACTGGATTAAAAGCTATTTAAGCAATAGACGGCAGTATGTAAATATGGGAAATGACTGTTCTTCATGTTTGGACATTGCTTGTGGTGTCCACCAGGGGTCAGTGTTGGGTCCTAAATTGTTTATACTGTAAATCAAAGACATCTGTAGAGTATCCAATGTACTGAGGCTAGTTTTGTTTGCTGACGATACAAATATATTCTGTTCTGGGGAGGATTTAGAACAGCTAGTGGAGAACATAGAAAATGAAATGCACAAATTAAAAACATGGTTTGACAAAAATAAACTATCATTAAACTTGAATAAAACAAAATGAATGCTGTTCGGTAAACATAGAACAAAAATACAAATGCAAATAAAAATAGATGGGGTTGAAATTGAAAAAGTCCATGAAATTAAATGTCTTAGGGTAATAATAGATGACACAATACGTTGGACATTACACATAAAACATGTACAATCAAAGCTGTCAAGAAGCATTTCCATACTAAACAAAGTAAAACAAGTTCTAGATCAGAAATCACTTTGCATTCTCTACTGTTCACTAGTCTTACCATATCTGACTTACTGTGCTGAAATCTGGGGCAATAACTACAAAAGTTCTATACATGAAGTATCTATTCTACAAAAACAAGCCATATAAATCATTCACAATACCAAATACCTTGATCACACCAACAAATTATTCCTGCAAAATCTTAGGAATTTTAGTCAAAATTGTTAAAATGTACAGACCTGGTAGAATAAAAAGAACAGCACAAATCATGTTTAAGGCAAATAATAACGTTTTACCAGGAAACCATCAAAAAGTATTCACTCAACGGGTGGGGGGGGGGGATATAGTTCAATTCAAGACAATTTCAATTCGAAATTGATAGGGTCCGTACAACTAGAATAACTTTTTGTATCTCAGCCTGTGGTGTGAGACTATGGAACAGTGTGAATGTGGAGCTAAAGCGATGTCCAGACATTAACCAGTTAAAGAGGAAATGCAGAGAAATTATTTTCTCGAGATACAGGGATGGGGAAGGTGTTTGACTATGTGTATGTAGGTATGTGTGTGTATATGTACATATGTGTATATGTATATATGTCAATCAACATGTAAAGCAGATTAATAATAACAATAATAATTAATGATAATTATTACAGATTATCGATTATGAATAAATCATTTAGGGACAAGGGGGTGAGATTAAATAAATTATACTTCTTCTCACTCCTTTTCGAACACTAGATGTGGGACTGTTTACGTTGCTGATGCTGTTGTTGTAAATGTCATTTTTTTATTTCTCTTACATGACTATGCACTGCAACATTTGTTTTGTGTTGTAATTATTTATTTGACTTGTTCAAAATAAAATGTATCAATCAATCAATAACTGTCAGATGTTTTGCAGAAAAAATCACACATATATATATTTATATATAATATATATTTGAAAATAATAATATACATAACAAAAATTTAAACAATAAATAAAATATGTTTTAAATAATAATAAAGCAGAATAGACCGGCAATGAAACATTTCAACATTTAACAATAGTCAACATTTTGCCAACATTTTGTGCCAAAGATAACATTTATAAAAACTAAAGAAATCTACCAGTTATGTGTGCGCATTTCTACTCTCTCCATTCAAAGTCAGCGATGTTTGTAGTCAATGAAAGCACCTTTGGATTGATCGAGTGCTGTTTTTTGCGGATTGATCTTGAATAGGCATCTGTTAACCTGTTAAGCCCAGCAGCCAGGGCTATACTGTATATGAGGCCCTAAAGTATCTGCTCCATTATCTGTATCAAATGCACACATTGATGCCACCAAATGACGCAATAATAACAGAATGTACTACACATAAATTAATTTACATGTTGTGTAATATACAACATGTATATCCAACCTTCACATTTATATTTTAAATCAACATAATATGAGGCAATCTCAGATCATTTGTAGGGCTGCGCGAGTATGGCCAAACGTATGCGAGTAAATCTCACTGTAAGCCATTTAATTATGACCGATCATAACTCAGTTTAATGCACACAGATTTAGCATGGTTTAGACGGGTCGGGGGGTTTGGCGGCACTCTGTGTACACACACATACACACCGCTGCAGACTCTCTGCACGGAGGAGCGGCTGAGTCCGGGCGGTGCTGCAGGTCCTGATCGGAGAGATCTGCTATTTTAAAGTAAAGTCTACACATATCGACCCTAAATATAGCAGGGTTCCCGCGGGGTCTTAAAAAGTGTTAAACGTGATAATCAGAATTTGAGGCCTTAAAAAGTGTTAAATAAGATAAAAAAAATTAGTTCTTAAATATGATTTGAACGGTCTTCAAAATGATCTGATTTGAAAGGTACTTCTGTGTTGCGATCACGTCTAAAATGTGTTTTGGGGGAAATGTCCGGGCAGCAAAGTAACCAGTACGGTAATAGCCTTTCACTTCCCCCCCCAACAATTTGTATTGAAATAAATCAACATGGAACCAGTAATCACTAAAAGGTGAAACTTTTGAGCTGTTCCGAGTTTGTTCTAATCCGTCAAAATGACAGACTGCAATATTCAGCTAACGCGACCACTGCCTCCGCGCGACGTTTGGGTCTACGTCAACCCTACAAGCGGAGTTGCTGTGGATGCTAAATACCGTAGCTAAACACCAATCCTACAACAGCAACAATGAAATATTGTAACCAAGGCAGCAGAGCTCAGCAGATAGCTCTTGTCACACATACATGCACAGAAACATAGGGATGTAACGATACCAAAAACTCACGGTACGATAATATCGCGATAACAAGTCCACGGTATGGTATTTATCGCGATATTGAATAATAAATATTGAAAAAAAATCAATTTTTTTCTTTTTCAATAAAAATGTTTTTTACTCGAAAAATGTTTCTTTATTAAATAATAAATCTGATTTGTACAGCATTTTAGTAGGATAGCAGTATTTTAAAGTGTAAAAAACAAAGTGACAGTAACAGACTAGAAC
This sequence comes from Pogonophryne albipinna, assembly GCA_028583405.1. Taxonomy (NCBI): domain Eukaryota; kingdom Metazoa; phylum Chordata; class Actinopteri; order Perciformes; family Artedidraconidae; genus Pogonophryne; species Pogonophryne albipinna. The sequence continues at coordinate 3,905,495 of CM053243.1, forward strand.
AAGAAAACCAGTGTTTTTGTACCTACTGTACTAGTACTACCAAACAAAGTAGGCATTTTCTTTGTGCCACTGCATCTCACAAATAAACAAGGACATTTCATAATCAGACCCTGCAATAAAATAAATCAAGTTTCACTTTAGTTTTTCAAGTAACTCAACTCAAACTCACTAGTCACTCACTCAGCATCATCAGACAGGTTTTTAGGAATATGAGAATGTCCACATTTCCAGGTATTTATAAGCTGGGATGTTTGGGCATTTACAATATCCCCTGCTCTGGAAAAAACTATCTCGCTTGGTACTGATGTTGCTGGGACAGCAGTGGTCGCGTTAACCGAATATTTTATTTAACAATGACGGAAAAATCTGAAAGCAGTCTGTCATTTTGACGGATTAGAACAAACTCGGAACAGCGCCAACGTTTCCCCGCAGCGAGGCTCTGGTGTTATGCACACGGCATGCCCTCCAAAAGGAAATGATATAGTTTCCAAACCGTACTTTGCCGTACAGATCAATACCTGTCTGGGAGGTTTTGCTTTACGCTGTGTGCGCTCCCACCCCCACCCCCCCCCCCGTTGACAGTTCATGAGCGTGCTCTCTCGTGAACTGTTCAGACCCGACGGGTAATAAGGGATTATGACGGATATTTTACGATCCTGTCTGTCAAAATGACGGATAGTGAAAAAGTCTAACGCCACCTCAGTGGGACGGAGAGATATGCTTTGGCCATGGGTGACAGCAGTGGGTCAAACTGTGCATTGTCTCTCCACCACTTCAAAAACAATACAGTTGTTGCCAAGAAGGTGAGGCTTATTGACAGAGATATAAATATACTGTTGGTACTTGTCAATGTCTCTAGGTGTGTAAATGTAGCCCTGTAAATACAATGTCCTTTTGTGTTCTGTTGTTTTATGTTCATGTTGTAACTAGGGCTTAACGATTAATCAATTTTAAATCGAAATCGCGATTCGAGATGATGCGATTATCAAATCGCAAAGCCTGCGATTTTTTTTAACTTATTTTTTTTTTTTTTACAATTTTTTTTTTTTCTTCTTGTGTGTCAGTCATCCACACGAATCCGAAGTGCTGTGCTCCACATGTACCAACCATTGTTAATCAATCAGAAGTGGCCCATGATAGAAGGATTGATCCAATCACCTGCCAAGTGCTTTTGAAAGTGCCTGCCCTTTCCAAATGGCTTCCAATGGAGCTTTCCTAGATAGTTTGATGAAACAAAGCATCTGAGTCAGGTTAGTAATGCTGCATCACATGTTCTACATCTAAAAGGGTGAATCTTTAACTGAAGCTTGACTTTAAAGCAACCCAACGGAAGTTTCATGTAAGTTTAGTTCTTTCACTCGTAGCTCGGGCTGCGGGGGTGCTAGAGACGGGAGTATGTTGATACGACCTTCCTAGCCGGTGTTATGGCCGCATTTTACAAAAAACTTCCGTTGGGTAGCTTAAAAATAAATATCGCAAATCGCAATCGCAATATTTGTCAGAAAAATCGCAATTAGATTTTCCCCCAAAATCGTGCAGCCCTAGTTGTAACCTAGATCGATGATCTCAATGGGACCAACTGGTTAAATAAAGGTTTAAAACAAAAAAAAGTGTTTTAAAAAAATTATATATATTTTTTAAATCGCGGTAGATTTTGTCAGTCTCACGACGGTATTGGGACGTTTATTTACCGCGATATTCGGTATATCGTTACATCCCTAATACACACACACTTTCACAGTTAGGCAGTTATTTTTTCCTGTTTTTTGTCTAACACGCCAACACAGTTCTGGGCATTCTGGCTGCGCATCACTCTCATTCACCAATGGTAATGTTTAGATGGACTTTAGGAACTTCCCCTCGATTCTATTGGCTCTAACGGTTCAAAACAGGTGTCAATCATCAAAATCGACCGATGGGTTCCAGAGATATGGCAAATCCACCCAAATGACCCAAGAAGTGTTTTTTTCTTCTTCTAAATCTCTCTAAAAAGGTCATACTTCACTTGTTTTTCATCAATCTTGATACAAGGTACTTATTATATGTTATAGATTGGATTCCTAAAGCTTTTAGTCTCTGATCCCATCATTCAAGGGTGGTTTTCACTATAAGTAATGTTTTTTTTTTTCGGACAATATAATTTATATTTTTTTACTATGTTCAATCTGAATTTACTTTAAAATAAAAATAATTCTATATTATATATATAATTGACCCCTTTCAGAAGTAAAGATATCGTCATTTGTTCTGGGAATGTCATTTTCGAGCCTGAGACTTGAAGAACAGGCTCAGGGCTTAACAGATAAGTCACTTGTACACTTACATTTAGTGCTACAAACAATAGTTTTTATAATTACAAATTATGTGGATGATAAAGCCATTGATTGTCTTTACACTTATACAGCTTGAAGTCAAAGGGCAATACTACTCTTAAATGTACTTTTTCATTAACTGTTATGATCATTGTTGCAATGTGAGGTGCAGGTGAAAAAACAATACATTACATTGCATTTAGCTGACGCTTTTATCCAAAGCGACTTACAATAAGTGCGTTCGACCAACAAAATAGAAACTTGAAGAAAACAGAATCATAAAGTACATCCGGCTTCATAGAGCAAAAACATTTCAAGTGCTACTCAACTGGCTTTAGATAAGCCAGTCCTTTATTAGTATATAAGTGCTTTGTTAATAGTTCTATCGCTCGAAGTGGAGTCGAAAGAGATGAGTTTTCAATCTGCGCCGGAAGTTGTGTAAGCTATCTGCTGTCCTGATGTCAATGGGGAGCTCATTCCACCATTTTGGAGCCAGGATAGCAAACCCACGTGTTTTTGCTGATGGGAACTTGGGTCCCCTTCGCAGCGAGGGTGCAGCGAGCTGTTTGGTTGATGCAGAGCGGAGTGCACGTGCTGGGGTGTACGGTTTAACCATGTCCTGGATGTAGGAAGGGCCAGATCCATTCGCAGCATGGTACGCAAGTACCATTGTCTTGAAGTGGATTCTAGCAGTTACCGGAAGCCAGTGGAGGGAGCGGAGGAGCGGCGTGGTGTGGGAGAATTTAGTAAGGTTGAAGACCAGGCGAGCAGCTGCATTCTGGATGAGCTGCAGAGGTCGGATGGCACATGCAGGTAGACCAGCCAGGAGGGAGTTGCAGTAGTCTAGGCGTGAGATGACGAGAGCCTGGACCAGAATCTGCGTCGCTTTCTGGGTCAGCTGGGGACGCATCCTCCTGATGTTGTAAAGCGTGTATCTGCAGCAACGGGTTGTAGCAGCGATGTTTGCAGTGAAGGACAGGTTGTTATCTAGGATCACACCCAGATTCCTTGCAGTCTGAGTCGGGGAAACAACAGAGGTGCCGATGTTGATTGTTAGGTCAAGAGTGGGACAATCTTTTCCCGGAAGGAAAAGCAGTTCAGTCTTGTCAAGGTTGAGCTTGGGGACGCATCCTCCTGATGTTGTAAAGCGTGTATGGGTTAGGGTTAGGGTTAGTAGTTTCTGTGGAGTGACCTGCCTTGAAACCAGACTGGTGCGGATCCAGAAGGTTGTTCTGATGGAGATAATAGGAGAGTTGTTTAAAGACAGCGCGTTCAAGTGTTTTAGACAGGAACGGGAGGAGAGAGACAGGCCTGTAGTTTATAACATCAGACGGGTTGAGAGTGGGTTTCTTTAGGAGAGGGTTTACTCTTGCCTCCTTGAGACTGTTTGGAAAGTGACCATAAGTTAGAGAAGTGTTGATGAAATGGGTGAGAAACGGTAGAATATCAGGAGCGATAGTCTGAAGGAGGTTTGAAGTGATAGGGTCCAGAGGACAGGTGGTAGGGCGGGCAGAGGTAATGAGGGTAAGAACCTCACTTGGAGAGAGAGGGGAAAAGGAGGTCAGTGTGTGGGTGAAAGGAGGGTCTGGTGACCCAGCGGTGAGTAGAGGTGAGTCAGAAAAAGAAGAGCGAATATCATCAACCTTTTTTTCAAAGTGGTTAACAAAGTCGCTTGACAGAAGGGAGGAGGGGGAAAGGGCTTTGGGGGGGTCCAGGAGGGAGGAGAAGATGGAAAATAGTTTTTTGGGATTGGAATAGGAAGATTGGATCTTATCTTGAAAGAAAGTGCTTTTTGCCTGTGAGATGGAAGCAGAGAAAGAGGAGAGGAGAGCCTGATAGGTTAGGAGGTCGTCACGGTGTTTGGATTTCAACCATTTCCGCTCTGCTGCCCGAAGGACGGTTCTATTGGCACGCAGTGCATCATTTAGCCAGGGAGCAGGAGGGGACTGACGAGCCTGCCGAGATGTGAGAGGACAGAGAGTCCAGAGAGGATGAGAGAGTAGAGAGGAGAGTTTCTGCAGCAGAGTTTGGAGGCAGGAGTTGGAACGAGTCAGAGGAAGGGAGGGCTGAGAGCACCGATGAGGCAAAGGTAGAGGGGGAGAGGGAACGAAGGTTACGGCGGACAGGTGCAGGATGAGAAGAGATTAGTTTGTTATGTTTGGAAAGTGGTAGAGAGAATGAAATGAAGAAGTGATCGGATGTGTGGAGCGGGTTTACAGAGAGGTTAGAAGTAGTGCAGTTCCTTGAGAATATGAGATCAAGGACATTGCCAGCTTTATGAGTTTGTGGGGACGGAGACAGTGAGAAAGCAAAGGCGGTTAACAGAGATGTTAGTTTGTCTATCTTCCCTGTCTGGAGGTTGAAGTCTCCGAGAAGTACAGCGGGAGGGCCAGTTTCTGGGATATGTGAGAGGAGATTATCTAATTCCTCCAAGAAGTCCCCCAAGGCGCCTGGTGGACGGTAGAGAACAACAATGGTTAATTGTATAGGATGGGTTACTGTGACGGCATGGAATTCAAAGGTGGAAGGAGTGAAGTTAGGTAGCTTGAAGAGGGAAAAGCTCCATTTGGGAGAGAGCAGGAGACCAGTGCCACCTCCTCTGCCAGTGGGTCTGGGTGTATGGGAGAAGGAATATGCTGTGGAGAGAGCTGCTGGGGTGGATGTGTTGGATGGAGTAATCCACGTCTCAGTGAGAGCAAGGAAATCCAGAGACTGCAGGGAGGCGTAGCCAGAGATGAAGTCAGCCTTAGGAACAGCTGACTGGCAGTTCCACAGGCCCGCCTGAAACTAGATGTTGGATGTCAGTGGAGCATGTGGGATAGATGAGAGCAGGCCGGTTATATTGATTACGAGATACACGGGGCCAGTGGTAATTGCGAGAAGACACATGAATAGGAATGGAGAAAATACACATGATTATAGCATGAGGGGCTAAACAACCAAATAAAAAATAAATAAATAAATAAAATAAAACACCCGCGATACTTCGCTCAATCAAAGTAGGATTTGCCTCCTCTTTGCCACCCTCGTGACTCCAGCAGGACTCTAATGTCTTTGTCAGTCTTACTCCAGCAGGACTCTAATGTCTTTGTCAGTCTTAGCCTGTCTGACGCTGAAGCTGACGCTCCAGGAAAGTGCTACCTAAAATGTACACCTGATTGCTGAGTTCTCACAGCTGTGGGGCCACGCCCCTTTAATTAGTTAACTCTCTGCAGCTGGTGGCCCTCAAAAGGAAATCTAGACTGGCTCCCTCCTGAGTTGTTATTGTCTTTTAAGTGGCCCAATGGTTTTACAGTTACATTAAACCCTAAGTTATAAAGTTATGAGTTTAACCCTTAATACAGTTACACCTACTCAATAAAGCTCTTAGTATTCTACAAATGTTTAAATCAAAGTTAACCCTAGCAGTCAGTTAGTTCAGTTTTAAGGTTTCAGTCAAATGACTTGTCCCAAGTTTCTGCCTGACAGATACTGTAGCGGTTTTGAGATTTAAAATCACAATTTCAGTCAGATCAACTACAGAGCATTGATACAGAGTACACACACTGAAACAGAGAAGTCTAAAAACAGAATGTTACTCACACAATACATGGAGAGAGGGTTTTCTTTCAAAAATAAACAGGCGTTTTGTTTCTTAGCTTTCCACATTATTTTACAGAAACATAAACTTCATGCCTGGTGCTGCGTTCACCAGCAAGGAACAAACCAAAATGCACATATAATAGCCCGGACACACCAAGCAGACACCAAATAACTGACACAGACGGACCCCCGACTGTTGTGTCGCCTCACGTCTCTGCGTCTTGGCCATGTGTCGCACTGGAACACACTGCAAAGACTTCAGCCGATGGCCAAGAAGCACGTACGAACTGCGCATGCGTGAGTGGCAATAACTCTCCTTACCAGCAGGCGGCGGTAGTGTGTATTTGTCATTCAAAAGAGGCAACAACCGGAAGACAGACTGCGTGATAATCGAGAGAAGATATAAACAAACAACAAATGGCGTGTGCGTTCCATTTTCACTCTACAGCGAGAAGCTCATGGGGCTTTCCCGAACCTGTGTTGAGAGCTGGAGTTAAATTAAATCTCAGATTTGCCTTCTTAATAGTTTGTGTGGGTCCCTCACTTCCCCTTTGCTTCTCATGCACTGATTCGCTAGCTGAACAGCCAATCAGAGTGATTTATTTTGCCGACAGCCTTTGGCCGACTGCCCACCGTTTCGACATGTTGAATCGGTGGGTTTTCGGCCGAAAAGGTGTCGGCGCGGCTGAAAAGACACGGCGGTGCGGGACATACCAATCTGAGTAGGGCGTGTTGACGCTCATCGTCGGCCTGACGGCCAAAATCGGCTTGGCAGGGCCGTATCCAGGATTTCCTAAATACCGAGGTCCAAACATGCTAGGGGGGTTTGGGGGTATACTCCCCCGTGATTTGGGGGATTTTTATGATCTAGGTAGGTGCTTTTTAAGTCCTGTGGGGGGTCACAAATGGATAATATATTGATTTCAAACCATGTCAGTGGGCTGCAGCATACATTATTTTTGAAAGTGTAATGCATAAGAATCAGTTGATTGTTACTATTAATGATCTGGACGCAGAAGAGGCTAAAATGATCACAAAACATTGTCAACATTCATTTTCCATGTCTCTCTCCTTTCCATAACCTGCAGTCTTGAGTCTCTCTGTCTTCTTCCTGTTCATTACTCTCTCTGTCCTCTACTCTTTCTCTTTGTTCAATCTCTCCCTCGTTGTTCACTTTTTGCTCCTCCTCACTTGTCGCTCCTGCCAGTGAATTATAAGCAATTCAGCCATTTAGTTCATTTCACTTGTTTGTTTGCATAATTCTTTTATTTAAATCTGTTTTGTTTGATTCTCAAAAGAGAACAAAGATGTAAGCAAATTGTGTTTTATACAATTGTATGTTATTATGACATCATAACTGCAATAGATGTATGTTGTTAAAATTATGCCTATTGTCTATATTGTAAATGAAGATAGATAGATAGATGGATAGATAGATAGATGGGCTTATTAAGCCTACATTATGTTGTGTGACTCCAGTTCCTCCCTGATTTCCATCACTTTCTCTCTCTCTCTTTCTCTCTGCCTGTCCTGTCTCTTCCTTACCAAAGCTGAGCTTCGACTGACGTAGTCTTTTCATTATATCTGAGTCAGTGTAAAAAGAAAACAATACAATGTTATATCTTCAATGTTTTACTCAAATTGAAATGAAAGAAAAGCATTACAACGTTTGTTAAAAGGTAATCCTTCTGACATTGGATGAATGTAATTAACTTTAGCTCTCTAGCTAGTTTATTCACGCAATTTAAACCAAAGTATAGCCTAAAGCTGCAATATAAGTTAGTGTGCATGTTGTCGGACATCCACTGACTAACGTTGAGCGTTCACACAGGATCTGCTGGTCCTATGATGTCCTGATGAACATAAACACAAGCAGCCCGCTGGACTCAGAACTCTAGATACCTCATCACTCCTCCGCTGCTCCAATACAAGTCCGGGCTGCGGTGGTTTGTTGATACCAGCGCCATCTCTCTATATGGCGCTGGTTGATACGATACATGTCGTCTTCTTCTGTTTGCTTTAATCGAGGCTACGTAGTTATGCAGCGCCCCCATTGTCAGTAAATGGAAGTACTACAAAGAACCTCGTTTAGTGCCGTTATTTCACACGTTTTTCTATACGCAGCTCGGAAATAATTACCGAGGTCCGGACCTCAATGATGGATACGGCCCTGGGTGTGTCAGGGCCTTTAGGAGTCCTTTGGAGGCGGGCTCCCCCTTTGAGCACTGGAACAAGATGGCTTCCAGGTCTGAACAAAGGAAATGGGGATTACTTTGTGATTTGTGTGTTTTAAAGACTGTTACATTAATTTAACAGCGGTGCTAAGGCACGTGGGTCCAGTATATTGTGAGCGCGGAGCGCGTGGAATTTTGCCCCGCCAATTTGTTTCTATGTGTCTGCCAGCTCAAGAAAGGCTCTTGAGGCCTAGTACCAGGGCCGGTTCTAGCCAATTTGCTGCCCTAGGCGAGATTTTATTTATAAAGAATAAATGAAAAATATCTACAAAATACAGAAAACAGAAACTTTTTGACATAGGTAATAAACGTCAAAATGGCTTCAAATGTATTCAGTATCAAATCAAATCAAGTTTTATTTATATAGCACATTTATAAACGATTTTTGGTCGAGCAAAAGTGCTGTACATATAATAAAAATAGCCTACAGTAGAGACACTTTACAGCAAATACAACAGCACAGATTGTTCAGAATATCAGTATGAGAAAAACGACACCCTCTATCCTTAGACCCTCTGTCCTCAGACCCTCTTTCCTTAGACCCTCTATCCTTAGACCCTCACATCGTACAAGGAAAAACTTCCAGAGAATGGGAGAAACCTCAGGGAGAGCAACAGAGGAGGGATCCCTCTCCCAGGACGGACAGACGTGCAATAGATGCCGTGTGTAAATCCAACTCAGCATTCTTTCTCCTCCAAACACGTCTAGTTGAGTTTTTACCAAAAAGTTCTATTTTGGTTTCATCTGACCATATGACTTTCTCACAATCTTCTTCTGGATCATCTAAATGCTCTCTAGCAAACTTCAGACGGGCCTGGACATGTACTGGCTTAAGCAGGGGGACACGTCTGGCACTGCAGGATTTGAGTCCCTGGCGGCGTAGTGTTGTACTGATGGTAGCCTTTGTTACTTTGGTCCCAGCTCTCTGCAGGTCATTGACTAGGTCCCCCCGTGTGGTTCTGGGATTTTTGCTCACCGTTCTTGTGATCATTTTGACCCCACGGGGTGAGATCTTGCGTGGAGCCTGTGAGGTATCTATATTACTTTGTAAGGGTAAAACCCCCGCTCGGTTCAATATACCAGATCCAGTGAACAGAGAAGACAGGACTCGAGATTTAAGTTTACTTGCTGCAAGGAGAATCGGCGAGTGACATGCAATGTCACTCCTAACCAAATCCTACTGCCTTGTCTCCGTGCAGCCTTTTTATTCAGAAATACAATGTACATCACATGCATGAGGAAGTGGCTATGACCAACGCCTTAGTTGTCATATGGGAATCTTGTGACTCGCAGTCATATGGATGTGTGTGTGTGTGTATGGTCCAAGGAACAGACTATAGTCTGTTCCTCTTCTCTGACCACGAGTCTCCTGTACCACATCTATGAGAACACATGATGTAAACATATTTATCAAAACACATTATGAAAATACATTATTTATCCTTCAATAAACTCTAACATTCCCTCCTGTTTTTCATAATTACTAGCTGGTTACAGTGTCTTTATTACTTTCAGAATTAATTCACTTGTTTTTGACATTTTCGAACCATTCGTCATATGACAGACAGTAACCTAGCTTTAAGTCTTTATAACAAGTTGATGGACATAGGCATTCCAGGCATTTGTCATCCTAGGGGAGCGTGCAGTTTTGTCGTTGTAATTCCATGGGTCATCGTTGAGTAGTGACCATTTTTTCTCTCGATGGACTTCTTCTTTTGTTGAGGATTCCTCACTCAATTGTCTTATAGTCATTAGCGTCAGACCCAGCAGGGCCACTACGAACAACACCTCTCCCAACATAGTCTATTTGTGATAGTGGTTCTGTTGTTTTCTTCACCGGGGTTGAGACCAGTATTTCCTAATGAAACACCGCCCTTTGTAGCCGGACTTCCACCACTTATCCGTCGTTAAATTGGAGAGGTATTACCTTTTTGCAGTGGCTCTGATGTATCCACGTAGTTCTTTCAGCGATTTTTAGTGCAGTCGGTGTTGTCAGCAGTACCGTGTAGGGACCGTCCCACCGTGGACAGTGCCAATGCTTCCTCTTAATCACCTTGACGAGGACCTGGTCACCAGTCTGCACTCGAGTGTCCTGTAAGGGAGTAGAAATGTCTGGGAAGTTATTTGTTCGAGCTATCTCATTGCTTCTGAAGAGTCTGCTCATCCATTCAGCTAATGTAGTCTCTGCCTCAGCATCATCCTCCTCCCTCACCTCGTCTGTGATTGGTAGTCTGAATTGCCTTCCTGTTATGATCTCAAAGGGAGACAACCCTTTTGCCGTGGGCGTGATTCTCATGCATGTTTCTACTAGAGACACACATTCCACCCACGGTCTTCCTGTTTCCTCCATTGTTTTCCTTAGTCTTAACTTTACTGTTCCGTTTGTTCTTTCCACTAAGCCTGCACTCTGTGGATGATATGCACAATGGTTTTTTAATGTTATCCCCATATGTTCGGACAGTTTGGTAATAACCTGATTTACAAAATGGGAACCATTATCACTGTACAGTTTCTCTGGAATACCTCTGTTTGGTATTATTGTCTTGCATATGGCTTTTGCTACGGTAATAGCGTCTGCATGTTTTGCTGGGAATATTTCAACCCACTTTGAAAACGGACATATCATTACCAAACAGTATTTGTACCCTTGGCATGGTGTTAGTTCGATGAAGTCCATATGCATGTGTTGAAACGGGTATGTTGGTGGAGGGAACTTTCCTCTCTGTGGTCGCTCATTGCCTTGAGCATTGTGTCTGCAACATACTATACAGGCTCTACAAAAGTTTTTAGAAAATGTAATGTAGTTGTATGTATGGAAGTGTTCATTTATTACTGTTATCATTCCCCCTGTTGAGACATGGCACGGCCCATGACTCAAATTAGCTGCTGTTTTGTAGAGACTAACAGGGAGTACTATCTTGTTGTTTATTCTGAATGTTCCCTCAGGGTCTGTGGTTGCACCATCTGTCAACCATTTCTTCTTTTCTCTGTCGGGTGCGCTGTTCTGCATATCCTTTAATATCACAAGAGGTATTGGTTGTGAAACACTTTCCCCCTTCTGCAAGAGGATATGAAACCCATATTCGCCCACAGCTGCTAGTTTAGCTACCTTATCCGCGTGTGCATTGCCAAGTGTTACTGCATCCTTTCCACTAGTGTGCGCAGCACATTTGCATATAGCGATGCTTTTCGGCAACAACACCGCTTTTAAAAGGTCTGTCAGCAGTTGTGCGTGAGTGACTGGTTTTCCTGTTGACGTTTTCATGCCCCTGCTGGCCCATTGGGCTGCAAATACATGTACTGTTGAGTGTGCATACTGGCTGTCTGTCCACATAGTCACATCTTTTCCAACCCCCGCTTTGCATGCTTCTGTAAGAGCTACTAATTCCGCTGCTTGTGCAGAATATGTGTGTGGGAGTCGGCCTGCTTTTATGACCTGTGTGTGTGATACAACTGCAAACCCTGTTTGATTTTGGCCTGTTATAGATTTAGAACAGGACCCATCCACAAACCATGTTTCTCCACTTGGCAGTTGAACATCTTTCAAATCTGGTCTTGGTTTGCATGTTCTGTCAGTCTCTTCTTTACAACAGTGTGGTTCTCCATCTTCTGCTGTAGGTATTAATGTGGCTGGATTTAAGATATTACATCTTTTTATCACAATGTGTGGTTGTGACATTAGTGTAGCTGTCAGTGCCAAATAACGTGCAGGTGATAAGAACGCCATTTTGGTGTCATGTAACAACATGGTGACTGCGTGTGGAACCATCAGTGTGAGTGGGTGGAACAAAACTATTTCTGCTGTACAATGTACCGCCATTGCTGCAGCGCATACTGCTTGTACGCATACTGGTAATGCTTGTGCTACTGGGTCTAACCTTTTAGAGTAGTAAGCGACAGGCCTTAGTTTTGTGCCGTGTTTTTGGGCTAATACTGATGTCATAAACCCTTTTTTGCAGTCAACTGTTTGTACAAATGGTTTTTCATAGTCTGGTAATGCTAACACTGATGACCCTACGAGACACTGTTTAGTCCTTTCAAATGCAGCTTCTGCCTCTTGTGTCCATTCTATCTTGCCGGACATTTTCATGTCATTGTCTGAGTATATGCAATCTAGTAGGGGCTGAGTCATTCCTGCGTAGTCTGGAACCCATGCTCTACAATAGTTAGTCAGCCCAAGGAATTGCATCATTTGTTTTTTTGTTGTTGGTTTTGGTGCGTTTAACACCGTCTGTTTCCTCTCTGAGTGTATGCGTCTCCCTTCTCGGTTTAAACTGTGGCCTAAAAAGATAACTTCCTCTTTCACAAACTGAAGTTTCTGTCTCGAAACCTTGTTTCCTGTTTTTGCCAAATGTGTCAATACTTGTAGTGTGACTTTTGTGCTTTCTTCCTGTGTGGGTGACGCTACAAGAATATCATCGACATATACCAAAATCTGCGATGTGTCAGGTATCTGTAATGTAGCCAAACAATTAGCTATTTCTCGTGAAAAGATTGTTGGGCTATCCACATACCCCTGAGGTAATCTGGTGTATGTGTACTTTGTTCCTTCATGTGTGAACCCGAACCATCCTTGTGAGTCTTTTTCTACAGGAATGGAGAAAAAGGCATTGCTTAAGTCTATCACTGAGAACCACGCCATATTTGGCTTAAGGCCGTTCATTAACGTGTGTGGATCTGGTACTGTTGGGGCTGTGCTTTGTACAGCGTCATTTACTGCTCTTAAGTCTTGGATCATTCTCCATGACTGCCCATCAGCCTTTTTTACTGGGAAGATGGGGGTATTGCATGATGCATCAGGGCACTCACACAGGATTCCTGCTTTTAGCATTTCTTCAATTACAGGTTTGATGCCAACTTTTGCATCCTCTTTCAATGGGTATTGTCTTATGTTAGGTCTGTAGTTAGTTTTTGGTCTAACGTGTACAGGTTTTGCGTTCACCATGCGACCTACATCACATTTTCCTTGTGACCATACGCATGGTGGCACCGTTTTCAGGACCTCTAAGGCCTCTTCACTTAGCATACATCATTGTTGTTCAGGGTCGTCTAGGTGGGTGCGTGGTGTCATCACTAGGGTAAACCCTAGAGTTTTGCGCTTTAACCCGCCTCCAGTTTGCCAACCGTTTTTGTCATCTGTCCATTTTGTTATCCTGTTACCTCTAGCCACTAATAAACCTAAGTCTCTCCATGAAGTCCCTGGGCCCCTAGCTACTGATATGTGTGGCGTGGAACCTGGTTCCATTATCAAGGCAGTGGTTGATGGGACCCTAGCGTCAATTACAACATCCCCGTGTTGGTTTGCATACATCGAGTGGAACACTACCCTCTGTGGTGTCAGTCGATGCACGAGCACATCATAGTCTTTATCTGGGCCAGGGGTGTTCTTGTACTTTAGTGTAACGTGCAATGCGTCAGGTTTCATTACTTCTTGGCCATGTTGTGGGGTGAATAGCGTTAACAGGTGTTCACCTGTGTTTGTCACGTCAGGTTGTGGCATGTCTAGTGACCAGTAGTAGTTGGGGGTGTTTATGGATTTTTGAAGGAAGACCTGGTCTTCCACCTTTTCTCCGGGCCCTACTGCTCGCATTCCCCCTTTGACTGGTACTACACTGATTTTTAATATTTCCATGCCGTCTCTCCCTAGCAAATTGACAGGGCAGTTTGAGATGAACACAAATTTGAGGGATGCCTGGAGGCTTGACCTTCTATCTTCCATAAAAAGTGGCTTTGAAATCGACCTCTGATTTATGTGTCCATTTGCTGATTTTACAAACATAGTGCCAGTTGGTGGCCACATTCTTTGGACCTCTTTGTTCACTACTGATGAGTCTGCACCGCTGTCACATAAGAATTCTAATTTTTCCCCATTGATTTCGATTGTCCTGGTAGGTTTAATACTGTTGTCTGATAGATTCAGTAATACTTCAGAAAGGTCAATGTGATGTGTGTGGACGTCCTCTTCTTTCTTTTCTACGTCTAGTCAGTTATCATAACTATGTGGGTTATGTGAAGGGGGGGGGTCATATCTTTCGTCTTTGTAATGTCCCTTTTGTCCCCCTTCTTTGTTCTGTAGTATTGGTTCCTCACAGTCTCTCGCCATGTGCCCCTCCTTTCCGCACCTGTAGCAGAGGAATTTGCCTTCTGCGTTTCTGCCTCCTCCTCTGCCTCTGCCTGTTCCTCTACTATTCCCTCGTCCTCTGTTAAACCCGCTTCTCCCCTGTCCTGGTCCCACAAAGAAAATCTGATTTTCTTCCCCTTCTTCTCCTATGAAGAAAGCTGATGCTGACGCTTTCTTATGTCTTTTTTCTTTGATCTGGGTTGCTGCATGTTCTGCATAATTTAGGCACTCTTGTAAGTCGCATGTCCTATGGTTGACATTATGCTTGCGGATAAAGTCAGCAATACCTGGGTGGAATCCATTCATCAGGCTTTGTTTAAGCTGCTGCACATATGGGGAGTCAACAGCATTATTGGGTGTAATTCCGCTATGGATACGAAAACAATCTTCCATTCTGATTCTGAAATCTTGTATTGACTCTTTTTCTCCCTGTCTACACCCTGAGACTTTAGTAAAGTCTCGTCTCAGTGCAAAAACCCTCTCGATTGAGGCATTTACGAGAGCGAGTGTATTGAGGAGGTCCTGGTGACCTGGTTCTATGGGGTTTCCATCGGGCCGGGACCCGGTGAAATCTCCCTTTACCCTGGCCCATTCGTGGCCAAAGATTGTCATAAGGGTTCTTAAAACTTCATGTCCATTTAAACCATATGACGCTATTAATGCAGTATGGTCAAGGACAAACTGCGCCGGGTCCTGTTTGTATGGAGTCAGTCCCTCACAAGCCTTTTTACACTCATCCATTGTCCATGGGCGGAACACTCTTAACATTCTTTCTTGGTCATTGCCAACTCCATAGTGCGGGTTGGCCACTTGTACTAATGGATAAGCGTCACCCTGACATGCTGTTCCGTCAAAGGATCTTTCTGCTTCTCTTAATTCTTCAACAGGATATAACTTGGTTCCCCCTTTATCATTTCTAGTGTGCAGTGGGCTTAATGCATCTGCCATTTCTTTGTCGATGCGTTTTTGTGTCTCTCTTTCCCTGTCTTTTCTCTCTTTCTCTTGCTTCCTTTTTATTCTTTGTTCCTGCGCTTTGTGTTCTTCCACTATCGCTCTCTCTTTCTCGCGGCGTACAGCGTCAACTGACCCTGAGTGCCCTGTCTCCTCGTCTGCTTTCACTAAAACAGCCGCTGCTTCCCCCGTCATGGAAAGAGGCTATCATTACTACAATTCCCAAGGAAGGCAAGGATAAAGAATTATGTAGTAGCTTTAGACCAATATCCATACTTAATGTAGACTACAAGATGTATACGTCCATAATTTCGAAAAGATTTGAGACATTCATGCCCGACATTATAGATGAGGACCAGACTGGTTTTATTAGAGGGAGACAGACACAAGATAATATAAGGAAAACAATTCATATAGTGGAGGAGGCCCAAAGGAGGGGAGACAGTGCAATTTTAGTGAGTATAGATGCAGAAAAAGCTTTTGATAGTGTGAACTGGGTCTATTTGTATAATGTCTTAGAAAAGTTTGGATTTAATGAAAAGTCAATCAAATGTATAAAATCATTGTATCATGAACCAACAGCTAGAGTGAAAGTGAACGGTAGTCTGACGGATCGGATTAAATTAGAGAGGTCGACAAGACAGGGCTGCTGTCTCTCCCCAACACTTTTTGATATCTTCATCGAACCATTGGCCCAAGCAATTAGACAGAACCAGAATATAAAGGGGGTTGAGGCAGGAGGTTTAGAACACAAATTGGGACTATTTGCGGACGACTTGATAGCATACATGGGGCAACCAGACGTGGGCTTCCCGATACTGATGGATTTACTGGAGGAATATGGACAATACTCAGGGTACAAACTAAACGTGACAAAGACACAGATTTTAGCACTAAACTACACACCAACACCAGAGATCAAAGACAAATACAGAATTAGATGGGACATGGATACAATTACATATTTAGGGGTTAACATCACAAAAGGATTAGACAAATTATACAATGCAAATTATACGCAGATCAATCAGAATATCAAGAGGGATTTATGTAGGTGGACAATACAGACCTTAGACCTTAGTTCAAGGATTGAAATAGTTAAAATGAATATACTGCCTAGGCTACTGTACCTTTACCAATCACTACCTATATCTATTCCACAAAGTCAATTTATGGAATGGGATAAATGGATTTCAAGGTTTATTTGGGGGGGGAAAAGGCCCAGGATTAGGCTTGCGACACTGCAGCTACCCAAAGGGAGAGGAGGATTGGCAGTGCCGAGTTTCCAGGATTATTATTATGCAGCACAAATCAGAACAGTGGCATGCTGGTGTAATATGGAATACGTAGCTAAATGGAAGGACATCGAAACAAATGGGGAAAACAACCAGATTCAAAAACTACTCGGGGATAAAGAATTATTCAGGACACAGGAAAACGTATTAGACCCAATCACAAAATTCACTTTAAACACTTGGAACACGGTAATAAAGAGATACAAAATAGGAAAACAGACAAAGATTTTGAGATGGATAACAAATGATAATAAATTCCAGCCGGGAAAAGAAGATGCAGGTTTTAAGCGATGGGCCCGAGGGGGCATCACAGCAATATGTAGGATGGTGGAGAAAGGGGAAATGCAGAGTTTTCAATATCTAAGAGATAAGTTCGATCTGGAAAGGGGTGACCATTTTAGATACTTACAGGTGAGAGACTATTATATAAAAGAAATAAAAATGGATAAAAACACTAAACAAAATGGGGTAATTAAGGTCATGATTGAAGCATATGAAGGGAAGAAAGGCAGGGTGATTTCAGCTCTATATCAAGCTCTGTTGGAGAGTAGGGGGAATTCAACTCTATATATAAAAGAAAAGTGGGAGAAAGAACTCGGGATTGATATGACAGAGGAAGAATGGTATAATGTATGTAGAGTGCAGCATTCAACTACTGGGTCAAGGGTATGGAGGGAATTTGGGTGGAAAAACATAATCAGATACTTCATAACCCCAAAGATAAAAGGGAGGTATGCCCCGGAACAGAACGCATGTTGGAGGCAATGCGGCGAGGTGGGGGCAGACCACACACACATTTTTTTTAAATGCCAAAAGATGAAGGGATACTGGGAGGAAGTGTGGGGAGTATTGAAGGGGATATTAGGTTATGAGGTTCCTAAGACCGGCCTGATGTTATACTTGGGGAATCTGGTGCAGGAAAACACACAGGGTGGGGACAGATACCTGATTAAGGTGCTGCTGGCTGCCAGCAAGAAAACAATTACCAGAGCATGGTACAAAGCAGATCCACCTACAAAGGAGCAATGGCTGGGAGTAATACAGGAAATATTTGATATGGAGAGATTCACACACATATTGAAGATCCAGGAAGGGAAATTTGAGTCCAAATGGGAAAAATGGGTTGAATATAAAAGAAAAATGAACGACGCCACAAATTGAGTTGGAACCAGACCATGATGTTGCATTAAAATAGGATAGAAAGGTTCCATGTCACTGTTTGCTTGTTTTTATTATTATTTGTATTTTCTTTTCTCTTCTTCAATGGGTCTCTAATTCAAGTGTATACTGAACTGTATGTGGTTTTGTATGTTTATAAAAATGTCAATAAAAATTTAAGTGGAAAAAAAAAAAAAAAACAGCCGCTGCTATCATACCTTCCTCTGCTCCACCTGCCCTTTTATGGGCTTGTTCAGCCCATATAGCTGCAACCCGTAGTTGAGCTTCTAACTTATTTCTTTTCTTGCCTTATGTTGTTCCAGCTGTTGCTACTCTCAATTTGTCGCTTAATTCTCTTACTGCTGTTTTCTCCAGCTTCCCTTGGAAGCCGTACTGTTTATACCATTTGCTACAATAAATGGTGCTGCCGTGACTATATATTTCCATATATCTCATGTCCCCTGTAGCGGCAGGCTTACTCCCATCGGACCCCATGATTCTAGCTTGGTGTTCCTACTGGACAACGTGCCGGTCGGAACCTAATACCTAATTCACCACTACGTGTACTTCAACAGACCACAGAGTTTGTGTTAGCACCGTTAGGTTTCCACTCTGTGCGCTGATTCCACTGGTGACACTTTTACACACCGCTTTCACTCAATCATTCACAAGTGTACACGTCAATCCTCCTTTTAGGCGGAGTAGCCTTTCTCTATCAACGTTTTATCACCCTCCTTTACGGTGGAGAAACCGTGTCTAAAAGCTTTTAGCACCCTCCTTAATCGGTGGAGAAACCGTGTATTAACGTTTTATCAACCTCCTTAACGGTGGAGAAACCGTGTCTAAAATCTTTTAGCACCCTCCTTAATCGGTGGAGAAACCGTGTATAAACGTTTTATCAACCTCCTTAACGGTGGAGAAACCGTGTCTTACCCGTTTATCTGTGGTCACTGGTCCGGTTGGATTCCGTCAATCGTGCCTAGGATGAGGGAGGTTGGACATATAAGCACCGGCCCGGCCACGAATTCTGCGTCCCGGGTCTTTCTCGGGGTCGGCTGATGATCCCGGCTGTCGACAGACTGCGGCGTGTCGTCCCCTTCCTCCTTCCTGTCACGATGTGTTGGAATCCGGCTCGAAGGACCAATTAATGTGAGGTATCTATATTACTTTGTAAGGGTAAAACCCCCGCTCGGTTCAATATACCAGATCCAGTGAACAGAGAAGACAGGACTCGAGATTTAAGTTTACTTGCTGCAAGGAGAATCGGCGAGTGACATGCAATGTCACTCCTAACCAAATCCTACTGCCTTGTCTCCGTGCAGCCTTTTTATTCAGAAATACAATGTACATCACATGCATGAGGAAGTGGCTATGACCAACGCCTTAGTTGTCATATGGGAATCTTGTGACTCGCAGTCATATGGATGTGTGTGTGTGTGTGTATGGTCCAAGGAACAGACTATAGTCTGTTCCTCTTCTCTGACCACGAGTCTCCTGTACCACATCTATGAGAACACATGATGTAAACATATTTATCAAAACACATTATGAAAATACATTATTTATCCTTCAATAAACTCTAACAGAGCCCCAGATCGAGGGAGATTATCAGTGGTCTTGTATCTCTTCCATTTTCTAATAATTGCTCCCACAGTTGATTTCTTCACACCAAGCTGCTTACCTATTGCAGATTCAGTCTTCCCAGCCTGGTGCAGGTCTACAATTTTGTTTCTGGTGTCCTTTGACAGCTCTTTGGTCTTGGCCATAGTGGAGTTTGGAGTGTGACTGTTTGAGGTTGTGGACAGGTGTCTTTTATACTGATAACGAGTTCAAAGAGGTGCCATTAATACAGTTAACGAGTGGAGGACAGAGGAGGCTCTTAAAGAAGAAGTTACAGGTCTGTGAGAGCCAGAAATCTTGTTTGTTTGTAGGTGACCAAATACTTATTTTACCGAGGAATTTACCAATTCATTCATTAAAAATCCTACAATGTGATTTCCTGGATTCTTTCCCCCCATTCTGTCTCTCATAGTTGAAGTGTACCTAGGATGAAAATTACAGGCCTCTCTCATCTTTTTAAGTGGCAGAACTTGCACAATTGGTGGCTGACTAAATACTTTTTTGCCCCACTGTATATATATATATTAGGGATGTAACGATACCAAAAACTCACGGTACGATAATATCGCGATAACAAGTCCACGGTACGGTATTTATCGCGATATTGAATAATAAAGGAAAAAAAAAAAAATTTCAATAAAAAAATTGTTTACTCGGAAAATGTTTCTTTATTAAATAATAAATCTGATTTGTACAGCATTTTAGTAGGATAACAGTATTGTCAAAAACAAAGTGACAGTAACAGACTGGAACAAGAAAACCAGTGTTTTTGTACCTATAGTACTACCAAACAAAGTAGGCATTTTCTTTGTGCCACTGCATCTCACAAATAAACAAGGACATTTAATAATCAGACCCTGCAATGAAATAAATCAAGTTTCACTTTAGTTTTTCAAGTAACTCAACTCAAACTCACTAGTCACTCACTCAGCATCATCAGACAGGTTTTTAGGAATATGAGAATGTCCACATTTCCAGGTATTTATAAGCTGGGATGTTTGGGCATTTACAATATCCCCTGCTCTGGAAAAGACTCTCTCGCTTGGTACTGATGTTGCTGGTACTGATGTTGCTGGTACTGATGTTGCTGGGACAGCAGTGGTCGCGTTAACCGAATATATTTTTTTAACAATGACGGAAAAATCTGAAAGCAGTCTGTCATTTTGACAGATTAGAACAAACTCGGAACAGCGCCAACGTTTCCCCGCAGCGAGGCTCTGGTGTTATGCCGTGTTATGCATGCCCTCCAAAAGGAAATGATATAGTTTCCAAACCGTACTTTGCCGTACAGATCAACACATGTCTGGGAGGTTTTGCTTTACGCTGTGCACGCTCCCGCGAGGTGCATCATGCACACACGGCATAACACCGCCCCCCCCCCCGTTGACAGTTCACGAGCGTGCTCTCTCGTGAACAGTACATGCTATGTTATAAAGCCGTGGAGGGCGGGAGTTTATAAACCAAAGAGTAACCGCCCTTACGGGACGCTGTAATAAGTAAAGCGAACGCACCCGCAAGGACACCTGACCTCCTATTGGTTGAGGGATTTTGACAGGATTGTTGCACCAAAGTTTCGAGCGTGCACAGAATAAATCTGAGAGCAGAACAAATCTGTAAGCAGCAATATATCTGAGTGCAAGCGTACAGTTTGAGCAGAAGCAGATCTAAGTGCAAGCAGGCACTGTTTGAGTGCGAGGACAGGGTGAGGGAAATAAATACATAAAGTATGCTCTCAAATTTAAATACCACGCTCTTGAATAAAGATAGGGAATAACCCCCATATAAATACAATGTCCTTTTGTGTTCTGTTGTTTTATGTTCATGTTGTAACCACCTTGCTGCCATGTTGGACAGGTCTCTCTTGAAAAAGAGATCGATGATCTCAATGAGACCATCTGGTTAAATAAAGGTTTAAAAAAAAAAAGTGTTTTAAAAAAAAAAAAAAAAATTTAAATTTTTTTTTTTTTTTTTATCGCGGTAGATTTTGTCAGTCTCACGACGGTATCGGGACGTTTATTTACCGCGATATTCGGTATATCGTTACATCCCTAATATATATACATATACATATACACACATACACAGATGTAGCACTCGAGAATGGACTCCACCCAACGGATTCCAGCCGAAAACCCAGTGGATCCCAGTGGGTGGAGATGTAAAGCCCTCCCACTCTTTCCTGAGAGGGCGTTGCCAGATTTTAAATTTCAGGATTTAACCATGAGATGGCGCTTCACTCACAAATACACAAAGACAACATACATCTTCATGGGCTTTCAGTACTTCAGTAATGTTTGCAGCTCTGCAGTTGTGTTTGCTGAAGAGCATTTATCAGGTTAAATGTATCTTATTCAATGCAGAATATGATTATATCCGTGACAGTGGGACTAACAAACGATATGCTACAGTATAGTAATAAAAGATAAATCCCACTTGTTGTACCTGGCAGAGCAAGAAACACTCCAGCCTTTTATTTAAACTTGTTTAAAACATATCTAAATAAATATGTGTGTCCCGGGCCATTAATGGAATTATGCTGTCAGTTTTCAGATAAAGCCACGGCATCACAATTCTTCTGTATTCTACAATATAGTTATTTTCACCTCCCATATTCCTTTTTCAACCTACCAGCTTTTATGGAGAAAATAAGTTATATAATTATTAATCCGAGGTGTGTTTCTCACTATTTTATGCATATAAACAACAGGCTACTGTGTGTTAGGAATCAGCTGTTTATTTCATATGAGTTCCATTGTGGCAGCGTCCATCACTGCTCTCCCTGGTTGCAATACACAAAGACAGCTATGGGTAGTGCTGCGTACCTGGACTCACATTCAGGTTCAGGTCCGGACTCAAGTCCAGAGGTTCAGGTTCAGGTCCGGACTTATAAGTCCGGACCTGAACCCATGGCTTGTGTCAAGTTGTGTGAGTAACTAAAGTGAACTTATTGTGAGCTAATTATCAATTGATAATCAACTCAAATTCAAACTCGTCAGGTTTATTGAGTTTATTTATTGAGCTCCCTTCCAACTTGTGTCTACATTTCTCTATAAAGTACAAATGTAAAAAAAACACTTTTTGCCACTTAGTCTACAAATGACTTATGACAGCAACTACAGTGAACTACTACAAAGTTCAAACATTTATTTCATTTACCAAACTAAAGTAACCAAACAGTCCCTGAGCTGACTGAGCCTAAATCCCTAAAACGTTGCTGAAAGGTAGAGTGTAGAGTAGACTATACGCATTACACTGTTACACACCTACTATACAGTATAGGCTACACTGTAGTGACTGACTGTACAGTCAGAGTGTACTGTACTGTCTGTACACCATGTCTTTTCTACAACTCTACAAGTGTACATTATACAGTACATACTACATACATAGTGATGTACATACATATTGTTAGAAATTAAAATCAATGTTGATATGGTGTAATTTTGAATTAAATACACTATTTAATTTAAATCAGTTTTATTCTGAAAAAAATGGAAGTTCACACTATTAACTTAATACTTTTATTCTGAAAATTCTTCACTTCCGGTTAGCATTAGCATGTGGCGAAATGCTACGTTTTCAAACCGTGAATCGAAGGTGAAATGACATGTGATGTTGTACACTGAGCACACTGGGATTAGCACTCATTTATTGACGCTGAATAACGTTTATCAGGGAATGTTTAAATAACCACAGACACCAGAATATACGTAAGTGCTAGTTTTGTTGCGAGTCCAAGTACCGGTGCCCGACGTTCCGGTTTTAACCGGACTTGAACCGAAACTTTTTACAAGTCCAGTACCGGTTCGGCGTACCGGTACGCAGCACTAGCTATGGGTAACCTTTGGTCTTTGTTTAGGCCTTGGTTCACACAGTATGTTCCCTGACAGTAGTAGTTGACTTCTCAGCTTGTCACTCAGAGGGGGGTGAGGGCTGCTGAATGGTATGGTCAATGTTTGTTTGTTTGTTTAAACATATTTGCAGTCGCGGAAGGTCTAAGCCATTCAGACATGAACAAAAAAAAGGATTTCAGTCTATGTGTCGAGGGGGAACTAGACACCCCTCTTCCTTTACAGCCGTGGTCTGGTCTGACAGCACTCAGCTACGGTAGAGAGGAAGAGACAGATCACTGCATAAATACCCTACAGTTAAACTTTACTGCTGGAGAAGAGAGATCAGGGCTGATTGGCCATTAGGTGTGTAAACAAACAGAGTCACACACACAGCTGATCACCTAAGAGAAGCTGTTTCATTCAGACTATTTAAAAAAAAAAAAAAACGTTCTGATTTTAACATTGCACAACAATGAACTCAATGTGTGATTGTTATAGCAGTAATATGAAACACTAGGTAAACTATTAACACTGTACATATTCTTGTTTGCCCGTGGTGAGATGACGAGACTCCATTAAAAATAAACCTATTTTTAGTGAATTACTGAATTTAGGCACGTTAATAAAGTTTTAATGAAGTTGACTACAGCAAATTCATATTTGTTAGTGCTTTCATGTCAATTTGGCGAACATATGATACATTAAATGATCGTGAGGATGATGATTAAAAATGTTTTGTTTGAGCCGGGCTGCATTTCCTGATGAAAAAACCAACGTGGATTAAACAACATTATTTTGTGAAATAAAAACATGGTGATGTTTTGTAAATGATTACATGTCTCTTATTTAGCACAAAATATGATCCTATCCGTGACATATGGATCTTAACAAAGATCCGGGCCTCAATAGTAATCAGCTGTTTATTTTACATTACATGTCATTTGTTAGACGCTTTTATCCAAAGCGACTTACATACACACAGCCGCCCATATTTATTTCACATGAGTTCCAGTGTGGCAGCTTTTTAATCACTGCTCCCCCTGGTGGATCCATGATCCATTGCAGCTGGTTTCATTATAATTACATTTATTTATCAAGGGGGCGTATCAAGTCATGCGGGGGGTTTTCCTTTCAGCGGGGCCGACCACGCCCCCCCTGCGGTTGGGGCGTCCAAAATGAGGTGCTACATCTGTATACCATATATTTTCTTGCTATTATACATTTTTTAAATGATTATTAAAAGTATTTTGAATGTATTTGACAGTGATATATGGCCATAACAAAAGTATTTTTTTTGTAAAATGACAAAAAATGCAGCTAATTTTGCCAACAGAAAATCATTTATTTTTACAGTTAGTTTTGTTAAATTTGCATTTCAAGGGACCTATCATGCAAAATGCACCACAGAAAATTGCTATCAGAAACAATGCCTGGTGTGTTTTTGAGGTAATATGGTCTGTGTTTACATTAGCAAGCCTCGCTAACACTCAGAGCTAGCCTGATGTGTTTAAAAATCTGGAAATAAAAAAAGGAACTCACCTTGCGGTAAACCCGCAAGAGAAAAAGCATTTGAGCTCCAAACTGTTTCAGAAATAATCCTTGATGTGGTTTGGAACAGGATGGCGTTTTTTACGGCAGAATTTAACTTTAATTTTTTTTTTCAAGCTAAGGACCCAAAATCCGTTTTTACAGTGTATGGCTACAAAGGGTGGTCTGTTTTATATTTTGAGCGAACACTTCAGAGACATGTTTTGTATAGATATAGAAATGTTAAAAACCAAAACAATACGGAATTTTAAATAATCCTTTAGGGATGGTCATGATCATCCTTTTGCAATCATCATTTGTTTATAAGATTAATAATTGTTTTTGTTTTTCTTTTGTTTTCTCTGTAATTAGAACTGGATCTGCTGAGGAAGGAGCTGCCATCCACACAGGACCCCCCGTGGTGCTGGAGAAATCTAAACAGCATCAGGGACATCATCCTCCCAAACCTCTGCTTCCTGCCGGCCAGCTGAACAGCAGCTCAGGAAGCTTCAGAGAGAAACAGTGTGTTTAACAGAGACTGAAGCTTCAGAGAGAAACAGTGTGTTTAACAGAGACTGAAGCTTCACAGAGAAACAGTGTGTTTAACAGAGACTGAAGCTTCAGAGAGAAACCGTGTGTTTAACAGAGACTGAAGCACAGAGAGAAACAGTGTGTTGAACAGGAAGTGGTGATTTAGTAAACATGAGTGTTGTGCTGCTCTCGTTGGTGAAGCAGCGACTCACTGCGGCTGCTGAAGACATCTTTGTTCTGTTTGAAAGAACGATAGCAGAGTACGAGGAGGAACTGTCTCGTTCAAAACAGGAGAACGAGAGACACCGGAAACTACTGGACGCTGTTTTACAGCCTCAGCTTCAGATCCACAGAGCAGGTCTGTTCCCTCTTTATTCAGTTCAGGTTCAGGATATTTATTTGTCCCCGTAGGTAGATTTTGTTTGCAGAGAAAAAGACAAGGGATCCATCCTGACACTAAAAATAAACACAAACAACAGACACATCTCTAATAAAAGGACTAGTAAAAAGTACAAGTATACCTTGCTCAACCAAATCTCAAAATATTTAAAACACATTTAAAAAAGGAAAACACTAGTACAAACATGGATATTCATAATTAAATTAATTAATACAAATAGGCATCTGTGTGACACTCTGATGTGTTTATTTGTGCAATAGCTGCTGGGATAAAACTGGTTTTATACCGCTTCGTTCTAATCTTTGGGACAACTAACCTTCCGGCCCGAAGGAAAAAGCTTGAATTCTCAGTGCAGAGGTGGGAGTCATGGTCTAATATGGAGCTGGATAACCGCTTTAACTGCCTGAGGTACAGGGTCACCAGGTTTAGCTGTGGCTCACCAATCAGTCTGCTGGACCACTTTACGATCTGACTCAGAGAGTTTCTGCTCTTTAAAGTCAGGTTACCAAACCGTGACATTAGTGAAAAAGACAGAATTGACTCGATAAAAGCACGATAAAACATGATCATCAATCAATCAATGTTTATTTATATAGCCCAATATCACAAATGTTACATTTGTCTCAGTGGTCTTCACAGTTTGTACAGAATATCAGTATGACAATACGACACCCCCTGTCCTTAGACCCTCTGATCGTACAAGGAAAAACTTCCAGAGAAAACCCACAGTTTAAAGGGAACATGGGAGAAACCTCAGGGAGAGCAACAGAGGAGGGATCCCTCTCCCAGGACGGACAGACGTGCAATAGATGCCGTGTGTGATAATACGTTTACAACATAGGTAGACCAAATGTTTGGAAATGCATGTGTCCATAATAAGAAGATGAATCCACGAGGATGTCAACAATCCTGTGGGAGCCATCGGGGAAGTAGTATGATGAGACTCAGGGAGGACCACAGTGACAGGTTCATCCACGACTTGAAATCCACGCCTCAGATCAGGACTCAGGACTCAGGATCAGCCACGACTCAGGATCCCAGCCTAGATAAACACCAACAAGAAACTTGGGGGAAGCTGGGTTATTCGGAACATGAGAGTACACAGGTACAGAGAGAAGGAAGAAGTACATACATTGACATAACCAAGATCATCATGGTTATGTCAATGTTAAAATAGGACAGTTTCCTAAGACAGTACAAATGCTGGGGCCCCCTTTTGCACACAGCTTCACAGTTTGGATCAGAGCTCAATTTTGAGTCAATAATTGTCCCGAGATATTTGTATGATTGCACAAATTCTACTTTCTGATTCTGGATTGTTAAGACTTCATGTATGTGGGGATGTCTTCTAAAATCAATGATCATGTCCTTGGTTTTGCTTATGTTCAGTTGTAGATAGGACTCCTCACACCACCTGACAAAGTCGTCAACGACAGGGCCGTGGCTGGTCTCATCGTCCTGGAGCCTACTAACAATTACAGAGTCATCTGCATACTTTAAAATAGTCCTATTTTCCCACCTACTTTGACACATATTAGTGTAAAGTATAAATAATAGTCGCGAAAGCACACATCCTTGTGGGGAGCCAGTGGAGGATCTGACTTGATCAGATTAGGTCCCATTCACCCTCACTCTTTGTGTCTTATTGGTTAAAAAAAATCAAGAATCCGGCCCATAAGATTATTGCTTATTTCAAATTGTTCTAAAAGTCTGCCAATTAAAATATGAGGTTGAATTGTGTTAAAAGCAGAGGATAAATTAACAAATAAAAGTCTATCATGAGATCCATTTCCCTCCAAGTGTTTAAAAAGTAAGTTAAAGGGGACTTATCATGCAAAATGCACCTTTGTACGTCTTTTATACATGAATATGTGTCCCCGGTGTGTCAGGGAACTCACCAAGTGTCAGAAAACACAACCCTCTCTTTTCCTCCATACCCAAATCTCTAAAAACGGGGCTTTAACGGATCTGATACAGACTGATCCAGATTTGAAAATAGTCTGACGTCAGTGACGAGGAGCTCCGCCTATATGACCAATCAGGGGAATGAGAGGTTGCCGTGGCATGGTAACAGCATGGTAACATGACGCTCGTAACTCGGCCCCCTCCTTTGCAGGGGGGCGTGGTCAGCTAGAGCGAAATGAAATGAGGCATGGCTAAAATGCATGATCTGTTTGGTATTTTGAAAAAGAAAATGTATAAATATACCTTATATAGGTATGGCCCTACAATATTATTCAAATATAGCATGATAGGTCTCCTTTAAGTAAGGTGACTGTGGCATCCTCTACTCCTCTGTGTGGCCTGTAAACTGTATGGGATCGAGTGCATGCTCAGTCTTCCTTAAGATTTCTGCTCTGACTAGTTTTTCCAATGTCCTCTTTAGAATTCATGTAAGTCAATGTCATGCTACTCCAGACCGAGCCAAGGCTGTTTGCAGCCATTTTGTTTTGAAGTTCAGATTTAAAATTCTGTTTAGCTTTCAGAATTTCAATTTTATGTTCGCTATTAGCATCATGCAGATCAGAGGCAATTCCCTGTTTAAAAGCTTGTTTCTTTTTCTGAATGCTGGACTTAACCGCCTTGGTCACCCTTGGTTTAGGGTATATTTTGACTTGCTTACACGGAATAATCATGTCTTTACAAAAGGCTGTATATGAGCATGTTACATCAACAAGTTCATCCAAGTTGGCACCACAAGACTCTTTAAACATATCCCAATCAGTGCAGTCATAACATTCCTGCAAACAGGCTATAGATTCTTCTGTCCAGACATTTATGTCCTTTGTCAATGTTTTCTCTCGCTTCAAAACGGTTTTGTATATGGGCAGTAGATGCACACAGTTATGATCAGCAGAGCCCAGTGGGGATAATAGGACTGACTTATAGGCTTCCTTTACTGACCCATAACACAGGTCTAATTTGTTATCCCGCCTGGTTGGACAGAAACTCACGGGGTAGGTAGAAGGAACGCAATGAAACGGATAAAAGTTCAACATCTGGGGTGCAAATGCGTTCTGACAGTCACAGAGCTACAGTATTGTTTGTTTACGTACAAACATACTCCGCCCTTGAGTTTTTCCTGTCACTTCCGCCTTTCGATCAAGACGAAAGGGAGCTCCAAAACCGTCAATAAACAGATCGTTGTCCTGGTTACAGTCATTGAGCCATGTGTCAGTGAAGGCCAAAACACAGCAGTCCGAACATTGACAAGCTCGTCAACCTTGTTCCTCAGCGATTGAACGTTCCCCAGGATCATCGAGGGCAGAGGAATCCGAGGGAGCCGCTGCCTTCTCAGGCATAATCTTACGCCACCTCGTTTACCCCGCTTCCTCCTCTGGTGCCCCGTTGCACCACAGGTTTCATTTGGATTTCTCAGAATAATGTCCAGTAACTGTAACGTGATACCACGCAAGCCAGACTTGCCATGTTCAGTTGCAGCAGCACATCTCTGGTGTACTGTGTCCTCTCCCGGATGACAGCCCCATTGACATCACATGCAAACAGTTGAAGGAATATGATCCACAGAATCACAGAATAAAGAATGTCCATTTTTACTAGTGGCGCAGGGAGCATGCAATCATACAGACGCTTTGTCGAGTAGGTCGATGGTGCATTAAAAACATTTAAAACAAACACAAAACAAAACGGAGGACACCAACGTTTTTCCGGCCGGTCGCAGCGTGCGTGGGTGTTATTAACTCTCTATATTAATTATCTTTTTATTAACTCTTTAGACTCTCTTTTAACAGTTTAGACACTTTATTAATTTTATTGGATAACCGTGGGGGTAAAATAATGCAGAAATAAATCAAGGTTTACCTAGATTTTATTATGATCCAATACATCTGAAATATTACTCTACAATATTATTGCCGGAAGAAATACTAAGGATAAATAATAAAATAGAAAATGAGAACAAGAATATAAATTCATGTCACATTTCACCGATCAAACAATGCCTACGTTTATTTGGTTCATTTAATGAATTATTTTGTTTTTATTTTTGTAGGTTCCCTCCATAGTAAATTGGATAACCACAACATTAAACATGTTCATCTGTAAAATGCAATATATACATTGATCTAGAAACATCTTATTGTTTAACTCAACAGCTCTGTAAACCTATTATATTAGTGCCCAAAACATTTAAATGTAAATCAATAGGGGATCGATGTCTGTCTTATTAGAAATTCAGACATTTTTCAGAAAAAGACAGAATTTGAGATTTTACGAACAATTTCACGTGTGTTTCCTGCAGACGTCCAGCAGCTGGTGGTTAAAGAAGAGGTTCCCCCTGAGCAGCAGGAGTGGAGCTCCAGTCTGGACCAGGAGGACCCAGAGTCCCCCCCACATATTAAAGAGGAACAGGAGGAACTCTGGAGCAGTCAGGAGGGAGAGCAGCTTCAAGGGCTGGAGGAGGCTGATAACAAGTCCACATTCACTCCTGTCCCTGTGAAGAGTGAAGATGATGAAGAGAAACCTCAGTCCTCTCAGCTTCATCAAAGACAAACTGAACACCTGGAAACAGAAGCTGATGGAGAGGACTGTGGAGGACCAGAACCAGCCAGGAACTCAGATCCAGAGAGACATTTACAACCAGAGACTGAGGACAACCCTGGAGACTCTTCTGAACCTGACACTGAAGACAGTGCTGATTGGAAGGAGACCAGAGAACCAGGTTCAGACTCTCAGAAAAATAAACAAGACCATGTCAGTGATTCAAGACGTAGTGCAGGAGAGAAACCATTCAGCTGCTCCGTCTGTAAGAAATCATATCCAACGAGAGGACCTTTCCATCGACACATGAAAATCCACACAGGAGAAAAACCGTTCGGCTGCTCAGTCTGTAAGAAAGTTTTTGCATTGAAAGGACCTTTACATCGACACATGAGAATCCACACAGGAGAGAAACCATTCAGCTGCTCAGTCTGTAAGAAATATTTTGCACAGGGAGGACATTTAAAGGCCCACATGAGAATCCACACAGGAGAGAAACCATTCAGCTGCTCAGTCTGTGCGAAAGCTTTTGCCCTGAAATCACCTTTACAACGCCACATGAGAAACCATACGGGAGAGAAACCATTCAGCTGCAGTTTTTGTGAAAAAAGATTCACACAGAGCTATCATATCATAATCCATAAGTGTGTTGGTCGTCAGTCCTCACAACTTCATCAAATTGAGGAGAATAAAGAGGCAGAGCATCCAGCCAGCTGCTCAGCTGAACACCTGGAAACAGAAGCTGATGGAGAGGACTGTGGAGGACCAGAACCAGCCAGGAACTCAGATCCAGAGAGACATTTACCACCAGAGACTGAGGACAACCCTGAGGACTCTTCTGAACCTGTGACTAAAGACAGTGATTATTGGAAGGAGACGAGAAAACTAGGTTCAATGTCTCCGAAAAATAAACAAGAACCTGACAGTGATTCAAGACGTAGGGCAGGAGAGAAAACATTCAACTGCTCACTCTGTAATAAAGCATTTGCACGGAGTAGTAATTTAAAGGAACACATTAGAAACCACACAGGAGAGAAACCATTCAGCTGCTCCCTCTGTAATAAAGCTTTTGCACAGAATGGAAATTTAAAGAAACACATGAGAATCCACACAGGAGAGAAACCATTCAGCTGCTCAGTCTGTAAGAAATATTTTGCACAGAGAGCAGATGTAACGAGACATGTTAGAATCCACACAGGAGAGAAACCATTCAGCTGCTCAGTCTGTAAGAAATCTTTTGCACAGAGAGCAGATTTAAAGAGACACATGAGAAACCACACAGGAGAAAAACCATTCAGCTGCAGTGTTTGTGACAAAAGATTCACCTGGAGTCGTTCGGTCAAAAGACATAAGTGTGTTGGTCGTCAGTCCTCACATCTTCATCAAACTGAAACTGAGGAGATCAGAGACGCAGGGCCTCCAGCCAGCAGCTCAGCTGAACACATGGAAACAGAACCTGATGGAGAGGACTGTGGAGGACCAGAACCAGCTAGGAACTCAGATACAGAGAGACATTTACAATCAGAGACTGAGGACAACCCTGGACACTCTTGTTGAGGTCTCCATATTAGGTTGAATAATAAGAAAAAAAAGTTAATCATCATCAAATATAATCCTGTATAACCCACAATGAAAATGCATTATATTTCATGTTGTTCTATAATCACAGTATAAAACACAAGTGTTTTGTTAAGTTTTAAGCATATTATAGTTTATGGGTTTCACTGTTTAGCAGTTGTCTTCACTCATAGCTGTTCGTGCACAGAAGGTGGCCCCTGGCTCAAGGGAAAAGTACTGGAGCCCCAAAATGTGTTTTAGCATAGGATAATATGTCTGCACATGTCCAGCCCTGCACACTAGAGGCCATACCCTTTTTTCACAAATATGGGTATGAAGGTTTGTCTTTGTTTTTTTGTGTCCCTATGTGAGCATAAAAACACCACCTCAGAGAGTGAAAGCGAGGGAGCGGGGGTTTTCTCCTCTCTCCCTGGTAAGCTCTCTCCTTGGTAGGTTCTCTCAAACTTGGTAAGGTCACAACTGAAGAGGGCAGTTGAAGTTAGCTTTCAATGTCACAACTGAAGTGAGCAGTTGAAGTTATACTTTTAATGTCACAACTGAAGAGGGCAGTTGAAGTTAGCTTTTAATGTCACAACTGAAGAGGGCAGTTGAAGTTATACTTTTAATGTCACAACTGAAGAGGGCAGTTGAAGTTAGCTTTTAATGTCACAACTGAAGAGGGCAGTTGAAGTTATACTTTTAATGTCACAACTGAAGAGGGCAGTTGAAGTTATACTTTTAATGTCACATCTGAAGAGGGCTGTTGAAGTTATCTTTTAATGTCACAACTGAAGAGGGCAGTTGAAGTTATCTTTTAATGTCACAACTGAAGAGCGCCAGTTGAAGTTAGAATTTTATGTAAGAAATGTAAAACTGTGAATTGTGGAAAAAACTGTCTAAAAGTGTGGACCATTTCTTCAAATAAAACCATCCCACCCATTTGGACTGGGGTAACCTAAATGAATTCTGCGCTGTCCTCTTCTGATTTAGGGTAAGATTGCACGGCTGCCACACTCATATTTAGGTAGGGTCACACCTCATTACAGATACTAGAATCCTACGGGATCGCTGCAGCAAGATGTTGGAGATCTTCTACCAGTCTGCTGTTGCCACTCTTATTTGATGTGGCTTCTCTTTGGATAACTGTACTTAAACTCACAATGTAAAATATATTTGTTTTAATTTATATCTTAATTGTCCTAATATACATGGCATCAACATGCTCTTTACAAACAACATAATAATCATGCAACGAAAGGCCAGCAAGGCAATAACAAAAAATAAATAAATAAATACAATTCCTTAGATATGTCTTCATGTTATTATAGTCTTGAAAATACATCTATCTGTTAGCTATTGTTCCAGTCAAATGTCTTTGTTTTGCGTCCAATGTTCCCACTTTCTGTTGAGTTGTGGTTCTTGTAATCTCAATTCTTGAATCAGTTTTTCCATCAAAAATATTTCTTCCACGATTGTTACCCATTGGTTTTTCGTTGGTGGTGCTTCCTTACCCCAATTTCCTAGTGAAAGCTTTCTTGCTGGATATTAGCAGGATTTGGATCAACTATCTGTCACTTGCAATCATTTCCTCAGTGAATTTACATAAATAGAGTACCAAACTACTTTTAGAAACCTTATACCCTATTCTTTGACATATTTCCTTACATATAATTTCCCAAAACACAATTACAGTTTTTTTCAGTCGCTAACAAACTAAAATCTCACATGAAGCAAAATGATTTAATCTCGGCTCAAATCTCCAAAACTCTAAACACATTTTCAGCTCTGCACCAAATTTGCAATTCAACTTGGCACTTTTTGCAAAACACTGCACACGGTTCTCTAAGTAAGACACAGCAATATGACATATTCACTTGTTTGCCATTTCAACAAATACACATGTCAAATGACCATGAACACTAAACTGCTTTATTGTTGACTGAGCAATCAGAATGTAAACACTAGAAAAAGGTGTAAGAAAGTTTTTACAACAACAATGGATATATGCAGGGGTGCACTTAACTTTCTTAGTTGGTTACTCAAATGAGTACCAGGAGACAATAGGGGTGTAACAGTTCACATAATTCACGGTTCGGTACAACAAGAAAAAGCAAAAAAAAGTCCCAATTGCATAATTCCAGGTTTGTTTTTTATTTATTTTTTAACAGTAGTGCAAGGAACTCTAACATTTTGAATAATTAACTTTATTACACAGTGAAAAACAAACCAAAAACAGTACCACACACACTCAGATGGCCGTATTATCTATAATGGCTGATGTCAAACAAAAAGGTTCAATAAGCTGTAAAACTAAAAAGAATGTCTTGAAAATATTACAAAATAAATAATATGATAGTGTTTCAATCACTTTCAATCACAATCAATACAAGCCGGGTCCTCTACTATTGCATAAGGGCGCAGTATAGCCGTTGAAAAACACATGCCAAAAGCTTCCGTTATTTATTTTGGTCTCTCTGCTTTCATGTCTGTTGGCTTCTTAAAAACAGCTGTTGAACTGCTGTTGTCTTTTGCCGGGCTTCGTGATTGCCAAATCTGGGTGATGCCTTCTGATATGATTTAGCATGGTTGGCGTGTGTTACCATTAGCATACCGCACCGCTGTCGAACAACGCCGACACACCGTCCTCGTCCGATCCACCACTCGCACTCCATCGTTGTTGTAGTCCACAGGGAACCCGAAATGTTCTCACACAGCTGATTTAAAAGAAGCAGGTGGGTTCTAGCTCCTGTGTGTTATCTAAACTCGCAATACTAACTTTTCAGTGTCAGTGGGGGTGTGGTATTGAACGTTGACGGGAGGGGTGGGCGTTAGTGAACCGCGCATGTGGAACTCGCGCCGGAAGTTGTGGCACAATCCCGTTGTGCACATCGACGTTAACAGCCCCATCTGTGCGAACGGCAACCGGCTCTGTCGTTATGTGCACCCCTGGATATATGGACAGCATCAAGAGGAAGAGGCAGAGAGAGGATGAGAGAGAGAGGGAAACTGCAAAAAATCACAAACTGCAAAAAATCACACACTGCCTATAAATAAACCCAAGGGGCTTCCTTATAGTTAATAAAGTAATTAAACAATAACATGTCATATAACCTTATATTACCACAAAAGAGTCAATAAGTAATATTAACCCACTATTAAAGAACATGACCTTATAGAGACAACCACAACAGGTGACTGAAACAAGTCATACTATAATCAATGACTATAATAGCTTACTAGGGGGACACTACAACAGGTGTCACATCAAAGGGGCCATAGTCTTATCACCCCCTATTGAGCAACATACTTATGAGGGGGCTATAAAACAATAAATAACAGCTAAATAAGTCATACAATCAGCATTAACTATATTGGTTTTATCATTGACAATAATGACCTACTAAGGACACTCTAACAGGTTTCACATCAAAGAGGCAATAAAGTCTTATCACCCCATATTG
Source organism: Pogonophryne albipinna (assembly GCA_028583405.1). NCBI lineage: Eukaryota > Metazoa > Chordata > Actinopteri > Perciformes > Artedidraconidae > Pogonophryne > Pogonophryne albipinna. The sequence goes on from CM053243.1 coordinate 3,940,577, forward strand.
AGCAACATCCTTTATGAGGGGGCAATAAAACAATAAACAAACAAGCCATAAAAGGGTCAAAGGTCAGGGATGTCAGAGTGACAGGTGCCACATCAAAGGGAATTGGAAGCGGGACAAAGGTTTATGAGGGTCATAAATCATTTATGAGGGTCATAAATCACTCTCTCAACAGGTTACTTAATCTCATTCTGACATTTGCTGCTCTCTTATAATTACTTAAGACCACCATTTTATTGAAAATGGGATCTTACTAAGAGAGAGCAATCCAATATTTAAATGATAAAATTACATTTTTTGGGTATCCTGATGATGAACTGTCTGTTTAAAATTAATCGAAGCATCAGACTAAGAAAGCGTCAGTGCCAGTGCCTCACCAGCCATGAACATCACTGCAAATCACTGCAGAAGCTTATATATAAACATCTACGTTTTTTGTGCCCCACCACTTTTGTAGATATAAAAACGCCACTGTCTGTGTATCTTAAAGGTTTAAGTATTGTCTAGGGGAAATCATAGCCGCTTTTATTTTGAAGTCCTCTGCTCCGGAAGTGATGGTCCCGCTCTTTCTAAAGACCCTGACACACCAAGCAGTCACCAGAGAACTCGCCGACGCCGATGCCGACTGTTGCGTCGCTGTGTTCTCCTGCGTGTTGGCCATGTGTCGCACTGGAACACACCGCAAAGACTTCAGCCGAGCACGTACGAACTGCGCATGCGTGAGTGGCAATAACTCTCCTTACCAGCAGGCAGCGGTAGTGTGTATTCGTCATTCAAAAGAGGCAACAACCGGAAGACAGAGAAGAAGAACAGACTGCGTGATATAAACAAACAACAAATAGCATGTGCGTTCCATTTTCACTCTCCTCCATCGAAAACATGTTTCGTGCGGTACTGGAGCTATCAGCCATTGGAGTGTTTGTTGTGGAAGACATTCTCAAGCAACCGTTTCGCTTCTCATGCACTGATTCGCTAGCAGAACAGCCAATCAGAGTGATTTATTTGCCTTAACGGAACCAGATCGCCTCTCTTCGGTGCTCTCACTACATCCATGGTTCTCTCTCGGTGTTCCTGAGGAAGTGTGTGTGAGCAGCTGATCTATCCATCGTCTGTGTGTCTGGATGAACCTCTGACTTTGTGCTCTTTCTTCTGAAGCCTTTAGCTCGGACTCTAGAAGCTAGCTTAGCATGCTAGCTTAGCATGCTAGCTGGTAACACGCTAATAACACAGAGTGAGGGAAACAGGAAGTGGTGATTTAGTAAACATGAGTGTTGTCCTGCTCTCGTTGGTGAAGCAGCGACTCACTGCGGCTGCTGAAGACATCTTTGTTCTGTTTGAAAGAACGATATCAGAGTACGAGGAGGAACTGTCTCGTTCAAAACAGGAGAACGAGAGACACCAGAAACTACTGGACGCTGTTTTACAGCCTCAGCTTCACCTTCACCCCTCGATTCCACCGGGTCCGTCTGCGTCGTGTCACGGCGCGGCGGTTTTGGTCCGGCCTCCTCCGGCGTCATACCCTACCGGGCGCGTTTCAGAAGCATTTCAGAAGCGGAGCGTCTTGCCTGCCGGCTCGCAGTTTTTGCTGATTTGGGCATATTTCCTGGACAGGCTACTTTGTACAGACAAAGTTAATAATAATTCAAATATTCCAGTTATAAACGACATGGATCAAAGATGTGTTGCTGTATTTTAGTGGTAAAAAAATTAATTCATCATCATAATTATTTGATATACAGTGGGGCAAAAAAGTATTTAGTCAGCCACCAATTGTGCAAGTTCTCCCACTTAAAAAGATGAGAGAGGCCTGTAATTTTCATCCTAGGTATACCTCAACTATGAGAGACAAAATGAGAAAAAAAAATCCAGAAAATCACATTTTTAATGAATTTATTTGCAAATTATGGTGGAAAATAAGTATTTGGTCAATAACAAAAGTTCATCTCAATACTTTGTTATATACCCTTTGTTGGCAATGACAGAGGTCAAACGTTTTCTGTAAGTCTTCACAAGGTTTTCACACACTGTTGCTGGTATTTTGGCCCATTCCTCCATGCAGATCTCCTCTAGAGCAGTGATGTTTTGGGGCTGTCACTGGGCATCACAGACTTTCAACTCCCTCCAAAGATTTTCTATGGGGTTGAGATCTGGAGACTGGCTAGGCCACTCCAGGACCTTAAAATGCTTCTTACGAAGCCACTCCTTCGTTGCCTGGGCGGTGTGTTTGGGATCATTGTCATGCTGAAAGACCCAGCCACGTTTCATCTTCAATGCCCTTGCTGATGGAAGGAGGTTGTCACTCAAAATCTCACGATACATGGCCCCATTCATTCTTTCCTTTACACGGATCAGTCGTCCTGGTCCCTTTGCAGAAAAACAGCCCCAAAGCATGATGTTTCCACCCCCATGTTTCACAGTAGGTATGGTGTTCTTTGGATGCAACTCAGCATTCTTTCTCCTCCAAACACGTCTAGTTGAGTTTTTACCAAAAAGTTCTATTTTGGTTTCATCTGACCATATGACATTCTCCCAATCCTCTTCTGGGTCATCTAAATGCTCTCTAGCAAACTTCAGACGGGCCTGGACATGTACTGGCTTAAGCAGGGGGACACGTCTGGCACTGCAGGATTTGAGTCCCTGGCGGCGTAGTGTGTTACTGATGGTAGCCTTTGTTACTTTGGTCCCAGCTCTCTGCAGGTCATTAACTAGGTCCCCCCGTGTAGTTCTGGGATTTTTGCTCACCGTTCTTCTGATCATTTTGACCCCACGGGTTGAGATCTTGCGTGGAGCCCCAGATCGAGGGAGATTATCAGTGGTCTTGTATGTCTTCCATTTTCTAATAATTGCTCCCACAGTTGATTTCTTCACACCAAGCTGCTTACCTATTGCAGATTCAGTCTTCCCAGCCTGGTGCAGGTCTACAATTTAGTTTCTGTTGTCCTTTGACAGCTCTTTGGTCTTGGCCATAGTGGAGTTTGGAGTGTGACTGTTTAAGGTTGTGGACAGGTGTCTTTTATACTGATAACGAGTTCAAACAGGTGCCATTAATACAGTTAACAAGTGGAGGACAGTGGAGGCTCTTAAAGAAGAAGTTACAGGTCTGTGAGAGCCAGAAATCTTTTTTTTTTGTTGGTGACCAAATTATTTTACAGAGGAATTTACCAATTAATTCATTAAAAATCCTACAATGTGATTTCCTGGATTCTTTCCCCCCATCCTGTCTCTCATAGTTGATGTGTACCTAGGATGAAAATTATTAGACTACGGAGGGATAGGGTCTGCAAAATTAGTTTATTTTGGGGATGGGCCGGATGCTCTGACCGGTCCACTTCCTGCCCGGGGCCTCTGCAACGCCTCTGCAGCAGATAGCCCCCAGTGTCGCTATTTCCATCCTCGGTGGAGAGAATCGCATCAAATAACTGACTGAGAGACGGATCAGCTCTCTGCTCCATCACTAACTCACTGCGACACACAGATAACAACGAGTCAGGAACAACTACAGAATCCATCTCACTCACCTCTTCACCCTTCTCTGATTCCTCCAGTGCACAGCTCATAGCCCGTGTCACAACACAAGCTATACACACTTCAGGGAAGCACTTTTCCTCTGGGTTAACAGTCACAGTGGGTGAAAAAGTCACGATAGAAGGTGGTGGACCCTCAGCCCACACACGACTGCCAGCCAGGCCGTTCCAAAGGATTACATCCACACCTTCAATCGGCAGTACAGGACGGACCCCATTATGACCTCACCCTGCACCAAACCAGAGTCAAGCACAACAGGATGCAGTGGAACAGGCACAACATTCATTCCCATACCTCGCATCCGGACAAAGTCCCAGTTCCAGAACTGTCCGAAAACGGCAGCACAGAGCTCAGAATGTATGAATCATACGCAGCAGTGTCTCTCAAAATGTTACCGGCACGCTGATGTTACTTCCCACCAATGACACGCAGCTGTCTGATACAAATGCAGAAAAATCAGGTTCCCTCGGCTTGCATGGCTCGCTAAGCCGCTGACAGGGAGGGATGACAGGTAAAGGTTTCACAGACACAGCACAAGCGGCAGAGTTAAACTGGCCCCCATTATTCCCCCTTCTGGCATTAGCTTTGGGACAGTCAGCCTTCCAGTGCCCTCTCCCCCAGCAGAAGTTACAGATTTCCGATGGGTCAACCCGTGGCTGACTTCGCATCGCACGTTCAGCAATACCCAAGTGTGCATGAGCTTTCTCCTCCCATCTACCTGCTGCACGATACATTCCTTCCTCCTGGACCCTGAAGTCTCGACCACCCTCTGTGTATCAGAACGTAGTCATCAGCCAGTGCAGCGGCTTCTGCAGCAGTCTTCTGGGTACAGAATGTTTGTATTGTTCCAACACAATCATATCTCATAATGCAGCATACAAATTCACATTTAGGGCATTGCACCATCTGCTAAAAAAAAGTACCAGATCCCTGGCAAACTCAACATGGGTCTGTCTTCTAGACTTCTCCCAGGATCGGAACCTCTGGCGATATGCTTCAGGGACTAACTCGTAAGCCTTCAACACAGCAGTTTTAACAGTCAAATAAACCTTGCTCCCTGCCACCTTTAGAGCAGAATAGGCTACCTGGGCCTTACCTGTTAGCACACACTGTTAGTGTTGCAGAAAGGTACCGTGATACCCTGCCGTTAAAAACCTTACAATTCCTCCGTTTCATTAGTATCGGTATTTTAACAATGACATTGTTTTAATAAGAGCCGTATTTCCTGTGTGTGTTCAGCTCTCTGCTTCCACTCCCTAACCCGTGCCTGCAGTCCCACCCCTCTCGTGCACGCTCGAAGTGCATCCCCTCTCTCGTGGACACGCTAGCTGCCAAAGCATGTGAAAAAACGAGAAGCATGGCTGCAAGTGGGAGCGCTAATGCCGCTGCGCCTCGGCTTGTTGACAAAAAAGACGCCATTGTAGCTTGTGGTAACGGTATATGTTTCAAAGGTTTAGATATCTCTAACGTGATATCGCTCCCTTATGTGGGCAAGCCGCTGAGTGTCGGTCGCTTCGTCTTCGGCTCGCTCCCTTACGTGGATAATAATAATAAAAAGAATTACTATTTCTATTTATTTATTTCTATTACTATTTAGGGATATCTATCTATATATATATATATATCAAGCTGTGCATCTGAACGCGTCTTCAGCACATCTGGAAACATCTGCAGTCCTAGGCGTTCTAGACTGACTGAGGAACACTTATGGCGCATTTCCACTGCAGGGCCTCGTACGGTTTAGCACGATATAGTTAGGCCTTGGTAGGTCAGGCTCAGCCGGGTTTGACACGGCACGCTTAAACCATGCTACGCGCTGCAGTGGAAATGTGCCATTAGAAACCAATTTTCTTGGCCAAAAATCTTAACAAGGCAAAGGAACTGAATAAAAAAAGAAAAATAGCCTGCCAGGTTTAGTCTGAGTAGGGACATAATCAAGCCAGTTATGCTGCTAAACAGTAGGGCTTTTAATGTTCTATTTTTTGTCGGAGACCTCATTGTGTTTAATATACAAATCTATTTTGACGAAAAAGTTGTTTGAGATGATGCTTAATTTGAGTTAATACGGATTCTTGTCATTTATTTTATTGATTGTTTTCATTGTTTAGAAGTGTGTGTTATGACTGGAAAAAAAATTCTGGTGTTAGAATTAATTATCTGCACAATAATTACATTTAAGACAGTCTCCCTTTTTTTAAGAAAAGTATCGAAAAACCCAATTCTTGACTTGGCATCGGTATCGAAACCAAAATGTTGGTATCGTGACAACACTACACACTGTAACAATAAGGTACTATCAACATCAGACCACTCTCTGCTTTCAGTCACACGCTCAAATAGGGAGAAAAAGGTATCTGGATCTCGTTCACTAAACTGAGGAACAACCCACAGATTACTGGCATCGTCAAACGGAGTATTCGCTCTACCAGAGAAACCAAAGGCACGGCTAGCACCTCCAGCAGTTCAATTCAACCTCCGCTCCTTTTAATTTCTACCTCTCCCCTCATTTTTTCCACTGCCAGTTTCTCCATTTCTGTCTGCAACAGCAACAATTCCTTTCTCTGCTCAAAAGTCAGGCCTGCATCACGGCAGCCAGAGACATCAACACTGTCCCTTCTAGGATCCACAGTGTACATTTTATTTTCGAACAGCCCCAAATCCGTCAGGATGAAAGTCAGGATGAAAGTCAGGATGAAAAAAAAGTAAGGATTTCAACAAAAAAAATACTTTAATGAAAAGTCAAAATTCGTAGGTTTTCTGAAAAGGCCAGATTGTACAGATTTATGAAAAATTCAGCATTTGGGGAAAAAGTCAGGATTTTGAGAAAATTATTCTGAATTTTGTGGTTTAAAAAATAAGTCAATCTTCTGAGGTCATCTGAAAAGGACAGCATTTAGACATTTTCTGAAGAATTCATCATTTTAGAAAAATTCAAAATTTGGAGAAAAAAGTCAGAATTTTGGGGAAAAGTCAGAATTTTGAGAAAAAGATTCTATGTTTTGTCAAGAGGAAGATGAGGCACACGAGACCCAACAATGCAGACGAGCTGAAGGCCGCTAGTGAAGCAACCTGGGCTTCCATCACACCTCAGCAGTGCCACAGACTGATAGTGTCCATGCCACGCCGCATTGATGCAGTTATTCATGCTAAAGGAGGTCCAACCAAGTACTGACAGCAGGAACATTAACATACTTTTCAGAAGGCCAGCACTTCTATATTAGGACATCTCTTTTGTATTGGTCTTATGTATTATTAAAATGTTCCGAGATGCTATTCCAATTTATTGAAATGCACAGGTTTATCAAGGCGGTGAGAGATGCTAAACTACTAGTCTGAGAAACTCCAACACCAGTTCTCAGCTAACAACTCTGCAGACAGGTCACAAACTGTTGACATTGCCATCTTAGGGTAGGAATACCGTGAACATAGTTTACAACATGACAAAAGAGTAAATACACACACTGTCTGCGTGTATTCCACCGGAAGTTAAACTTTTATTTCGCATGTCCATTTTATCATGGCAATACAGGAAGTGACTTTTAGTATAAGAGTATAAAATAAACAGATTTATATCGTATGATTCAACGTGAACGGCCGATGCCTTGCTAACCGGCAGTGTTACTACGTTTTAGATCAGCTACAGTACTGACACTCTCCAGGGCATTTGGGAAAAAAAGGTGTAATTGACAGACTATTGAGCCAAAAGCAATACAAAGTGGGCGGGACATAGAAAAACAATAGGCAAGCATGTAAAATAAGGCGTTGATAATTCTGATACTCTACAGTTTTTCTGAATATGTGTTTCCTGTTTCCTGCAGACGTCCAGCAGCTGGTGGTGGTTAAAGAAGAGGTTCCCCCTGAACAGCAGGAGTGGAGCTCCAGTCTGGACCAGGAGGACCCAGAGCCCCCCCCACACATCAAAGAGGAACAGGAGGAACTCTGGAGCAGTCAGGAGGGAGAGCAGCTTCAAGGGCTGGAGGAGGCAGATATCACCAAGTCCACATTCACTCCTGTCCCTGTGAAGAGTGAAGATGATGAAGAGAAACCTCAGTCCTCTCAGCTTCATCAAAGACAAACTGAACACCTGGAAACAGAAGCTGATGGAGAGGACTGTGGAGGACCAGAACCAGCCAGGAACTCAGATCCAGAGAGACATTTACAACCAGAGACTGAGGACAACCCTGGAGACTCTTCTGAACCTGAGACTGAAGACAGTGCTGATTGGACGGAGACCAGAGAACCAGGTTCAAACTCTCAGATAAATAAACAAGACCCTGTCAGTGATTCAAGACGTAGTGCAGGAGAAAAAACATTTGGCTGCTCCATCTGTAAGAACACTTTTAAGCACAGAAGAAGTTTAAAGAGACACATGAGAATCCACACCGGAGAGAAACCATTCAGCTGCTCAGTCTGTAAGAAATATTTTACACAGAGAGGACATTTTAAGGACCACATGAGAATCCACACAGGAGAAAAACCATTCAGCTGCTCAGTCTGTGAGAAAACATTTGCATGGAAAGGATATTTAAATCTGCACATGAGAATCCACACAGGAGAGAAACCATTCATCTGCTCAATTTGTAAGAAATCTTTTGCAGTGAGAGGAAGTTTAAAGGACCATATTAGAATCCATACAGGAGAGACACCATTCAACTGCAGTATTTGTGACAAAAGATTCACACAGAGGTATCAGGTCAAAATCCATAAATGTGTTGGTCGTCAGTCCTCACAGCTTCATCAAACTCAGACTGAGGAGAACAGAGAGGCAGAGCCTCCAGCCAGCAGCTCGGCTGAACACATGGAAACAGAAGCTGATGGAGAGGACTGTGGAGGACCAGAACCAGCCAGGAACTCAGATCCAGAGAGACATTTACAACCAGAGACTGAGGACAACCCTGGAGACTCTTCAGAGACTGAAGACAGTGAAGACGATGATTTTTGGAAACAGAGCAGTGAAGGCCTGTCAGATTTAAGCTCTTTGAAACATGCATTTTCCCACAGTGGTGAAACCTTTAACAGCAATCACCAGCGAGAGGAATTGTTTACGGAAGGTGGAAATCAAAACCAGAATATGCCAAACCAGGAGGACCCAGAGCCCCCCCCACACATTAAAGAGGAACAGGAGGAACTCTGGAGCAGTCAGGAGGGAGAGCAGCTTCAAGGGCTGGAGGAGGCTGATATCACCAAGTTCACTTTCACTCCTGTCCCTGTGAAGAGTGAAGATGATGAAGAGGAACCTCAGTCTTCTCAGCTTCATCAAAGACAGACCGTACACCTGGAAACAGAAGCTGATGGAGAGGGCTGTGGAGGACCAGAACCAGCCAGGAACTCACATCCAGAGAGACATTTACAACCAGAGACTGAGGACAATCCTGGAGACTCTTCTGAACCTGACACTGAAGACAGGGCTGATTGGAAGAAGACCAGAGAACCAGGTTCAAACTCTCAGATAAATGAACAAGACCCTGTCAGTGATTCAAGACGTAGTGCAGGAGAGAAAACATTCATATGCTCAATTTGTAAGAAATCTTTTAAACGGAGAGGACATTTAAAGAAACACATGAGAATCCACACAGGAGAGAAACTATTCAGCCGGAGTGTTTGTGACAAAAGATACACCCAAAGTCATCAGGTCAAAAGCCAGAAGTGTGCAGAAAAGAAAACATTTGGCTGCTCTTTGTGTGAGAAAAGATTAGGGACCAAGTCAAATCTTAATAAACACATGAGAATCCACACAGGAGAGAAACCATTCAGCTGCTCAGTCTGTAAGAAATCTTTTGCACAGAGAGGACATTTAAAGTGCCATATGAGAATCCATACAGGAGAGAAACAATTCAGCTGCTCAGTCTGTAAGAAATCTTTTGCACAGAGTGGACATTTAAAGTGCCATATGAGAATCCATACAGGAGAGAAACAATTCAGCTGCTCAATTTGTAAGAAATCTTTTGCAGAAAGAGGATGTTTAAAGAGACACATGAGAGTCCACACAGGAGAGAAACCATTCAGCTGCAGTGTTTGTGACAAAAGATTCACCTGGAGTCATATGGTCAAAAGCCATGCGTGTGTTGGTCGTCAGTCCTCACAGCTTCATCAAACTCAAACGAACAGAGAGGCAGAGCCTCCAGCCAGCAGCTCAGCTGAACACATGTAAACAGAAGCTGATGGAGAGGACTGTGGAGGACCAGAACCAGCCAGGAACTCAGATCCAGAGAGACATTTACAACCAGAGACTGAGGACAACCCTGGAGACTCATCTAGAAACTGAGGACAGTGATTATTGTTAGGTTTAAACTCTTTGCGTAAGTCCCTGTAAGTGATATATATAATGTGATACCTGCTCTTAGTGTGATAAGACATTTTTGGTCAAAGTCAAATCTGCATGTGCAATCAAAAAATATGACAATTAATTAGTAATATTCATACATGACTTCATCTAAATTCCATCTTTATCAACAGAACTCGACAATAGGTTTTTCTCATAATGATCTGCTGATTTATACTATAACCACTGACTGTTGATTAACGACTTTATTATTATTAATAATAATAATAATGGACTTCCGGTATGAGCGCAAGCGAGTAAGCCGCGCTTAACCCTGCTCCGCTACAATCCTTTAGAAGTCCTGAATAAAACTACAGAACTGTTCCCAAAAAGTGTTGGCAACTTTTTGTATCGAAGAAGCGATGCCAAATCTTGGAAAGTCAAACAGAGAAAGGGGGAAAACACAGACGCAAGCAAAGTTAACTAACTCCGGGGCACAAAGCATGGAGCACAGAGCTAGTCAAGATGCTAACACCGAGCTCACCGGGGCTAAAGAAGAAATACTGACAGCAATAGGCAGCATAAAGTCAGAGTTTTCAAACAGACTGGAAGACATTCTGACTGCTGTTGAGAAAACTAGGAAGGGTCTGACTGACTGTACTGAAAGAATAACACAAGCAGAGGTACGTTTATCAACGGTAGAGGACGAGCACGCTGAATTACAAGAGACAGTTAAAACACTGATGAAAAAAAACACGTTCTGGAAGATGAAGTCGTTGACATGGAAACGAGGTCGGGCTGAATAACCTGAGGGTGGTGAACCTGCCTGAGGGCCTTGCTCATTTCTGGCAGGCTGGATACCGGAGGCGTTGGACTTGGGTCCCCTGCGGTTTTAGTACGACCTCGCCAATGAAGTGCACAAACAACGGAGACAGTACGACTCAGTGCGCCATCAGCTGCGGAACCTGGGCCTCAGACATGGCATACTACCCCCAGCTAGAATGGTGATAACTTAACAGACTTGGTGGTCTGTGAGCCAACGGTGTGTGTGTCTACTTGGGCAGAGACACACACCGTTAATATTGGGTATTTTATTGGAGAGAGAGCAGAGCAGTGTGTAAGACTGCGACTCCGCCTCCTGGTCCCAACTCCAGTTTGTCCACAAAGCTCTGAAATGTTTACCGAAATGAGATCTGCACCTTCCAGAGTAGGATGAATGCCGTCTCTCTTAATCAGATCAGGTTTTCCCAGAAGGCTGTCCAATTATTTACGAAGCCCACATCGTTTGCTGGGCACCACCAAGACAACCAGCGCTGAAATGATGACATGCGGCTATACATGTTTGCAGTATTTGCAGATGATCTGAGTGATCACTGTGTTGTAGCCACAATTAGGGACACTAAGGTCCAAAAGGTTAAACCTCGCATTATCATTAAGAGAGACAAAAAACATTTTGTGGAGCAGGGTTTTGTGCATGATCTGTTTGATTTTGATTGGGGTAAAATCGATCTGTGTGCTGATGTAGTAACCGCATGGTCTTATTTTTATCTTGGTTTTATGGAGATCATTGATAGACAGGCACCCCTGCGTACATTTAGAGTAAAGGGACGAGACAATCCTTGGTTTTCTGCTAATCTGTCCAGTCTCCTTCATGAGAGAAACAAGGCCTGGGCAAAGGCTAGGAAATCAGGCTCAGAGGTAGAATGGCTGCGTTTTAGGCAGCTAAGGAATAGCTTCACTTCAAATATCAAAAGTGATAAATCAAAGTACTATCTGTCAGTAACCACAAAGAATTTGAATAATCCTGGAACATTTTGGAAAGCCATTAAATCGTTATCCACCGGCGATATCCGTAATGAGCTACCTCCGTGCATTACCACAGCATCCGGCTCTATATCGGACAGGGCTACTATGCTAAATTGCTTTAATGAGCATTTTGTGTCCTGTGGTTCTCTATTTGATTCTGTTTCTAACTCTGCTTCTGTGACTCTGAAAAACGTGTGTTGGAAAACCCTTTTAGTTTTACCCCTTTTACTGTTGATGTTGTTCGTGAAGCTTTAACCAAGTTAGATCCTAAGAAACCGGCTGGCCCGGACAACGTAGAACCTTTCTTTTTAAAGATAGCTGCAGATTTTATTGCTCCACCTCTCACTACTCTTTTTAACCTCTCCCTCAGCACTAACACAATTCCAAAATTGTGGAAGTCAGCGTATGTCCTGCCTTTGCTAAAAGGAGGGGAGGCCACCTTATTAAATAACTATAGGCCAATCTCTAAATTGTCAGTTCTGGCTAAGGTTCTTGAACGCCTAGTGAGTGAACAGGTAAAGGAGTTTTTATGTACGAATGACATCCTGTCTAAACATCAGTCAGGCTTCAGAAAGCAACACAGCACCATCACTGCCACAATGAAAGTGGTAAATGATGTGGCGAGTATTTTAGATAATAAGCAGAGTTGTGCAGCTCTATTTATTGACCTGTCCAAAGCGTTTGACACCGTCGATCATCACATTTTAAAGCAGAGGCTAGCCAGTATAGGCATATCCAGTCATGCAGTGGGTGGTTTGTAAACTACCTCTCTGAAAGGTCCCAATGTGTTCATTTTGATGGGCTCACTTCTGAGTGGTTGAACATTGCAAATGGTGTTCCCCAAGGTTCTGTTTTAGGTCCACTTTTATTCTCCATCTACATCAACAGTTTAGGTGAAAATGTCGATGGAGCAACTTTACATTTTTATGCGGATGATACCGTGATGTACTGTGCAGGTCCCTCCATTAAGGAGGCTGGTGTTAAATTACAGGCTGTTTTTAACATTATTCAGACTCAGCTCTCTGAGCTTAAGCTTCTTTTAAATGTTGATAAAACCAAGGTAATGCTCTTTTCTAAAGCTAAAAAGACACCAGAGCCTGTTTTAGATATTGTAACTATGCAAGGAATAAAACTTGAAGTTGTTACCTGTTACAAATACCTTGGTATCTGGCTTGATGATTGTCTCACTTTTAAACTTCATGTCAATAACCTGCTTAAAAAGCTGAGGGTTAGGCTAGGTTTTTTCTACAGGAACAAGTCCTGTTTCTCGCTTGAAGCCAGGAAAAGGCTAGTCACTGTGACCTTTTTACCTCTGCTGGACTATGGTGATTTGATGTATATGAATGCACCTGCCAATTTAGATGCTGCGTATCACAGTGCACTGAGATTTGTGACAAACTGTAAAGCATTAACCCATCACTGTACCCTCTATGCAAGGGCTGGTTTGCTTTCACTAACTGTACGGAGGCTCAGTCACTGGTACATTTTTATATACAAAGCCATGTTAGGGAAACTTCCATCCTACATCTGCTCCCTGATCTCACGGCGAATTGTAAGTGGCTACTGCCTGAGATCGCATGCTGTAGTTTTATTAAATGTGCCAACTGCTAGGACTGTCTTAGGGAAGAAAGCTTTTAGATGTGCAGCTCCTCGGTCTTGGAATAGTCTGCAAATGAAATGGAAACTGAACAATCTGGTGCCACTAAATGTTTTTAAAGCTCGGTTGGATGCTAGTCAATCGGAAGCTGTTGGTACCTGCTCATGTGGATAATTATGTAAATGATGCTGTAAAATGTCCTTTTTGTTGTTCTATTTATGTTCTTATGTTTCATGTGGAACTACTTGAGCAGGTCTCCCTTGAAAAAGAGATCAATGATCTCAGTGGGATTTATCTGTATAAATAAAGGTTTGAAATTAAATGAAATGTTGTCATTGATCAGATTGGGGAGGGGACCAGAGAAAATTACGGTACTAAAAAAGAGACATGTAATCATTTACAAAACATCACCATGTTTTTATTTAACAAAAATAATGTTGTTTAATCCACGTTGGCTTACTACAACCACAAAAACAATCGGTTTGTTTTTTCATCAGGAAATGCAGCCCGGCTCAAACAAACGATTTTCAATCATCATCCTCACGATCATTTAATGTATCATATGTTCGCCGAATTGACATGAAAGCACTAACAAATAATATGCTGTTGTCAACTTCATTAAAACTTTATTAACCTGCCTAAACTCAGTAATTCACAAAAAATAGGTTTATTTTTAATGGAGCCTTGTCATCTCACAACAAGTAAAAAATAGCTTAATTTTAATCAGAAATTAAATCATTAGAGCTACAAATATGTTTCATTTAAATACAAATCACCCATTGATAGGGATAGACAACAGGTGTGTAATGATCTCAGGTGGTCCTGCCTCCTCTGGCAAGCTGGGTGTAATCACCCTAATCACAGAGCCCAGTGCTGCATCCTGGAGAAGGATTTAAATAGTTGCTGTGTGCGATCCTGGTACACTGAAGCGTGTAGACGGGAGGCATTTCTACCAAGTCAGGACAGGCAGCCGGTACGATCAGATCATAGACTGTATATATAAATGGACGTAGGGTCCGTGACGTCACCCATAGGATTCTGCAGAGTTGCCAAGAAGCCCTTAGTAGGCGGAGTCGGCCACTAACGGCTCAACAGTGACGTCAGAGTTCAACTCCCTCCTGCTCCAGCCTGCTCCAAATAAGGGCAAAGAGGCGGAGCCGAGGCGGGACCTCCTGCCACCGAGCTGAAAGTTCCAGAGCTAGCTGAAGCTACCAAGCTAAGCTAACATGCTCCCCATCTGCAAACTGCCGTCGCATTTTACGTTTCTAAGGTAAGCGGACATGAAACTATTCAGCAAAACTATAAATAATAATCTAAGTTATTGAGTTTTTAGCATAATACTTCAGAATCTTAAAACCCCTTAACGTTTGTATGCAATTGTGCTAAATTCAACACTGGAATCAAGCAAATATTAATATGTTTGCATGACATTAGTTATTTATATTTTGATATCACTTAATTACACGTTTAATACATTTAAGTCAAGCTAAGGTACATGTGATGGTAGCTAGTTAGTGCTCTTACCTGTGAGGCCTCCTCCAAACAGCATAATAACCAGACTGTATCATTAAAATAAGTACCAGTTCTAGATCCTTGACTTTAGACAAACAATTCAAAAGACAAAATGTATTTAAAGACCAATCTTTATTTGATTGTGCCTCTTAACCTGAGATATTAGTTATACAGTAATAGTATTGACAATCTAAAAAAACTGAGCAACTCAACAGTCAACTTTATATTTCTTATTGTCTAAAGCATTTATTATTTTCATTTTCCCCCTCTCATATTCAGTGTGGACGGATTGAGACAGCGTGGTGTCCAGAGAGCTGCAGAGACTTCAGGGAGAAACCTCCGTGTGATGGACCTCCTGTCTGTTGGTTTGGAGAGGACTGAGGGTCTTTCCTCAGCGAGGAGGACCAGGCCTGATGGAGGAGCCCATGCTGGGCATAGCTGATACCAACTGCACAGGCCTAGTCTGTCACTTTATTTGACTAAATGTGTTTACTTATACATTTAATAGGTTTACACCTTCTGTCCATATGTGCTTTTTATTTAAAATATGTTTGACTAACTTTTGGTTCACATTTCAATAAATTGTATTTGCACTCCTTTCGTCCATTATTCTTACTGAAAATGTTAGATTACACATTCACATCTGACTGAAGATTGGCCCCATTTATTTGTGACGTTGCAAACTCTGCGGTACAAGGCACAAGTGATGTGAAGCTCATAAAGCGAGGCAAATAGAAATAATCAGCTGATGGAGAGTAGATGTGGAAATAGGTGCATTCGATCAGCTGACTGTGTTTTCACAATAAAAGTAGTTTCTTAGTGAATGTCCTGTACTGGTCTTAAAATCTCATAACATCAGCTTTTAATGTTCCTCTTGGATGTTCTTCTTGACCCTCAGAGAAGGAGAACATGTCGTGTCTTTCAGGCATGTCCTTTCCTAACAAAAATGTTAATAATAATAAACATATTATTGCAGAACAAGTGTGTTATTTATGAAAGCAGTGTGTTTGTGTGTTTAGGGGCTGTAGATATAATTATTTTGTAATTGTAATGTTTTTTTTATTTCAACAGTGAGCTACAAAGACGATCAGATTATGAATGAACAGTATGAAGTTCATCAACATTGAAATATATGTTATTATCAAAATAATATTTAACTGTTATCAAAACGTAGTGCAACTGTAGAAGCTTGCTCTGTTGTCTCACTGAAAGAATAACTTTTACCACGTTTTTTACAGACAATATTGAGAGATAAATAGTAGCAGTTCTCACTATGTGTTAAATATCTTTGCCTTCAATACATTAAATTAGAAAGCTGACAAAACCATATTTCTTTAGCCTTTATTTATACAGGTGTAGATCTCATTGAGACACAAGGTCTCATTTTCACACAATCATATTGCTTGTTAACATCTAAATGTAACCTTTTGCATGGAAAAAACCCTCAACTTAACTGATGTGTAGGTGATCTAGTATTTAGTATTGTTTAATGGAATGTATATCAGTGTATTCAAGTCAATACTTCATTTATTTAAACCAATATCTTTCTTGATTCTTTGTACAGTATGAAAAATAGAGTCTTTGTACCTGTGCTGAAGTTCACTGCTGTGAGGAGTCCAGTTCTGTCTCTCACTCTCTGGTCCAGCCTGTCTGCATCACCTGGACACCTTAAACAAACAGATATATGTGTAAAGTACCATGTGTACAAACAATATAACTGATTCTCTTCTGTTGAACATGTTGGATTGTGTATTGTCCGAGTCAGGGTCCTTTTTATTTTACTGTAACTTTGGTGTTTATTTGATACCCATTTGGTAATGCAATTAATAAAAACAACAAGGTTTGGGTTCATTCTTCAGATGACTGTGACGTTAACATGTAAGCTCGATAATGAACTCCAGCTCAACCAACCATATTGTAATATCTAACCTAATCATCTTGAAATATGACATTATTATTTGTAATATACACACATCTTATTGTGAGGTTGATTTCACATACACTACTTCGACATGAGCTTGTCTACATACTTGAGCAGGGGCGGCGCCAGGGGGAGCTAGGGGGTGAAGCACCCCCCAGGATTGCCAAAGCACCCCCTAAGCTCTCCCAAGAAATATGTGTTTTTTTTTTTTTTTTCTTTTTTTTTTTTTAATTATTATTATTATTTTTATTAAATTAAATTAGAAAAATTATTAATTACATCAATGCAAATGTGAAACAAACAAATGTTTGACCAAAAACATAAAGCCAACACAGGTGATTTGATTAGGCCAATGGCCAGCACCCATTAGATTTTTGACCTATCCATAGGCTAAATTACTTTGTGACACTTGAGTGACTTCCTGTTAGCTAGAGGGCCAAATTATTTGCTAACAGCAAAGTGAAAAATGGATCGTTTTTTAGTCCTTAAACGTCCACGTGTGGATACACCTGAAAGCGAGAGGGATTCTGCACATAATATGCTTTGTGAGTACAAGTAGCTTACTTCTGGGTCTCTGTGTTTCATTCAAGCTCTGCTCTGTGTGTGTGTGTGTGGCACGAGCCATTTTGTGTGCGTGCGCGAGTGAGCGAGCGAGAGAGAGAGCTCGCGCACCGGTGGGTATCTACTATCTACCGGAGATCGTTGTGGTTAGCATCTGGTGCTAACTAGCCAAGCTAACGGATATAAGGAGCTTTTTCAACAACAAGGTGGAGGGAGAACTCTCTCCTGTCAGACTGAGAGTCTCAGATAACCTCAGCTCAGGTGAAGTAAAGGACTCTCTCAGTGTTTAGATAGTTCACTTTAGTCTAGTTATCTCAGTGGGTCTCAAACGGTTTGTTTTAAAAGGAGAGTGATTTGTAAAATATCTATAAAGAAATAGAAAATCTGTTTATAGTTTTGTTTCATGTGGGTGTTGAGAGATGTATCCATAGATCTCTTAATGTTGCTCTCCAAGTGCACCAGATTGATGCTTTTAACTTCAATATTTTAAAAAAAATCTTCCCGGGGGAGCATGCCAGCTGATTATCGAGCCTTTATTGTAACAGTCGCGGGTACACTGTGTGTGCGTGTGGGGAGTGTTGCAGTAGAAAATTCAACTGTAGCGCTGGTGCATTAATGGCAAACCCTTAATGTTGAGCACCCTCTATGAAACGTCAAGCTACCCCACAGCACCCCCTAGAGAAAATCTCTGGCGCCGCCACTGTTTACGAGCCTTCTCCTAAACGGCGACATGATGAGAGCCGCTGTGCAATACAGCGTGTGGAGGTGCAAGAGCCGGCTGTAACCTGTCAGTCAGCAGGCAGCAGGACTCGTGGCGCAAGCCAGCTGTATTTAACCAGGCGGTTATTAGACAGCAGAGCTTGACGTTTAAACCTGATGCTCCTAACCTGTCGGTTAGCGGCAGCAGGGCTCGTGGCGCAAGCCAGCTGTATTTAACCAGGCGGTTATTAGACAGCAGGGCTTGACGTTTAAACCTGATGCTCCTAACCTGTCGGTTAGCAGGCAGCACGGTTTTTTTCCTCTGTCCCAGATGTGCCTACTACACACGGTCGTAATGAGCCCAGGGCTGTTATTACGCACTGTGTGAATAGCACTGCACACACCTCCGCTCATTCCTCAGCAGGTTTGAGCGTGAACGCGCCTCAATGTCCAGTTTACGCAACACACTCTCACTCCATAATCGTCCAGGAGCCAGTGCTTGAATTGGAATGAAAAAGGTGCCAGTACTCTAAAATCAGCAACTTTTTCAAGTCAATTTTATATATACAGCCCACAAACAAGAATTTGGCTACTATAATGCTGGTGGGTTTGTCTCTTTACTACTGTATATTTTAGAAAGGTTCACTGTACTTAACATTTTTTATGATAGGCAGCGGATATGGCTAAAGCTCAGTAAGGTCAATATTAACTGAAAATATAGCAATCAAAGTCTAGATCTTCTGCTGAAGACACATGAAGCAGAGACCTTTCAGGTGAGAGCCCCTCTGGTGGTGTTCAACATTAATGACAAGGAAACAAAGCTCTGGTCAGAAGCATTTTTTATAAAAAGCTTTAACAAAATTAAGTATTTCTGTACATTTTGAATGCAATCTAACTTTCCAACTCAGAAAACGAAAAACGAAAAAGTGCCAAAAGTCTTCTCACATGGCTGAGCTGCTTTGCAATATACTTCACCACTGAAGAATACAAATATGTATAAAGTAAACTATGATGCAATCTAACTTTCCAACTCAGAAAAATGATAAAGAGCATGAACAAAGAACATGTAAAAACAAATGCAAAATTTGCACAATCTAAAATGAGAAACTGTAACTGCAAGTAACAAAGTCTGAGCCATGGTAAAGAGTTACATTGAACACCAAGCTGATCAGATAACTCCCTGGTTGGTCTGAAGTCCTTCTATCTCCAGGATCTGTACAAATCGGCACATTATGCCAAAAGTCTTCTCACTGGGTGAGCTGCTTTGCAATATACTTCACATTGTTAGAAAAGGCTCCAGAAGGCCTTGGGGACATCAGTATCAGGGGCTGGAGCTGGACAGGCTCTTTCATCAGCACTTCTCCTTCCCTTTGCCAGCCAGGACCTCACATACTGTTCCGGATTGAACTGTCCTAGTGATGGTCCATTACATTTAATGAAAACCAGGCTGGACAGTCGGCTGACAGAGAGAGCATTCCTTTTTGCAGTAAGGATATCGTTCATGCAGCTGAATGCCCGCTCACACTCACTAGTGGAGACAGCGATGGTTCGGACTGCTTTCAGTAGAGGCTCCATGGCAGCAGGTGTACGGGATGCCCTGGTTTCCTTGTATTCGCGAAAGCCCTGAACAGTCTCTCTTCTGTCCACTTTCAGCACTTCGCACAAACGTAGCACCTCTACGTCCCCATACTGTACGTCTAACTCCTCTTCAGGCCAACTTCCAGGATGGATAACTTTCATGTCCTGGATTAGCTGATTGTCCCGGGCCTCCCGGCCATGTAATGGGATTTCTCTTGTGCTGACATGAGAGGAGGTTGTGGAAGTCATTCTGTGTCTCAGATTCTCTACCATACTGCGGAAAAACTGACCTGCATGAATCTGTACAAGCCTGCCATTCTCACGCAGGGCAACACCCTTGAAGGACTTCTCAGCTAGAGCTGTATGAACTGTAGTCATGTGTGGGCCAGGCATGGTGACCATGGATTCAAAAACTCGTATTTCTCGAGTTAAGAGCCTATCTGCTGTAGGCAGTGTCATCTCTCTTTTTTGGAGTTGCCGAGAGAGGTCGCTGAGCTCTGTGAGCGCATCGTACATCAGTCCCAGATTGCTGACAAACGTTGCAGATGTGAGCACATCATCCAGGCCCTTGTACTTTGCTCTGTCTCTGGAATCCCTGCTCGTGTCGTTTGCAGCATTTGTGAAGTGATCATGAAGCACTCGATAGTTTTCCCAGACTGCTCTGACGCTCCTTTCACTTGAAGCCACCCAGCGGATGGACAAAACACGCCCTATCACCAGGAGACGCTGTCCGACTGCTTGCGCACAATGCGCTAACTGCCTCTGATTTTTGGGGGAGGCATGGAACAAGGAATAGAGTTTGTCAAAAAAGATCTGGAAATGATTGAGCCCTGAGACCTCCTTGACCACATCCCCAACTGCCAGCTCTAGACGATGATTGGAGCAGTGCCACACAAACAGGCTTGGGAATTTACTACACAACTGGGTAGCAACGCCTGTTCTCTTCCCTAGCATGACTGAAGCCCCATCACATGCAAAAGAAACGAAACACTGACCTAAAAAGTCCTCGTTAAAATCTCTTCCAAGACACTCCATTAACGCCTTTGTGATGTCATCAGCCGTTGTTCCATCCAACTCGATCAGCTCCCAAAAAAACGTTTCGGGCTCAGCATCAGCTAATGCTGAGCGTAGACACACAACAAGCACCGTTTTACCACTAATAGTGGTAGATTCATCGACCAAAACACAGAGTTTTCTTTGGTTTTCTGTAATGTCTTTTGCCATTTTTTTCTTCAGCTCATGAGCTATGTGGTCGATGATTTCGCCACAGGTTTTATTGGAGTGCAAAACCCTGCCCACGTTCAGCCCATTCAGTTTCTGTACATTCAAATCAATTGGCATGTCTGTGAATGGCCGGCTATGTTTGCCAATTTTATATGCCGTTCGAAAAACTCTGATAGTGGTGTCTAATTCAGATTTATGCATAGACTGCACTTGATGTTGAATAGTTTCACGTGAAGCAGATGTAAGGATGTCAGCAGCTTTTACATGGGCTTGTGATTCTTTATGTTCTTTGATTTTTTTTCTCAGGCTAGCTTGTTGTTTGCCCTTGTCAACACCGAAATGAGACACTGCACACTCACCCCATTCAGTTGACAGTTTCAGTCCTTGTCCAGTGTGTATTCCCAAAGATTTGACATCTCTGCATATCCGACATCCTAGCTTCTTATCTTTAAGAAGGAGCCATGCATTGGTCTTGCAAAAATATTGCACCTGGTCCGTTGTCCAGCAGTCAGGTGCATCGCTTTGCCCGGTGTTGGTGGTGGCAGTTGCGCCAGCAGCAGCTAACGTTAGAGGCTCTGGAGGAGGCGGCGGAGCTAGTGCTAATGCTAATGCACTAGAACTTGGAGCAGGAGGATCAACCAAAGAAAGCTCCCCATCAGACACAATTTCCAACACAGGCACAGCATTCTCTGTATTTGAAGTTTCTTCCGGCGACAACCGCTGTCTTTTTGCACTTTTATTAATCCACGCTAACATTTTAGAAATGCTAATTTGTGACGTGACTTGCTTTCCTTCTCTCGGGGGCGTGCCTGCTCTGTTCTATCACTCTACATAGCCACCCACTGGGTGGGAGTTGCACTGCATAAACACAACACACGTGCATCTAGGTATGTAAATTGTAAAGCATTAAAACATGGTTTTACTAACAGTTTTCAGTATGTTGTTACTTCGGCATTATTATTATTATTATTATTTTGAAACGTGTATTACTATTAAATCACGGTCAAATAGGTTAATTTTGACATAGTCGTTTCCACCACAGTATTTACATGGAGAAGATAAGCCCCGCCCCCTCTCCAGCACGTTCTGTTTGAATGACAGGAGTAAACAGCTGACAGCCGCTGTGAAACTCCAGCGGTTAGAGCGATGAGAATGTCCGTTCGGCACCTCATGACGCATCTACTGAGTACCGGGCGGCTGTATATATATATATGGATGTATAATAAGAACGGCGGGAGAGTGTTGAGTACTGGCACGGTGCATGAGTACCGGAGTACCGCCAGAATGCCGGTACTGAGCAAGAAGTGCCGGTACTCCATGGGTCAGAACCAGAAGTGCCGGTACTGCGTACCGGTGAGTACCGGCCCAATTCCAGCACTGCCAGGAGCGACGTTTGGTCAGTGTCCGAGGCGTGCAGTTGTGACGCTCCTAGGCTCCTTCAGATTCATAAAGGGACGCAAATAGCTTTCAACTGATTGCAATGTATTCCCATCTGCGGCGGGATTTGACGCTCATGGAAGCACGACATTCGTTTGTGTCGGCTGCCCTTAAAGCCAATGTGAGCGTCCATTCTCATTGGATAACGGAGAATTGTACACCCGGAAGTAAGTATTCCCCTTACTGTCGATTGATTTTACAGTGATATCTGCACTACTCATCGACTAAAAAACACCAGATTATCCTTGCTAATTACACAACATTGATTGGTTTAAATTGTGTGCAATGCTTTTGTATTTTTCCCCTTCGATTCGGAGAAACAAATATTACACCATGTGCTCTGTTTGACAAACCCCGTGATAGTCCTCAAGCTCTGTGATTGGAGAGTGTGCTCCCAGGGTTACGCCGAGCCTCGAACAGCACTTGAAATGGGATGGAACCTGGCCAACTTGGGGCCCCAAGCGACATTGTGAGATGATTTTATTATAATATAGTTGTAATATAGTCAAGACAAAACATGCTTATGACATGCTCAAAAACTGATATTTCTTAAATCTGTATTCAAACGTAGTTCCTCTGTCAGCAATGTATCAACAACTACACACACATTTCTATCAGTATTTCTCTGTGTTGTGCCTTACTTATTTGATAGCCTTAGAGGGCGAAGCCTTATACGAAATAGAACTGGGGTTACGTACTGTAACCCAGCTTCTATGAGTATAGGCGCAGCCCTCTAAGGTTCGGGCCCCACTGGCTCCGCGAATAGCTGAAGAAAAGCTGTTTGTGTGGGAGCAGATTGTAGGGACTACTTCCTATTTATACGGAAGTGAGTCCGTAGGTGGGGCCCATAGGTGGGCGTGGATTAAGTCTGTCAGTGCTGCACACGTGCAGTGGGATTACCCAATAGCGATAGCCTTAGAGGGCTGCGCCTATACTCATAGAAGCTGCGTTACAGTACGTAACCCCAGTTTGTGAACATTCAATTTCAAAGATTTTCGATGTTACAGTCAACTGAAGTCGACCCAAAACAGCCAAAAATAGCGGACCTTTAGATCGCTAACATTTTTAGCATAAGTCATCAGAGTTTAACAGAGCGGAAATTAGCATCGCGGCTAATGGACATTTTCTGACTGGTGAAGAATGAAAATATGTTCTGTTGCTGTAGGTAGCTAGTTAAGTAATGTAACTGTGACAGGAGGTCTTCTCCCTCCGTACCGCTGCACGGCACTGTGCCATGCGCCTCCGCTTATTTGTCACTACTGGGCGGCGCCGGAAGTATAAATACAGCGGTGTGGCGTAGCTCGTGACTCACCTGTCAACTCCTTCGCTGGTGGCTGGAGCACGGCGTGGCATAAATGAATTGTTTGGCGTGGCAGCCGTTTCGCACACTCACATCCGGACAGCGCATCTGACTGCCGGTGCGGTGGCGGAGAAATTGCTCCGCTGGAAACTCCCCTGGGCGCAGTGTTGTTATCACCTGGTGAGTTTCCGTTGTCTGCCTCCCTTTATCACCTGACACTTGGCTCCTGGCTTATCTTATTATATTTATTG
Source organism: Pogonophryne albipinna (assembly GCA_028583405.1). Classification (NCBI taxonomy): domain Eukaryota; kingdom Metazoa; phylum Chordata; class Actinopteri; order Perciformes; family Artedidraconidae; genus Pogonophryne; species Pogonophryne albipinna. The sequence continues at coordinate 3,964,247 of CM053243.1, forward strand.
CTGCAGCGGGATTTTGCCGTGGCCTGTGCGCCTCTCTCCCCTGACGGCTCGGGTGCTGTGCTGTGGCTGAATAGATTGTATGTATGGGAACCTGTAACTTCAGTTATTGATATCCATGTGTTTATTTGGCCTCTAAATAATATTATATGTACCTGTGCCCTTTTCAGGGGTGCTATTAATTGTTAGGCCCACCTTCGGACAACTGGTCCTGCTGTTTTGGCTCGTTGCAGTGACTCACTGCTGAGATAAACTTGCCCCCCCCCCCCAGATACAACTCACTGTTTAATTTTAGAAACTGTTATTTTGGTTTTGTTATTTTGTTTTGTTAATTTAGTTTTATATACTAGTATTTTCCTTATTTAATATTAACCATTGTGCACAGACTTTATTTGGATACCTTCATTCATTTGGTTTTGTTCTTTAAGTTTATATAGTGTTTTCCTTGTTTAATATTAACCATTGTGTGCAGACTTTATTTGGATAAGTTAATTCATTTGGTTGTATTTGTTTGGTTATTTATTTAGTTGTAGTCTAGTACTGTGTGGGGGTTTTAACCGTCTTCCTCTTGTCAGACAGGTGCTGTGGGCCTGAGGCGGCAACCCCAGTCCTTGGTGGTGGTGTTCTTCACGAGTCCTGTTGTTTGGTTTGCGGTGTCACGGGTGGTTTTGAGTTGGACCCTTCTCCCTTTTTGATTGATTGCTGCCTGGTAAGCCCCAGCCCCATCTTGTACCTCCTATGCCCCAGTATTAACTTTTAGCTGATTGCATAAATGTGTATCTGGTGTTTTTTAGAATAGTTAATTGATTGTTATAAAGTAATTGTGTTAACTGTAACTGAAACCGTCTCTGGCCCGTTATGTAAAACAAACCTGTGTTCCTTGTGGGTTAAATATTTTATTATCAATAGTTAGTTCCTAGGGGTGAAACTCCCTTAGGTGGCGTTGATGGCAACACAAACTCACCACACCGTCACATAACCACAGTTAGTCTATGTGTTCTGATGTTAGTAACTATGTAGCCTAACATTAGTTAACTATGTGTTGTGGACTAATGCATTCAAGTTAGTTCACATTTTAGTTGTTATTGCCCCCGCCGACAATTGTGTGGATAATATGTAGACTACAGTCAATGGAATTCCACATTTTGCTCTCCAATGTATGTTATTTTAATGTTGACACATAATACTATAACTATATATTTTACAGGAGCATTGTTGACATTCCTAGGTCAAACTAAGCCTGCAGAACCACAAGTCAAGAGGACAGAGGAGCCAGATCGCAGTGGTGAGGAACGCACTGTAATTTCATTTCACTGTAATTTTACTTTTCACATATATTCACTATTCAGCTTAGTTATGTATTCAGTTATTATATTACTGGTACTGCTAATTGCACTATGGGTATTGTTGTATATTGTATATACGTATGTATTTACTACTACTACTACTTAAAAAATTGAGCGTTGTAGCTTTGTGTCAGTACATATTTCAGGGTTTTTCTATGCCTTTGTTCATCTAAATTCTAATACTCATAGGCGACTACAACTCCTGCCGATGCCGAGGCTCAGTTCTCCCTTCCCACCACCCCAGGCTCATTGTGCTAGGTAAAACTCTCATTCAATAAAAGTAGTCTTTTAAAGATGAATGCAATTACATTTTAAAAAGTTTTAAACAGAACTGTTACAGATGCAGATGCTTTGTCCAAATTCCATAAAATATACCAACCAGTAATGCCACACTCAGACGAAAATGTACAAAGCCTATTCTTCCACTACTCCCACATTATTCACCAAGCCAGCCCATGCTTTAATATAGATATTATGGACCACCATCCAGGGACCAAGACATCAGATATAAGAAAAACATTTGTTTGTGAGTTAAGGCACCAGGTGAAGTGAAAAAAGAAGATGGACGATTAAATAGGGTACAAGACGTTTTTTTTGGCCTTGTTCCGGACCTTGTTTTAATGAGTGATCAGCTCATGTTTAAAGTTGTCACCAGGTGAAACAAAAAACAAGATTGTTAAATAGGATAACAGACTGCTCTTTTTGGCCCTGTATGAAATAACAATGCATCATTTATGAACTATACCTATACAAAATGTAATACATGTTCCCTTCATTATGTAATAACACCTCCTTTTGTAATAATTTTCCCACTATGTAGTAAACAAGTTTTTTTTTTTTTTTTTACATTTCATTTAGCTGACGCTTTTATCCAAAGCGACTTACAATTACCGATTACAGGGACATTCTCCCTGGAGTAACTAAGGGCTAAGTGCCTTACTCAAGGGCACACTAGTGGTGGTGTTCCATAAGAACATTTTGAAATATATCATTACATATTGCAGTGGTTATTACAAAATGAGTTGCAAACAATAACATTACAACTGTTTATTTATTTTTTCAACCATGAATCATCCTTACTCATAATTAATTAAAAAATATTTCAGAAGAATATCTTTCATTGGCCAAAACTAGATCAAGTGTTACCATATGCATTAGCCAACATGTATATCAACATCCATTTTGGGATGTATTTACAGTTTGGTTACATAATGAATATTACAGTATTTTAAAAGGGCAACTCACGCATTTTGTAATAACCATTGCAAAATGTAATAATTTATTTCAAAATGCAGGGAAATGTGTTTTTATATTGCGTTCAGGTTGTTGATTACAGAATGCAGCAGATTATTACAAAATGTGAGTTTTATTACTTAATTACGTGAAAATTGAGTCATTACATAATGTGGTGTTTATAGGCCGTTTCTTTTATTCTTTCCTTGACCTTCTTTTAATTAGTATTTTGATAACTATTACACATTGATAGAAAAAAACGAATTAAAGTTTTTTTTATCAGAACATGCATTTCTCCTCATAATTGTGAACATATATTACACTCAAGTTCGGAATATATATAGTGCATACATGTCCCTATATAATTGTGAATATATATATATATATATATATATATATATATATATATATATATATATATATATATATATATATATATATATATATATATATATATATATAGTACATGTCCCCATATCAATCTGAGTATATAGTAAATGTATGTTCACATATATACAAAACGAATATATTATATATATATTACATATATTACTCAATATATGGAAAGTGGTAATTACTGATGTATTATCCCATATATTGCAATATATTTACCCAATATATTATTTTATATATCTTCAATATATTTTGTAGATATGAATACATGTTTTTTTCATGTTGATTATTAATCAGTATCAGTTGGTGCAGCCAACAGCAATATTTACTTTATTAAATGTTTTCAATCAACCAGTAAATCGGAACACTAAATAATGTAATATATTGACAGTTAGTATATGGGGAAATATATTTTCTTTGCGTAAGGGAGTTCTCAATAAATCAATCAATCAATGTTTATTTATAGCCCAATATCACAAATGTTACATTTGTCTCAGTGGACTTCACAGTTTGTACAGAATATCAGTATGACAATACGACACCCTCTGTCCTTAGACCCTCACATCGTACAAGGAAAAACTTCCAGAGAAAACCAACAGTTTTAAAGGGAAAATGTGAGAAACCTCAGGGAGAGCAACAGAGGAGGGATCCCTCTCCCAGGACGGACAGACGTGCAATAGATGCCATGTGTAAATTGCAAAGATAATACATTTGCAACATAGGTAGTCCAAATGTTTGGAAATGCATGTGTGTATAATAGGAAGATGAAACCACGAGGATATCCATCCAGGACCTATGATCCAGGACCACAGCCACGACTCAAGATCCAGGGCTCGCGATGCAGGACACAGGACCGCAGGATCATCCATGACTCCGGATCCCAGCGTATATAGACACCAAAAAGAAAGACATTTGGGGAAGCGGAACATGAGAGTACACAGGTATAGACAGAGAGAAGGAAGAAGTAAGATGTCCCCCGACAAACTAAGCCTATATCAGCAAAACTAGGGGCTGAATCTAATCGGCCCTAACTATAAGCTTTATCAAAAAGGAAGGTCTTAAGCGCACTCTTAAAAACGGATAGGGTGTCTGCCGCCCGAACACAAACTGGAAGCTGATTCCACAAATGTGGAGCTTGATAAGAAAAGGCTCTGGCTCCCATTGTACTTTTAGAGACTCTAGGAACAACCAACAACCCTGCATTCTTGGAACGCAATGCCCTAGTAGGACAGTAGGGTATAATGAGTTCTTTAAGGTAAGATGGCGCCTGCCCATTAAGGGCTTTGTAGGCGAGAAGAAGAATTTTAAATTCTATCCTGTGTTCTATAGGGAGCCAGTGTAAGGCAGCCAGAACAGGAGTAATGTGGTTCCTTTTCCTAACTCTGGTTAGTACACGAGCTGCAGCATTTTTAATCAGCTGAAGCGACTTGACTGACTTCTTGGTACACCCTGATAATAAAGAGTTACAATAATCCAGCCTTGAAGTAACAAATGCATGGACTAGTTTCTGCATCGTTTTGAGGCAAGATATGCCTGATCTTTGCAATGTTACGTAGATGGAAGTAGGCGGTCCTTGAAATTGATTTTATGTGGGCGTTAAAGGATAAATCCTGATCAAATATAACACCAAGATTCCTTACAGTCTCACTGGAGGCCAAATTAATGCCATCCAGAGTTAGGATATCTTTAGATAATTTGTTTCGTAGATCCTTCGGGCCAAGTACAATAACTTCAGTTTTGGTCGTGTTTAACATCAAAAAGTTTAAGGTCATCCACGTTTTTAAGTCCTTGAGGCAGTCTTGAATTTTATTTAGATGATTAATTTCATCAGGCTTGATTGATAAATATAGTTGAGTATCATCCGCATAACAATGAACATTTACAGAATGATTCCTTATAATATTGCCTAACGGAAGCATATAAAGTGGGGCAAAAAGTATTTAGTCAGCCACCAATTGTGCAAGTTCTCCCACTTAAAAAGATGAGAGAGGCCTGTAATGTTCATCCTAGGTACACTTCAACTATGAGAGACAGAATGGGAGGAAAGAATCCAGGAAATCATATTGTAGGATTTTTAAAGAATTAATTGGTAAATTCCTCGGTAAAATAAGTTTTTGGTCACCTACAAACAAACAAGACTTCTGGCTCTCACAGACCTGTAACTTCTTCTTTAAGAGCCTCCTCTGTCCTCCACTTGTTAACTGTATTAATGGCACCTGTTTGAACTCGTTATCAGTATAAAAGACACCTGTCCACAACCTCAAACAGTCACACTCCAAACTCCACTATGGCCAAGACCAAAGAGCTGTCAAAGGACAACAGAAACCAAATTGTAGACCTGCACCAGGCTGGGAAGACTGAATCTGCAATAGGTAAGTAGCTTGGTGTGAAGAAATCAACTGTGGGAGCAATTATTAGAAAATGGAAGACATACAAGACCACTGATAATCTCCCTTGATCTGGGGCTCCACGCAAGATCTCACCCCGTGGGGTCAAAATGATCACAAGAACGGTGAGCAAAAATCCCAGAACCACACGGGGGGACCTAGTCAATGACCTGCAGAGAGCTGGGACCAAAGTAACAAAGGCTACCATCAGTAACACACTACGCCGTCAGGGACTCAAACCCTGCAGTGCCAGACGTGTCCCCCTGCTTAAGCCAGTACATGTCCAGGCCCGTCTGAAGTTTGTTAGAGAGCATTTAGATGATCCAGAAGAGGATTGGGAGAATGTCATATGGTCAGATGAAACCAAAATAGAACTTTTTGGTAAAAACTCAACTAGACGTGTTTGGAGGAGAAAGAATGCTGAGTTGCATCCAAAGAACACCATACCTACTGTGAAACCTGGGGGTGGAAACATCATGCTTTGGGGCTGTTTTTCTGCAAAGGGATCAGGACGACTGATCCGTGTAAAGGAAAGAATGAATGGGGCCATGTATCGTGAGATTTTGAGTGACAACCTCCTTCCATCAGCAAGGGCATTGAAGATGAAACGTGGCTGGGTCTTTCAGCATGACAATGATCCCAAAGACACCGCCCGGGCAACGAAGGAGTGGCTTCGTAAGAAGCATTTCAAGGTCCTGGAGTGGCCTAGCCAGTCTCCAGATCTCAACCCCATAGAAAATCTTTGGAGGGAGTTGAAAGTCCGTGTTGCCCAGCGACAGCCCCAAAACATCACTGCTCTAGAGGAGATCTGCATGGAGGAATGGGCCAAAATAGCAGCAACAGTGTGTGAAAACCTTGTGAAGACTTACAGAAAAAGTTTGACCTCTGTCATTGCCAACAAAGGGAATATAACAAAGTATTGGGATGAACTTTTGTTATTTACCAAATACTTATTTGCCACCATAATTTGCAAATAAATTCTTTAAAAATCAGACCATGTGATTTTCTGGATTTTTTTTTTTGCCTCATTTAGTCTCTCATAGTTGAGGTATACCTAGGATGAAAATTACAGGCCTCATCTTTTTAAGTGGGAGAACTTGCACAATTGGTGGCTGACTAAATACTTTTTTGCCCCACTGTATAATGTGAACAAAATAGGTAATAATATCTTCATCTGTCATTTGTTCTGTAATAAAGTGTCCAAGATATTTTAACTTATTACAGACACTAAGATTAATATCAGACAATTTAAAATCAGGAAATGTTAGACATTTATCCTCTTTGGTTCTAATTGGTATCTGTGATCCTCTCCAGAATGGAAGTAGTCATCACATACAGAGCATCAACTAGTTCCTGAACAGTGTCCTTCACATGCTGATATCCAAGAGAGGGAGTTACACAGTCACAAGATGGAGGAATAGAAAGCAGTATTCAATGTTTAGTTCAGATTAGCTAAGGCCTACCTAAGCAATAAACATTACAGTCATATGCCTATCTCCCTAGGGGCTGAATCCTCATGTTAATCGTAGGAACAAAGCTATCGTATGTTGAACAAAGCTATCGTATGTTCAACAAAGTATCTCATGAGCTTCATCTATGTCAGGGCTGTCAAACTCAATTTCATCCCGGGCCACATCAGCATTATGGTTGCACTCAAAGGGCCGGTTGTAATTTACATAAATATACATATGTAAATATATAATATATTAAATAATAGGGATGTAACGATATACCGAATATCGCGGTAAATAAACGTCCCAATACCATCGTGAGACTGACAAAATCTACTGCGATTTTTTTTTTTTTTTTTTTTAAACACTTTTTTTTTTTTTAAACCTTTATTTAACCAGGTGGTCCCATTGAGATCATCGATCTCTTTTTCAAGAGAGACATGTCCAACATGGCAGCAAGTAGGTTACAACATGAACATAAAACAACAGAACACAAAAGGACATCGTATTTACAGGGCTACATTTACACACCTAGAGACATTGACAAGTACCAACAGTATATTTATATCTCTGTCAATAAGCCTCACCTTCTTGGCAACAACTGTATTGTTTTTGAAGTAGTGGAGAGACAATGCACAGTTTGACCCACTGCTGTCACCCATGGCCCAAAGCATATCTCTCCGTCCCACTGAGGTGGCGTTAGACTTTTTCGCTGTACGTCATTTTGACAGACAGGATCGTAAAATGTCCGTCATAATTCCTTATTACCCGTCGGGTCTGAACAGTTCACGAGAGAGAGCACGCTCGTGAACTGTCAACGGGGGGGGGGGGTGCATGCACCTCGCGGGAGCGCACACAGCATAAAGCAAAACCTCCCAGACATGTGTTGATCTGTACGGCAAAGTACGGTTTGGAAACTATATCATTTCCTTTTGGAGGGCATGCATAACACGGCATAACACCAGAGCCTCGCTGCGGGGAAACGTTGGCGCTGTTCCGAGTTTGTTCTAATCTGTCAAAATGACAGACTGCTTTCAGATTTTTCCGTCATTGATAAATAAAATGTTCGGTTAACGCGACCACTGCTGTCCCAGCAACATCAGTACCAGCAACATCAGTACCAGCAACATCAGTACCAGCAACATCAGTCCCAGCAACATCAGTACCAAGCGAGAGAGTTTTTTCCAGAGCAGGGGATATTGTAAATGCCCAAACATCCCAGCTTATAAATACCTGGAAATGTGGACATTCTCATATTCCTAAAAACCTGTCTGATGATGCTGAGTGAGTGACTAGTGAGTTTGAGTTTAGTTACGTATATAAAACTAAAGTGAAACTTGATTTATTTTATTGCAGGGTCTGATTATTGAATGTCTTTGTTTATTTGTGAGATGCAGTGGCACAAAGAAAATGCCTACTTTGTTTGGTAGCACTATAGGTACAAAAACACTGGTTTTCTTGTTCCAGTCTGTTACTGTCACTTTGTTTTTGACACTTTAAAATACTGCTATTCTACTAAAATGCTGTACAAATCAGATTTATTATTTAATAAAGAAACATTTTCCGAGTAAAAAAACGTTTTATAAAAAAAATAAAATTCTATTTTTCTTTTCATTATTATTCAATATCGCGATAAATACCGTACCGTGGACTTGCTATCGCGATATTATCGTACCGTGAGTTTTTGGTATCGTTACATCCCTATTAAATAATGTATTATATTACATTGTTGGCCCCGCATTGGATTATTATCAGATCTGGTAATATCTTCCTAAATAACTACGTCTGAAAGAAGAAGTCTAGGGCAAATAATTGAAAGTAAATATTCAACAATTACACCAATTGTATTGTATATTATATTCTTTGCAAGCTCTTGCGGGCCACATAAAATTAGGTCGCGGGCCGGATTTGGCCCCCGGGCCTTGAGTTTGACACCCCTGATCTATGTAATCATACATCCTGTAATGTACACAGCTACAGTTGGGCCTTTGTTATCATGTGCTACTCTGATATTGAAAGAGTACATCCAGTATTTTCCCAACAGTTACATATCGAGAGTGGTGAGGGGGGAAGACAGAGGATCGAGAGAGGTGATGTCCGTTCAGAGAGTAAACGTCTGCGGGGGCTGAGCTCTGAACACACTGCACAGCATAGCCAGAGTCTGGACGTCACTCATGTGGCTGTAGTGATCCAGACTACACACACACACACACACACACACACACACACATACACACACACACACACACACACACACACACACACACACACACACACACACTGTAGTTTAACAGTCATACACCGACTCTCACTTTGTTCCTCACCGATACTTTTTTTAAATACTCAGAGATACACAAACTGTCTATTTGAGGTTTTTAAAAATGTCTATTTCTAAAACACGTGGATCTCAGAAGCTCCGGTCTCTTTCTTAAAGTTTTCCAGAATGTATACATATTTTCAGCCTCAGAAGAGAGAACAACATGCACCTCCATTACAAATAAACAACACATCAACAGTTGTAAAGAAACATCTACAAGCAAATAACAACATACAAATAGCAGCACCTTCACCTCTAAAACTACAATACATGTTAATAAAAGCACCGAATAGCAGTCAAAGAGGAACAGGCCTGCGTGTTAAGATAACATAAGATGAGATAAAGAAGTACTTTAGCAGCATAAAAAGACAATACATTGTACATTAGAGAAATGAAAAGACTAGAAATAAACAATCCAAAATGTAAATAATACATGCACTTGTTTTGCTGAATAAACTTGTCCTCAAAATATAAATAAAGTTGTATGAAAAGAGGATTAAAAATATTATTTTAAATATCAAATAGTTGGCGACCCCCCCCCCCCCTCAAATGGCATTTTCCCTGTGTCCTTTCTTCTTGGTGACCAACTTCCATGTGAAATAACATCATTTTATTTGTTATTTTATTTATTGACTGACTTCATTCCTTTATTTCTATTTCTATAAATATTTAGAGAGATTAAAACAATATATATCCTCCTCTGCTCTGACCATCAGGACAGCAAGAGTAACATCAGCTCTACTGAACAGCCTCTGCCTAAGAAGGTCTGATACAAACACTCTAATTCATGAATGTGATGCATCTATCAATCTATCTCTCTCTCTCTCTCTCTCTCTCTCTCTCTCTCTCTCTCTCTCTCTCTCTCTCTCTCTCTCTTATAATAGCAGGGTGATGCAGAGTGGGGTCGCCTATCCCTTTAAGAAAGAGAGGGAGGTGTGGCGCGTGCATGTGTAGAGCGAGAGCGAGCGAGCGTAGTGTGTGTCCGGAAGAGAGCGGGAGTAGCAGCAGTGATCAGTCTGTCTCCAGTTAGCTGTGTAACAAAGTCCTGAGGAAACACAGCGGCCTCCCAAGGAACAGCCTGCCTGTCTGCCTCATTTCAGAGTGGGTTATTGAAGCCGAAGCCTGGTGCTTCAGTCCGGGAAGACTGCAGAGAGTCCTCCCCTGTATTCCTCCACTACGGTCTGGGAGCAGCATCTATCTCCACTGTTGCTGTAACCATGTTAATGTCCCTCTGTGGGACCAATAGAGGACTTCTGATTCTGCGGACAGACAGAAGAGAGGGGGGAGGGGCGGGTTGGAAAGCGGCTTTCTTCTTTTCCCGGATTTGAAGAGTCCTCTTCCTCGCAGCCCACCGTATCCCAGGATGCAATGCGCGCTGGTGATGAGGAAACAAAGAAAATGTCGGTCCGGTCTCAGAGAGAAAGCAGCACGTGAGGAGTAACTGATAAATGTGAGTATGGGGTTTAACTTAATTTAATAACTGATCAATGTGAGTATCACTTTAGGCTTTTTCGTCATTTCAATCAGGAGAGATAGTTTTAATGTAACAATACATATCCATTGCCGGGTATACACGGATGAATGTAATGGTATTTGACGATTAGACCCCGTTGTGCTGGAATATCATTCGGGGGGGACCGAACCGAACCGATTTAGCCCCCCCCTGGGGTCTAGACACTGGTGGTGGTGAAGGCATGAAGGGATTGGTGGAGGTCTGGAGAGGACTGGTTTAAGCTTGACCCTGGATTTGGGAGGTGGAAGGGGTGGAGGAGGGCTGCGTCCAGTCTCCTGAAATGACAGCTGTCAGGAGGGGAGAGAGCAGATTTAAAGGGTTAGCAATACTCTATGATAGGCTCAGTGGCGGCTCCAGAGTATTTGTGTTGTGTAATCTATGGTAGGGCTAACCCATACAGTGGTGGGGCTCAAGTCAGTATTTGCAATGTAATTACATACCCGCTCCCCTTGACAGTGAGACGCCACGCGTGAGGTTTAGATTATTTCCCTGTCTCAATCAAAATTGAACTGTATGAAATAAAGAGACATGTGTCTTGTAGTAAATAGAAAGGGTGACTGTAATAGTCCTTTATGCTATATAGTTGACCGCAGGTCATGGAGAGTAATCAGGTATCCGTAGACCTTTGTATGAGGTATCTTTATTACTTAACAGGTCTACAGCAGCCATGATACATATAGGCCATAAGGTGAACCCTGTTATCGTTTCATCCCGCTCCACAGAAGTGGAACTACATAATCTTTAGTTCATAAAAAAAGAACGAGTCATGCTTATCCACCAAAAAAAAATTCGTCGCTAAAATTCCTGTCAATTCTTCTAGGCACGTAATTATTGGCTGCACTAGTCCCTTCAAAGCGTAATAATATCTTGGTCAAAAGTAGTGCCACGGTTCGTCACGTGATCGTGCTACACCAATTGGGTAGCTGCATATTGTCAACAGAAGTGAAAGATGGCCGCCTACATGGTTACGCTAAACCAGACCAAATGGATTCTAAACAGTGCTGTATGCTTGTTTTATGTCATGTTTTGTCATATGTCTTAATACATCACTAAGTCCGAGGTATTTGCGTTATATACGCGGTATTTGTGAGAGGTTTTACTATCTGGGAACAGAGTTGACCATCGAATCAACATTGGCTAGCAGCGTTTATCAGCCAACTCCAGCTACAACAACATTCCTGGACTACCATGTTCGCATCGCTAGGTTCATTGGCTGAGCTCGTGGATTATTCCATTAGACTGAGGACTTTTTGTCTGTCTGTTGTTATTGTTACCCTGTACACGTTAAATGCACTCTTAAAATAAACATGACTTGATTTCATACATAGCTGCGTCCAAGAAGAAGGTTAACTTGTTACGTTAAGTAATTTAGATCAATAAAATGCAGTACTTATACCAATGTCCATTGATTCATTTATTTACTCATTCATCCCTCCACAAATGAAAACAACACTGATGAACCATAAAAACGAGATTTATTACAAATATAAAAGGTATGACATAGAAAACAGTACAAAACAGAATAAGGACACTCCTATTCCTCACTGTCAGTGTCAGGGCAGTCATCGTTCTCTTCCTCTGTTTCTTTTTTATTTGCACAATTTGAGCAACGACATAAGTCTGTGCAACAGAGTCCTGCAGAGAAGCATGAACATCTGCCTTTCTCACAGGCAGACTCTTTGCAGCTGCAGTGTATCACATTCAACACACTGTCAGGGGCAGGATTTCTTGTCATCCAGGTGACGTGTAAGTTCCCATCCTCTATTTCCCAACCATATCCAGCAGGTGATGGAGCATTTATTTCTCTTTTGAGACAGGACCTCATTATTGCTGCCTGGTTGCCCTTTTGCAGTGCTGATGGAGGGCATCAGGAGTAGGGGCAATGCTTCATTCTGGCAAGGCCGATGCCATACAGAAAGCCTTGTACCTAGCATCATTTACATTTTCGGCTGCTGGCTGATCATATAGGTGACATACATACCGGCAAAGAAGTGCAAAAGTTGATTGCTCCAAGTTAAAGTTAATACCTAAACTTCTAAAAGCCTTAAGGTAGTCATCTTTCTCACATGCAACAGCAAATGACTTTCTTTTACCTCTCACAAATACCGCGTATATAACGCAAATACCTCGGACTTAGTGATGTATTAAGACATATGACAAAACATGACATAAAACAAGCATACAGCACTGTTTAGAATCCATTTGGTCTGGTTTAGCGTAACCATGTAGGCGGCCATCTTTCACTTCTGTTGACAATATGCAGCTACCCAATTGGTGTAGCACGATCACGTGACGAACCGTGGCACTACTTTTGACCAAGATATTATTACGCTTTGAAGGGACTAGTTCTGCCAATAATTACGTGCCTAGAAGAATTTACAGGAATTTTAGCGACAAACTTTTTTTTGGTGGATAAGCATGACTCGTTCTTTTTTATGAACTAAAGATTATGTAGTTCCACTTCTGTGGAGCGGGATTTCTTTTCTAAAGGACTTTTCGAGGTTCACCTTGCGGCCTAATAGATGCGTCCTAGATGCGGGCTTGCATACACATCGTATCACTCCGCAGCCGCACCCCATCAGTAACGTCCTGATGGTATATGTGCGCGGCACTATATACTACATCCTCCTTTCTTACAATGAAAGTTGCATACAACATTTGCTGTAGTAAACATTCTATAACGGTCTCAATATTAACATTGTGCACTTGTTAACATGCGAATATATGAAATTATATTTTGTATGAACATTAACATGTCAACTTAGAATCAGTGTATATCACTCCAACATCCTCATATAAACATGAATCCTGTATATAAACAACACACCTTACTCAAATAGAGTAAGGATTTTAACGTATAAACTCTGTGTTAGCACAACTTTTAGCCTGAGCTAATTAGGAAATCTTTGTATCTCTCAGGTGGTCGAATAAGTCGGCCACATCTGGTTCTTCTTGTGCTCTGCGGTGATGACATTTCACATTCAACAGTCTCTGACGTGTCTGCATCTGGCGTGCATAGTTGATTGTCTTCAGGTAAGTCAGGTTCTGGGTCCATTTGGGCGTCGTGTGGTGTTTTCCTCAGATGTCTCCTGTTGCGCCTGTAGTGCTGACCTGAAGATGTGACAACATCATAGGAACGTGGCTCACCTCTCTGTGCAGTGACCAAAGCTGGACGCCAACCCTGTTCAGTCTCCATGTGAACAGTAATTCCTGGTTGCAGCTCAGGAAGCGGCCTCGTTCCTCTGTCATAATACTGCTGCTGCCTCCTCTGTAGATTCTCGAGAGTCGAGTGAGCATCCTTGAATGAGTGAGATTTATGCCCCATGATTCTGCAAAATTCCCCATTTCATGACTCGCAAATGGGACATGGTCACACACACACACACACACACACACACACACACACACACACACACACACACACACACTCTATCTCTTTTGGTATTCCTATCCTGGAGAAGACTGATTTCATTTTCTTTATTACAGTGTGTGATGTCTTGTCTTTAATGTTAAGCACCTCAGGATATTTTGAGAGGTACTCGACCATCAGTAGGAATGATTGTCCTTTTATTTCAAAGATGTCCGCCCCTATTTTGAGCCAAGGAAGCTCAGGAATGTCGTGTGAGATCAGAGGCTCCCTCTGGTTTCTGGGCTGGAACTGCTGACATGTCCCACACCTCTCCACCATTTGTTCTATCTCTCTTGACATACCTGGTCAGTACCAGTGCCTTCTGGCAAGTGCTTTTGTCCGCTGCATTCCTTGATGAGCCACATGTAATGTTTGCATCGAGCTCGGGAGGATTGTCCTGTCACCTGCAAACATGATCTCATGTATTACTGACGGAGTATGTCTGATAGGCCAGTATTGAACCAGTTTTGTGTGTACTTGTTTTCTGAGTCGTGGCCAGCCCTGTCTGTGTGTTTCCTGCTGTAGTATTTCATCGTTAGCTGTTCCACTTTTGAGCTTTTGCAGCATCTCAGTGCTCAAAGCATCTGTTGGCTCCAGGGCATATACTACTTTCTCATCTGTGATGTCGTCAACAGTTGAATGTTCAGCTTGTGAGAGTGTGTCTGTAATCAGTAGGTCTTTACCTGGTGTGTAGATGACATTCAAGTCATATCGCTGCAGCTGCAGGAGCATCCGTCTGGAAGGAGCTGCTCCAAGCGGCTTTCTCAGAATGCTTTCCAGAGGTTTGTGGTCTGACTGCACATCCACTTTCAATCCGTACACGTACTGATGGAACCTCTTAACAGAGAAGACAATTGCTAACAGTTCCTTTTCTATTTGATCATAGTTATTTTCTGTTTGTGTTAGTGCTCTTGATGCATAGGCAATTGGGTGGCCCTCGTGCATTAGACATGCCCCCAAACCATCTTTGGATGCATCTGCCTGTATGATGAGCTGTTTCTTTGGGTCAAAATAACTGAGTACAGGAGCTGTAATGAGAGCATCTTTCAGTTTGTTGACTGCTTCATCATGTTCGTGCTGCCACAGCCACACACTGTCTTTTCTCACTGTCTCAGTGGTGCTGATATGGTGGCCTCGCCTGGGATGTACTGAGCTAGGTTTTTCACCATGCCCAGCAATCGCTGTAGTCCTGTTTTGTCAGTTGGTGTTGGCATGCCTGTGATAGCCTTGATCTTAGCGTTGTCTGCTTTAACACCCTCTGAAGTGACAGTATGGCCCATGTAGCTGACACTGCTCACCTTGTACTGTATATTGTCTTTGTTGAACTTCACATTAGCCTCCTTTGCTCTGGCTATCACTTTCTGTAATATCTCATCGTGTTCTTTCTCTGACGATGCAGCAATTATCATGTCATCTGCATTGATGTGGATCCCTTGGATATCTCCAAATGTCTCTCAGTTGCGTTGCTGGAAAACCTCACTTGCTGACTTGATCCCAAATGGAAGACGTTTAAAGCGGTATCTCCCCCATGGTGTGTTAAATGTGCACAGTAGGGATGACTCTTTATCTGCCAATATCCATCTTTTTCATCCCGCACTGGGAAAAGTTTCTTACCAGATAGTTTGCACAGAACTTCATCGGTCGTTGGAATGGAGTAGTGCTGCCTGAGTATAGCTTTGTTTAAGTCACTGGGATCCAAGCAAACCCGTAACTTTTTTCTGTCTTTCTTTTCTGTGATCACCAGGCTATTAACCCATGGTGTAGGCTCAGTTACCTGTACAATGACATCAGCTTGGAACAAGTCATCGAGAGTGTCTCTCAGTCTGTCCATTACTGCCAGTGGTATTTTCCTACAGCCATGTTTGACAGGTGTGGCCTTGGGGTCGGTGTGGATGTGATATTCTCCAGCAAACTCACCTAAACCCTGAAAGACAGTTGGGTGCTGAGCTATGAGCTCCTCTTTTGTTGTGGGATGTTTCACTTCTATTGAGACAATGTCCACTCTTTTCACCAGGCGCAGTTCTTCACATGCTTCGTTTCCTAATATGGGAATGGATGAGTGCCTGGAAACATAAAATGTCAGACTTGCCTGTGTTTTGGGAGTGGAGCATTTGAGTGTGACCACCCCTTCCGGCTTCAATCTCATCCCTCCATATGCCACCAGCACTGTCTTTGTAGGCTGCAGTTTGAGGTGTGTTCTTCTTTCACGTCTGGCTTTTCGGGTCATCAATGTGAATACTTTCAGTGGCAGGACGTTGGCCTCTGCTCCTGTGTCCAACTTAAACTTCACACACATGCAGTCAACATTTACATTAGAATGCCACGACTTGTCAGCTTTAGACTTTAGCTGATCAATGTTCACTGTCCCAATATATAGGGTGTCTATTTCCGGAGAAACATCTACTGTCTTGTGTAGGGATGTCCCGATCACCTTTTTTTGCTCCCGATCCGATTCCGATCATTTGATTTTGACAATCTGCCGATACCGATTTTTCCCGATCCGATCTTTATGCAATGCATTAAGAGAAAAAAAAGGTAACAGATAACGGCTGGTCATCCAACGCGATGAATTCAGCTATCTTGGCTGTTATTTGTTTGGCCTTTTCACTGTTCTGGGGCAGTTTCTCTTTCCTTTTTAAAAGTCTCTGAAAGTGTCGGTTGTTTCAGTGCCGTTCCCTGAGTGGCCGCTGTGTACTCGTCGTGTTGTTGTTGGTGTTTGTTTCTCAGGTGGCGTATTAGCAGGGCTCTCGACTAACTTTTTTCACCATCCTCCCGGAACCGTCCCGAAATACAATCTAAGCCGTCCCGAAATTAATGTGGACCGTCTCGAATTTAAAATATTAGTTTTTCTACATTATCATTAGTTAAAATCATTCAAAGTTACCTTTAACATAAATACAACATACAAATCATTAGATGATAATTCATCAACCTTTTTATTTGAGTAAATCAGATAAACACATAAACAAATAATATATTTTAAAAACACACAAACAAGAAAGCTACTCCAAATGTAATCCTATCAAGTCCCATCCAATTAACAAAAATCCAACACTCTGTCCTGAAGACAGAACCCAGAGTAAGCAGTAACCAGGATGACTGTAACACAGTCAGGAGACCTTGACATATTAATTAGTCTTGGAACTGGGGCCTTCTGGTCCTGCAGCCACTACTCCACCACTTGGTGACCGCTTTCTCTGCATTGAATTGCTGTGCAGGAGGGCCATGAACTGAGATGTGCAGGAGGAAGCTAAGCATCTCGTTAGACAAGCAAGACCTCCAGTCTGACTTAATTCTCTTCATGCTGGAGAATCCACGCTCGCAGCAAGATGAACTCATGGGGAGCACTTGTGTGATCTCCACTATGACCTTCATTTGCTTAAACTGGTCTTCCCTTCCAATAGCACCCGTAAGTAGCCTCTGCCACAGCACCTGGGGTTCAATGTGCCTGTAGTGACTCTGTACGAGGACTTTCAGGTCAAGCCACTCTCTCTTAGCTGCCTCTCCAGAAGTAAAGTCCCCGCATTCTGCAAGGATGGATTGGAAATGCTCCATGAATTCCATGAGCTCAGCATTGCCAAATGTCGCCAGTTCAGCTGTGTCTTCTGGCCGGTTAGACAGATCAAAGAGGGTGGAGGTTGCCTTCAGAATCCCTGTCTCCAGATTCCCAAAGCGTGCTGACAGAAACCTGCACAGGTCGTTAATGAGGCGGAGCTTTAGTGAGTTGAAGGTGGAATTGTCCGTTTCCCTCCTGTTGAGCTGGACATTCTGCCAGGTGTTTCCAGGTCCAACGTCATCCAGTACCTTCTGGAGCCTTGGGTCTGTCTAGGTTTGTAATAAAAAGAAAAAACATTTTACTCATTGTAATCCATAAAATGAAAACTTTTTAAAGTATGTTATATTGTGAGTATAATAATAAATATTTGAAATGTGTATAATATATGGAATATTTACTCTGATGATGTTGATAATGTCTAGACTTCCAGGTGTACATTATTGACATTTAAAATATTTCTTATTATATAATAACGGCACAAAATACTTACACAGTTTTTCAATAATATAATCACAAATTACATATCTTTAAAGTTTTTCATATTTAGGGATTATATAAATACCAGTTTTACCAATTCCTATATATTCAATTGTTAATGTTCAACAATTAATCAAAAAAAATGTTACTGTCCTGCATGGCTACAAGTGACAATGTTGTCGTTTGTAGTCCATCAGAGACCATCTGCAAGGTCAGTCCATCCCTCTGAAACAGCAGGCTGAGCTGCTAAAGCTCCTGAAGAATGTCCAACACCAAGTGAATGAACATCTTGTACTGTGTCAGGGACCGATGAATGGCACGTGCTCTCCCTTTCATTAAGGCACTTGCCTCCCTGTCATTTGGATCACTAGCATGGTTCTCAAAGTGAACCAGGGTAACTTTGAAGTTTTTCACCAAACCTTCAAGGGCCCTGGACATATGTGGAAGCCATCTTGTCCCATCAATGTTACCTGGTTTGACCACATTTATGCCCATAACTTTCCCAAGTGCATGGAGCTCACGGGAAGCTTTTGCAGAGTGGGAGTAGTGCTTGTAGACACCATTCAGTGTCTCCTTTAATTCAGCCAGCAGAGGCACTGATTTGATGCTGTCAAGCGCTGACCGCTCCAGTCTGAGCCACACACCAGATTGGTACAATTGAGGGACACATTTGTTTCAGCTTGGCTGCCACTCCATTGTGAATTCCCATCATCACAGATGCACCATCACAGCCGAAGCCAACCATCCGGGATTTCAAGTCTTGCTCAGTCAGGCCCACATTCCTCAAACCAACAAGTATTGCGTCAAGGATACCTTGGCTGTGGGCATGCTCCAATGAAACAATGTCCACAAATTGATTGACAGGTTTGCCATCTTCCACATATGTCAAGTAGACCATCTCCTGATCTTTCACGGAGCGGTCAACACTGGAATCGGACATGACAGAGAAGGTGTGTGTTTTTTAGTTTCTCCACCAGGTCATCCTTCATAGATTGACCTATAGCCTGGACAAAGGTACTTCTTGTAAGTGTCACCAAGGTCCAGACCATTTTTGTGATGCAAGTCAACTAGGCTTGGAAACATGGTGAAGGGGTCTTCTTCTTTTGCCACAAAGTAAGCTATATTAAATAGCTTTGTCATCTTTTCTCTGACATTCTCTGACATCTTTTGTAGGACACAAGCCATGGGTGTTCCGCTTGGGTTTACTTTCGCAGCCTGAGCGCCTTCGCAGTCAGAATGTGATGTCGTTTTGCTGTGTTCTTGGAGTGTTTTTATCCGGATTTTGCCACCACCCACACCAACGAAAAGGTTGTTCCCTTTCGCAAGACTGGGAAAAGCTTTTGCAGAACATCATGCCTGTCTCTGCATCAAATTCAGCAAATGGGAAGGTTTTCTTCCACTCCGGCAACCATTTGCGTTTTCTTTTTGCCTCATATTTGTTTGAGCTCGAGGCATTTGAGGCAACCTGCAAATAGAAATGTAAAAGTTGAACAATAGAGTGTGCAGCCTACATTATACTCACATGGATTTACAGAAAATACATGCGGTGTTTTTTTTTCTTTCATAATTAAAAAAAAATAAAATTAGTATAGTGTGTGTGTTGCATGCATGCATGTAGCAGCCGCGAGTGTGTAAACTGCCCCGCCCCCTCGCACACTACCCATCCCTAGTGCATGGGGAGAGGTGCAGCATATTGCTAAGGATGGATGCGATGGAGAGTTCTCATCTCAGCCTTATTACCCATAGGGGATGAAGAGGAGTAAGTAAATAAATAAGTGGTTAAAGTTAGTAACATGATATGAGCTGTTGCGGAGTTTTGACTCCTCATAGTTAAGGTAACGTTATCGTCATCTCACTCACTGTAAAACGGCTGCTGGCTGGTCAGCTAGTGTTAACAATACATCAGTTTAACGTTAGTTAACTAACTGGTAACGTTAACATTAATACGAGCAAGCTTACCTCTTTGACTTGGGTTGAATTCCCCGTTACAGCTGTGGCTGTCCTTAGGTCAGAGGCCGGCGCTCCAGGGTCTGGTTCTGCTGTGCGTTTTCTCGATGTAACGGTAAAAAATTGCTGAATTCCTCCACGGGATGCCATTGTCATTCATTGTATATCACTCAACCCGTGAAATACACACACTCAGTATGTAGCTAGACCCGCGAATTCGCGGGCCAGGAATTCGCGGGTCTAGCTTGAGCTCGAGGCATCACAGCCAGCTGTGCGGGTGGCTAACAGCCAGCGGCACACCTGTAGCTACGTACTGTGTGTGTGTATTTCGCGGGTTGCTAAATGCTTTGTGCGTGTGTGTTTATGTTGACAAGGAGGTTTAATAACTGTGTTCTACACAAAACGTGCAGTCAGTTTCATTTTCATCGCCGTTCGTAGTAGAGTTAGCAGGGTATTTTAATTTTAACTCTCGTCCCAAATTCGTCCCAATTTTTTTTTTATCCTCCCCGACCCTATTTTTTTCAGCCCCGGGACGACGGGACGTCCTTAAGCTCGAGCCCTGCGTATTAGATTGGTCGTGTTGAACGTAGCTCTGTTCTTTCCACCACGCGGAACCTCCGCCTTGCAAACATTGCATCTGGCTGTTACACTGCCTTCGCTTTCAATTTTATAATACTTCCAAACTCCTGACATTTTCTCTGTCCCGACTCCCGAGTCACCAGCTGAATGTAGCCTCTCGTTAGCTTACTGCTACTATTAGACACTGCGCTCACTCTGTTACCAGATTTGAGAGAAATAAGCAACCAGGTCTATGAAAACAAGCCCAAAAGAAGCAACACATACATGATGTGTAATTTTAAACCAAAACTAAGGCCTCAGGATGACTTTAAGACGTGAACATGGTCATTTTTGTTTTGTAACATTAAATAAAATATTTTATAAAAAAATAATTAATAAATTCCCGATCCCCGATTTTTGGAAAATCACGTGATCGGCTCCGATCCCCGATCACGTGATCAGATCGGGACATCTCTAGTCTTGTGATGTTGGGCTTTAGCTGACCAACACATTTTTGCATAGTGATTCTGTTTTTCAAAAGACCTCATGAAAGAAAAAAACAAGAAGTGAGGATACCCGGCCCGGAGGAAGCCCGGGGTCCCCTTCTGGAGCCAGGCCCAGAAGGAGGACTCGTTGGCGAGCGTCTGGTGGCCGGGCTTGCCACGGAGCTCGGCCGGGCCCAGCCCGAAAAGGCAACGTGGGCAACACCTCCGCTTCTCCGTCCCGCGGGCCCACCACCTACGGGAAACAGCGATGGGGTCGGGTGCGCTGCCAGAAGGGTGGCAGTGAAAGCGGAGGGTCTCGACGGACCCGACCCGGGCGACAGAAGCTGGCTTTGGGGACGTGGAACGTCACCTCTCTGGGGGGGAAGGAGCCGGAGCTTGTGCGGGAGGTGGAGCGTTACCAGTTGGGTGTGGTTACTTCTGGATAGGGGTTGGACTCTATTCTTCTCCGGAGTTGCTCAAGGTGTGAGGCGCCGGGCGGGTGTGGGGATATTCACAAGTCCCCGGTTGGGTGCTTCGTTGTTGGAGTTTACCCCAGTGGACGAGAGGGTCGCCTCCCTACGCCTGCGGGTTATGGGCGGGAAAACTCTGACTGTTGTTTGTGCTTATGCACCAAACAACAGTTAGGAGTATATGGCCTTCTTGGAGACCCTGGAAAGAGTCCTATATGGGGCTCCTGAAAGGGACTCTTTAATCTTGCTGGGAGACTTCAACGCACATGTGGGCAATGATGGAGACACTTGGAGGGGCGTGATTGGGAGGAACGGCCCCCCTGATCTGAACCGGAGTGGTGGTTTGTTACTGGACTTCTGTGCTAGTCATGGATTGGCCATAACAAACACCATGTTCGAACATAAGGATGCTCATATGTGTACGTGGTACCAGAGCACCCTAGGCAGAAGGTCCATGATCGATTTCGTTATCGTATCATCGGACCTGAGGCCGTATGTTTTGGACATTCGGGTAAAGAGAGGGGCGGAGATGTCAACTGATCACCATCTGGTGGTGAGTTGGGTCGAGTGGCGGGGGAAGCCTCTGGATAGACCTGGTAAGCCCAAACATGTAGTTCGGGTGAACTCGGAACGTCTGGAGGAGGCCCAAGTTCAGGAGGCCTTCAACTCACACCGCCGGCGGAGCTTTTCGGGCATTCCTGTGGAGGTTGGGGACATTGAACCAGAGTGGTCGGTGTTCAAAGCCTCTATTGCCGAAGCCGCGGCGGGGAGATGTGGTCTCAAGGTCCTAGGTGCCTCAAGGGGCGGTAACCCTCGAACCTCCTGGTGGACACCGGTGGTCAGGGAAGCCGTCCGACTGAAGAAGGAGGCCTTCAGGGATTTGTTATCCCGGGGGACTCCCGAGGCAGTTGCAAGGTACCGACAGGCCCGAAGGGCAGCAGCCTCATCCGTGGCCGAGGCAAAGCAGCGGGTGTGGGAGAAGTTCGGAGAAGACATGGAGAAGGACTTTCGGGCGGCACCAAAGTAGTAGTGGAAAACTGTCCGACACCTCAGGAGGGGGAAGCAGGGAACCATCCAAGCTGTGTACAGTAAGGATGGGACATTGTTGACCTCAACTGATGGAGTGTTGGGGCGTTGGAAGGAACACTTTGAGGAACTCCTGAACCCGACAACTCCGCCCTCTATGTTAGAGGCAGAGCTGGAGTATGACGGGGGATCAACACCAATGTCCCGGGGGGAGGTCACTGAGGTCGTCAAACAACTCCACAGTGGCAAAGCCCCGGGGGTGGATGAGATCCGCCCAGAAATGCTGAAGGCTCTGGGTGTTGAGAGACTGTCATGGTTGACACGTCTCATCAACATTGCGTGGAAGTCGGAACCAGTACCGAAGGAGTGGCAGACCGGGGTGGTGGTTCCCCTTTTTAAAAAGGAGGATCAGAGGGTGTGTGCCAATTACAGAGGCATCACACTACTCAGCCTCCCCGGGAAAGTTTACTCTAAGGTACTCGAAAGGAGGGTCCGGCCGATTGTCGAACCTCAGATTGAGGAGGAACAATGCAGATTCCGTCCTGGTCTTGGAACGACGGATCAGCTTTTTACTCTCGCAAGGATCCTGGAGGGGGCCTGGGAGTACGCTTATCCGGTCTACATGTGTTTTGTAGACTTGGAGAAGGCGTATGACCGAGTTCCCAGGGAGTTACTGTGGGAGGTGCTGCGTGAGTATGGGGTGAGGGGGTCTCTACTCAGGGCCATCCAATCTCTGTACTCCCAAAGCGAGAGCTGTGTCCGGGTCCTCGGCAGTAAGTCGGACCCATTTCCGGTGAGGTTTGGCCTCCGCCAGGGCTGCGCTTTGTCACCAATCCGGTTTGAAATATACATGGATCGGATTTTGAGGCGTAGTCATGGGGGAGGGGGTCTGCAGTTCGGTGGACTAAGGATTGCACGACTGCTTTTTGCAGATGATGTGGTTCTGATGGCTTCATCGGTCTGCGACCTTCAGCACTCACTGGATCGGTTCGCAACCGAGTGTGAAGCGGCTGGGATGAGGATCAGCACCTCCAAATCTGAGGCCATTGTTCTCAGCAGGAAACCGATGAACTGTCCACTCCAAGTAGGGAATGAGTCCTTACCCCAAGTGAAGGAGTTCAAATATCTCGGGGTCTTGTTCTCGAGTGAGGGAACAATGGAGCGTGAGATGGGCCGGAGAATCAGAGCAGCGGGAGCGGTACTGCACCGTTGTGACGAAAAGGGAGCTGAGCCAGAAGGCAAAGCTCTCTGTCTACCGGGCCATTTTTGTTCCTACCCTCACCTATGGTCATGAAGGATGGGTCATGATCGAAAGAACGAGATCGCGGATACAAGCGGCCGAGATGGGTTTTCTCCGCAGGGTGGCTGGTGTCTCCCTTAGGGATAAGGTGAGAAGTTCGGTCATCCGGGAGGGACTCGGAGTTGAGCCGCTCCTCCTTCGCATCGAAAAGGTTCGGGCACCTAGTTAGGATGCCACCTGGGCGCCTGTAGGGAGGTGTTCCAGGCACGTCCAGCTGGGAAGAGACCAAGGGGTAGACCTAGGACCAGGTGGAGGGATTATATCTCTTCGCTGGCCTGGGAGCGCCTTGGGATCCCCCAGTCAGAGCTGGTTGATGTCGCCAGGGAAAAGAAAGTTTGGGGCTCTCTGCTGGAACTGCTACCCCCGCGACCCGACCACGGATAAGCGGGAGAAGATGGATGGATGGATTCTGTTTTCCACAATTATGGCAGGATACTCCGTATGCTGGACACTGTCTTGGCTGGTGTGATTTACCACATTGTTTGCATGTTTCATGTCTTTGTCCCATGTCTTGTGTACGTTGTATAGGCCGTGTGCATGTCTTTTGTCCTTGTCGACTATTCTTGTGCACTGGAAGTACAGACATCTCCTGGGCTGCTGCATTCATAGCTAGCATTTGAACTTTGGCCGTCTCAGCAGCTCTTTAGGCCCTTTCTAATGTGAGATTAGGTTCTCTTAAAAGTCTCTCTTTCAGTTCTGGTCATTCATACTAAACACAATCTTGTCTCTGAACATGTCATTTTCTGTGGTATAAAATTCACAATCCTTGCTCTTTTGCTTGAGCTCTGTCACATATTTCTCAATCGTGGTGTTACCTGACATAGGATGTGCCCAAAACTGATGTCTCTCAAACACTGTGTTCTTCTTAGGCAGACAATAGGCTCTGAATGCTGCTAGAATATCATTAACAGTCTGTTCATCTTCTTCTTCACCTTCATCTTCACCATGTGCAATGTCTAGCGTGTTGTAAACTTCAAGAGCCTCCTCTCCTAGTGCATGCAGCAGTATGGCCACTTTAATCTTCCTGTCCTTACCGTCTGCACCACTCGCGGTCATGTAGATTTTGAAGCGTTGTTCCCATCGTCGCCAGTTTTCTCCCAAGTTGCCAGTGAGTACCAGTGGAGATGGTAATTCAAATAGATCCATCTCTCTTTTTTCTTTCTTCCAAAAAAATTGCGACTCCCGCTCTCTGGGGACCGCACCTGTTAGCTAGACTTTAGGCTAACAAAACTTTCATCTGTTTACCTCCGGCAAAGTGACGAACTGGACCGACTTCTGACACCATGTAATAGTCCTTTATGCTATATAGTTGACCGCAGGTCATGGAGAGTAATCAGGTATCCGTAGACCTTTGTATGAGGTATCTTTATTACTTAACCATACCCTGCCGCCGCCACTGGATAGGCTTGTGGGAATAGAGGAGCAGTGATTATTGAGAGTAGTTAGCTGGAAATATGTGAATGAATGACTAAAGACTGTCTTCCTGGTTGAACTTGCGCTAAGCTTCATTTGTACATTACCTACAGTGTAGATATGCCAATGAAAAACTGAAGTCACAGGCTCATCCAACAGTGCAACATCACGGAGCCGCCTAGAGCAGGGGTTCCCAAAGTGGGGGTCGCAAGATGATTATAAAATTAAACATTTTTTATAAATTGTTTTAATCAATTTTTTCTATGATTATTATTATTATTATTAATAATAATAACGTGTGCATAGACATTTTTCAGGGGCGGACTAGCCATCTGTATAATTTCCCCGCAGCTAGGCTCCCCCCTTGACCATCCACTAGCGCAGTGTTTTTCAAACTTTTTCATACCAAGGACACTTAACCAATAAAAAAACACTCACGGACCATCTAACTCAGGGGTGAGTTAAGAGAGAGGAGTGCTTAGGGACCGTCTATAATCTGCAGCTGGAGGAGAGAGGAGTGCTTGGAGACCGTCTATAATCTGCAGCTGGAGAAGAGAGAGGAGTGGTTAGCAACCGTCTACAATCTGCAGCTGGAGAAGAGAGTAGTGCTTAGGGACCGTCTACAATCTGCAGCTGGAGGAGAGAGGAGTGCTTAGGGACAGTCTACAATCTGCAGCTGGAGTAGAGAGGAGTGCTTTGGGACCGTCTACAATCTGCAGCTGGAGGAGAGAGGAGTGCTTTGGGACCGTCTACAATCTGCAGCTGGAGAAGAGAGGAGTGGTTAGGGGCTGTCTACAATCTGCAGCTGGAGGAGTGCTTAGGGACCGTCTACAAACTGCAGCAGAGAGAGAGAGAGAGAGATGCTTAGGGACCGTCTACAATCTGCAGCTGGAGGAGAGAGAAGAGTGCTTAGGGACAGTCTACAATCTGCAGCTGGAGAGGAGTGCTTAGGGACCGTCTACAATCTGCAGCTGGAGGAGAGAGAGAGGAGTGCTTAGGGACCGTCTGCAGCTGGAGGAGAGAGAGAGGAGTGCTTAGGGACCGTCTACAATCTGCAGCTGGAGGAGAGAGAGAGAGAGAGAGGAGTGCTTAGGGACCGTCTGCAGCTGGAGGAGAGAGAGGAGTGCTTAGGGACCGTCTACAATCTGCAGCTGGAGGAGAGAGAGGAGTGCTTAGGGACCGTCTACAATCTGCAGCTGGAGGAGAGAGAAGAGTGCTTAGGGACCGTCTACAATCTGCAGCTGGAGGAGAGAGAGGAGTGCTTAGGGACCGTCTACAAACTGCAACGCCGAAAGTAATATACTCAAGGAAAAATTCAATAACTTCCATTTTTTAAGATGTATTGCTACCAAAATCTCTTAACACATCAATGGTTATGTTGTTGTTACAGTATAACACTTATTTTGAATAAATATGCTTTTAAATATTTTTCAGGCTTTTTTATTTCAAATTGTTTAAATTACTTATAACCAAACCCCTTTCACACATCAATAGTACATTGCTGCTCATACTACATCAGGGTTGTCCAAACTACGGCCCGGGGGCCAAATTGTACTTCTTGAATATATATATATGTATATACTAGGGGTGTAACGGTTCACAAACATTTCGGTTCGGTACGTACCTCAGTTTTTAGGTCACTTTTCGGTACAGCAGAAAAAATTATCACAAAACATAAAATATTTGTTGGGGGTTTTTAATTATTATTAAACTGTGAATGTATTCACTCAAATAAATACAAAATATAATTAAATAAACATTAAGGTGCAGCATTTCGAAATAATCTGTATTTGAACTTCACTGTACTAGTACTCACAAAACATAAAATATTAGTTTTCGGTTTTTAATTATTATTAAACTGAATATTCACTCAAATAAATACAAAATATAAAATAAACATTAAGGTGAACTGTACTGTACTAGTACTCAACTAAGCAGCCAGTTTGACATTAGGACTTGCTTGTCATTGTATTTTCATGTTTTTTTAAGAAAAATTAACTTGTCCACATTGCTTGCCAAAAGGGCAGATCTGCTGGCACTAACAATGTCTCCTGCTGTGGAGAACACCCTCTCGCTAGGGACAGAGGCAACAGATACAGCCAGGTAGCGCTTTGGTAACATGGCAACATAAGGATATTTGGCGTTTGTAATAGCTTTGGCTCGGTCTGAACTCTTTGCGAGTGGTGGAGGCTTAAATGCTAGTGGGAGTTGGGTTTGCACTTCAGTCTTTTTTTCTTTTGGTACCGGTGATATTCACGTTCGGGTGATGCCTTTTCAAATGAGTGTGCAAGTTTGATTTATTGCCAGCCGCGTAACCAATTTTAGTTGAACAATGCCGACAAACCGCTTTGGTTCGGTCCACCTGTCTTTGTCCGTCATCCTTGTACGTAACTGCGAAACCAAAATGTTCCCAAACCGGAGACTTCAATGATGCTGGAGGATTTTCAAGCTCAACTTAATCTGTGTTCGCCATTTCGACAGTTCCTCAAATTACTGACAAAATTTTAACGCATCCCTGTGACCAGCTCTCATAGTATGCCTCTCGTCCAATGAAATGACTTGCTCGCTCTATGACGCGTTGAACCCAATGTGAGCAAATTCCACTGAACGCTGGGACGCAGCACCTGAGATTACTTCCAAAAAGTTGTTCACGTTCTCAATTTTTTACGTTTAACGTTATATTCGTTCGGTACACTTCGGTACACACGTGTACCGAACCGAAGGGCCCATACCGAATAATTTCGGTACGGATAGGTATACCGTTACACCCCTAGTATATACTTGTTAATAAGCCCACATTTTCTAACAAATCAAACAAAGAAAAAAAAAGGTTACATCACAGCTCTCAATAGGGTTTCATTTATTTTGTTGGCAGCTCATTCCTTAAAACAGAAGCTTCAAATTGCTTATAAGAGGCAATATGAAATATATGGCAGGGCTCGACATTATAAATGGCACTATTTAGACACCCCGGGCCAGCATAACGTACTGTCCACTTGCCCGCTCGGGCCACTAAAAATATTGCTTTAAAAAAAAAAAATGGTCCTGTGTGTTGGAGCACCACCCAATGGCGGTGGTGGAAGGTTTACCTATGCTCCGCGCCGTCCGTTGATGAGTAGGCTCCTACAAGGAAAGGACTCGAACACCGAGGAATGAGATATGCAATAAGCTGAGTTTTAATGGTAAAAAGCAACAATACACAATACAGAGTACCCTGCAACAGTACAAAATACAGAGCACTCCGTGCTGAATTCTACTACCGTGTGAGATACCTCTCAGGACAGTCAGTCAGAAGACAGCGGCGAGTATGAACATTGGAACAGCTTAAATACAAATTCTGTGGGAGGAGTTGTGTTGGTGGCTCCTCCCTAGCTATTTGTTATTGGCGATTTCACTTCTGGGCGAGCCCTAGACCGTGAGCTGGTAGTTCTCCATTGGCCGGTTTCACTTCTGGGCGAACCCTAGGCAATGAGTCAGCAGCCGTTGACTCCGCCCCATCTTCTTACAAGGAGATGTTAACAGATGACCAATGTATAGCTGGGATCACACACACACACATTTTATCATGCAGCCTGCCACACAAATGTCACATGTTTTTCTCTTTGAAAGCTATACTTGTATATGTTTAAACGTCATCGTCTCATGACATCCTTAGGATTAGTTAACTAACAAAGGTTAACTGTTCTCATACCCTAAGGCCTTCTCTGAACTTCCTCCAACCTCGAAGTCAGCTCACTTAACATGAATACATCTATTGATAATTCAGAAGGACCATTGTCTCTCTAACTTGTGTGTGACCCAATCGTCTCATGGCCTCTTCTAATATCTGGAAACTGTAATTAAAGTATAGTTTATATTGAGAAGGTCCAAGAATTGACATATTTCCTCCTTTTATTAATTTAAGTTTCCAGATCATACAAAAAACTCTTACAGATAACCTACTGAGTTCCGCCCTTGAAAGCCCAAAATGACTTTCTGAAAAATACTTATCAACGGGTAATCATTTCACTCAAGGCAGAAATCACAGGTTGTACTGTAGGCTACCTTACCTACTCACAAATAGCCAAAAAAACACCTTTTGATTATAACACAAAAGTGGAAGAAAGGACCATTTGCGCTAATCTACTTCTACTTAAAAGGAGACTTCATTTTTCGTCCATTCAAGTTTAACACACATCCTATATATCAGGTGACATTAAAATGAATATACCAGAAATACGCTGTATTAAACTTTCTGCTTTAACACGTTACTTTATGTGGTATTGGTATTTTGATGAGCAATTATGTTAAATAGTTTAGTTTATTAACGCTACAACATAGCGTCTCGTGAGGCGGTTGTCGTTGTTGGGTAAAAGCAAACAGCTGTTTGCTGCAGAGCGCAGCGCGAGCAGTCTCCTGTGAGGGGGAGCGCGCTCGTTCACTACAGACTTTAGAGCCACCTAATAAGACCATTCGCCAAAATGTTTTTAATACCAGCGGTAACCGGCCAAGCGCCGGGCAAAAACCAATCTTCAAATAAAAGAATGTCACCGGAGGAGTTAAAGGAGAGTGACAGGGAGCATGAGAAGAAGAGGGAGAGAAAGTTTCAGCCACGCTGGCTTGATCGATGGAGTTGGCTTCAATATGATGCCAATATGAACAAGGTTTTTTGTCGGCTCTGTACATCAATGCCGACCTATGCTGACAAGTAAGTGAAGAGTAGAAAATATAAAGGTATTGAATATAGGGAAATGTCCCAGCAGTTTAGGAGAATGAAGGTTCTAATCTAATCTATTACATATTTCTAACTCCTGATGACAGGAAGGCAGAACGTGTTTTATACAAATAATAATACTCATAGTAATGATAATAGCAGAAATGTTTTAACAATGACCACAATATAATTATTTTAATAAACCAATTATGAACAATTGAGGAAAATGAGGAAGAACTGATGATTCAAATGTTGTAGTACAAGTAGTAATGTAGTTTGTGCATGAATTACTATTGCAACAAATGTGTTCATTTTCTTCATTATTAGTCGATTTTTTTGACGAATGCTCCGGGCCAGTGGTTATAATGGTGGGGCCAGTGATAATAAAAGGGCCAGTGGAATCTTACCCTTAAAGGTGAGGTAGGTAATTTTGGAGAAACCAGCTCGAGTGCGCTAGAATTTGAAAATACACAGCCGGAAAAAATCTTCCTTACAGAGCCCCTCCTCCAACACACACGAACGCGCACATGACCAATGAGGGCACGAGATAAGTATGTGCACAGATGGAAGTCTGACCGGCAGGTAGGCCATCCAGTTATTTTAGCCGGGGCGGCTCAGATGATTGGTCGTGCTTTTTACAGCACTACGGCTTACACAGATGTATTTTTTTGTCAAAGCACTTCAGATATTCATTGCTATCGGGATGTTAAGAGCATTCCATGGAATATAACAAAAAGTGTATCTCGAGCCGGTTTCTCAAACTTACCTACCCCACCTTTAATGTCTACCCCTGTATCAGGGTTTCCGCTAGGATTTTTTCTCGCCGGTCAAATGTCCGGGCAGAATTTATTTTAACGGACAAATTTGAAACTTACCGGTCATATTTCACTAATAATAATAAGAGTTGTGTAGCAGAGTTTCCGTTAGCAGGTAATTACCGGACTATGAGCAGATATGCTGATGTTTAAAACTCAGTTCACGGGGCTCATTTTTTATTGCTTCAGTTTATAATCGTAACAGATCGAAAAATTCAGATTCATTTTTCAATAAATTATTCCACAAACAACATAATTATTACATTCAAACAAACTACTTGTAGTAGATAACGTACATTATTGAAAAGTTTACATCAACTTTGAATAATAACACGGGAGAAACGGATCCTCTCTTTTCCCCTCTTCCTCCCTCTCTCTCCTGACAGCCCGTTAGTTTCTCATGCAGCTCCTGCAGCTCGCTAAACAGAGGCGGGGCTTCAGGTGATTATGCAGAGCTGCGTGTCTCGGTCTGACTCAGCAGCTGATCTGATCTCTCTCTCGGGTCCGGTTATACCTCACTCGCGTTTATGTCCATATCGATCAGATCCAGCTCTCCTGATCGGCCTTTATAGAGAGCACCGATCAAACTATTAAGAGTGAATATCGGCCGATAATGACCGGCGGCCGATCTATCGAAGCATCCCTAATTATTACCAGACATTTTGACCGGCAGGTTTTGAATTTACCGGTTTTTAATAAATGTTACCAGCTAAAAACCGGTAATTACCGGCTAACGAAAACCCTGCCCTGTATGTAAGTGCAGCCTTTACATGTTCATAATTT
Source organism: Pogonophryne albipinna (assembly GCA_028583405.1). NCBI lineage: Eukaryota > Metazoa > Chordata > Actinopteri > Perciformes > Artedidraconidae > Pogonophryne > Pogonophryne albipinna. The sequence continues at coordinate 3,995,816 of CM053243.1, forward strand.
AACTGTAATATGTATTTTCTAAGTGTAATGATTATTATTGTTGTAATATTATATTTTAAGTCCAAGCTCACGTCTCGTTATGCTGTTCTCGCGTGAGTTAGAGAGCGAGAACATGAGAAGCACCCTCAGAGTAAGATGCACGGATACTTACAGCGCCGTTAGTTTTGTATTCTTATACATATAAGTTGCGAACAGAACTGAAGAATACCTCCCTCTGTTTTCAGAGCATGCAGCCCAACAAGGTATGTTGTTGTGTTTGTATTACTTTTATGTTTAATACCTTGCTAGTCATCTCACATGCTGTGCATGTTATTATGTGTCTAACCCAAAACTATGTTTGTCATTTATACTGTTTGTTTGTGTAGTTTTCACGGTGGATTCGAAGAGGAATAAACCCGTTATGAGAAAGCCACTTGTGTCTGCCTGTGCTTCGAGGGAATTAGTATGTTAGGTATGTTATGTAAATAAGTTATTGAGCTTTTTTCTTATCAACTTAGATTTGCTAGAAAATGTGGGCTTATTAACACATATATGTTTAATAAGTACAATATAAGACATGCACAACTTTAATTTGTGGGCCATATTTCATTGTACTTTTTAAATTAGCTGAGAGACGATTCAAAATGGCCCTCTGGCCGCATTTGGCCCCCGGGTCGTAGTTTGGACAACCAATGAAGATAATAATAGAAGTAATAAGTAATGGCAAAACAAGCATTTTGACATTACTGGTTCCCGGATAAAACCATCAGGGCGTCCACTTCCGCTTTATGAGGATGGAGTGGACAGTGTGTTAAATATTGGAAACAGAAATAGCAAATGTACTTTTCATGGCTCAAGATCCAGAGTAGGCCTATCAAGAAGTCTTAAAATATGCCAAACAATTCGAAGGACCAATCACATTAGATTGGACAAGGAAAAAAGGTTCAAGGTTCTTTATTTAGTCATACGAACATAGCTACAGTGTAGTTATGCCGATGAAAATCTTAGGTCACAGGCTTCTCCAACAGTGCAACACAAAACACAGACAAACAGAAAAAATATAGTGCAAGCATGTCGGGACTACAGACCGCAGCAGGGACCTGTTGAAGATGTCTGTGAACACCTCTGCCAGCTGAACTGTACACACCCTGAGCACACGGCCAGGGATGCCATTAGGTCCAGGAGCCTTGTGTGGGTTAACCCTTTTAAAGGATTTGCACACATCTGCCCTGTCTAAAACAAAAGGGCAGGGCTCCTGGGCTTCATGTGCTTCTACAGCCTGGCTGCTCTCTACTCGAGCAAAACAAATGTGCAGCTCATCTGGGAGAGATACGCATGCAGACAGTCCCGCAGTACCCCCCGCTGCTCCTTTGTAATCTGTCATTGTTCTTAGTCCCGCACACATGTTCCGGGTGTTACAGCCTTTGAAGTCAGACACCACTTTGTCTCTATATTGTCTCTTTGCACCGCTAATTGCTCTACGGAGTTTATACCTACATTTCTAAGTTTCCCCCACATACAGTAATTGGAATATTGATATGATAAATGTGAGTTGCAAACAGATGAATGTAATGTATTTTCTTTCAAAAGTTCAGGTGTTTAATAGTCTTATGGCCTGTGGGATGAAACTGTCCCCAAGTTTTCACCACCCTCTGTAAAGCCTTACGATTGAGGGCAAGTACAAAAGGACTTGTACTTGTGATTCAGATGAAGACACATATTGGCTTTCTGAACTGACCCCTCAGCCTTTTTCATGAAGCAGAGAAACTTTTGCCAAGTCTAAATTATTTGTTACCTTGCTCCTTGCCCCCTGCATACAGTGACAATGTTTGCCCCCTGCACTCACAATACTACACACAGCAGACTTGATTTCTTCTATACTGATATATGAATACTGGATTTAAAAAAAGATTATATCATTGGAATATTTAGGTTTCTACACGGACCTCTATTGCGGTAAGCATGTTGTAACTTCCGGTTGTTGTTGTCATTGTCATCTCCGGGTATCCCGTGTGCCTGTTCTGTTGCTGATAGCTTATTATCTTAACTTAATCGATCGTTTTAAAACTCTTGATCACGGCAACTGCCTGACGTTGTAATCACACGTTACTACAGCTTAAGCACTCGCAACTCTCCTTCTCTTAGCGACTGTAACTCCCCAGTTGCCTACACTCTTTTCGGGTTTGCTAACGGTAGCTACTTTAGCTTGATAGCTAGCCATGGCTCTTTCCCCACCCTCGGGTGTTATTTCCTGCTCTTCCTGTCTCATGTTTGGTTACTTCCCTACCTCCTTTAGTGGTACCGATACATGTGTTAAATGTAGTATAGTTGTTAGGTTGGAGGCGGGAATCATAGCCATAGAAGCCCGGCTCCGCATCTTAGAAAGTAACTCAGCTACAGTAAAGCCCATGTTAGCATGTGCGGACCGGCAAAAGGTAGCTCCTACTAGCCGTCCCCCGGCAACTCCCGAGCAGCAGGGAGACTGGGTGACTGTTCAGAAGGGGCATAACGCGAAACCCGCAGGTCCCCACCAACCCGTTCACGTATCTAACAGATATTCCCCACTCAGCGAGACACCCGCTGAGAAGCCAACTCTGGTTATTGGTAGCTCTATTATGAGACACGTGAATTTAGAGACCGAAGCCTCCACAGTCACATGCATTCCGGGGGCCAGAGCGGGCGATGTTGAGGCGCATCTTAAACTGCTGGCTAAAAATAAACGTAAATACAGTAGGATTGTTATTCACGTCGGTGGTAATGATGTTCGTTTACGCCAATCAGAATGCACCAAACTTAATGTGGAGTCGGTGTGTAGTTATGCGAAAACAATGTCGGACACCGTAATTTTCTCTGGTCCCCTCCCCAATCTGATCAATGATGACATGTAGCCGCATGTCATCATTTCAGCGCTGGTTGTCTTGGTGGTGCCCAGCAAACAATGTGGGCTTCGTAAATAATTGGACAGCCTTCTGGGGAAAACCTGGTCTGATTAAGAGAGACGGCATTCATCCTACTTTGGAAGGTGCAAATCTCATTTCGGCAAACATTTCAGGGCTTTGTGGACTTAATCCATGACAAACTGGAGTTGAGACCAGGAGGCGGAGTCACAGTCTTACACGCTTCTCTGCGCTCTCTCCAAGGCAGTCATCCATAGGAATCCCGAACCCAATAAAATACCCAATATTAGCGGTGTGTGTGTCTGCCCAAGGACAATTTAAGGTAAAACCTAATAGAGGTGTCATACATAATAACCTAATAAAAGTAAATGTAACAACTACTACAGTGCAACAAAACAGGAAGATTAAATGTGGTCTCTTAAACATAAGATCTCTAGCATCTAAAGCAATATTGGTAAATGATTTAATATCAGATTATAATATTGATATATGCTGTCTCACTGAAACTTGGTTGAGACATGAAGAATATGTCAGCATAAATGAGGCCACTCCACCCAGCCATATCAATACTCATATTGCCCGAGGCATGGGCCGAGGAGGTGGAGTTGCAGTAATCTTTGACTCAAGTTTACTTATCAATACTAAACCAAAATTAAATTATACCTCCTTTGAAAGTCTCGTTTTTAGTCTTACGCATCCGACCTGGAAAACATTGCAGCCAATCTTATTTGTTACAGTGTACCGTGCACCAGGTCCTTATTCAGAATTCTTATCAGAATTCTCTGAGTTTTTATTAAATTTGGTTCTTAAAACAGATAAAGTAATTATCGTAGGTGACTTTAATATTCATGTTGACGATGATAAAAATAGCCTTACTGTTGCATTTAACTCTATATTAGATTCTGTTGGTTTTTGTCAGAGTGTAAATAAACCAACCCACTGCTATAATCACACTCTCGACCTTGTTCTGACTTATGGTATTGAAATTGAGGAACTATTAGTCGAACCGCATAATCCTGCTTTATCCGACCATTTCTTAGTAACTTTTGAAGTACTGTTACTAGACTACAAAGCATTAGTCAAAAGCTCCTGCAGCAGAAACCTATCTGTTAGTGCTATAGCCACATTTAAGGAAGAGATTCCACCAATACTTAACTCGATAGCATGTCTGCATGTAAGGGAGGAAACTTATACAAAATGTACACCACCCCAAATTGATCATGTTGTTGATAGTGCTACAGATGCGCTGCGAATAAAATTAGACTCTGTTGCTCCTTTGAAAAAGAAGAAAATAAAACAACATAGATTAGCTCCATGGCATAATGCCGAAACCCGCAAAATAAAGCAAAAGTCGAGACGACTTGAAAGGATATGGCGTTCCACTAAACTTGAAGAATCTCGTTTAATTTGGCATATTACTCTCAATGAATATAAGAAAGCACTGCGTAAAGCGAGAGCAGCCTACTACTCTTCATTAATAGATGAGAATAAGAATAATGCAAGATTTCTTTTCAGCACTGTAGCCAGGCTGACAGAGAGCCACAGCTCGATTGAGCCTTCTATTCCCATAGCACTCAGCAGTAATGATTTTATGGGCTTTTTTAACTATAAAATTGTTACTCTTAGAAACAAAATTAATGACCTCTTGCCTTTAACCAGTATAGTGTTATCAACAGCTCCAGGAAACGTAAGTTCTAATATTACACTAGATAGTAAACTAGAATGCTTTTCAGTCATAAACCTTGAACAATTAAATTCAATGATTCTCTCTTCTAAACCATCGTATGTTAGACCCAATTCCAACTAAGCTGTTGAAGGAAGTTTTTCCATTAATTAGCACTTCTTTATTAAATATTATGAATATGTCTTTATTATCAAGCTATGTTCCACAATCCTTCAAAGTAGCAGTGATAAAACCGCTTCTTAAAAAGCACAACCTCGATCCAGAGGTTTTAGCCAATTATAGACCTATTTCTAATCTTCCGTTCCTCTCAAAAATTATTGAGAAAGCAGTCGCAAAACAGTTGTGTGATTACTTAAAAAACAATGATTTATCTGAAGATTTTCAGTCTGGCTTTAGAACACATCATATCACAGAGACAGCTCTGGTTAAAGTCACAAATGACATTCTAATAGCCTCTGACAAGGGACTTGTCTCTATTCTTGTTTTGCTCGATCTCAGTGCTGCATTTGATACTATCAACCATGATATCCTATCGCAAAGACTAGAGCACTTAGTTGGCATACAGGGAACTGCTTTAGGCTGGTTTAGGTCCTATCTATCTGAACGCTCTCAGTTTGTACGTGTCAATGATGAATCTTCCACGCAAACCAAAGTTAGCCATGGAGTGCCACAGGGCTCAGTGCTCGGACCTATTTTGTTCACATTATATATGCTTCCGTTAGGCAATATTATAAGGAATCATTCTGTACATTTTCATTGTTATGCGGATGATACTCAACTATATTTATCAATCAAGCCTGATGAAATTAATCATCTCAATAAAATTCAAGACTGCCTCAAGGACTTAAAAACGTGGATGACCTTAAACTTTTTGATGTTAAACACGACCAAAACTGAAGTTATTGTACTTGGCCCGAAGAATCTACGAAACAAATTATCTAAAGATATACTAACTATGGATGGCATTAATTTGGCCTCCAGTGAGGCTGTAAGGAATATTGGTGTTATATTTGATCAGGATTTATCCTTTAACGCCCACATAGAATCAATTTCAAGGACCGCCTACTTCCATCTACGTAACATTTCAAAAATCAGGCATATCTTGCCTCAAAACGATGCAGAGAAACTAGTCCATGCATTTGTTACTTCAAGGCTGGATTATTGTAACTCTTTATTATCAGGGTGTACCAAGAAGTCAGTCAAGTCGCTTCAGCTGATTCAAAATGCTGCAGCTCGTGTACTAACCAGAGTTAGGAAAAGGGACCACATTACTCCTGTTCTGGCTGCCTTACACTGGCTCCCTATAGAACACAGGATAGAATTTAAAATTCTTCTTCTCGCCTACAAAGCCCTTAATGGGCAGGCGCCATCTTACCTTAAATAACTCATTATACCCTACTGTCCTACTAGGGCATTGCGTTCCAAGAATGCAGGGTTGTTGGTTGTTCCTAGAGTCTCTAAAAGTACAATGGGAGCCAGAGCCTTTTCTTATCAAGCTCCACATTTGTGGAATCAGCTTCCAGTTTGTGTTCGGGCGGCAGACACCCTATCCGTTTTTAAGAGTGCGCTTAAGATCTTCCTTTTTGATAAAGCTTATAGTTAGGGCTGATTAGATTCAGCCCCTAGTTTTGCTGATATAGGCTTAGTTTGTCGGGGGACATCTTACTTCTTCCTTCTCTCTGTCTATACCTTTGTACTCTCATGTTCCGATTAACCCAGCTTCCCCAAATTTCTTTCTTTTTGGTGTTTATATATGCTGGGATCCGGAGTCATGGATGATCCTGCGGTCCTGTGTCCTGCATCGCGAGCCCTGGATCTTGAGTCGTGGCTGTGGTCCTGGATCATAGGTCCTGGATGGATATCCTCGTGGATTCATCTTCCTATTATACACACATGCATTTCCAAACTTTTGGACTACCTATGTTGCAAATGTATTATCTTTTCAATTTACACACGGAATCTATTGCACGTCTGTCCGTCCTGGGAGAGGGATCCCTCCTCTGTTGCTCTCCCTGAGGTTTCTCACATTTTTCCCTTTAAACTGTGGGTTTTCTCTGGAAGTTTTTCCTTGTACGATGTGAGGGTCTAAGGACAGAGGGTCTAAGGACAGAGGGTGTCGTATTGTCATACTGATATTTTGTACAAACTGTGAAGTCCACTGAGACAAATGTAACATTTGTGATATTGGGCTATATAAATAAACATTGATTGATTGATTGAATATACAGTGTTTTATTATAATTTGTTTTGAATAATTATTATAATTTGTTATATAATAATTAGTGGCTGGAATGTAGGAGCTAAAATGCTTGTCTTGCCATTACTTATTACTTATATTATTATCTTAATTTCTCTTTGCATCACGTTTAATTCTTATTGTTTATCACTTCCGGCAATGGTCAGGTGGGTGTGGTTTATTGGTATTTAGGTCACCTGTTGGATGCCGGTTTGGAGGATATGATGTAGGAAGAGGGTGAATGGTGCTCTGATACTTTCTGTTGACTGTCAGCTCTGGAGTTGTATATTGTTTGTTTTCGTCTTTATTGAACACCATGGACTACAAATTACTACGGACTCTTACATGGAACGCGTCACATCAAAGAGCACATTTTAGCCTCTCAGCGGCATAACTCATAGGGAGTTTGTGCCGCTACAGTGAGTTTGGGCTTTTAGGGAGGAGCTAAAGCACACCACTGTAAAGGAAAGGGGTACGCTGCATTTACAACCCAAGACAAAACGAGAGCAAAATGCGAAACAGAATGCAGCACAATAATCTTTTTATCTCGATTATCTTGTTTTGTCAGGAGCACTTATCGTGTGTCAGAAATGTGCACAAACCTCTACTCTGTGGTTTAAGATGGAATGATAATTACTACCTCTGCAAGAACTCCACTATATGATGAGGCTATATATATATATATATATACCATATATTTTCTTGCAATTATACATTTTTTAAATGACTATTAACAGTATTTTGAATGTATTTGACAGTGATATATGGCCATAACAAAAGTATTTTTTTGTAAAATGACAGAAAATGCAATTAATTTTGCCAACAGAAAATCATTTATTTTTACAGTTAGTTTTGTTAAATTTGCATTTCAAGGGACCTATCATGCAAAATGCACCACAGAAAATTGCTATCAGAAACAATGCCTGACGTGTTTTGGACGTAATATGGTCTGTGTTTACATTAGCAAGCCTCGCTAACACTCAGAGCTAGCCTGTACTGGAGAGCACATGTGTTTAAAAAGCAGGAAATAAAAAAAGGAACTCATCTTGTGGTAAACCCGCAAGAGAAAAAGCATTTGAGCTCCATACTGTCTGATCTGGCATTAGCTCTGACTCCTCTTTTTTTTTTCAAGCCAAGGACCCAAAATCCGCGTTTCTCTAACAGCTGGAATGAGGGATGTGAGGGATGTCTAAAATGCATGACCTGTTTGTATTTTGAGCAAAACACATCATAGACATGTTTTTATATATTTGTATGTATCTGAGACCCATAATATGTGCCTTAAAATAGCCCGATAGGAGATCTTTAAAAGCTGCTGAGAAACAGATATTTAATGTATTCCATTTATACAGTTTTTCTTTTGTTAAAATACATGACTCATTTCAATAAACCGTTTATTCTTGTAATTTTAATATTGTTTTTTTTACAGTGTAACTAATGTATGAGGCTACAAAGGGTGGTCTGTTTGGTATTTTGAGCAAACACTTCAGAGACATGTTTTGTATAGATATAGGCATTTTTAAATGCATTCATCATTTGTTAATAAGATTAATACATGTTGTTCTTTTTCTCTTGTTTCTCTGTGATTAGGACAATTCTGGAGAACTGGATCTGCTGAGGAAGGAGCTGCCATCCACTTAGGACCCCCCGTGGTGCTGGAGGAATCTAAACCGCATCAGGGACATCATCCTCCCAAACCTCTGCTTCCTGCCGTCCAGCTGAACAGCAGCTCAGGAAGCTTCAGAGAGAAACAGTGTGTTCAACAGAGACTGAAGCTTCAGAGAGAAACAGTGTGTTTAACAGAGACTGAAGCTTCAGAGAAACAGTGTGTTCAACAGAGACTGAAGCTTCAGAGAGAAACAGTGTGTTTAACAGAGACTGAAGCTTCAGAGAAACAGTGTGTTTAACAGAGACTGAAGCTTCACAGAGAAACAGTGTGTTTAACAGAGACTGAAGCTTCAGAGAAACAGTGTGTTTAACAGAGACTGAAGCTTCAGAGAGAAACAGTGTGTTTAACAGAGACTGAAGCTTCAGAGAAACAGTGTGTTCAACAGAGACTGAAGCTTCAGAGAAACAGTGTGTTTAACAGAGACTGAAGCTTCAGAGAAACAGTGTGTTTAGCAGAGACTGAAGCTTCAGAGAGAAACAGTGTGTTTAACAGAGACTGAAGCACACAGAGAAACAGTGTGTTCAACAGAGACTGAAGCTTCAGAGAAACAGTGTGTTTAACAGGAAGTGGTGATTTAGTAAACATGAGTGTTGTGCTGCTCTCGTTGGTGAAGCAGCGACTCACTGCGGCTGCTGAAGACATCTTTGTTCTGTTTGAAAGAACGATAGCAGAGTACGAGGAGGAACTGTCTCGTTCAAAACAGGAGAACGAGAGACACCGGAAACTACTGGATGCTGTTTTACAGCCTCAGCTTCAGATCCACAGAGCAGGTCTGTTCCCTCTTTATTCTCTCTCTCTTTGAACTCTCCCTTTATTCAGTCTCTCTTTATTAACTCGTAACAACAATAACTGAGTATGTGGGGTGCGTCCATGAAAAATGTGACCAATCTCCTCTGCCAATGCTAAACAGCAGCCACTCTCCGGCAAGAAAACAGGCTTTCCAACGTTATCAGATGTATTGCCAAGAAGCATTGTTACGATAAAGAAATAATCTACCAAACACAGATTTCCTGACTTAGTGTTAAGTTTATTTAATTGTATATCAATAGGGGATCGATGTCTGCCGGTGGACGAGTGGCAGTCAGCAAGCTTACACTGACACTCAGTGTTTGATATTTTAATGCAACAACTAAATTAACTTTGACTTTTAACATTAGCCTCATTACTCCAACTTCAACATTTTGAAAAAAATAGCTGATTTTTAAGAATTTAAGAAACTCCACATTTTGTGAATAAAGTCAGGATTTGAGATTTGGCTCCTCCATTCCTACCTATTTGCTACGTGTGCATTGAAGGGCACAACGAGCTCTGCAATAGCAGCGCCCTTTTACCTTAAAAACAATCACTAAAATGCACCATCAGCTCATACAGCCAGTAAATGCAGATCTAATCCTGATAACTAACTTGATCATGAATTACACAAACCTTCATGTAGAAACTCATATCTGCAAACAGAAAAGGAGAAACTTCGCCCCCACACTCTCCCTGTCCAAACTAAGCAGTGTAACTTCCTTTTATATCAGCTACAGTACTAACTCACCTGTTTTCCTGAAACTCTCCGGAGCATCTGGAAAAAAGGTGTAATTGACAGACAATTGAGCCAACAGACATACAAAGAGGGCGGGACTTAGCTAAATGATAGGCAAGCATTTGAAATGTTAATGTTGGTAATGGTCATTACATTTTAAATTCTAATACTTAACCGTTTTTTTTTACTGTGTGTTTCCTGTTTCCTGCAGACGTCCAGCAGCTGGTGGTGGTTAAAGAAGAGGTTCCCCCTGAGCAGCAGGAGTGGAGCTCCAGTCTGGACCAGGAGCACCCAGAGCCCCCCCCACACATTAAAGAGGAACAGGAGGAACTCTGGAGCAGTCAGGAGGGAGAGCAGCTTCAAGGGCTGGAGGAGGCTGATATCATAAAGTCCACATTCACTCCTGTCCCTGTGAAGAGTGAAGATGATGAAGAGAAACCTCAGTTCTCTCAGCTTCATCAAAGACAAACAGAAGCTGATGGAGAGGACTGTGGAGGACCAGAACCAGCCAGGAACTCAGATCCAGAGAGACATTTACAACCAGAGACTGAGGACGACCCTGGAGACTCTTCTGAACCTGACACTGAAGACAGGGCTGATTGGAAGGAGACGAGAGAACCAGGTTCAAACTCTCAGAGAAATAAACAAGACCCTGTCAGTGATTCAAGACGTAGTGCAGGAGAGAAACCATTCATCTGCTCAGTCTGTAAGAACACTTTTACACATAGAAGAAGCTTAAAGCACCACATGAGAAACCACACAGGAGAGAAACCATACAGCTGCTCATTTTGTCTGAAATATTTTACACAGAGTGGAGATTTAAATAGACACATGAGAGTCCACACAGGAGAGAAGCCATACAGCTGCAATGTTTGTGACAAAAGATTCACACAGAGATCTCAGGTCAAAAGACATAAGTGTGTTGGTCGTCAGTCCTCACAGCTTCATCAAACTCAAACTGAGGAGAACAGAGAGGCAGAGCCTCCAGCCAGCAGCTCAGCTGAACACATGGAAACAGAAGCTGATGGAGAGGACTGTGGAGGACCAGAACCAGCCAGGAACTCAGATCCAGAGAGACATATACAACCAGAGACTGAAGACAACCCTGGAGACTCTTCTGAACCTGACACCGAAGACAGGGCTGATTGGAAGGAGACCAGAGAACCAGGTTCAAACTCTCAGAGAAATAAACAAGACCCTGTCCGTGATTCAAGACGTAGTGCAGGAGAGAAATCATTCAGCTGCTCAGTCTGTGAGAAAGCTTTTAAACAGAGAGGACATTTCCATCGACACATGAGAATACACACAGGAGAGAAACCATTCAGCTGCTCAGTCTGTAAGAAATATTTTGCACAGAGAGGACATTTAAAGGATCACATGAGAATCCACACGGGAGAGAAACCATTCATCTGCAGTGTTTGTGACAAAAGATTTACCTGGAGTCATCAGGTCAAAAGCCATGCATGTGTTGGTCGTCAGTCCTCACAGCTTCATCAAACTCAAACTGAGGAAAACAGAGACGCAGAGCCTCCGGGCCAGCAGCTCAGCTGAACACGTGGAAACAGAAGCTGATGGAGAGGACTGTGGAGGACCAGAACCAGCCAGGAACTCAGATCCAGAGAGACATTTACAACCAGAGACTGAGGACAACCCTGGAGACTCTTCTGAACCTAATACTGAAGACAGGGCTGATTGTTAGTTTTAAACTCTTTGCGTAAGTCCCTGTAAGTGATATATAATTATGTTATTCAGGTGCTTTTATTAACATGTATTGTAGTTTTAGAGGTGAAGGTGCTGGTATTTGTATGTTGCTATTTGCTTGTAGATGTGGCTTTACAAATGTTGATGTGTTGTTTATTTGTAATGGAGGTGCATCATGTTGTTCTCTCTTCTGAGGCTGAAAATATGTATACATTCTGGAAAAACGTTAAGAAAGAGACCGGAGCTTCTGAGATCCCCGTGTTTTAGAAATGGACATTTTCAAAAACCTCAAATAGACAGTTTGTGTATCTCTGAGTATTTTTAAAAAGCGTGAGGAACAAAGTGAGAGTCTGTGTGTGACTGTTAAACTACTGTGTGTGTGTGTGTGTGTGTGTGTGTGTGTGTGTGTGTGTGTGTGTGTGTGTGTGTGTGTGTGTGTGTGTGTGTGTGTGTGTGTGTGTGTGTGTGTGTGTGTGTGTGTGTGTGTGTGTGTGTGTGTGTGTGTGTGTGTGTGTGTTTCCAGGTATAACATTTCATTAAGGTTATAATAATAATAATTATTTATGGATTAATGTCATTATGTTTATTACCAGTCAAAAGTTTGGACACACCTTATCATCGAAGTTTTTTTATTTATTTTAATTTTTTCTATACTGAAGACATCAAAACTATAAAAGAACACATATGGAATTATCTAGTAAAGAAAAAAGTGTTAAAAAATCCAGAATATGATTTATATTTGGCTGCTACTGCAGAATGCTGTGGTAGCCATGCTGGTTAAGTGTGCCTTGAATTCTGAATAAATCACCAACAGTGTTGGCAAGTTATTGCGTTCTATTAATAATTGCATATTTTGTTGTTGATTTAAATCATGTTTGACTATTACTTATGCTTTGTTGCTTATTGCACATTATATTATATATCTAAAGAGAGATGTAAAGTGACTTTGAGTGACTTTAAATACAATGTATATTTCTGTTAGTATTCAATCAATCAATCAATCAATCAATCAATGTTTATTTATATAGCCCAATATCACAAATGTTACATTTGTCTCAGTGGACTTCACAGTGTGTACAAAATATCAGTATGACAATACGACACCCTCTGTCCTTAGACCCTCTGTCCTTAGACCCTCACATCGTACAAGGAAAAACTTCCGGAGAAAACCCACAGTTTTAAAGGGAAAAATGGGAGAAACCTCAGGGAGAGCAACAGAGGAGGGATCCCTCTCCCAGGACGGACAGACGTGCAATAGATGCCGTGTGTAAATTGAAAAGATAATACATTTGCAACATAGGTAGTCCAAATGTTTGGAAATGCATGTGTGTATAATAGGAAGATGAATCCACAAGGATATCCATCCAGGACCTATGATCCAGGACCACAGCCACGACTCAAGATCCAGGGCTCGCGATGCAGGACACAGGACCGCAGGATCATCCATGACTCCGGATCCCAGCGTATATAGACACCAAAAAGAAAGAAATTTGGGGAAGCTGGGTTAATCGGAACATGAGAGTACACAGGTATAGACAGAGAGAAGGAAGAAGTAAGATGTCCCCCGACAAACTAAGCCTATATCAGCAAAACTAGGGGCTGAATCTAATCAGCCCTAACTATAAGCTTTATCAAAAAGGAAGGTCTTAAGCGCACTCTTAAAAACGGATAGGGTGTCTGCCGCCCGAACACAAACTGGAAGCTGATTCCACAAATGTGGAGCTTGATAAGAAAAGGCTCTGGCTCCCATTGTACTTTTAGAGACTCTAGGAACAACCAACAACCCTGCATTCTTGGAACGCAATGCCCTAGTATTATTAAAATATAAAATATTATTGTTAATATAAAATTCTAAATTAATAATTCTCCTTGTACACAAACTCGCTCGGATCAGTCATTAGCCCGCATGGTTTTTCATACCACTGCTACGCTGACGACACCCAATTCATTCTGTCCTTTCCCCGCTCAGAGACCCAGGTCGTCGCACGCATCTCTGCTTGTCTAGCTGACATCTCTCAGTGGATGTCTGCTCATCACCTCAAGCTCAACCTTGACAAGACTGAACTGCTTTTCCTTCCGGGAAAAGATTGTCCCACTCTTGACCTAACAATCAACATCGGCACCTCTGTTGTTTCCCCGACTCAGACTGCAAGGAATCTGGGTGTGACCCTAGATAACAACCTGTCCTTCACTGCAAACATCGCTGCTACAACCCGTTGCTGCAGATACACGCTTTACAACATCAGGAGGATGCGTCCCCAGCTGACCCAGAAAGCGACGCAGATTCTGGTCCAGGCTCTCGTCATCTCACGCCTAGACTACTGCAACTCCCTCCTGGCTGGTCTACCTGCATGTGCCATCCGACCTCTGCAGCTCATCCAGAATGCAGCGGCTCGTCTGGTCTTCAACCTTCCTAAATTCTCCCACACCACGCCGCTCCTCCGCTGCCTTCACTGGCTTCCAGTAACTGCAAGAATCCACTTCAAGACAATGGTACTTGCGTACCATGCTGCGAATGGATCTGGCCCTTCCTACATCCAGGACATGGTTAAACCGTACACCCCAGCACGTGCACTCCGCTCTGCATCAACCAAACGGCTCGCTGCACCCTCGCTGCGAAGGGGACCCAAGTTCCCATCAGCAAAAACACGTGGGTTTGCTATCCTGGCTCCAAAATGGTGGAATGAGCTCCCATTGACATCAGGACAGCAGATAGCTTACACACCTTCCGGCGCAGACTGAAAACTCATCTCTTTCGACTCCACTTCGAGCGATAGAACTATTAACAAAGCACTTATATACTAATAAAGAGCTGGCTTATCTAAAGCCAGTTGAGTAGCACTTGAAATGTTTTTGCTCTATGAAGCCTGATGCACTTTATGATTCTGTTTTCTTCAAGTTTCTATTTTGTTGGTCGAACGCACTTATTGTAAGTCGCTTTGGATAAAAGCGTCAGCTAAATGCAATGTAATGTAATGTAATGTAATAATTCAGGTGTTGCACATTAACAGATCTATGGAGCTATATCAGGGTCATCCGTTTTGATCATTAAAAAAAATACAATTAATTTGAAAGTTCAAGTTTTTATCGTGAACTTTGAAAAATACAACGATGTATTAAAAATAAGTATTTCAAATAATTGTTCAGGTTGAATATTATTTTGTTTCGGTTCAGCAATATTTTTGAAAATTGCAGGTGAGGTCTTAGGGTTAACAGCTACGCCGTGGACCGTTGAGTGGAGCAAAATTAAATACACTAAGAGTTAGATCTAACACACTTGGCTAGTTCATCTACTCTGGAACTAGCTATACTAGGTATAAATATGTGTATTCTTTACTGTCGGGTCACTTATTACAGGTTCAGCGAGCTGCACGAGAGTCAGGAGAGGGAGAGGAAAAGAGAGCACCCCGTTTATTTTTCCCATCTTATTATCCAGAATTACTGTATGTGGTGGCTGTACTCTGCCAGCCGCCTCCCTTGTGTTTGTTTTCCCTGTCTGTGTTTGTGTGGGCGTGGTGGCTGTCACTCCTGGCTCCCGGCTCAACCTCCACCTGCTGCAATCAGCTGTGCACCCTCCCCTACTACACACCTGATTCCCATCAGCCATTTACTAATGGTATATCAACGGAGGCTCCACAACCTGTCAGCGCCAGATCGCTGTTTAACCCACAGTGGATCACTCTCCGGCCGCCGTGTAGTCATCACCAGCCGCCATTCCAACCGGATTACTCTCCACGCTCCTCCACCTAAAATAAAACCTTTTTTCCAACACTGCCGTGTCCTGCGTTTGGGTCCTCTCGGATAACGTAACACTGTAAACCTTTGAATAAAGTAGTTAATCTCCTATTAGTAGTTTGTTTAAATGCATTACTTATATTGTTTTTTTTCATTAACATAAAATAAATCTCACGTACCCCCTGCAGTACTCCAACGTACCCCTAGGGGTCCGCGTACCCCCATTTGAGAACCACTGCCATAGACCTTCATAGACCTCCCATAGCGTTGATAATAGACGCCATGAGAACGTTCCCGACGGTCGGTTGTTATTGTCAATATTAATATAATAATTAGGGATGCACCGAATATTCGGCCACCAAAAATTATCGGCTGAAAATGGTTAAAAAGGCCCTTTCGGCTTTCGGCCTAACGTGTTGTTGTGATGACGTAATCAAAACGCGGCGACAAGCACGGCGCGCGACCATGCTCGCGGCTGGCTCACAGCCAGTAGGCTTGTTTGAGACAAGCGAGACCTGCGCAGACCTGCGCAATTTCGATCAACATCTTGCTAGTGCGTTGCATGATGGTTAGTCATTTTGTCCGACTTGCTCTGGAGTCCCGCCTACATGAGACGTTGAAATCTCGCGGGACAAAGACGCCCGCAGCCTTGAGAGCGAGGCGCGGCGAGGCGGCGCAGTTCCTCTCCACGGGCTGCGGAAGCGAAATGCTTGATGGGAAACGACTCGCTGGTATCTCGAGCTGAGCGCTCATTTGTGGTTTTTACCACGTGCTGCTGATGAAGCTCTCCCATTGGCTCGGCAAAAGTTTGTTGTTGTTTTGTGTCAGTTTTACGTCGCCAGATCCATTCACATTTTTCATAATTGTTTCACAATGTTGAAATCATGAAATTCATATCTATATATTTTATACTATACTTGCACTGCTTACCGTTTCATACTTTATCTTAGCATATTCATACACACTGTTCATACTGCTCACAGGCTGATATCTAGTGTATTCATACACACTGTTCATACTGCTCTCAGGCTGATGTCTAGTGTATTCATACACACTGTTCATACTGCTCACAGGCTGATATCTAGTGTATTCATACACACTGTTCATACTGCTCACAGGCTGATATCTAGTGTATTAATACACATTGTTCATACTGCTCACAGGCTGATATCTAGTGTATTCATACCCCTCACTGTTTATTCATCATTCAATTCATTCTATATTTTATTCTGTCTATTGTGTACATTACTTTTCACTTTACTGCTTGTTGCACCTGGTTAGAAGCTAAACTGCATTTCGTTGTCTCAGTACCTGTAATATGTGCAATAACAATAAAGTTGAATCTAATCTTGAGCAGGAACAAATGTATTTACTTCGTACATATCTGACATTAACGATTAAACACATGTGTGCATTCTTTATAAATGCAAACCGAGTCAAGCCGACTCCGGAGGTGGCGGTATGCACTGTTACAGCCGCTGCTACCTTGTGCCCTTAATTCTGATTGTGTGTGGGTGTATGCAAATGAGCTGTGCAGTTCCTATGCTGTCAGTGGCCGTCTCGACCCCGCAACCTCCGGGATTGGACAGACGTCACCCACGCCCTGCCCGCTTCTGCCACGGCATCCGGGGGAGGAGTATAAAGGCTGGGCACGGATACCATTCGGGAGGCTCTGTATTGTGTGACAGACGCCTCAAGCCTCTCCGTGTGATTCTGCCTTCGTTCTGTGACTTCTGAGACTGTTTAGCCGTGTGTATTCTGTGTTAGCTACTCTGATTAGCAGGGTATTCAGTAGGGTTCTGGGCGAGCACACTGATTAGCAGTGTGTCGTCGGGTTCTCTGTTTAGTATAGGGTTTGTGTGTGTATATTGCTTAGATCCAGGTTGATTAGCACCTGTAGACCAGCATTCCCGTGTGTATATTGCGTAGATCCAGGTGATTAGCACCTGTAGACCCGCACCAGCTTTGTTTTCCCACAGCCTCGTTTTGATTATTGTTTTGTTTCCACTTTAGAAGTGAGGTATTTCCTTTCCTTTTGTGTAGTACTGGGCAACTCTCTGTTGGAGACCCTTTTGTGAGATAGTGACAGCTTGACCCGTTGTTGGGCCAAGCTGTTTGTGTACATCAATTTCACTCAGTTGCCGTTACAAATAAACCACCGGTAACATATACCAAATCCAATCTGGTCGTGTCGTTTCCCTTTTGTACCCCTAGCCAAGAGGGAACGTAACACGTTAAAGTTGTTTGCAATCCGCCAAAAAACCGAGAGAAGAAGAAGACGAAGCCAACTCCGAGCTGTCCGACTTCAGGCGAGCTTTTTGAGACCTCCCCCGGCTGCGATCGGCTATTCTCGTCTACTTTCGAGGCGAGCCGCACCGCCTCTCAAACGAGCCTAACATGTCTGCCGCTTGGAGATATTTCAAAATATCAGAGAAAGAGGCGCGGATTGCGACTTGTAAAACATGTTCAGCTGACATTTCTCGAGGGGGTGTAACTGCAAAGACTTTCACCACTTCGGGATTACTCTACCACTTGAAATCAAAACACCCGGACAAATATGCGGAGTATGATCAAATCACTAGCGCACAGAAAGAAAAAATCTGCTGCATTCACAAGAGTTTAGGGGGTCTCATACAGCACAATCCATCTCCTTGGCATTCGCCAATATGTTCGACACATGACATATCGACCGACCTAAAGTGCACGCAATAGTCAGTGAAAACGCAAGAAATATGACTAAAGATATGGAAGAAGGCAATCTGAGTGGAATACGCTGCATGGCCCACACTCTGCAATTAGCTGTGAACGAGGGAGTGTTGGCTCAACGCAGCGTAAAATATCTGTTGGCCGTAAGCAGAAAGATTGTTGGTCACTTCAAACATTCTCAACTGGCCTATTCTCGCATAGAGCCAATACAAGATGAGCTTGGAGTAACAACGAAACGGTTCCAACAAGATGTGAGTACACGGTGGAACAGTACTTATTATATGCTGGAAAGCCTCTTTGCTCAAAAGCGAACCTTGGCTACATACAGCGCAGATCATGATCTCCCCGCATCATTCACTCCAAACCAGTGGATCTTAATGGAGAACATTCTCTCCATTCTTGCCCCATTTGAACAGCTAACTAGAGAGATTAGCTCATCTGCATCGGTGGCAGACGTCACCCCTTTACATGCGGCTCTAAAGCGTCTTCTAAGGAAAGAGGTTGAAACGGACCGTGGAGTAAAAACTATGAAAAGTACACTCTTGGAGTCTGTCAACACACGTTTTGCTGATATCTACTCTGATCCCCTGTACTGTATCGCGACTGTACTTGACCCGCGATATAAAGATCATTATTTTGATGCGGGGAAAAAGCAAAGCGCACGAGACATGATCCAGGCTGTGTTGGATAAGGAGAACCCACGAGAGGAGAGTGCTGCGCACAGCACAGGAGACGTGACGCAGACCACAGAAAAAAGGGCTCGTCTGTCTACAGCAGAGGAGGAGGAGGAGGAGAGGGGGCAACCACCCTCGTTGTCTGATATGTTCAACGAGATCATGGAAGAGAATACTACCCCAAATAGGTAGGCTACTCTGTTCTGACTTGGTTACTGTACTATGTGCTACTGAATGTCGATATTTATTAGTACTGTATGTGCTGCTATGTAATATGCTCTTAATCTTGTCATTTTTTTTGACATGTCAGATGATTTTATTTGTCTGCCAAGTGATCTGCATGCGTAAATAAATTTGACGAAATGTTCATTATGCACTGTCCCTATTTTAAATAAAATCTTATTCTCTCAAACCTCTCAAATGCCAGGCTGGTGACAAGCTCAACCGCTCAACAGTTAGATGATGATCTCTCAGAAGTACCCATCCCCAGAAGCGAGAACCCTCTTGGATACTGGAGAAACAAACAAGACCGCTTTCCTGACCTGGCCAAGGTGGCACGCAAGTATTTGAGTGCTCCATGCACAAGCACTGACAGCGAGAGACTGTTCAGCGCTGCCTCATGTGCTTGATGAGAAGAGGAACAGACTTATGGCTGATAAAGCAGAGAAGCTACTGTTCATTAAAAAGAACCTCCCACTTTTCCTTAATAAGTAGACAAGGCTGGCTTATCATATGCTTATCATAAGCTTATCTAGTTCTACATGTCTACTCTATACCCACTTTCCTGAACAATTTTCATTGTGAGTTATAATTCACCATCTCAGGTTATCATTAGGGGGAAATGACAGCAGCACAGTGTTCAATATATTGTACTTTCGGTATCTAAATGATACAATGTTGTTTACATTGCTCATGAGGACAGACCACCTTATTTGCAGATTCTTGAAATTGTAATTTAATTTGTAATTGATTGTGGATTTTGTATCCAGTTTTCACTTTATGTATCTTTATACAATGTTTACTACTTTGCTTATGAGGACAGACAGCCTTATTTACAGATTCTTGAAATTCAATTGTAATTTCATTTGTAAATAGTTACATTCATGTGGATTTATCCAGTTTGCACATTTGTATGCATGCACTTATAGGTGCATTTGTTGTTGTCACGATTCGCTTGTTATGTCGCGTTTCTGTGTGGGTGTTTTTCCGTTCTCCTTGTCATGTTTTCCTCCCTGTATATTGTCTGGTCTCTTTTCCCTGTGTTTCTTGTCTGTCATTAGTTCCCTGGTGTGTCTAATTTCCTGATTGTGTTCACCTGTTGTCCTTGTGTTTCTCCTCCCCTGCCCAGCTGTTTCTCGTCCCGTGATTACCCCTCCCTGTATTTAGTCGTGTCTCTTCCTGTGTTCAGTGTTGGTTCGTCTTTCGTTTGTGACTGAGTTCACCGGTGAGTGTTCTGTTTTGTCTTTGTTTATTTAGGTATCCTTGAAATAAAGGTTTTTTCACTTTAATCTGCATTTGGGTCCTGCTTGCTGCACACACCGTGACAGAACGACCCAACCACAAATGGACCCAGCAGATGATCCATGGGAGGTTGAATTACAGCATTTAACCTTCTATCTGGCCTACTGCTTCGATTGGTGGAAGGGAGCGTCCAGTGTTCGGCAGAAGAGGGCCGCTCTGGTAGAGGCGCTCCGGTTGGCAGCTGAGAAACCATGTTTTGTTGAATTCTTACCTGACTGGATTTTGGACTTCCTTTCAACATGTGATTCCTGGCATGCTAGCTCCCTGTCTCCCAAATCCCAACCTGGCACCATACGCCTCGCTGGGATCCGTCTGGGGTTAACCCATGCTTCTGCCCCAGGTCCTGCTCCTGTTCAGGAGTCGTATGCGGGAACTCGTCAGGCTTATGGAGGTCCACGGAGTATTCAGGCGGCTGCTAAGAGGAGTCGTCGCAAGGCCAGACTAGCAGCCCGGGCCCCAGCAGCCATGGTTCCAGCCCCAGTACAGGCCCCAGCAGCCATGGTTCCGAGCTCCAGTACCATCCCACATAGCCATGGTACCGTGCTCCAGTACCATCCCACACAGCCATGGATCCGTGTTCCGGTTCCTTGCCCAGCAGTCATGGTCCCGATTCCAGCACCTCGTCTCCTGTTGGCTCTCCAGCCAAAGCCAGCTCCCCGAGTCCTGTCGGCGTACCGGCCGACTCCAGCACCTCGTCTCCTGCTGGCTCCCCAGCCGACGCCAGCTCCCCGAGTCCTGTCGGTGTACCGGCCGACTCCAGCACCTCGTCTCCTGTTGGCTCTCCAGCCAACACCAGCTCCCCGAGTTCTGTCGGCGTACCGGCCGACTCCAGCACCTCGTCTCCTGTTGGCTCTCCAGCCAACATCAGCTCCCCGTGTCCTGTCGGCGTACCGACCGACACAAGTCCCCTCTCGAGTCCCCTCTCCAGTTCCCTCTCGAGTCCCCTCTCCAGTTCCCTCTCGAGTCCCCTCTCCAGTTCCCTCTCGAGTCCCCTCTCGAGTCCCCTCTCGAGTTCCCTCTCGAGTTCCCTCTCGAGTCCCCTCTCGAGTTCCCTCTCAAGCCCTCTCGAGTCCCCTCTCAAGTCACCTCTCGAGTTCCCTCTCAAGTCACCTCTCGAGTTCCCTCTCAGGTCCCCTCTCGAGTCTCTTCTCGAGTCCCCTCTCAAGTCACCTCTCGAGTCACCTCTCGAGTCTCTGATCGAGTTCCCACTCAAGTCCCTACCCAAGTGTCGTTGGAGGTTCCGCTGGGGGTCCTGCCAACTCTATGTCCTGTGCCGTTGGAGGCCCCGCCGACTACTCTCCTGCCGGGGGTCCTGCCAACCCTGTGTCCTGTCCCGTTGGAGGCCCCGCCGACTACTCTTCTGCCGGGGGTCCTGCCAACCCAGTGTCCTGTGCCGTTGGAGGCCCCGCCGACTACTCTTCTGCCGGGGGTCCTGCCAACCCAGTGTCCTGTGCCGTTGGAGGCCCCGCCGACTACTCTTCTGCCGGGGGTCCTGCCAACCCCGTGTCCTGTGCCGTTGGAGGTCCCGCCGACTGCTCTCCTGCCGGGGGTCCTGCCAACCCCGTGTCCTGTGCCGTTGGAGGTCCCGCCGACTGCTCTCCTGCCGGGGGTCCTGCCAACCCTGTGTCCTGTGCCGTTGGAGGTCCCGCCGACTACTCTTCTGCCGGGGGTCCTGCCAACCCTGTGTCCTGTCCCGTTGGAGGCCCCGCCGACTACTCTTCTGCCGGGGGTCCTGCCAGCCGTATGTCCTGTCCCGTTGGAGGCCCCGCCGACTACTCTTCTGCCGGGGGTCCTGCCAGCCGTATGTCCTGTGCCGTTGGAGGCCCCGCCGACTACTCTTCTGCCGGGGGTCCTGCCAACCCTGTGTCTTGTGCCGTTGGAGGCCCCGCCGACTACTCTTCTGCCGGGGGTCCTGCCAACCCTGTGTCTTGTGCCGTTGGAGGCCCCGCCGACTACTCTTCTGCCGGGGGTCCTGCCAACCCCATGTCCTGTGCCGTTGGAGGTCCCGACGACTGCTCTCCTGCCGGGGGTCCTGCCAGCCCTATGTCCTGTTCCGTTGGAGGACCCGCTGAGAGTCCTGCCAATCCCATGTCTTGTTCCGTTGGAGGTCCCGCCGTTACCTGTCTCGCCGGGGGTCCTGCCAACTCCTGGTCCTCTTCCGTGGGGGATCCTGCCGAAGCCTGTCCCACCGACACCGGGTCCTGCCCGGCCTCCGGAGCTGTCCCGTCAGCGCCTTCCTGCCCGGCCTCCGGAGTTGTCCGGTCTTCGCCCTCGAGCCCGGCCCCCTGAGAGCCGCGGTCTTCGGCCTCGAGCCCGGCCCCCTGAGAGCCGCGGTCTTCGGCCTCGAGCCCGGCCCCCTGAGAGCCGCGGTCTTCGGCCTCGAGCCCGGCCCCCTGAGAGCCGCGGTCTTCGCCCTCGAGCCCGGCCCCCTGAGTGCTGCGGTCTTCACCCTCATGCTCGGCCCCCTGACTCTTCCTGCCGCTGCCTTCGCCCTCATGCTCGGCCCCCTGAGTTTGCCCGCTGTGGTCTTCGCCCCTCCATGGACTCTACCTTGCCCCCGGGCCGTCCGCCCGAGATCTCCACCTTGGACTTTGCCTTGCCCCCGGGTCGTCCGCCCGAGATCCCTTCCGGGCCCTCCGCTGTGCTCCTGGGCTGTCAGCCCAAGACCCGTCCTCCAGACCCCCTCCACCCACCCTGGTGCGCCTAGTGTTGTGTCCCTCCTCCGGACCCCCTCCACCCACCCTGCTTGAGGTTTTGGACTTTTGTGGTTTTTAGGGACGTCTGGAATCCGTCCCTTGAGGGGGGGGTTCTGTCACGATTCGCTTGTTATGTCGCGTTTCTGTGTGGGTGTTTTTCCGTTCTCCTTGTCATGTTTTCCTCCCTGTATATTGTCTGGTCTCTTTTCCCTGTGTTTCTTGTCTGTCATTAGTTCCCTGGTGTGTCTAATTTCCTGATTGTGTTCACCTGTTGTCCTTGTGTTTCTCCTCCCCTGCCCAGCTGTTTCTCGTCCCGTGATTACCCCTCCCTGTATTTAGTCGTGTCTCTTCCTGTGTTCAGTGTTGGTTCGTCTTTCGTTTGTGACTGAGTTCACCGGTGAGTGTTCTGTTTTGTCTTTGTTTATTTAGGTATCCTTGAAATAAAGGTTTTTTCACTTTAATCTGCATTTGGGTCCTGCTTGCTGCACACACCGTGACAGTTGTTGTTGAAGGCCTGGCTGTTACAATCTTTATTTACACTATTTTGTTGTAGGCCTACTGGCCTAGATGTTTATGCAGTTTTAAAGCACCTTGGCTTTGTTCTGAATGCACTTTGTTGTAGTTATCCTACAGAGAAAATAAAATGCACTTGACTTGGAATTAATGTACTGTATGCATTCAAAAGTGCTGAATAAATGTTTTATGGACCCATAATAGTGATTATTATTTAAGTTAAGTTTTGCCATAATCAGGTAGCTGAACAACATTGGTAAAAAATGTATACATTATATATATTTCTATTAATCATTTTCGGCCTTTCGGCATTCGGTTTTCGGCTAACTGTTTCCTATTTTTGCTATCGGTTTCGGCCAAGAATTTCCCATTCGGTGCACCCCTAATAATAATCATTTATTTTGTAATAGTCACACTCGATTTCGCCGATTTTCTTGTTGCCCCAGCTGGTTGACACCTCTTTTAGCAAAAACAAAGGGTACATTAATGTATTAAATCGATGTTAATCCATGTGTGTGGTTTTGTAATTAATGGACGTGCCGTTGTGCGATTGCGTTGCCAGGCACTTATAAATGTACAAACTCTTCAACTACAACCCTAATTATATTTAAAAACATTTTAGAAGGCCTCACGAAATACTTTAATGTAAATTAAAATGTAAATGTGAAGGGATGTGTGTAATGTGGTGATTGACATTATTCACCCACGGATCTATGGGTTGGGGTATTGTTGCGCACGGACATTTTAGTTAACCGGACTTCCTGTTGATGTGAAATCCGAAAACATTTAAAAAAATAAAAATAATACTTTATTCCGAGTTTGCTTGCTTTTCTCTTTGGAGGTCATCACATAACGGCATTGTAATACACGGTTCGGCTGCATTAAGTATTACATATCTGCCGTAGTTCTTTATTTATAGAGCCCTGATCAGAAGACTTCTAGACAAACAGGAACAACTGCCGCCGAAACTGAATATGTGACGTGGATCATAAATATATCAGCAATTAAACAAAATCTTCAATTTCTCTAAACACAATACGTCTCCTTGCAGTATCAATACTAATTCGGCTGACTTTTATATTTGATCCAATCGGTATATTGGTATATTTACACCATAACTGTGCACAGCTGATAGAAAGGGACACCTGGTGGTTAAAGCACAAATTGTAAAGCACTTACGCATCACTGTACCCTGTATGCCAAGGCGGTTATGCCATCACTTACTGTACGGAGGCTCAGTCACTGGTACTTTTTCATTTACAAAGCCATGTTGGATAAACTACCATCTTATATCTGCTCCCTGATCTCTCTGTGAATTGAAAGTACTTATTGCCTGAGATCAAAACCACAGCATGTCATGAGACATGCTGTGGTTTTATTAAATGTGCCAAGTGCTAGGACTGTCTTAGGGAAGAAAGCTTTTAGATGTGCAGCTCCACTAACTTGGAACAGTCTGCAAAAAGAATGGAAAATTACCAAGCTAGTACCACTACATGTTTTTAAAGCTCGGTTGGATGCTAACCAATCAGATGCTGTTGGTACCTGTACATGTGGTTAAATATGTAAATTGTAATCCCTGTACATTTTGCTGTATGATGTCCTTTTGTTGTTCTGTTGTTTATGTTTTTATGTCTTCTTGTGGAACCTACTGCTGCAGGTCTCCCTTGAAAAAGAGATCATTGTTCTCAATGGGATTTTACCTGGATAAATAAAGGTTTTGAATTGAATTGAATTGAAAGCACGTTATTGAAATGTATTATTTTTATTATTAGATATTAATAGGAGACACAGACAGACAAACTAATAAGGCTTTATTTAAACATTAAAGAATACTTTAGGTTAAGGTCTTATTTTGAATAAGAAAAAAGCTTTGGGGTATAAATATTAAGCCTGACAAAGTACTAATATATTGCTTTCCTGCAATGTTAACTACTGTATGTTGAAGCACTTATTTTAACTGATATTATACATATGTATTATACTCTTATGTATGTAGATAGTATAAGAAATGTGCAGAATACGACAGTTTAATGCTGGTGATATTGATAGATGTCTTGTAATGCACTGTTGAGGAACCTGCGACCCAAGTTTTTCATCTCCGGCCTTGTCAGGTATTGAATATTCAATAAATAAAGAACACAGAATTATTAAATATAAAACACAGAATTTGTGTGATTATACTAAATGACTTACAAATAAACACCACTGCATATTTAAAACTGTTACACATGCTGATGTAACGCAAATGTTCCAACTTGGGATCAATAAAGTATATCTTATCTTAAGCTGATCGATGGCTACTGCCATATTTGCCGTAACCCTCGGCGCACACTCAAACATCCAATCACAGAGCTTGAGGACTATCACGGGGTTTGTCAAGCAAAGCGGAGAGAATACTTACTTCCGGGTGTAAAATTCTCTAAAGCAAATGAGCTGCTCCGACCCTCGGTCCTGACGGACTCCAACTTGTGTTTATTAATCAAACAAATAAATAAACACAAGGATAATTATGTGTTATTGTTGAGTAAATAACAGTGTGTGGTTTAGAAAAGAATACAAAATTAGAAGGAAAAAACGATGAAACAATACAGAGTTCAGTTTTCTGAGCCCCTACTCTCCTCCTAACTGACGGCAACAAAAGTCCTACATTATCCAATTAAAATAAAGAAGTAAGCACAATAAGTGTGGCTTGATATTGAGTAAGAAAAGGTTGATAAACGCTGTGAGAATGGATCTGCGGAGAGCATTTCGCCGCGATCTCAACTCGTCTATTATCAACGTTCAGGGAGCTCTATGCAAGTCAATGGGACGCCCTGCCCGTTGAAAACTGACTCTCAAGGGGTACCCTGTGCGTAATAGAGTGACGGGGAGGGGCCCTGACCGACCGTCAACATGTGACGGGTTGGGAGTGATAACGTGTTGGTACATGAAGCCAACAACCTTTGGTCAAATCAGACATGCACATCGGCACCACTTTTCTGATGCCAGTGAAAGCGGCTACGGCACTGTTTCATATCTAAGACTGGAGAATGATAACAAAGAAGTGCATGTTTCATTCATAACAGGAAAATCCCGAGTGGCACCATTGAAACAAGTTACAATTCCCAGAATGGAGCTTACAGCAGCAGTCCTGGCTGTCAAAATCGACACAATGCTGAAGAAAGAATTACAGCTGCAACTGGACCAATCCGTCTTCTGGACTGATAGCACTACCGTGCTAAAATACATAAAAAACGAAACCAAACACTTTCAAACATTTGTAGCAAACAGGATCTCTCTTGTAAGGGATGCCACGGATGTATCACAATGGAGATATATTGGAACAAAGGAAAATCCTGCAGATGAAGCCTCTAGAGGACTAACGGCAGACCACTTCTTAAACTTTAGGAGATGGATCAAGGGACCAGAGTTTCTCTCCAAGCCAGACATACAATGGCCAAACTCTCATGTGGATTCAGATATATCTGGTAATGATCCAGAAATCAAGCAGGACATCATAATGAACGTCATTGTCAAAGGTTCATTGAGCCCCACAAACTCTCTGATAAACCATTTCTCATCATGGAGAAAACTGAAGACTGCTGTAGCCTGGCTTCTTAAAGTAAAGACGACACTCTTGGAGCTGATTCAAAGGAGATTCAGACTACTGTGAATGGCTCTGAAATGGATCCTAGAAGATTAAAGGAAAAGGTTGAAAGGAAGATACAGGCCTTTAAAGAGCCTGTGACACGAGTTTCCCCCATCATCCAAACCCATCAATTTGAGTAAATATTGTCCCCTTGAAAACCGTTACTGAACTGATTTTGGATATTTGTACTTTGATAACCATTAATCTGCCCTTCAATGTTGACAATTTTCTGGATCTTCTCGGGGATTCTTCAAGTCCCGCCAAATGATGTGTGACGTCATTGCGGGCACAGCGCTCCAGCTGCACCGTTCAGGATCCCTGCATCTGCATGTAAACGCACGATGGCGCGCACAGCAGCAAGCTCAGACAGCGATGACAGTTGAATTTTGAACGTGTCTGAGAGCTCATATGAGGCTGAAGGATCGGTTTATGTTGTATCTGTTAGAAGTTTAGGAATTAGGTGCGTCAATATGGGCGATCATACGGTCATGTAACCAGTGGTGGACTGGGACTAAAAATCATCCCGGGACTCTCAGCCGGCCCACTTCGGTACCGCTAGTAAATTGTCAACGGGGGGAGTGGGGGATGTCAGGGTTGGCGGGTGCTGTAGGCTAGGGAAGGCTAAGCCTTCCCAAATATTTGTGTCACTGCATCCTGGTAAAATACAAATATAATGTCTGTATCTTTGACATTAGCGCTGCTAGCCACCTGTGCCCTGTACTACGAAGCCAGTTCAACATACCCTGGATATGTTTGAGTAACAAACTAACAACAACAACAAACTAACAAACGAGATCTCGCTAAGCGGTCCTACGACGCTGGTTATCAACTCGGTAAATCAAGCCAGGGTTTCTCTCACCAGCTGAGAGCGCGTTCACGTGAAAGGGGCGGGGTTAGCTACATTTGACCAATCACAAACAGGGACAAGTGTACTGACAGCGCAGCGTCATACTTCATTAATGAAAAGTAAACTAATATTAGACAAATATGAGCTTTAAACATCCATGATTTAAACATATGATCCAGGATACAAGCCACAGAGTTGCTGCAAGGTGAATACAGAACAACTGGTTAAAAAATAACTAGGCCTACCGAGTGTTTGAAAGCGTATAGTTTTATGATATCACTGCCCCGTCTAAGACACGAGTGGATCTGACTTTAATTACAGTTGACTCGAGTGTTTCGCCAACATAATGTGTTGCTTAAAATAATACTTCTGCATACAGTATGTGACACTGTGAGTGTTGCACGGCCAGATACGGCTGGAGAAGCTGACTCAGATAAGGAAATATATGATATATGGGGGGACTGTGGCTGCGAGGGAGTGCGGTCGTCTTTCAACCAGAAGGTTGTGGGTTCGATCCCAGCCCATGCAGTCAACATGTCGATGTATCCTTGGGCAAGATACTTAACCCTGAGTTGCTCCTGATGGCAACGGTGTGTGAATGTGTGTGAATGTTAGGTCCTAGAGTAAGATACACTGCTCTGTATGAATGGGTGAGTCTTAAAGACTGGATAAAGTGCTATATAAGTACAGTCCATTTACCATTTACCTATTATATGATTGATGATGTAATATGAATGATAAGTGCGACACGTCGGCGTCTTATCTGCATACGGCAGTTTAAACTGTATTTCCTTTATCCTGTAATATGACTTGAGAGATTTAAACTCCGCACACTGAGTTGATCTCTTTTCTATCGACGCCGGAGGCGGGCAGCGTCAGGTAAAAAAAGTTATTTAGCCTTCCCAAACCTGAGCCTCACGCGCCGCCTATGGCCACGAGTCTTATTTCCCCCGTTATCTTTGTTCCTGTCTGCTCGGTAGCTTGTTAACCTGTCTCCTAAAAATTACGTTCCCACAGAACTAAACTGCATTCTCAATTACGTTTAGCTAGAAACGTATTTTCTCCCACGTTACGTTCGTTTTGAACGTACCTTAAATACGTTTATTTTCTCCATATCTTAGAAATATATTTTCTCCCACGTTACGTTTCTTATGAACGTATCTCAAATACGTTTATTTTCTACATATCTTTGCCATTTATTGTCTTGCTTATAATAATGATAATAGTCATTTATAAATATCATTTTAGAGCACACATTTGAAATCAGTAGGCGAGGCTGTAATTTCTCCAGCTGTTTCTCTCATGAGGCAGAAAATAATAGTTTTTAACAGCCAAAAAGCTGCTGTGTCGTTTATTGCACCTCAAACATTAAAACAAATCCAGAGTTACGTGTTTCTGTACTTCCTCTAAGAAGAAAGGACAGTAACAGAAGAGCTCTGTGGCTTCAGGCTTGATCGCCGTTCAAATGACAGCGTTGGTTTCCCCAAAAGTGGGCGGGGCTGTAAAGTGACGTAGATTCTACTCTCATCTATTATTCAAAACCATTCTATTTATTCTAACGTAAATTACATGCCAGTGTTTTATGTTCTTTTTTTAAATCGTATAATGTCGGACTTTTTTTCCCGTCTGTGAGGAAAAGAAATGGCTCAGAGCCTCAAAATACTGAAATCTGTATTTTGGGGCTCAGAGCCTCAAAATACTGAAATCTGTATTTTTGAAAATCTTTTTTTCCTCATTTACTCAACAATAACACACAATTATCCTTGTTTTTATTTATTCGTTTAATTCTATAATCTTGGGCTTTTTAGCATGCTTTTTAGCCGTAAATAAAGTCACCGGAAACAGACGTAGGCCAGTAGCGAGGGTAAAGAGGAGGCACTCGGTGAACTGTACAGAGCCATCAGTGAGCAACAGACAGCACACCCAGGCGGCCTTCTCATCGTAGCTGGAGACTTCAACCACGCTAACTTAAAAACTGTGCTGCCTAAAATATATCAGCATGTTGATTTTCCAACCAGGGGAAAAAACACATTAGACCTGGTCTATACCAACATCAAAGGTTCTTACAAGGCATCCCCCCTCCCCCACATCGGCCTTTCTGATCACCTCACTGTTCTGTTGGAACCAGCTTACAGACCCAGGGTAAAAGCCACCAAACCGGTACATACAACCATCACACCAACATACAACAATACACAGAGACAGTCACGGGCTACATCACCAAATGCATTGACGATGTGACACAAAACAGAACCATCACCATCCGGGCCAACCAGAAGCCCTTCAAAGCCTTCAAAGCTGGAGGTCCAGCTGGGCTGAAGCCAGGGCTGACCTGACCCGTAGCATTGGAAAGCAAAACAAAAATTCAGCCGAAATTACAGGACATTTCAAGGATAGCAGGGACTGTCACACCTCCCTGCTCAACAACCTCAACGGCTTCTTTGCACGCTTTGAAGCACAGAACAACACACCTGCGCAGAAAACCATCCCCCCCACCGATGACCAGGCTTTGCGTCTTTCACCAGCCAGTGTGAGGAGCACACTGTTGAGGATTAACCCCCGCAAGGCTGCAGGACCTGACAACATTCCTGCTCGTGTGCTGAAGGACTGCACGGAAGAGCTCACAGATGTCCTCACAGACATTTTTAACATCTCCCTGAGCCAGGCTGTTGTTCCCTCGTGCTTCAAGGAAACCACCATCATTCCAGTGCCAAAGAAGTCATCTCCATCCGCTTCAACGACCACCGCCCCGTCGCACTAACTTCCACCATCATGAAGTGCTTCGAAAGGTTGGTCATGAAGCAGATCAAATCCACCCTCCCCCCATCGCTGGACCCGTTTCAGTTTGCCTACCGAGCTAAACGGTCCACAGAGGATGCAAACTCTCTCCCCTCCCTACCTCCCTTTCTCCCCCCTCTGACATCTCTCCCCTGAACTCTCCACCCTGCCTCCGACCTTTCTCCCCTGCCCCAAATGGTCCTGGACTCTAACCACCCCCACACACACACACACACACACAAAGCCAACCACCCTCCCTCATCCTGCCCATCTCCGCTGCTAGTGCACTGAAACTGTACTTTGAACACTTTAAATATATTATATTATTATCATTTTAAACTGTATACCCCGGTTATCTAGGCACTTTATTTTTGTTTAATGTATACCAAGTTTATCTAGGCCCTTTTTTTTCTGTTTGATGTAGATATGTCACACTGTAGGACTGTGAGAAATTATATTTCGAGATTTCTGGATGTACAACATCTAGAATTCTTGACAATAGAGCTGACTTTGACTTTTTGACTTTGACTACTTGTTAGACGCTTTTATCCAAAGCGACTTACATACTCAGCACTGTGGACAATCCCCACAGGAGCACTTTGGGGTGAAGTGTCTCAGGGACACAACGACATGCTGACTGCAGTGGGGTTTGAACCTGTGCTCCCCTGATCCAAACACCTACGTGCAACCCACTGCGCTACCCGTCTCCGTTTCACCTACGCACCAGCTAGGCAGCCATCAGATTATTCCTCCTTGGAAGAATCTGATCCGACATCCCTCTTGTAACAGTCCCTTCGTTGAAGGTATCTATAATTTGTGTGTTCCCAATGTGTGTTTTCTTCTCAGATGATCAAAACCCTCCAGCTCCCCTTCCTTAACCAAAACACACCAAGCTGTTATTCCTTTCTCTGCCCATTGTTTAAAACCTTGATCTTATTTTGCAGGTTTGAAGTTTCCATCATAAGCTACCCATTGTATTATATTTGCATCATTTTGAATCTTATATATGTTCAATACTTTAAACCATAGATCCAATGTGTGCACTGTTATTGGACCCATTTTAGTTTTGAGTTCCTTATATCGTTTATAATCCCCAATTTTGAATTGGAATCTGCTTTACTTCATTTTCCATATCCTTCCACTTTGCTCTAAATTCCATTTCACACCAACAGTAAATAGGTCTTAGCTGAGCAGCAGTACTCCAGCAATTTGAGCAAACCCTATGTAGTTCTGTTCCTAACTCTTGGCCTCTCCCCCCCCCCCCCCCCAAACAAATCTGGATATCAGTCTGTCCCAATGAATAAATGGACCTTGGGGGCCCTCTACTGGTGAAGATCGGAATGGACCACCTTTTCTCTTTACAAATCAGTTTTTAGCACAATGTACATTTTACATTTATATTTAATTTTCCATTCCTTACACACTTAATGAATATAATATCCTACTTTATATTTGGTTTACTGTAAATTTGTATTTCAAAATGTATATATTCTTCTTTTTTAATGCTGTTTTATTTCAGTTTTGAGATGTTTACATTTTAGAAGTGTTTATTTCTACTCTCTTAATTTCTCTCATGGGCAATGCCTTGTCTGTTATGCTGCTGCAACGCAATCATTTCCCAGATTGGGATCAATAAAGTGCATCTCATCTTATGCATTGGAAGCTATCTGTTAGCCGCGCATGCTAACAGGCCTCAGATAAACTCGTTGACACTGTATTGTTATTATTATTATTATTGTTGTACATTTAACTTTTTTATCTTCATATTAATATTTGTATTTTATTTATCTTATTTAATAAAAACATTTATAAATGTATTCTGTCACAAAACCAATTCTTCCCTCAGGATAAGTATTTTAATTATTTATGTATTTATTCTCTCTATTATATAGATTAGTCGTTCTCTTTTATTTAATGTTCCAGTTTGTATAGAAAGGCGAAGTCCCTCCCCTTCCGGTATAGAGAGGCGAAGTCCCTCCCCTTCCGGTATAGAGAGGCAAAGTCCCTCCCCTTCCGGTATAGAGAGGCAAAGTCCCTCCCCTTCCGGTATAGAGAGGCGAAGTCCCTCCCCTTCCGGTATAGAGAGGCGAAGTCCCTCCCCTTCCGGGGGACCTCCATGGGACCTTATTTCGGAAAATGTCTGTATTGAAGTCAATGGAGAGAGAAAGATTATCTTTCGATCCCGTTTGAATTGTGCCACGAATTACACATATGATGTTTGTCAATTTAAAAGATAATTTTGCAAGTCAAAACAATAAAAATGTGTCGTAAAACTGTGAAGTAACACTGAAACCGCTCAATGAACTACATCTCCCGTTTCGCACCACACACCAAGATGGCCGTCACGTTGGAACATTTCACTTCTTTCTTTCAGAATGAGGCGAAAAGTATTAAAAGAGGTGAAAATCACTCCAAGTCTGGGCATGTTGAGAGCTGTACACACACACAAGGGGAGTCAGTCGGTTCCGTGAGAGCCAGCATGCGGGACCGGGACTCTGGGATTTGTAGTCTTTCTAGTTGCGTATTTTTCATAGTCTTATATTTCAACAGTTTTACAACAAACTGTGACTTTTTTGACATGGAAATGATTTTTTAAGATTGATAAACATCATATGTGTAATTCATGGCACAATTCAAACGGGATCGAAAGATAAGTTTTCTCTCTCCATTGACTTCAATACATAATTATTCCGAAATAAGGTCCCATGGGGCGGAACTAGATGGGCGGGACTTTGCCTCTCTATTGCCCCCATGTGTTGCTGTAGCTCCACCCCTTGATGGCACGAGGCTTGTTTGAGACAAGCGAGACCTGCGCAGACCTGCGCAATTTTGATCAACGTCTTGCTAGTGCGTTGCATGATGGTTAGTCATTTTGTCCGACTTGCTCTGGAGGCTCGCCTACATGAGACGTTGAAATCTCGCGGGACAAAGACGCCCGCAGCCTTGAGAGCGAGGCAAGGCGAGGCGGCGCAGTTCCTCTCCACGGGCTGCGGAAGCGAAATGCTTGATGGGAAACGACTCGCTGGTATTTCGAGCTGAGCGCTCATTGGTGGTTTTTACCACGTGCTGGTGATGAAACTCTCCCATTGGCTCGGCAAAAGTTTGCTGTTGTTTTGTGTCAGTTTTACGTCGCCACATCCATTCCCATTTTTCATCATTGTTCCACAATGTTTATCATCATGAAATTAATATCTATGTATTTTATACTATACTTGCACTGCTTACCGTTTCATACTTTATATATCTTAGCATATTCATTCACACTGTTCATACTGCTCACAGGCTGATATCTAGTGTATTAATACACACTGTTCATACTGCTCTCAGGCTGATATCTAGTGTATTCACACACACTGTTCATACTGCTCTCAGGCTGATATCTAGTTTATTAATACACACTGTTCATACTGCTCACAGGCTGATATCTAGTGTATTAATACACACTGTTCATACTGCTCACAGGCTGATATCTAGTGTATTCATACACACTGTTCATACTGCTCTCAGGCTGATATCTAGTGTATTAATACACACTGTTCATACTGCTCACAGGCTGATATCTAGTGTATTCATACACACTGTTCATACTGCTCACAGGCTGATATCTAGTGTATTCATACACACTGTTCATACTGCTCTCAGGCTGATATCTAGTGTATTAATACACACTGTTCATACTGCTCTCAGGCTGATATCTAGTGTATTAATACACACTGTTCATACTGCTCACAGGCTGATATCTAGTGTATTCATACACACTGTTCATACTGCTCTCAGGCTGATATCTAGTGTATTAATACACACTGTTCATACTGCTCTCAGGCTGATATCTAGTGTATTAATACACACTGTTCATACTGCTCTCAGGCTGATATCTAGTGTATTAATACACACTGTTCATACTGCTCACAGGCTGATATCTAGTGTATTAATACACATGGTTCATACTGCTCACAGGCTGATATCTAGTGTATTAATACACATGGTTCATACTGCTCTCAGGCTGATATCTAGTGTATTCATACACACTGTTCATACTGCTCACAGGCTGATATCTAGTGTATTCATACACACTGTTCATACTGCTCTCAGGCTGATATCTAGTGTATTAATACACACTGTTCATACTGCTCTCAGGCTGATATCTAGTGTATTCATACACACTGTTCATACTGCTCACAGGCTGATATCTAGTGTATTAATACACACAGTTCATACTGCTCTCAGGCTGATATCTAGTGTATTAATACACACAGTTCATACTTCTCTCAGGCTGATATCTAGTGTATTAATACACACTGTTCATACTGCTCTCAGGCTGATATCTAGTGTATTAATACACACTGTTCATACTGCTCTCAGGCTGATATCTAGTGTATTAATACACACTGTTCATACTGCTCTCAGGCTGATATCTAGTGTATTAATACACACTGTTCATACTGCTCACTGCTTGTTGCACCTGGTTAGAAGCTAAACTGCATTTCGTTGTCTCAGTACCTGTAATATGTGCAATAACAATAAAGTTGAATCTAATCTTGAGCAGGAACAAATGTATTTACTTAGTACATATCTGACATTAACGATTAAACACATGTGCATTCTTTATAAATGCAAACCGAGTCAAGCCGACTCCGGAGGTGGCGGTATGCACCTTCAAGCTGTTTGCAATCCGCCAAAAAACCGAGAGAAGAAGAAGACGAAGCCGACTCCGAGCTGTCCGACTTCAGGCGAGCTTTTTGAGACCTCCCCCGGCTGCGATCGGCTATTCTCGTCTACTTTCGAGGCGAGCCGCAACATTTGTTCCTGCTCAAGATTAGATTCAACTTTATTGTTATTGCACATATTACAGGTACTGAGACAACGAATTGCAGTTTAGCTTCTAACCAGGTGCAACAAGCAGCGAAGTGAAAAGTAATGTACACAATCTACAGAATAACAGATAGAATGAATTGAATGATGAATAAACAGTGAGGGGTATGAATACACTAGATATCAGCCTGAGAGCAGTATGAACAGTGTGTATTAATACACTAGATATCAGCCTGTGAGCAGTATGAACAGTGTGTATTAATACACTAGATATCAGCCTGAGAGCAGTATGAACAGTGTGTATTAATACACTAGATATCAGCCTGAGAGCAGTATGAACAGTGTGTATTAATACACTAGCTATCAGCCTGTGAGCAGTATGAACAGTGTGTATGAATACACTAGATATCAGCCTGTGAGCAGTATGAACAGTGTGTATGAATACACTAGATATCAGCCTGTGAGCAGTATGAACAGTGTGTATTAATACACTAGATATCAGCCTGTGAGCAGTATGAACAGTGTGTATGAATACACTAGATATCAGCCTGTGAGCAGTATGAACAGTGTGTATGAATACACTAGATATCAGCCTGTGAGCAGTATGAACAGTGTGTATGAATACACTAGATATCAGCCTGAGAGCAGTATGAACAGTGTGTATGAATACACTAGATATCAGCCTGAGAGCAGTATGAACAGTGTGTATTAATACACTAGATATCAGCCTGAGAGCAGTATGAACAGTGTGTATGAATATGCTAAGATATATAAAGTATGAAAACGGTAAGCAGTGCAAGTATAGTATAAAATATATAGATATTAATTTCATGATGATAAACATTGTGGAACAATGATGAAAAATGGGAATGGAAGTGGAGACGTAAAACTGACACAAAACAACAACAAACTTTTGCCGAGCCAATGGGAGTTTCATCACCAGCACGTGGTAAAAACCACCAATGAGCGCTCAGCTCGAAATACCAGCGAGTCGTTTCCCATCAAGCATTTCGCTTCCGCAGCCCGTGGAGAGGAACTGCGCCGCCTCGCCGCGCTCTCAAGGCTGCGGGCGTCTTTGTCCCGCGAGATTTCAACGTCTCATGTAGGCGGGACTCCAGAGCAAGTCGGACAAAATGACTAACCATCATGCAACGCACTAGCAAGACGTTGATCGAAATTGCGTAGGTCTGCGCAGGTCTCGCTTGTCTCAAACAAGCCTTATGTTTCTTCCCCTAGTCTTGCAAGGGGGGGGGGGGGGAAGAAAGGAGAAGAAGGGGGAAGAAGGAGAAGAAAAAAGAGGGAGAAAGAGAGGAAAAAGAGGAGAAAAAACGATTCTCACACATTTCTAATAAATATTATATATTTCTAATAAATATTAAGTAAAACGTATCTACTTCTTTCAAGTTTCAATTATTATTATTTTCTTTATCAGGGATAGTTTTGAAGTACCCAATATGGACCTGTATTGAAGCTCATGGTTTGTGTGCTGTGGACAAATACTTAAATGTAACCATTACATTTAATATGAACTAAGAAGGTATTGGTGTTATAATGTATTTCTTCTAACAAACAAAGAGAAAACCGATAGAAATTCTAAACATAGCACTCAATTATTGGACAGTCACGAACTTGATAGAACCAAACCTTTATTTTTAAGTAGTTCAACTTAATAAAATGTAAAACAACCCTTAAAAGTAAGTAAGGTGCAGTATAACAAAATAACACTCTAAATGAGTTTTAACATAAAATAAACATTATCATAAACTTAATAAAATATATACATATCATATATATAAATTAGGGCTGTCAAACGATTAAAAAATTTAATCAGATTAATCACAGCTTAAAAATGAATTAATCATGACTAATCACCATTCGAACTATGTCCAAAATATGCCATTTCTTTATGTATATTGTTGTGGGAAGTCTGCAATGTTCAAAACAACAGATAAAGCCAGAAATCTAGGTGTAGTCATGGACTCTGACCTGAGTTTCAACAATCATATTAAAACAGTTACTAAATCAGCCTACTATCACCTAAAGAATATATCTAGGGTTAAAAGACTAATGTCACAGCAGGATTTGGAAAAACTTGTCCATGCTTTTATCTTCAGTAGACTCGACTACTGTAATGGTGTCTTCACAGGTCTCACTAAAAAATCTATTAGAAAGCTGCAGCTGATTCAGAACGCCGCTGCTCGAGTCCTCACTAACACTAAGAAAGTGGATCACTCCTGTTCTGAAGTCTTTACACTGGCTTCCTGTGTGTCAAAGAATAGATTTCTAAATACTGCTGCTGGTTTATAAAGCACTGAATGGTTTAGGCCCAAAATACATTTCTGACCTCCTGCTAAATTATGAACCATCCAGATCTCTCAGGTCTTCAGGGACTGGTCAGCTTTCTGTCCCCAGAGTCAGAACTAAACATGGAGAAGCAGCGTTCAGTTATTATGCTCCAAATATCTGGAACAAACTCCCAGAAACCTGCAGGTCCGCTGCAACTCTGACTACTTTTAAATCCAGCAAGAAGACTTTTCTTTTTGTCGCTGCTTTTAATTGAACTATTCACATCTTAGACTGCACTGTAACTTTTATTCATGTATTTTTTTTTTTCTTTTAATGTTTATTTTATTTGCTTTTCTTTTTAATGACTGATTTTAAATGCCATTTTCTTAAATGTCTTTCATTTTTTGTAAAGCACTTTGAATTGCCTTGTGTTGAAAAGTGCTATATAAATAAACTTGCCTTGCCTTGGGAATGGAAAGATAAATGAAAGAAGGCGGATATATCCATTTAACATACAGTATGTATGTTTATAATAACATTTTTCTGCGTGTCAAAATGAAAGACAACCCACACACCTATCAATCATCAAACCGTGGGGTCTTAATTCATTACGTGTTGATTTCTATCAACGGGGGAGTACTTCAGGAAAGTCGACAGGGGGGGGGGGCGGCGGCGGCTAGTGGAGTTCTTCGTGACCACAGAGTGCGAACGTTGTGATCAGCTGTTTTAGCGCAGTTCTCCAGTGAAGGGGGGGGGGGGGGTCTCCCTCCGCAGCCGGTTGGTGTAGTTTTGGCACAGTTCCGTTGTACAGACCGACGTTAACAGCAGCCCTGTCTGTGCACACGGAGACCGACTCTGTCGTCCGGTGATCTAACCGCCTTCTGGAAAAGCTTCACAAGTACGTCGGTACGCAAATGCGCTTTGGACACAAGTTTCAGATTACGCACATAACCTGCGTACCAGTTATGTGCACCCCTGTACTACAGAAAAAGTATTCTCCGTCGGGACTTCCTGCAACAACACCGACATTATCAAAGATGTTCTATTGAGAAGACGATCACTACGTGACAAAAGTTTTCAAAACTGTTTCTGGTCTTCTGTATTTCCAGACAAGTGGCTTCTGAAATCAATCTGACTAACTGCTGTCTGTGCAATTTACTCCGCGCGAGTTGGCGGACTTTATTTTGCTTACTTTAACATCATTTTTCATGGTGGGGCTAAGCCATCTCTTGGTATGGGTGTAGCCTACCCCAGCCATACCCTGGCACTGCCACTGGTGGCACGTATGGGGCGGGCCATTCTGCACATGCGTTAAATGCGTTAAATATTTTAACGCAATTAATTCAAAAAATTAATTACCGCCGTTAACGCGATAATTTTGACAGCACTAATATAAATAAATATCAAACTATACACCGAACTATATACATAAATAAGTGTCCAGTGTCCATGCCTCTGGTGGGGGGGTATACATTTAGTTATGTCCTCCAACCATTGCTCCTTTGGCACAATGTAGTTCACTACTCCCTGTACTGGCTGTGTCCAGTGTCCGCTGTCCCAAAGCTCCCACACCTCCACACGTGTTGGGCAGTACTTTGTGGGTCAGTGTTTGGCTGTATGGAGCAGGAGCAGGAAAAGCAGAGAGAGGCTGGCATTCAGAGCCTGTGGAGCAGC
Organism: Pogonophryne albipinna; assembly: GCA_028583405.1. Classification (NCBI taxonomy): domain Eukaryota; kingdom Metazoa; phylum Chordata; class Actinopteri; order Perciformes; family Artedidraconidae; genus Pogonophryne; species Pogonophryne albipinna. Next base: position 4,035,380 of record CM053243.1, read on the forward strand.
GACCAGGACAGGAACCTGTGAGCTCACTGGAGTAAATATCATGGAGCCCAAAGGTGGAGCAGGGAAGCGCTGCATCACCACCTGAGGGCCAGAGGGTGGAGCAGGGAAGAGCTGCATCTCCACCTGAGGGCCAGAGGGTGGAGCAGGGAACAGCTGCATCTCCACCTGAGGAGCTGAGGGTGGAGCAGGGAACAGCTGCATCTCCACCTGAGGGCCAGAGGGTGGAGCAGGGAAGAGCTGCATCTCCACCTGAGGGCCAGAGGGTGGAGCAGGGAACAGCTGCATCTCCACCTGAGGAGCCTGAGGGTGGAGCAGGGAACAGCTGCATCTCCACCTGAGGGCCAGAGGGTGGAGCAGGGAACAGCTGCATCTCCACCTGAGGAGCTGAGGGTGGAGCAGGGAACAGCTGCAACACCACCTGAGGACCTGAGGGTGGAGCAGGGAAGAGCTGCATCTCCACCTTGCTTTGATGCTTTGTGATCTGGAATGTGACAACAGCAAAATTGAGGCATTTATTAGAAATGATCTATAGCAGTTAATGTTTCCAGATTTATAACCATACACATTTATAATAAAAACTAGTTTGTAATGTTATTGTTTATAAGAGAGTTTAACAAACACGGAAATCAAATACACAGTCACGTTATGTATGACCTTTTTGATTGAGTCCATCTTTAAGATGGAACCAAATGTGGAGGTGATGCTGGCCTTGATATGGTCCATGTGGGAGAGGATATCCCTGCCGTACATGGACAGCACCCAGAGACTGCTTGGGAGGAGGCTGGGCTCTGGGGGCTCCTGGCAGGCCACACGGAGGAGGCTGGGCTCTGGGTGGGGTAACTACTGGGGGTGTGATATAAAATTTACGCATGAGGCATTTCTTAATCTGAAACTATCATCATTATGTTTTAGTCTGGAGTGAGTCACTCAGTGTAAATCCTTTGATTGATAATATTTGCACCAGTAAATTGTAAATGTTCAGTAATATACTTATCATATGTGAATAATAAGTAATAGGTACATATGTTTCTATACTTTACCTTCTGACAGAGGTCACGTCACTTCCGTTTCCTTGGAGCGGGTTTATCCCTCCTGAAGGCCAAAGCCCGTCCATTCCGTATCTCCCATTTCGTTATGGCTTATAGGTTTAGTGATCATCTGAAGTTTAAGTAAAATAACAATGCAAGTGTTAAGAGAGAACTACACTGCAAAGCGAACAACACTGACACCATGTTAACCATTATTTACACAGGTTATCTACACATATAATCATGTATAAACACACATCATGTTCATAAACGGTGAAGTTGTCCTTTTATCCATAAATGATTGATGTGTGTATATTGAATTACAATTAATGTAATGTTATATACAGTATATAGCTATCTTGAATATATATTCAACAATATACAGTGTCCTTCCTGGAGCATATAACACACTTTATCATATCATAGTGAGAAACGATCCCTTATCTCACATAAAGATATTTATATCATATAATATATGATATACTTTAGGTGTCTATATGAACAAATCAACTAAAAAACATAAACTCATAAAATGGTGGAGTAATGGAGTAAAAGTACACCAGTTACCTCTGAATTGTAGTGGAGTAGAAGTACACAGTAGAAAAATATGGAAACACTCAAGTGAAGTACAAGTATCTCAAAATTCTACTTAAAGGGGGGGTAGGTAAGTTTCAGAAACCGGCTCGAGTGCACTAAAATTTGAAAGTACACAGCCGAAAAGAATCCGCCCCTTCCTTCAGACTTCCTTACAGAGCACCTCCTCCAACACACATGAACGCGCACATGACTTAGGTTGGCTATATAGTTCAGGGGAATTGTAAACCATACAAAACCTGTCCAAGAGAAAAAGAGCGACCACGGCGTCAGATTTCAACTCGGTGTGTATGGGGGTTATTCCCTATCTTTATTCAAGAGCGTGGTATTTACATTTGAGAGCATACTTTATTGATTTCCTTCACTCAAACCCTGTCATCGCACCAAAGAGTAACCGCCCTTACGGGACGCTGTAATAAGTAAAACGAACGCACCCGCAAGGACACCTGGCCTCCTATTGGTTGAGGGATTTTGACAGGATTGTTGCACAAAAGTTTCGAGCGCGCAGAGAATAAATCTGAGAGCAGAAAAAATCTGTAAGCAGCAATATATCTGAGTGCAAGCGTACAGTTTGAGCAGAAGCAGAGCTAAGTGCAAGCAGGCACTATTTGAGTGCGAGGACAGGGTTTGAGGGAAATAAATACATAAAGTATGCTCTCAAATTTAAATACCACGCTCTTGAATAAAGATAGGGAATAACCCCCATAGGTGTGTTGCATCAGTTGTCGCCATCGTTGAAAAGCAACTCCGATATTGACTCTGGTTTGAATTCTCCTAGTTTCCACTTTGTTTTTGTTCCTAATTTGCTCCGTTACATTATTTCTTTTGCCACCAGTAGAGGATGTTGAACCTAACTCTGCCATGGTGAAAGTGGCCGCCTGTTGCTGGCGAGTCATTGAAGTACTGCTGCAATGCACGCCCAATGAGGGCACGAGATACATTTGTGCGTGCACGAGATGGAAGGCTGACAGACAGGACGGCAATCCAATCCGTTTAGCCGGCCCGGCTAAACGGATTGGTCGTACTTTTTACAGTATTACGGCTTCCACAGATGAATTTTTTTTATGGATTTTTTGTCAAAGCACTTAAGATATGCATTGCTATCGGGATGTTAAGAGCATTCCATGGAATATAACAAAAAGTGTATCTCGAGCCGGTTTCTCAAACTTACCTACCCCCCCTTTAAGTACAGTACTTGAGTAAATGTTCTTAGTTACTTCCCACCTCTGTGTATACAGTATGCTGTATGACTTCTGTACCACTGCTCACAGAAGTGTAGTTACTAATTACAACATGCCCATTCATACAAGAGTCGTTTAACAACTTATTGAAATTACTGTTGTCAATCGGATGTATAACACATGGCTGTTGACATTGATTAATATAATAACGTGTATTTAACCTAGACACGATAGCATTAGCAATGCTGGCTTGCTAACTTTATGCAGACTGAAGTTGCCGACTGTATACCGTAATGTAAAAGTTGACGCCAAAACGACGGTTGTAAAAATAGGTTTTATGAGTGAAAACGGGAAAATAGAAACAGGTAGTGTTGTTACTTACTCTGAACACCTCTGATGCGCCTCGCGATTTGTCCCCTGTGTCAATCAAAAGCGTGAGGGGGGCGGGTTCGGGGAGAAGCCGTGCCGTGAGTGGCTCTGTCCATTGTGATGCCGTGACGTGATTGGCTCCGTCCATTGTGAACTCGCGTCGTGATTGGTTTAAATCCAATCTCACAATGGACAGCGAGTATCATGATTGGGTGATAGATTGGATTTTTAACAGACGGTCCTGCGCCTTGCGCCAGCTAGCGCCACTATAAAGTTTATTAAAAACTACAACCCCCACGATGCATTAGCTGTTATCCTTGCTAACAGAGATACACTTGTTGAGACTGTAAAGGGTCAGAGACACTTTTAAATCTCATGCAGAGAGTTAGGCTGTGGACAAACTGTCCAAAAATCAGCTCCTCTCGTCTTTTCGTCTTGGTTAGGAAAAGACGAGAGGAGCTGATTTTTGGACGATTCGACCGGAAACCAGGGTTTCTTGTTTCCCCTCAGCTAACTTGCTAACATGCTAACGGAGACCCTGAAACACAACTTCCGGTGCTGGCCTTCACAATAAAACCCACGGTTTTCTCTCTTCACCTTTCTCTTCTTACAAATATTATATTACAGGAAGAGGGGGGATACTTATAATAAGAATAAAGCTGTTTCAGCAGAAACAACCCGGTTTCTCTCCGCAGCTCCATGTCTGTGTATCTTAAAAGGTTTAGGTATTGTTTTAGGGGAAATCATAGCCGCTTTTATGTTGAAGTCCTCTGCACCGGAAGTGATGATCCCGCTCTTTCTAACGGAACCAGATCGTGTCTCGTAGGTTCTCTCTCGGTGTTCCTGAGGAAGTGTGTGTGAGCACTTGATCCATCGTCTGTGTGTCTGGATGAACCTCTGACTTTGTGCTCTTTCTTCTGAAGCCTTTAGCTCGGACTCTAGAAGCTAGCTTAGCATGCTAGCTTAGCATGCTAGCTGGTAACACGCTAGCAACACAGAGTGAGATAAACGAAGTGGTGATTTAGTAAACATGAGTGTTGTCCTGCTCTCGTTGGTGAAGCAGCGACTCACTGCGGCTGCTGAAGACATCTTTGTTCTGTTTGAAAGAACGATATCAGAGTACGAGGAGGAACTGTCTCGTTCAAAACAGGAGAACGAGAGACACCAGAAACTACTGGACGCTGTTTTACAGCCTCAGCTTCAGATCCACAGAGCAGGTCTGTTCCCTCTTTACTAACTCTTTAGACTCTCTATTATCACGTTAGACACCGCGGTGAAGTTAGTTTACTCTCCATTATCACGGTAGATTCTTTATTAAATCTCTCTTTATTGTTCTTCTTCGGTTGGCAACCAACAAATGGGTGCATTACCGCCACCTACTGGACAGGAGTGTGGAGCAGAAGATTGGCAGGAAAATTAAAATAAATAAATGCAAATTAAAAAAACAACTATATTCTTTTTATAATTACAGTTGTTTTTAAGAATTGTTTCTGCAGTTTAAAGACTTCCTCTGATGTCCCTAGCAGATTCCCCACAGTGTTTGACAGTTTCCGGTTTATTGCAATCTGTACAGAGTCCAGTGGGGTGCATGCCAATTATGTGAGTTTCTGGTTTAGTCCTGTGTGTCCTTAACCGCGTAATGACCTTTTCTTCCCGTGGGCTCCTGCTTCGTCTTCTACCCCTACATGTTTCTGGATGCTGTAGAGATGCCTTCCTGTATTGCTGACATCACAGTATTCTTGCCAAGTTTTCCGTAAATGAACATTAATAATGGTTTTAGCTAATTTGTATACTTCCTCATTCCCTTCTACCACAAAATGAGCAGGAACTCAAAGGAAGGACATTTCAAGCCCCCTACATTTTAACCCAGCATACCGACCTCCCAGATTTCAAGCTCCACAGAGCTGCTAGGCTGTCAGGTGCTGCAAGAACTCTGGGTTGGTTGTTCTCTTCAACCCATTTCTGTGCGAGCCATATTCCCACTAATTCTGCAGTGAATACTGAGAGTCTCTTTGTTACTGCTACTTCACAGTGAGGGATAAAGAATGCCTGTACGCCCACTCTCTGGGTCTTTTGAGCCATCCGTGAAGATAAACACTTTATTTGTGTGTTGGTCAATATGTTTTTGTGCAAACTGGTGTTTGTTTTGGTTTATCTTTTAGTTTAAACTGTAGACTTGTGTCGATTTCTGGCATATTAAATCTCCACGGAGGTATAGACGATGATGGAACAGTGGGACTGACTTCTAACCCGCACAGAGATGCATTTAAAGTGCTAGAGCATTTCCTATCCACCCAAAGCTGTTAGTTGGGGAATTATTATGTTCCCAACACTCCAGTAGGATTGCCTTTTGCGGGGTGAGCATTACTATGCCCTCTAATGTTAACCCAATATGCCAACAAAAGCTTGATCCTCCGAATCCGCAGTGGAATTTCACCCACCTCAACCTGTATTGCTGATACAGGTGAAGTTTTAAATGCTCCACTACATATTCGGAGAGTCTGTACCACATCACATTTAAGGTTGCTTTCTGCAGCCGACATATAAGCAATGCATCCATAATCCAGGGCTGCTCTCATTAGAGCCCAATATATATTTAGTAGGGCTGTCAAGCGTTAACGCGGAAAAAAATTAGCGCCACTAATTATTTTAACGCGATTAACGCATGTGTATTTTTTGTCCTCGGCCGCCCCGTAGTTTCAGAGAGCATCGAGTTTAAAATACATTCTACACGCTGATGCTGACAGCCACGCTCCTGCCGTCCGCTTGCGGCAGACCACACTTCCACGCTCACCGGCAGGCACCGACTGGCCATCGGGAGGACCGGGAGGGTGTGTGTATGTGGCGCGTGTGAGCGAGAGAGACCTTACGTGTAGAGATGTCCCGATCCGATCACGTGATCGGGGATCGGAGCCGATCACGTGATTTTCAAAAGATCGGGATCGGGAGAAAAAAAATCGGGGATCGGGATTTTTTTTTTTTTTTTTTTTTTATAATTTTTTTTCATTTTATTTCATGTTACAAAACAAAAATGACCATGTTCACGTCTTAAAGTCATCCTGAGGCCTTAGTTTTGGTTTGAAATGACACAACATCATGTATGTGTTGCTTCTTTTGAGCTTGTTTTCAGACCTGGTTGCTTATTTCTCTCAAAGCTGGCAACAGAGTGGGCGCGCAGTGTCTAGCAGTAAGCTAACGAGAGGCTACGTTCAGCTGGTGACTCGGGACTCGGGACAGAGAAAATGTCAGGAGTTTGGAAGTATTATAAAATTGAAAGCGAAGGCAGTGTAACAGCCAGATGCAATGTTTGCAAGGCGGAGGTTCCGCGTGGTGGAAAGAACAGAGCTACGTTCAACACGACCAATCTAATACGCCACCTGAGAAACAAACGCCAACAACAACAGGACAAGTACACAGCGGCGATCAGGTAACGGCACTGAAACAACCGACACTTTCAGAGACTTTTAAAAGGAAAGAGAAACTGCCCCAGAACAGTGAAAAGGCCAAACAAATAACAGCCAAGATAGCTGAACTCATCGCGTTGGATGACCAGCCGTTATCTGTTAACTTTTTTTTCACTTAATGCATTGCATAAAGATCGGATCGGGAAAAATCGGTATCGGCAGATTGTCAAAATCAAATGATCGGAATCGGATCGGGAGCAAAAAAATGTGATCGGGACATCCCTACTTACGTGTATTGTTGTTGTTAGCATCTGGTGCTAGCTAGCTGCGCTAACGGATATAAGGAGCTGTTTCAATGAAAACAGAGGAGCGACATTTCGCCGAGCACTTGACTTTATGCAGGAAGCCAGACAGTGGGACATTGTACGAAAAGTCAGCACACTCAGCACGGATAATGTGCGCAACATGATAACAGCGTCCAGGCAGCTCCCGTTCGAGCATATGCCTCCATCACACACACACACACACACACACACACACACACACACACACACACACACACACACACACACACACACACACACACACACTTTGTATTGTATTGATGTATGAGAGGTTCCAGGTTGTTGTGTTTAATATTCATGAGAATATTTGTCATTGTTCAAATGATAATAAACATTTGCATAAAGCATATTTGTCCTCTCATATGTTGATAAGAGTATTAAAAACTTGAAAAATATTCCTCTCAGGTGCATTTAGAACAGATAAAAAATGTGCGATTAATTTGCGATTAATCGCGATTAACTATTTTAATCGACAGCCCTAATATTTAGTGATGAGGTTCTCCTTGCTCCCCAATCTTGCCCAGAAAGACATCTCAGTAAATTATTAATCTTTTTGCAGTCGTCTCTGGTTTTGTCAATATGCTTGCCCCAGGTAAGTTTTTCATCACATAGGATTCCAAGAAACCTAACCCTAACCTGTTCTAGGACTTGTCCATATCGTTTAATAAATACAACTTTATGTTTTTTAGCAAAGCATATGACTTGGGTTTTTTCAATTGATATTTTTAAATCCCATTTGTTTGCTCATTCTTCCACCTTACCTACTGCAGCTTGCATTTTCCTTTTTAAGAACTCTATATTACGACCCCTTACCCAAAGAGCCCCGTCATCAGCGTATAAGATAAGATAAAATTGACCTTTATTAATCCCTGTGGGGAAATACAAGCAGCAACAGGGTAAGCGACAGACAGCACAGATTAATAAAATCAAATCAAGATTTTTTTTTAAATAATAATGATAATAATTAGTGGTGCACGATAATTATCGGCCCGATAATTATCGGCCCGATATTAGGAATTATGACATCATCCCGATAAACCCGATAAAAGTATTAATAGCCCCGATAATATACAATATATTTTTTGGGTAAAAAAAAGAAAAAGATACTGCGGTGTGGGTGGATTGGGATGAGGGGCGCTTGTTTTTCACTCGGCTCCTCCCGTTTTGCCAGTACTGTGGTATTAGTGGTTTAGGAAGAGGGGAGTTTTTCACAAATCCAGCGCTCCCTAACTCACGCCTGGCTGTGACGTAAATGGTGTGCGGCCGTGAAGCCAGGACAGTAAACAAACATGTCGTCGGTAGTATGGGACTATTTCAAAGTTTCAGAGTTAGATAGTTCGCTTGCTATTTGTATTCAAATGCAGAAGTTCCACGAGGAGGGAACAAGGCAACGAGCTATAATACTTCCAACCTGATTAGTCACCTGAAACATCGCCATCGCTACGATGGTGTGTTAAAAGTGTACGAAGACGCCTGCGCTGCTAAACTAGCGGCGAATCCAAAGCCAGCTGCAAAGGCACCGGGGCTTTTACCTATCGACGAGGCCTTTGAAAAAGGCAAGAAGTTTATTTGGGCAAATAAATATGGTCACTTTGAAGAGTCAAAACTGTTCTTGGCTTTGTTTTGTTCATAGTAGTAATGCTCATGTCATTTGCTCACTACTAGTCTCTTTTTTAACCACCAGGTGTGCAAAAACTACAGGTACATTTAACAGCTCTTTTACCGATTTATCGGTATCGGTCTTGAGAAGCAGGAAGTTATCGGTTTCAAAAAACCAATATCGTGCATCCCTAATAATAATAATAAAAGACTATGAAATAGGAGATGAGTAAAATAACTGTCAGCATATATACATATTTGGTCATATAAATTATGAAGTACGAAATGAGTTAAAGTGACAAGTGAAAATGGACATCTGTACATATAGTGACATATCGGTCTACATATTTGGTCTACTACTAATATATTAACATGGGTAGTGGAAACAGTGTATATTTATATCCAGTTGTGCAGCCTGATAGCTACAGGCACAAAGGACTGTCCGGGGCGCTTGGTGCTGTGTCGTGGAGGGATGAGTCTGTGGCTGAACGTACTCCTCATCTTCACTATAGCTCTGCATGGAGTGGGTGGGAGGGGTTCTCTAGGATGCTGTCCAGCTTCCTCCTCAGTCCTCCCCTCTGCCACCTCCTCCAGATTGTCCAGTTGTACTCCAACTACAGAGCTAGCCTTCCTCACAAGCTTGTTCATGAATAGTGACATCCCTACATTTTGCTGAACCTGTTTGAAGATATCATTAATCATAATGTTGAAAAGTAACGGACTACAAACACTGCCCTGTGGAGTTACATTTTCTTTTTTAATTATTTTTTAAATTGGGGTCACATTATATTAAGCGTACAGTTTTGTAAATCATATCTTTTGTAGAGAAAATGACAAATGAAATGCCAAACAAAATTAGTCAAATGAAATAAAAACGAAAAAGTACATACATACAAAAGTAAAAATAATGTGTCAACAGTTTCCAAGCAATTTTAAGAGTTTAGTCAAATTTTGCATTTTTTGAGTTGGTGAAACGCACTTTTTTTAGTTTTCCTCTACTCAAGAACGTGTTACTTTGCTAAAACTTAAAAACAATGTGTCAACAGTTTCCAAGCAGTTTTAGGAGTTGGGTAAACTCACTAATGTGATTTTGTATACAGGTGAAAAGATGAGTTGAGCCTACTGCTAAGAACCACATAAGACAAGAAGAAATAAAGTAAATTATAAAACACAATTGAGTTGCCAGAACCCAAATATTTGATAGTATTGAAACATTGCAGATTAAACTAATAAATTAAAATCTTAATAAAACTGTATTTATTGATATTTCTCGCTAAAGACTGCATTTTACTCGACTACATTGAACACATCCTGCTGATGTTATAAATGCATCTTCGCCCAATACACACTTTTACTGAATTGCGCCTGAATGCACCTTAACTGAAGTCAATGGCAATTCCGTCTCTTTCTACTGAGAGCTAACGTTAACTCCTGCAGATTCAAACATGGATTTGCGTCTAGCGTTGCATAAGCATGAAAAATATAGGTTTCACTTCATATTGTATAATAACAACTCGATGCTGTAACTGCTGACGATGAGTTTAAATTGGGTTCACATCTAAGATTGTAGAAATATAATAAATAGCTCACAGTAAAACAAACGGTGAAATACATACAGAGGAATTAATATCAAATAGGCGCATTAGTAGCTTACTCTTACATAACCGCTGGGTTATAAAGTAGTAGGGAATAGTTTTAGCGGAGGTATTTTACTGCACAACATGCAGCAGAGCCTCTGAGCCCCGCGGCCGCATCACGGAGCCCGGCCAACGCTTACAGCGGCACAGGGGAACAGTTTGCGGAGTTGATTCTTAATACGTAGTCTTAACTTAACCACTTTAAACAGAATTGTGTAGGTAAGCACTTGATGCAAACTTTGCCCAACACCATTTGCGTGAAAAAATAGACTACACATGAACAGGACAGGGCTGAGTCTAACTTTAACAGCAGGAATGGCGCTGGCATGCATTAAAATGACGATGTTCCGTTCGAAACAGTGAATACAAGAATAGTAAATAACACTTGCTAGTTAAAAATCAGTCATTAATAACTCAGATGGTATGCTTACTTGTTTTACGATGATTTGAAGAGGATCCAACTAGGGGTGGGCGATATTGAAAAATATATTATCACGATATTTTTCAAGCAGTATCACGATAGACGATATATATCACGATATTTTTTCATGTCGGTTATTATGGTTATTTTTCAAGTTACTAACAGTACAACCACCTACAAGGTAACAGAAACTAAAACAAAAAGGAGTAACAGACCAAAATAGCATTTCAAGCTGGTTTTATTTCTGAAATTAATCCCTGAATGAACAATTCAACATTTTGATATGGCTTCAAGGCACAGTTTCTCAGTATAAAAATGAACTTTCTGAGGTAGCACTAGCACTCGCGTGTCAAACAACTCGGACTGAACTACCAACACGAAAGCAGAGGTGCGCTGACATTGTGAAATCGATCGGGCTTGATATATGGTGAAATTAAAATCAGTAGGTGAGGCTGGGGGAGCGGGAGGGGAAGAGGCTCTCCGTCCGCTGTCATAGCCCCCTGCGCCGCGCACGGAGAGCCTCTTCCCCTCCCGCTCCCCCAGCCGTTCAAATCCAGTTTTGGACAGTCTGCCGTGGTTCCATCCCATTTCAAGTGCTGTTCGAGGCTCGGCGTAACCCTCGGAGCACACTCTCCAATCACAGAGCTTGAGGACTATCACGGGGTTTGTCAAACAGAGCACATGGTGTAGTCCAAACGATAGCTGGGGATTCTGGGTAGTGTAGTGTGTTCTGCCATCCTTTACTCCGAACAAATATTTGTTTCTCCGAATCGAAGGGAAAAAATACAAAAGCATTGCACACAATTTAAACCGATCAATGTTGTGTAATTAACAAGGATAATCTGGTGTTTTTTAGTCGATGAGTAGTGCAGATATCACTGTAAAATCAATCGACAGTAAGGGGAATACTTACTTCCGGGTGTACAATTCTCCGTTATCCAATGAGAATGGACGCTCACATTGCCTTTAAGGGCAGCCGACACAAACGAATGCCGTGCTTCCATGAGCGTCAAATCCCGCCGCAGATGGGAATACATTGCAATCAGTTGAAAGCTATTTGCGTCCCTTTATGAAGCTGAAGGAGCCTAGGAGCTTCACAACTGCACGCCACGGACACTGACCAAACGTCGCTCCTGGACGATTATGGAGTGAGAGTGTGTTGGCTAACCCTAACCCTAGCCGGACAGGGGATCGTGTCCGTCTCTGTGGCTTCAGGCTTGATCGCCGTTCAAATGACAGTTTTAATGATCTCAATGGGAATGGTTAGCGTTTCATATGCACGCAAATAAAATAGAATCAACCAAGACAATAAATGAAGTGCAATACTGTCTGAATCCTGACTAGACAGCTTTAGAGCATGTCTTTCACATCAGTTTTTTTTTTTCAAGTTTTTTTTTTTTTATCACGATAGATACGATATCTCTGAAAAAGCATATCGTGGAGACCTAATATCGTCACGACGATATATATCGTCATATCGCCCACCCCTAGATCCAACGCAAACATGTGTCCAACTGAGGAACCGGAAGTCTCTCACCGTGGTATTCTCGTTTGAGGGCGTGGCATGGCCGTGGCGTTGACAAAAGCATTTTTATGAAGTTTTCCAAAACGCATTCATAAGAAAGTTCAGAAAATTTGATATTAATTTACAAATTAATGAGTTCTTAAAACATGTTCTCATTGTTGCTTAAGTGTTACTTATTTAAACGCACATCGATTTTTTTTTTTTTAGGGCATGTAAATTACATAAAAAAATTGAGTTTTGTTGACTTCAGCATCGGAACAGTTTTTACAGTGTAGGTTTTTAAATAACAAATATTTACACATGTACTCATGCATCTACTTAAACACACACACACACATATATATTTACATATACACATACATATATACAAGCACACCGACATACAAAAACATAATAACACAAATACTAGGGATGTCAGTCGATTAAAAATATTTTATCGCAAATTAATCGCACATTTTTTATCTGTTCTAAATGAACCTTAGAGGGATATTTTTCAAGTTTTGAATACTCTTATCAACATATGAGTGGACAAATATGCTTTATGCAAATGTTTGTTTATTATCATTTGAACATTACAAATATTCGCCTCAATTCAACCTGGAACCTCTCTCATACAATACAATACAAAGTGTGTGTGTGTGTCGGCGCAGTTATCGGCGAAATGCCGCTCCTCTGTTTTCAAAACTGTCAAAGCATGAGACTGAAGTTCCCACTAGTGATGGCAAAATGAAGCTTTGAATGAAGCATCGAACCACTTGGACAATTGTGTCAGAAATAGGTTCATTTCTCGAAGCTTCAGTTACAGCGACCTCTCCTGGCGAAGTGCAAGGCTGCAGTGGGTTTAACGTATCTTCGCCTTGAAACAAATTCGATGCACACACACACTAAGACTGAATATCATGTTCTATTTGCAATTAAAGATTGATAATTGTGTGTATTGGGTTATTGAGAAGAGACTAGAGAGTGCTGGACATTTTTTTGGGCGGAGAGGGCCTTTTATCAGTTATGAAAGTTGAAAAGCAATGATTACAATTTTAACTCTTCCGGGCTTTGAACCAGCTGCGCGGAGGACATCACCGCATCTTGGCCGCCGGCTCTATCCACTGGGCTATCTATTCCTTAAACTATTGAAGTGTTTTTATATTACTCATAGTCTTTTTGTTCACAACTTTTCCACATTTCGAAGTGTTTCCCGAGCCAGAACGACCTATCTTCCTTCCTGGCTTGCTCTATAATGATCCAATTAAAATGCAATACCAACAACAACTCAACAGCAACAACACAAACTACGACAACAACCCACACATTGCGCATTGTTTAGAGCGGTCATAAAGTGTTGAAGCGCTCAAATTCAAAACTGTTTCAACCTGTCACCTGTCAGAATCGAGACGAGGCAGTGCATTGAATCACCTGATTGGACGGCAAACCAGTCAAGTGATTCATTCAGGAAATGAAGCAGTTCGGACGTCATATGTCACGTGATTTGAAGCAAGCTTCGAAGCACTGCTTCTATGGAATAGGAAGTCCAGGGTTGAAGCTCCGTTCGAAGCTTCAGTGTCAAACTGCCATCACTAGTTCCCACTGTGGGTCAAAATAATGCGCTGTGACCCCGATGATTAATAATCTTTTTTCTCAAAGTAATGATAAACCTGTGAGTTGGATGTAGAAAAGTCAGAATCAATATAGATGTTTTTTATTTTAAAGAAAATTTAGATTGAACACAGTAAAAAACTGTAAATTATAGGGTCCGTCCAAAATATATTTTGTACTTATAGTGAAAACTAACCTTGGATGATGGGTTAGTAGACTAAAAGCTTTAGGAATCCAAAGTACAACATATAATAAGTACCCTGTATCAAGATTGATGCAAAACAAGTGACATTTGACCTTTTTAGAGAGGTTTAGCAAAAAAAACTCCACCTCTGAGGTGATTTGGGTGAAAATGGGGGTTTTACCGTTTCTCTGGAACCCATTGGTCGATTTTGGTGATTGACATCTCTTTCTGACCGTTGGAGTCAATAGAATCGAAGGGGAATCTCCCCACACACACACATGGTAAAAGAAAAAGGTGGGGGCTTCGCGCACACAGTTTTGCACCAGAGTGAAGCTGTATCTAGGTCTGACATCTCAAAACCAAAAAGCAGGTTTATTGCTCATGGATTATCAGAAATCATTTCAAGGGGACACAGACACATTGGATTAACCCAGTGGTTCTCAAACTGTTTCTGTCAGGCCACCCCTTTGGAGAAAAAAAAAAGTCGGGCCCCCCCAACACAAATAGTCAGGCTCAGTGGCGGCGCCAGAGACTTCTTTTGGGGGAGCTGTGGGGTAGCTTGACGTTTCATAGAGGGTGCTCAAACATTTAGGGTTTCCCATTAATGTACCGGGCGCTACATTGGAATTTCCTACTGCAACACTCCCCACGGATTTACACAACGTACCCGCGACTGTTACAATGAAGGCTTGAGGCATATCGGGGTAAGCAGGGGTAAAGTGCTATTTTTATAGGTGGTGTGTGGACCTCACATAGGGGGGTCCGGGGGAATGCTCCCCCGGGAAGATTTATTTTTAAATATTGAAGTTGAAAGCATCAACCTGGTGCACTTTGAGAGCAACATGAAGAGATCTATGGATACCTCTCTCAACACCCATATGAAACAGACCTGTAAACAGATTTACTATTTTTTTTATGGATATTTTACAAATCACCCTTTTAAACTTTATTCTTGTTTTACTGTCATAAAGTATTTCATACCTGCTTCTCATTTATTCTCTTATTTTTTTATAACTATAATGATCATATAAACGTGTGCCTCGGAAATAATTGTTTACATTAATGTTGACCAAAACGTTTGAGACCCACTGAGAGAACACTGAGAGAGTCCTTTAGCTCACTGAGTCTCTCAGTCTGACAGGAGAGATGACCATCAGGCCTCTAGGTGATGCTTCTTCTGCAGGGTAATGAGGGGCTGTATGACCATCAGGCCTCTAGGTGATGCTTCTTCTGCAGGATGACGAGGGGCTGTATGACCATCAGGCCTCTAGGTGATGCTTCTTCTGCAGGATGACGACGGGCTGTATGACCATCAGGCCTCTAGGTGATGCTTCTTCTGCAGGATGACGAGGGGCTGTATGACCATCAGGCCTCTAGGTGATGCTTCTTCAGCAGGGTGATGAGGGGCTGTATGACCATCAGGCGTCTAGGTGATCCTTCTTCTGCAGGATGATGAGGGGCTGTATGACCATCAGGCCTCTAGGTGATGCTTCTTCAGCAGGATGACGAGGGGCTGTATGACCATCAGGCCTCAGGTGATGCTTCTTCAGCAGGATGATGAGGGGCTGTATGACCATCAGGCCTCTAGGTGATGCTTCTTCAGCAGGATGATGAGGGGCTGTATGACCATCAGGCCTCTAGGTGATGCTTCTTCAGCAGGATGACGAGGGGCTGTATGACCATCAGGCCTCTAGGTGATGCTTCTTCAGCAGGATGATGAGGGGCTGTATGACCATCAGGCCTCTAGGTGATGCTTCTTCAGCAGGATGACGAGGGGCTGTATGACCATCAGGCCTCTAGGTGATGCTTCTTCAGCAGGATGACGAGGGGCTGTATGACCATCAGGCCTCTAGGTGATGCTTCTTCAGCAGGATGATGAGGGGCTGTATGACCATCAGGCCTCTAGGTGATGCTTCTTCTGCAGGATGATGAGGGGCTGTATGACCATCAGGCCTCTAGGTGATGCTTCTTCAGCAGGATGATGAGAGGCTGTATGACCATCAGGCCTCTAGGTGATGCTTCTTCAGCAGGATGATGAGGGGCTGTATGACCATCAGGCCTCTAGGTGATGCTTCTTCAGCAGGATGACGAGGGGCTGTATGACCATCAGGCCTCTAGGTGATGCTTCTTCAGCAGGATGACGAGGGGCTGTATGACCATCAGGCCTCTAGGTGATGCTTCTTCAGCAGGATGATGAGGGGCTGTATGACCATCAGGCCTCAGGTGATGCTTCTTCAGCAGGATGATGAGGGGCTGTATGACCATCAGGCCTCTAGGTGATGCTTCTTCAGCAGGATGATGAGGGTCTGTATGACCATCAGGCCTCTAGGTGATGCTTGTTCAGCAGGATGATGAGGGGCTGTATGACCATCAGGCCTCTAGGTGATGCTTCTTCAGCAGGATGATGAGGGGCTGTATGACCATCAGGCCTCTAGGTGATGCTTCTTCAGCAGGATGATGAGGGGCTGTATGACCATCAGGCCTCAGGTGATGCTTCTTCTGCAGGGTGATGAGGGGCTGTATGACCAACAGGCCTCTAGGTGATGCTTCTTCAGCAGGATGATGAGGGGCTGTATGACCATCAGGCCTCTAGGTGATGCTTCTTCAGCAGGATGATGAGGGGCTGTATGACCATCAGGCCTCTAGGTGATGCTTCTTCAGCAGGATGATGAGGGGCTGTATGACCATCAGGCCTCTAGGTGATGCTTCTTCAGCAGGATGATGAGGGGCTGAGGTCAGACCCAGATAGGTGGTAAAAAGCTGCCTGATTATTTTCTTTCCTCGGTTTCTATAGAAATATTTGTTGTATTTCCTTTTCCTCAAAGTCTTTCTTTCCATTTGCTGTATTTGACAGACGCGTCATTTTGGTTGACACATCTGTAACTATGTGTTGTGCATGAATGTAGCACCTTCTCTCTTTTGGAGAACACAAAGTATAACAACAGTATACTTGTGTTTCTGCACATATTTTTGTAGACTTGAACAATCTTTATATGTGTGTTTTAGGTAAAGCACTATGGTGTGTAGGTGGTTGGACAAAGTGTCTTGTACTATAAATAAAGTATGTGCCACTTGGTGGATAACTTTGGTGTTGGTAAGTGTTTCTGTAGTTTTGGGTGCAGTGCTTCATTTTGCAGTATATATGCGGTGTTTTGCACTTTGTGTGTATGGTTTTGTGAATTGTGGTTTGAGAAAATAAACCCTGCTTTAAAAACATATGAACCGCATTGTCGCCAACACTTCTGTGGACTTCCTCTTCGCCTTTGGTGTTATGAAGAGACCAATCAGATTCTTCCACGTGAACTGGGGGATGAATGATGGATCCTCCACATATCATGCCAATCTTCATCTGGTGTTTCTATATGGAGTTCTTCCTCCCATCTAATCTTGAGTTGAGTGTTCGTCATTTTTTGCTAAATCCTTGATATAATGCTGGAGAGTTCTGTTCCTAACTCTTGGCCTCTTCCCCCCCCCCCCCCCCCCAAACAAATCTGGATATCAGTCTGTCCCAATTTAAAAATTGATCTTGGGGGACCTCTACTGAAGATTGGAATAGATAGAGACATCTTGGTAGAACATTTAGTTTAACGATTTCAATTTCTGTTTTGAGATGTTTACATTTTAGAAGTGTTTATTTCTAGTCTTTTAATTTCTCTCATGTGCAATGCCTTGTCTGTTATGCTGCTGCAACGCAATCATTTCCCAGATTGGGATCAATAATCTCATTTTATGCATTGTAAGTAGGGATGTCCCGATCACATTTTTTTGCTCCCGATCCGATTCCGATCATTTGATTTTGACAATCTGCCGATACCGATTTTTCCCGATCCGATCTTTATGCAATGCATTAAAAGAAAAAAAAGGTAACAGATAACGGCTGGTCATCCAACGCGATGAATTCAGCTATCTTGGCTGTTATTTGTTTGGCCTTTTCACTGTTCTGGGGCAGTTTCTCTTTCCTTTTAAAAGTCTCTGAAAGTGTCGGTTGTTTCAGTGCCGTTACCTGAGTGGCCGCTGTGTACTCGTCGTGTTGTTGTTGGTGTTTGTTTCTCAGGTAGCGTATTACATTGGTCGTGTTGAACGTAGCTCTGTTCTTTCCACCACGCGGAACCTCCGCCTTGCAAACATTGCATCTGGCTGTTACACTGCCCTCGCTTTCAATTTTATAATACTTCCAAACTCCTGACATTTTCTCTGTCCCGAGTCACCAGCTGAACGTAGCCTCTCGTTAGCTTACTGCTAGACACTGCGCGCCCACTCTGTTGCCAGCTTTGAGAGAAATAAGCAACCAGGTCTGAAAACAAGCCCAACAGAAGCAACACATACATGATGTTGTGTAATTTCAAACCAAAACTAAGGCCTCAGGATGACTTTAAGACGTGAACATGGTCATTTTTGTTTTGTAACATTAAAAAAAATTATATAAAAAAAAAAATTCCCCATCCCCGATTTTTTTTCTCCCGATCTTTTGAAAATCACGTGATCGGCTCCGATCACGTGATCGGATCGGGACATCTCTAATTGTAAGCTATCTGTTAGCCGCCCATGCTAACAGGCCTCAGATAAACTCGTTGACACTGTATTGTTATTATTATTATTATTATTATTGTACATTTAACTTTTATCTTCATATTCATATTTTTTATTTTAAATATTTATATATATTTATAAATGTATTCTACGTCAGAAAAACAATTCTTCCCTCAGGATAAGTATTTTAATGATTTATTTATGTGTTTATTCCATAGACTGTATATATAAATGGACGTAGTGTCCTTGACGTCACCTATAGGATTCTGCAGAGTTGCCGTGAAGCCCTTAGTAGGCGGAGTCGGCCACTAACTGCTCGACTGTGACGTCAGAGTCTAATCCCGCCTGCTCCAAATAAGGGCAAAGAGGCGGAGCCGAGGCGGGACCTGCTGCCTCCGAACGGGAAGTAAACAGAGCTAGCTCAGGCTAATAAGCTAAGCTAACATGAAATACATGCATACCAAGTTACTGCTAACAGTGTAGTTCCCCTATATAAACGTTACATTCATAATCAAATGAGACAATCTGCAAGAGAATTAGCTATATTTTATTATTCTTAAATGCTTGTCATTCACACGTTGAGAAAAGACTGACTCCACCGCCCGGACCTAACGGAGCCGCAGTGGGCTAGCTCCGGGACGCCGGCTGGAGCTAGCCCCCTGCGGCTCCGTTAGCTCCGGCGGCCACCACTGGGATAATTGGGTCCCCTATTAACATTTGCTCCCGTTTAGCATTATGGGCGTCATAGCCATAGACTATAAAAGTCTTACCCAAGGCTGAATCATAAACTAAAATGTATATGTATGCATAAAGGGTTACGTCCTTAGCTGGCTAATAAGTAACAAGCTAAGCTACCAAGCACACAAACACCTGCGAACGAAGTTAACATGTATAATATTATCATTTTAGACTTCTTGGAAGTTCTGTTAGTACATTCAAGCGCACAGCACGACATTTTAATTGTCTGGTATTTGTAACAATATTCCCTAAAAGGCACAATCACCACGAACACGGCTAAAGCTAAAGGGTCAAGTACAGTACTATGACTAACTAACGTTGTAGCCTCTATGGTTGTAGCCTAGCAGAGTGGACAAGTTGCTGTTAGCTGACAGTGAGGCATGTACGTGTCCATCAAAGTGACCACGCCCTAATTTATGCAAAAACGTTAAGACCTAATATAAATAAAAGGGTCGTGTTAGAAAACAATTCACTCACAGATTCATAATCATGAAGGTGGAATCTAACTATATCGATAATAAAATTTATTGCATCCATGGGTAGAAACATGTTTGTTTCTGCTGTAAAGTTGGGCATGTTAACATGGGGGTCTATGGAAATTGCTCCTTTCTGCAGCCAGTCCCTAGCGGCCCGTGTATGAACTGCAGTGTGTGGCACTTCCGTATTGGCGTCCCGGCTCTTCCCCAGAGTTTGCCGCTTGGTTTATTCTCTCTATTATATAGATTAGTCTTTCTCCTCTTTTATTTTACTTTTTCTAAACATTCATCGCAAGAAGTGTGGCAAAAGTCAAGGCCGCAGATTCGTCGATGTATACTGCCACAGAGCAGATTCGTGAAGTAGTAATGACTGATTTGAGAGGTTGTAATAACCAAGTCGCAGTTTTAATGGATAATATATTTACAAAACTTTTTTTTTTCTGCAAGTGAATTCAAATGTGGTTCACAGATACTTGGATATTTTATACAAGTGTAAATGTAGGCACACAAGCTCAGATTTATTCTGCAAGTGCTCACATCAGGTTTTACACAATCTCACATTTTGCACCATATCTACCTTCATAGCAGGCTCCTGCAACATATATATATATATATGTATATATATATATGTGTATATATATATATATATGTGTATATATATATATATATGTATGTATATATATTAGGGCTGTCAAACGATTACAATTTTTAATCAGATTAATCGCAGCTTAAAAATTAATTAATCAGATTAATCACCATTCGAACTATGTCTAAAATATGCCATTTCTTTATGTATATTGTTGTGGGAATGGAAAGATTAATGAAAGAAGGCGGATATATCCATTTAACATACAGTATGTTTATTATAACATTTTTCTGCGTGTCAAAATGAAAGACAGCCCACACACCTATCAATCATCAAACCGTGGGGTCTTGATTCATTACGTGTTGCTTTCTATCAACGGGGAGTACTTCAGGAAAGTCGACAGGGGGGGGCTAGTGGAGTACTTCGTGACCACAGAGTGTGAACGTTGTGATTAGCTGTTTTAGCACAGTTCTCCAGTGAAGGGGGGGAGTCTCCCTCCGCAGCCGGTTGGCGTAGTTTTGGCACAATTCCGTTGGACAGACCGACGTTAACAGCAGCCCTGACTGTGTACACGAAGACCGACTCTGTCGTCCGGTGATCTAACCGCCTTCTGGAAAAGCTTCACAAGTACGTCGGTACGCAAAAGCGCTTTGTGACACAAGTGACGGTACGCATTTCAGATTACGCACATAACCTGCGTACCAGTTATGTGCACCCCTGTACTACAGCAAAAGTATTCTCCGTCGGGACTTCCTGCAACAACACCACGACGTTATCTTGATTCTGATTGGCCAGAAGACATTATCAAAGATGTTCTATTGAGAAGACGATCACTACGTGACAAAAGTTCTCAAAACCGTTTCTGGTCTTCGGTATTTCCAGACAAGTGGCTACTGGAATCAATCTTACTAACTGCTGTCTGTGCAATTTACTCCGCGAGTTGGCGGACTTTAGTGTGCTTACTTTAACATCATTTTTCATGGTGGGTGGGGCTAAGCCATTTCTTGGTATAGCTGTAGTCTACCCCAGCCATACCCTGGCGCTGCCACTGGTGGGATGTATGGGGCGGGCCATTCTGCACATGCGTTAAATATTTTAACGCAATTAATATAAAAAATTAATTACCGCCGTTAACGCGATAATTTTGACAGCATATATATATATATATATATATATGCTGTCAAAATTATCGAATACTTTTGCTGTATATATATAGGACATAAAATAGTGCAATAGAATGTTTTGAGATGACAGATTTGTGCGTAATTCTCTCACAAAGGAAATGTAAGATACACATTTATGTATGCAAACATTTCAAACTAGAAAAATGAAATACTTTGTCAGGGAAGAATGTGACTCTTATTGGCAGTTTTTGATTTAAGTAAGACATTCCAGTTAAACAATGTAGTTTTTGATGACTACTGATTTTTACTTTTGTCTGCTAAGATACTTTTAGATACAGTTTGTAAAACTTTACAACTGGTTGAATGTTAATCACTTGGTAACACATTTACTTTCTAAAAGACAAGTTTGTGATTTTTTTTTTACAGGACACTCTGCAGATTTGTGTGTAATTCTCTCACAGAGGTTACTCTGTTATACTTGTATGTATGCAAAACCTTAAAAACTAGAACATAAAATACTTTGTCTGAATATATTTTCTTTAAAGGCACTTTTGATTTTAACGCTATTTTTACATTACATTACATTGCATTTAGCTGACGCTTTTATCCAAAGCGACTTACAATAAGTACAATCGACCAGGAAGACACAACCTTGAAGAAAACAGAATCATAAAGTCCATCAGGTTTCATAGAGCCAAACATTTCAAGTGCTACTCAACTGGCTATAGATAAGCCAGTCCTTTATTAGTATATAAGTGCTCTGTTAGCAGTTCATTGTTAATCGTTCTATCGCTCGAAGTGGAGTCGAAAGAGATGAGTTTTCAGTCTGCGCCGGAAGGTGTGTAAGCTTTCTGCTGTCCTGATGTCAATGGGGAGCTCATTCCACCATTTTGGAGCCAGGATAGCAAACCCACGTGTTTTTGCTGATGGGAACTTGGGTCCCCTTCGCAGCGAGGGTGCAGCGAGTCGTTTGGTTGATGCAGAGCGTAGTGCACACGCTGGGGTGTACAGTTTAACCATGTCCTGGATGTAGGAAGGGCCAGATCCATTCGCAGCATGGTACGCAAGTACCATTGTCTTGAAGTGGATTCTAGCAGTTACCGGATGCCAGTGGAGGGAGCGGAGGAGCGGAGTGGTGTGGGAACATTTAGGAAGGTTGAAGACTAGACGAGCCGCTGCATTCTGGATGAGCTGCAGAGGTCGGATGGCACATGCAGGTAGACCAGCCAGGAGGGAGTTGCAGTAGTCTAGGCGTGAGGTGACGAGAGCCTGGACCAGAACCTGCGTGGCTTTCTGGGTCAGCTGGGGACGTATCCTCCTGATGTTGTAAAGCGTGTATCTGCAGCAACGGGTTGTAGCAGCTATGTTTGCAGTGAAGGACAGGTTGTTATCTAGGATCACACCCAGATTCCTTGCAGTCTGAGTCGGGGAAACAACAGAGGTGCCGATTATGATTGTCAGATCAAGAGTGGGACAATCTTTTCCCGGAAGGAAAAGCAGTTCAGTCTTGTCAAGGTTGAGCTTGAGGTGGTGAGCAGACATCCACTGAGAGATGTCAGCTAGACAAGCAGAGATGCGTACGACGACCTGGGTCTCTGAGCGGGGAAAGGACAGAATTAATTGGGTGTCGTCAGCGTAGCAGTGGTATGAAAAACCATGCGGGCTAATGACTGATCCGAGCGAGTTTGTGTACAGGGAGAAGAGGAGGGGACCAAGAACAGAGCCCTGAGTGGAACAATCCAGTTTTGTTGACATCAATGCCTTTTTCTCTTTTCTTGTGTTACCAAGATACTTTTAGACACACTTGTATGTATGCAACACTTAACAACGGGTAGAATATGAAGTACCTTGTAAGGAATTCGGTTTCTTTTAATGGCCGTTTTTTTTCTGATAACTTTACATCTTTTAGTTATTTTCTGCTACCAAGATACTTTTTTGATACACTTTTATATAGGAACATTTTACAATTGGTAGATTGTCAATTATTTTGCAACACATGTATTTTCTTAAAGACTGTGACTCTAAAAGGCAAGTTTGTGATTTTAACACTTTGTTTTTCCTTCTCTTACTTTTGGATACAGTTTTATGTATGACAACTTTACAACTGGTAGAAAGTTAAGTACTTTTCTGAACGGATTTTCTTTAAGAATGTGACTTTGAAAAGTACGTTTTTGTGATTTTAACACTGTTTCGGTGAAACAACGCAGTTTTCTGGAAATAACTTAAATGATTTTTTCTTTTTTCTTTTTTCGTATTCTCCTACAAAGATACTTATAGTTACACTTTAATGGATGCAAAAATGTGTCAAATATGAATTAATTTGTAATAAATTCAGTTAAAGAATCAAACTCTAAATGGAAAGTTTATGATTTTAACATTACATTGCATTTAGCTGACGCTTTTATCCAAAGCGACTTACAATAAGTACATTCGACCAGGAAGACACAACCTTGAAGAAAACACTTTTTTTGTTTCGGTGAAACAATGCAGTTTTGATAACTTTAATAGCCTGACTTTTTTTAAATGTTTTTTTTTAGATGCTTTACTATCAATTATTTCATATTATTCTAACATAACATTACGTGCTGTTTTCATATTTTCCACAAACAAGTTATTTTTCTGCTTCTTCCTCGCCCGTGTCTCTTCCTTCAACCATCACAACAATCAAGTCAGATCTATCAAATTAATCATCTACCTCTTCCTTTCCCCACCCTAGGGTCCAGAGTCAAAACTAGGGCTGCAACAAACGACTAATTTGATAATCGATTCATCTATCGATTAATGAAACGATCAATCGACTATTCGGACTATTATGCCTTGCACAATTTCTCAAACACTCTTATTTATCAACTTTTAGATGTAGCTTGAGGTTGTTTTAGGCATGTGGAAACTAACAATGAAGACAATAAAGATGAATACTTGATTCAAAAATACATATATTATTAAATTAACTAAACACATTTTGAACAAAATTAACATTGCTTTTTATTTAAATTAAATAAATAATATTTCACATCAAAAGAAACAACAATGTTTTAACAAATTGTATTAAATAATCTGATGACAGAATAGCTGAAACTTTAACAAAATAAAGAGTAACTCAGTTTCCTCTAATCATTAACCCATGTTTGTATAATGGAGTTAACTCTGTGTGTTGCTGCTAGCATACAGAACACCTGACGTGGAAACGTTACTCGTGGATGGGGCTACAGAGCTACTAGAAAGACAGTCGAACCCGGTGCATTCCTCCATCTGGATGTGGAGCACTTTTGCTAAATGTTTAGACAAATTGCTTGTGTTACCGCCCTCACATGCTAAACTCTTATTGCACTATTGGCAACGAGCATTGTCCACATCGAGACGGGTAACATTTAACCACACCTCGGAGCCATGCTCGGAGCGCTTCTCTCCGCCATCTCCTCCGTGTGTTGCTGCATGTAGCAGCTGCGTGTGTGTTGCTGCATGTAGCAGCTGCGTGTGTGTAAACTGCCCCGCCCCCCTCGCACACAGACGGGAGAGAGATCTCGTCTGATCGAAAATACATCATAGACTCATTTGTTTGTCTTTTTGCATATTAGAAACGAGTTGGCGACACTAAGACTGCGAGATAATGTTTTTGTAGCAACAATACATGACATATATTTTTTAAATGTCTTCAGTACCGATAAAAAGACCGATAACGTTGGAGCTTAACGGCGCGTAAAACACACGTGATGATGTCACCAACAAATCGACGACTGAATTAGTTGGCGACTAATTTGGTAATCGATTTTAATCGAGTCGATTAGTTGTTGCACCCCCTAGTCAAAACACCTCCCCCTCCAGACCCTCCAGACCCTCTCCCTTCTTTTATATCCCTTTCCTGTTTTATGGTCAGTCCCTGTGACTCTGGGCCCTTCTCACTTCAGTTAAATGGATTCCTTGGGTCCTTCTCACTTCAGTTAAATGGATTCCTTGGGTCCTTCTCACTTCGGTTAAATGGATTCCTTGCGTCCCTCACTTGCGTCGTTTTCCTGCGACTAGTCCCTCCCACCAGGGAAGCATGGAGAGACGCAAGGAAACCACGAGAAGCAGGGAAATGAGTTTTAAGAGCAATGGGACGTCCTTTCCTCCGGAGCGTCACGTGAAGCGACGTCCGTTTGTGATGACGCCGCACAGCTGATCGTCTGACAGCAGCTCTGTCCCCGTTATTTTCACAAACACCCCCGCCTCTGTTAGTACACATTTACTGACACAAACATTTGTATCATCTGTTGTAGACCCCAATAAATAAAATAAAATAAGAACTCATTCTCAAAAAAGATAAACGCCATTCTTAAAATGTCTAAACGAACATTAGTTTGATTAATATTGATTAGAGCACAATAGAAATAAAATAATTGAGAGAAGAAAAAGAGATATGTTATCTATCAAAACCCAGTTAGATTAACATTCATTGGATTGCACACTTTGTTTGTTTGTGTGGATATGTAGCACATTAACATTTTAAATAGCACTTAATGACTGGATGGAAATGACAATAAATGAAAATGTAAAACGAAAAAAGCGATCATGAAAATGTTTCCAATAAATGAATAAAATGATTTTTGACCCCTTTGTTGTTCAGATATATCACATATGTGTAACTAAATGAAACATGAATTGAAACAAAACATGGTATAAACTGAGGAGTGACTCTCGTGAGGTTCATGTATTTTCTTCACTCCGCTGGGAAACTGCTCTCATGTCAAGAAGCATCAGATCAGTGCATGCACTGCATCGTCCAATCAGTGAGCGATACACAGTAAGGGGGCGGGGCGAGTGTCTGAGGATTTCACCGGAGGATGGTCTGGTGGTTCCTCGGTTATAGCTCCTCCATTATCGCTCCTCGCTCCTCCGGCAAAAATAAGGCCATTGGGACGCTACTCAAGATGGCGCAGACACATCAACTTCCGGTGAGACCGAGACCGAAGAGCGAGGAAATGAAAAATAAGAGAAGTGAGAAGGGCCCTGTGTCTCTGGCAGGTGTCCCCACACTGTTGGTTTAAACAAAAATAAGTAATCTTTCAGATAATGTAGTTCCTTACTCACAGTATGGATTTAAAAAAAGAAGAAGAATAGACATCTCTGAGGGATGTAACGTCACAGTTTTAGTGAAAATCCTTTCTTTACATGTCACAGTTTCTTTACTCACAAGGTCTTTGAGATAATAGTGTCTCTCACACACACACACACACACACACACACACACACACACACACACACACACACCAAACGCATGCAAGCACACACAAAAAAACACACACACTATACTGTGACTTATTATTTTATGATATTCTGATATACCATACTATTATTAGAGCCAAATTTAACTTAAATCACCAATCTCCATAAGAGTTAGCCCCTATCATTAACTTAAATACGCTATGCAATGTTTGCTAAATACTGAAAGGTATGGTGTGAACATTGAAACAACCCAGAAATAAAAGCTAGATCAGAGCTAACGAAATTATCAGACCCCCAATGTTATATGCACACTCGTGAACAGAACATAACAACAAAACATTTTGATCACTGTCAGTCATCAGT
Organism: Pogonophryne albipinna; assembly: GCA_028583405.1. NCBI lineage: Eukaryota > Metazoa > Chordata > Actinopteri > Perciformes > Artedidraconidae > Pogonophryne > Pogonophryne albipinna. The sequence continues at coordinate 4,062,278 of CM053243.1, forward strand.
TCCAAGATTCAAGTAGTTTGATATGTCCAGACATATCCAAGATGCCCGACCGCAAATACCTAAAGAAAATAAGCCATGACACCTGGATATACCATACTAGTACTTTTTGTTTTTGTTGTAGATTCGAAAATATCATGACTATTTGACATATACCAGGGCTATGCAATTGGCGGAGGTAATATATACCGGCCCTTTGAGTAGAATGTTAAAAAGTCAGCTAGTTCTTGACTGTAGTGCCCACTCCTTAGGTTGGCTTCACTTAGGTTAAATTGCTTTAGTTATAAATAGTGACGTTCTAGACATAGTCCAAATGGAGTAATTTCAGTTGTCTGATGCACTTTTTTTTTTTAAATACTGATTTATTTATTCAAAACCATAATGCACACAAGCCTGTTTTTTGTTTTTTTGTTTGAACTGGTGTGTGCACTTAAATTGATGTTGATGGTTAAATTAGTGTACATGTACTGAGTTCTGAACACGTCATCTCCATGTAGGAATGCCTTGGGCATATGGTTCCTTGATGTTTGCGTCATGCTTTTACAACATACAATATAAGCTCTCCTATGTTGTTGTAGTACATTACTTTATCTGTAGCTATTAACATGATTGCTCATATTTCAAGGCATATTTTTCTTGAGCCCTTATTTTGGATCCCTTCATCAACTGCCCCCATTCAAAAACTATTAAATAGCCCGGCTATATACTATGACTAATATTTTCTTATTTATAATATAGTTCAAATTTGAGTTGTCTGATGCACTTGATACAATTTGACTTTTTAAAATACTGGTGTGTTTATTCAAAACCATTTCAACACAAGGTCATGACTTTTTCAAGATCTTTTAGACAAACTATACTATGACTTTCTTTCATATTTTTAGAAATCCTAAACTGACATTGCAGAAACTATATAATATAATTCTTAAGTACATACTATACTTGGACTTTTTTCAAGATACTTTTGACTAGTACTTTTAAAATAAATGTTCGGACATTCTACACAGTAACTCTTTTTAAATTATATATATGAAATACTATGATTTGTTCAACATACTGGTGTATACAATAACCTTTTTCATATTTTGACTTCCTTCATGATATTTTCATAATATTCGATTCTTTTACCTCTTTTTCTCTATATTTTCAACACACTATACTATGACCGTTTGGACTCTATGTTATTTACTATTTACCTTTTTTTATTTTATTAAGATATTTTCGACATACTGTTAAACACATTTTATAGTTATGACCTTTTTTCTGTATTTGTTTTTCATAGTATTTTCGAACATAACATACAATGACTTTTTCTTCTTAAAGAATACACGTGTAAAGGTAGCAGTCTGGATTTTAACCTGCGTCCATTGTAGCAGCAAATGTTTCAACATACTTAACCTTACCCAAAGGGGCTCTATAGGATTTAGATCAGGTGACTGTGGCCATTTTGAGAACAGTGAACTCATTGCCATGTTCAAGAAACCAGTTGGAGATGATTAGAGCTTTGTGACATGGGGTGTTATCCTGCTGGAAGTAGCATCAGAAGATGGGTACACTGTGGTCATAAAGGGATGGAAATGGTCAGAAACAATATTCAGGTAGGCTGTGGCGTTTAGACGATGATCAATTGGTAAATTGATCAATTGGTAAAAAAGATTTAAAATCGATTAATCGTTCAGCACTAATTAAGGGGCCCACAGTATGCCAAGATAATACCCCCCCCCCCCACCATTACATCACCACCTCCAGCCTGAACCGTTGATAGAAGGCAGGATGGATCCATGCTCTCATGTTGTCTTCTGACCCTACCGCCTGAATGTCGCAGCAGAAATGGTCTTGTGCATACCTTGGTTGTAAGAAGTGGTTATTTGAGTTACTGTTGCCTTTCTATCATCTGACAATTTTCAGAAAAAAGTCAGATTTTGAAAAAAATATTCAGAATTTTGCGGTTTAAAAAATAAGTCAAACATTCTGAGGTTATCTGAAAAGGCCAGCATTTAGAGATTTTCTGAAGAATTAATCATTTTAGAAAAAGTCAGAATTTTGAGAAAAAAATATTGGTAACACTTAAGGTACACAAATTAACCATCAACTAGTTAATTAGCATGCATAGTAGCAGTATATAAAATACTTCCGGTCGTTGTTACTATTCTTGTGGTACTAATGCCTTATTAGGCCTATATTGAGCAGAGCATATTAAGACCAAAACTCATGTACAACAACTTCCTTACTTGCAATAAATCAGCACTAATTTGAGGGTTATTGAAGAAAAACTCTCAACTAATGGCTTATTACTTGTAGAAAATGGTCATGTAGAATAAGGCATTAATAAGTGTTTTATAATGACTAATAAAGAGCCAATATACTGCTAATTAACAACTAGTTGATGGTTAATTTGTGTACCTTAATATAAAGTGTTACCAAAAGATTCTATGTATTGTCGAGAGGAAGATGAGGCACACGAGACCCAACAATGCAGACGAGCTGAAGGCCGCTAGTGAAGCAACCTGGGCTTCCATCACACCTCAGCAGTGCCACAGACTGATAGTGTCCATGCCACGCTGCATTGATGCCGTTATTCATGCTAAAGGAGGTCCAACTCATGTACTCCGGTACTGACAGCAGGAACATTAACATACTTTTCAGAAGGACAGCGTTTCTATATTAGAACATCTATTTTGTATTGGTCTTATGTTTTATTAAAATGTTGAGATGCTGAATTTTGGCTTTAATTTAATCATCAAGATTAAAACAAATAAACGCTGGAAATAATTCACTTTCTGTGTGATGAATCTATGTGATGTATAAGTTTCAACTTTATAAATTGAATTACCGATATAAACTCACTTTTCCATGATATTACATTTATTGAATCCAAGTACAGGTTTAGCAAGGCGGAGAGAGATGCTAAACAACTACTCTGAGAAACTCCAACACCAGTTCTCAGCTAACGACTCTGCAGACAGGTCACAAACTATAAGGCTAAGGCCTCACACACCGTGAACTTCAGACGTCTTGCTAACCCGCAGTGAAACTACGTTTTAGATCAGCGACAGTACTAACTCACCTGTTGTCCTGAAACTCTCCAGGGCATCTGGAAAAGCATTTAAAATAATTAATGGATAAGGGCTGCAAAGTTAAAGAAGTGTTAATTATGGTTAGATTTTAAATTCTAATACTCTACAGCTTCTCTGAATATGTGTTTCCTGTTTCCTGCAGACGTCCAGCAGCTGGTGGTGGTTGAAGAAGAGGTTCCCCCTGAGCAGCAGGAGTGGAGCTCCAGTCTGGACCAGGAGGACCCAGAGCCCACCCCACACATTAAAGAGGAACAGGAGGAACTCTGGAGCAGTCAGGAGGGAGAGCAGCTTCAAGGGCTGGAGGAGGCTGATATCACCAAGTCCACATTCACTCCTGTCCCTGTGAAGAGTGAAGATGATGAAGAAGAGACTGAAGACAGTGCTGATTGGAAGGAGACCAGAGAACCAGGTTCAAACTCTCAGAGGAATAAACAAGACCCTGTCAGTGATTCAAGACGTAGTGCAGGAGAGAAAACATTTGGCTGCTCAGTCTGTAAGAAAGCTTTTACACAGAGAGGAAGTTTAAAGGAACACGTGATAATCCACACAGGAGAGAAACCATTTAGTTGCTCAATTTGTAGGAAACATTTTGCACAGAGAGGAAATTTAAAGGAACACATGATAGTCCACACAGGAGAGAAACCATTCAGCTGCAGTGTTTGTGACAGAAGATTTACTTGGAGTCGTTCGGTCAAAAGCCATAAGTGTGTTGGTCGGCAGTCCTCACAGCTTCATCAAAGACAAAATGAACATATGGAAACAGAAGATGATGGAGAGGAATGTGGAGGACCAGAACCAGCCAGGATCTCAGATCCAGAGAGACATTTACAACCAGAGACTGATAAAGGTGGCGAACCATCTCTAGAACCTGATGACAATGTTGACATTGTGTTTTGGAAAGATTCCTGCAGGCAACATCAGCATAAAGATCAATATGAGGACAGTCAGCTGACGCACAAAACATCTCCCACAAAAGAGAAACCATTCAGTTGCTCATGTTGTGGTAAATGGTTTGCAACAGAAGGAAATCTGGCCAGGCACATATGTGTCCACACAGAGGGGAAACCACCCAGCCGTGCAGTCTGTGAGAAAAGTTTCCTGCTGGAGTCGCAGCTCTTGAACTACGAGTGTGTCGGCAAGCCCTTGCAGCGTCACACTTCTATCCCACTGTTCGACAGCTCTCAGCGTGGAACAGTAATAGACCAAAAGCACCAACTGCCAGTTACCAGTAGATTTCAGAAAAGTCTGAAATCGAATGATGGCTCACTTTGTGTTATCGCTTTTTCCAATCTTGAACGTTCTCAAATGCCTGGTCAGTTTGGGGAGAAACCTTTCTGCTGCTCTGTGTGTAACTCAGGTTTCAGTGACAGCGAGGCTTTAGTACAACACATGAGGATCCACACGAGACAAACCCAGTTCAGTTGCTCACTTTGTGGTAAAGAATTTGCATGGAGAAGATCTTTGACTAAACATATGGAAGTCCACAAAAGGCCGAAATTATGCTGCAGATATTGTAACAGAATGTTCCCTTCACAATTTACGCTGAAATACCATGAATGTGAGGGTAAGTCCTCACAGCCTCTTCAAACAGAAGCTGTAGAAACAGCAGCTGATGGAGAGGACTGTGGAGGACTAGAACCAGCCAGGAACTCGGATACAAAAACACATTTACAACCAGAGACTGAGGACAACCCTGGAGACTCTTCAGAGACTGAAGACAGTGAAGATGATGATTTTTGGAAACAGAGAAGTAAACGCCTGTCAGATTTAAGCACTTTGAAAGATGCATTTTCCCACAGTGGTGAAACATTGAACAGCAATCACCAGAAAGAGGAATTGTTTATGAAAGGTGGAAATCAAAACCAACATATGCCGAATCAGGAGGACCCAGAGCCCCCCCCACACATTAAAGAGGAGCAGGAGAAACTCTGGAGCATTCAGAAGGGAGAGCAGCTTCAAGGGCTGGTGGAGGCTGATATCACCAAGTCCACATGCACTCCTGTCCTTGTGATGAGTGAGGATGATGAAGAGAAACCTCAGTCTTCTCAGCTTCATCAAAGACAAACTGAACACCTGGAAACAGAAGCTGATGGAGAGGACTGTGGAGGACCAGAACCAGCCAGGAACTCAGATCCAGAGATACATTTACAACCAGAGACTGAGGACAACCCTGGAGACTCTTCTGAACCTGACACTGAAGACAGTGCTGAGTGGAAGGAGACCAGAGAACCAGGTTCAAACTCTCAGAAAAATAAACAAGACCCTGTCCGTGATTCAAGACGTAGTACAGGAGAGAAACCATTCAGCTGCTCAGTCTGTGAGAAGTCTTTTAAACAGAGGGGACATTTAAAGGAACATATGAAAATCCATACAGGAGAGAAACCATTCAGCTGTTCAGTCTGTAAGAAATCATTTCCAACGAGAACAAATTTCCATAGACATTTGCGAACCCACACAGGAGAGAAACCATTTAGCTGCGCAGTCTGTGAGAAAGCTTTTGCCCTGAAAGAACCTTTACAACGACACATGAGAATCCACACGGGAGAGAAACTATTCAGTTGCTCAGTCTGTGAGAAATCTTTTGCACAGAGAGGATATCTAAAAGACCACATGATAGTCCACACAGGAGAGAAAACATTCAGCTGCTCAGTCTGTGAGAAATCTTTTAAACGGAGAGAAAGTTTAAAGGAACATATGAAAATCCATACAGGAGAGAAACCATTCAGCTGCTCAATCTGTAAGAAATCCTTTCCAACGAGAGCACATTTCCATCGACACTTGAGAATCCACACAGGAGAGAAACCATTCAGCTGTTCAGTCTGTGAGAAAGCTTTTGCCCTGAATGCAACTTTACAACGACACATGACAAACCACACAGGAGAGAAACCATTCAGCTGCAGTGTTTGTGAAAAAAGATTTACACAGAGCTATCAGGTCAAAATCCATAAGTGTGTTGGTCGTCAGTCCTCACAGCTTCATCAAACTCAAACTGAAGAGAACAGAGAGGCAGAGCCTCCAGCCAGCAGCTCAGCTGAACACATGGAAACAGAAGCTGATGGAGAGGACTGTGGAGGACCAGAACCAGCCAGGAACTCAGATCCAGAGAGACATTTACAACCAGAGACTGAGGACAACCCTGGAGACTCTTCTCAACCTGAGACTGAAGACAGTGATGATTGTTAGGTTTAAACTATTTGGGTAAGTCCCAGTAAGTCGTATATAATGCGATAACTTGACTTTTTGTGATGAAAATGTTTTGGTCCAAGTAAAGAGAGGACTGTGGAGGACCAGAACTGTCAACATTTATAACCAGAGACCGAGGAGGTTTCCATATTGGGATATATAATTAAAACAAAAGTTAATATAATCAAATATAATTTTTATAGAATCCACAATGTAAAATGCATGATATGTCACATAGCTGTATACTTATATACTAAATGTATACAGTTTGTTAAACTGACGTGAAAGAGTGTAAGGTCTGATATAGCTTATCACTAAAGGTGTCACTATTCAGCAGAGGGAAGACACCCTTACTCTCACACCAGGAGGCCCCTGACTCAATGGGATATTACTGTAAGCTTTAGTTTAGTCTTTGAGGCAAGTCGGGACATGTCCAGTCTCACACCTGGAAGCAATGACTCTTCTTCACATACATGGGTCTGTTGGTGTGTATTCGCTTCTGCTTCTGTTGGTATGATTTAAAAGCAGCAGCTGAGAGAGGAAAAAAGGTCTTAGGGTTCTTAACTTGGAATCTCTCCCTAGATTTTATTACCCACTGTCATCATAAGGAAATGCCTCTGGCGATATGCAGGGAGTTTTACCAGAAAGGAAAACATGTTAACCGGTAAATTAATCATTAATACCAGAGAGTAAGACATTGTATAACTGTCACATTGTAACCAGATAAAGTGAAAAACGGTGTTAAAGTGTGGACCATCTCTTCAAATAAAACCATCCCACCCATTTGGACTGGGGTAACCTAAATTAATTCTGCGCTGTCCTCTTCTGATTTAAGGTAAGATTACACGACTGCCACACTCACACTTAGGTAGGGTCACACCTCATAACAGATACTAGAATCCTACGGGATCGCTGCAGTAAGATGTTGGAGGTCTTCTACCAGTCTGTTGTTGGAGATCTTCTACCAGTCTGTTGTTGGAGATCTTCTACCAGTCTGTTGTTGGAGATCTTCTACCAGTGTGTTGTTGCCAGTACACTCTTCTTTGATGTAGTGTCTCTTTGGACAACCGGACTTAAACTCACAATTTAAAATATATATATTTTTAATGTATATCTTAATTGTCACAATATATCGCATTAACTCGTAACAACAACATAATAATCATACAACGAAAGGCCAGCAACAAAAATAAATTAAAACTGAGGTCACAGACGTGCACGCAGTTGTGGGCGGGCCTTCGAGTCCGTGCGACTGTCGTCCCGGCATCAAGCAGACGCGCGTGAGTCTTCCGAAATGAGCCGTTTGTCATTTCTATGATTTTCGCGTCCCAGACTCCCAGGTCCTCCGGCAGCGACCCGGAAACGGATGTCGGCGCGCCGTCTCGAAGGAAAACAAATTTCTCTAAAGGGTCGTCAAGGATCGATTATCGAGGAGGCTGTCTGGAGGAGCCGTAACCGAGGATACACTGATTTAGAGGAGAGAGGAGTCTCGCTGGAGGAGCTATAACCGAGGGTGCACTGATGTATCCTCCAGAGTCGATTTCAGGCAACAGTGATGTTTAAAAGAGGTGTGACGCATGGCTGGACTTATGTCAACGAAGCACAGCTCTGCAAACTGTTGCCGTTGTGATTATACGTTTTGTAAGATGATCAAATGTGCATCAGACTTTCTGCCCTTTACCGTTTGTTTACTCACTAATCACATCTCCCCTGGATGTTAGGCTACTTTTTTTTTTAATACAACTGCTTTCATTCAGACGCGATGTTTACGGTAATAATAAGAAGGTTATCACCAAACATTTTAAAAATGTTTTTAGAGACCGTTATCCTACCTTTCAGAAGAACTTTCTGGGAACCAAAAAAAAACTTCCCGCTGAAAACGTTTTAAGAATAGGGCATAATGTTCTACCAATGTTATCACCAAACATTTTAAAAATGTTTTTAGAGACCGTTATCCTACCTTTCAGAAGAACGTTCTGGGAACCAAAAGAAAACTTCCCGCTGAAAACATTCCTAGAACAATGAATGTAACATTCTCAGAATGTTTTTAGAGCCAAAAATGTCTAACTGGGTCACGGGTGCCTTAATTTACTTTGTTGGGATCCCTCTCACCCCTCGTCAGCATCCCTGAATTGAGATTCCCCCCTTTATTTCCAGTGTGTATGTTGTTCTTACTGTGTTTTTGATGATATTTTAATACATGGAATAAAACATTTTATGAATTGGAGCCACGTCTCCTGCCCCTCAGTATTACGAACGAGTGCCTTGTTGGTACCTTGAGTAATTATTTCCTTGGGTGCAATTCCCAAGGTGGCGTTGTCTGGCTTTTTGGTTAAATAGGATTTCAAACAAACACTCCCACGTGCCGCCACAAAATCTCACATCAACTACCTTTCATAGTAAGCAGAGAAAAACAAGAGTGACAGACATAATTCAAGTTTAACAGCTTGAGCTTTATTTCAGCATGAATTGTATCATATTATATGATTCAACACAGGGAAACACTCCTTGTGCTTTACTCTGCTGCTTCTTTTCCCTGAAAAAAAAAACAGTTACATGGTTTTTGTGAGTTTGAATAAACCATAGGTGACAAAGAGGATTATAAACAGTTAATTTCATAGTAACTAAAGTTAAAGCTTTGTGAAGTGAATGTAAAGATTCTGCTTATTTTGCCCTAAACCGACATATAGTTACCTTGCCAGAGTCACGGCCCTTTGCTCTCAGTTTGTTGACCTGGGACTCTGCAATGTCAGCACGCTCCTCAGCCTCCTCCAGCTGATTCTGGACAATCCTGCACTTGGACAGATGGACATTGGCCTGCTCCTCCTTAAATACAAGAAGTATAAACATGTTTCAGTGTTTAAAATCATCTTTTGGGAATGAAATGAGACATGGAACCAAGTTCCCAATGTGTGGAATATATAGTATGTGTCCTTACCGCCTCCTCAGCCTGCCTCTTGTAGGCCTTCACCTTCAGCTGCAATTTGTCAACCAGATCCTGCAGCCTGGCAACATTTTTCTTGTCCTCCTCAGTCTGAGAAAGAACATTTAGATTTGCATGTTTTAATATTTTAACATTTTAGTTTGTAGGATAATATTGGTACTGTACATGTTAACTATGAAAGTGACTTTACCTGATAGGTGAGCTCCTTAACTCTCCTCTCATATTTGCGAACACCTTTAACAGCATCTACTCCACGTCTCTGCTCAGCCTCAACCTCTCCCTCCAGCTCAAGCACCTTTTGAATAACATGAAAACATTAAGTATCCAGCCTTTTTCAAAGTCTTTCTTCAGATATGTACATTTTTGTGTGATTCTTTTACCCTAGACTCAAGTTTCTGGAGCTGCTTCTTGCCACCCTTCATGGCCAGGTTCTCAGCCTCATCCAGACGATGCTGCAGGTCCTTAACAGCAACCTCCAGGTTCTTCTTCATCCTCTCCAGATGAGCACTAGTATCTTGCTCCTTCTTCAGCTCCTCAGCCATCATAGCAGCCTGGAGGAGTCAGCAAAACATGTTCATTAGAAATATCTAGAACAAAAACATTGCTGTTAAAGTAAGAACACATGACTTTGAAACCTACATCAGTGATGGCCTTCTTGGCCTTCTCCTCTGCATTCCTTGCTTCCTGAACAATGTCATCCACTTCACCCTGGATCTGGACCAGGTCTGTCTCAAGCTTCTTCTTGGTGTTCACAAGGCTTGTGTTCTAAAAGGTTCAAAGATGTAGCCTCCTAAGTCAACAGCTGTCTAATATTCACAATATGTAAGATCTCATTAGATTCTTGAATGATTGAAAACATGATTGTGTTTGTTCACCTGAGAATGCAGGAGTCCAACACGCTCACTGGCATCAACCAGCTCTTGCTCAGCAATTTTGCGACTTCTCTCTGTCTGTTCCAGAGCAGCTCTAAGTTCCTCAATTTCAGCCACCATAAGACCGTTTCTACGATCCACCATAGCAGCCTGCTCCTTGAAGTCCTCCTGGGCTCTGACAGCATCATCAAGGTGCAGTTGAGCATCCTAGTGATAAAACGATCAGAAATATATCCATGAATGCCAAAATGTAGCCTTACGAAATATGTAACACTTGTGTTTTATACAATACCTTCAGCTGTGCCTGCACATTCCTGAGCTGCTTCTGGGACTCAGCAGCCTGGCGGTTGGCATGGCTGAGCTGAATCTCCATCTCATTCAGATCTCCCTCCATCTTCTTCTTGATTCTCAGGGCATCGTTCCTGCTCCTGACCTCAGAATCCAGAGTGCTCTGCATGGAGTCAGTCACTCTCTGGCTGTTCCTCTTGATCTGTTCCATCTCTTCATCTTTCTCTGCCAGCTTCCTGTCCACCTCACCCTTCATCTGGTTGAGCTCCAGCTGAACATGAAGGATCTTAGACTCTTCATGTTCCAGAGTTCCCTAATGAATTCAAACAATGAAACACTCATCTTTGCCTTCAAACACTGATACATTAGTCAATGATTTTTAATGTTATAAACTCCCAGAAAAAAACAATACCTCAGCCTCTTCAAGAGCTGTCTGGATCTCAGTCTTCTCTGTCTCCACCTGCTTCTTGGACTTCTCTAGCTCATGGATGTTCTTGCCAGTCTCACCAATCTGTTCTCCTCTGCAGAAAGATACATGTGTTTAATCATATTGTTGAACCTTACAACAGATAGAGCCAGAAATCTAGGTGTAGTCATGGACTCTGACCTGAGTTTCAACAGTCACATTAAAACAGTTACTAAATCAGCCTACTATCACCTAAAGAACATATCTAGGATTAAAAGACTAATGTCACAGCAGGATTTGGAAAAACTTGTCCATGCTTTTATCTTCAGTAGACTGGACTACTGCAATGGTGTCTTCACAGGTCTCACTAAAACATCTATTAGAAAGCTGCAGCTGATTCAGAACGCCGCTGCTCGAGTCCTCACTAACACTAAGAAAGTGGATCACTCCTGTTCTGAAGTCTTTATACTGGCTTCCTGTGTGTCAAAGAATAGATTTCAAAATACTGCTGCTGGTTTATAAAGCACTGAATGGTTTAGGCCCAAAATACATTTCTGACCTCCTGCTAAATTATGAACCATCCAGATCTCTCAGGTCTTCAGGGACTGGTCAGCTTTCTGTCCCCAGAGTCAGAACTAAACATGGAGAAGCAGCGTTCAGTTATTATGCTCCAAATATCTGGAACAAACTCCCAGAAACCTGCAGGTCCGCTGCAACTCTGACTACTTTCAAATCCAGCAAGAAGACTTTGCTTTTTGTCGCTGCTTTTAATTGAAACTGAGCCGTTGTGTTCATCAGTAAAGTGGAACTTCTGTGTGAATTATTCACATCTTAAACTGCACTGTAACTTTTTATTCATGTATTTTTTCTTTTAATGTTTCTTTTATTATCTTTTCTTTTTAATGACTGTTTTTAAATGCCTTTGTCTGAATGTCTTTCATTTTTGTAAAGCACCTTGAATTGCCTTGTGTTGAAAGATGCTATATAAATAAACTTGCCTTGCCTAAATTGTACATTATGTAGAACTCACGTTGCAGATTCTTGTTTTCACGCTTCATGGTCTCCAGATGATCAAGAGCCTCCTCATAAGAGTTCTTCATCTTGAACAGCTCAGTGCTGAGAGAACGAGCCTCCTTCTGTGCTCCCTCAAGCTCTGCCTGACCCTCCTCGTGCTTCTGCTTCCACTCTGCCAAGACCTGAATAATACAATTCATACAGTTGATTTGGTTATGTTCACGTAAGAGGGCGAAATAAATATTCATGTCATTGTTTGTGTGGTTTGGCCATAAAGTAAATTGTGTTACCTTGTCAAAGTTCCTCTGCTTTTTGTCCAGGTTGGCAGCAAGGCCATTGGCCCTCTCCACATCAATCATGAGGTCCTCCACCTCACTCTGGAGCCTCTGTTTGGTTTTCTCAAGAGAAGCACTCTTGGAATTCACTGCCTCAATCTGTTCCTCAGCCTCCTGAAGGCGCTGGGCAAGCTTTTTCCTGTTTGGAAATTGAGGTATTTGTGGCTCAGTTAAACTCGTAAAGTTACAAGTTATTTTCTAATTATATTTGCATATATGAAAGTAAGAAGCTATACACATTTTAAAATACTAATATCATTACCAGCAATTCAGGAATCAGTAGAGTTGCTGCTTGAATGCTACACTTCTGGCCATTTAACAGTTTGAATGTCACTCACTTGGATTCCTCAAGCTCCTCAGTGCGCTGGATAGCATCAGTTTCATACTTGGATCTCCACTGAGCCACCTCGCTGTTGGCCTTGGACATTCCATGCTGCAGCTCAGCCTTGGCCTCCTGCTCCTCTTCAAACTGCTCCCTCAGCAGATCACAGTCATGGCGGGCTGATTGCAGGCCATGGGCAAGAGCATTCTTGGCCTGTTGTAAGAAATATTATTAACCTTTACACCATTTCTAAATCACAAACAAATGATACAAATACACACTATCCGAATGGTTTCTTACCTTAACCTCCTCCTCAATCTGTCTCTTCAATTCATCAATCTGCTGTGTGGAGGCCTGCTTGCCTCTGGTCAACTGAGAGACAAGAGTTTCCTTCTCTTCAACTTGACGGCTGAACTCACCTTGTGTGAACAATATTATAATACGTTAGTTTGTGTTACGTTTCTCAATCATACACTCCAAAGACCGTTCACCAAAAACATGTAGATACCATTTTCTGTCAGGAGCCGTGCTTTCTGTGAACTTGTGTCATTGATTTGGCGGACGTTTTCATCATTCTTGGTCTTCAGTGTGCTAAGTTGGTCCTCAAGAGTGCGGCACATCTTTTCAAGATTTCCCTAATGAGGAAAAAATAACAAGATCAATGATCAGATTTTATTCACAAAACAATTTACGTGATGTACTATATTCATATTGGTAACATCATATACTAATACAAAAGCATGTAATGCTAGTGTACCTTTGCCTTAGCAACATTCTCCATGTTGCTGGAGAGGTCATCAATCTCCATCTTGTATTCACTCTTTTCCTTCTCAAGCTTCTGCTTGACACGCTGGAGGTTGTCGATCTGCTCTCCCAGCTCAGCAACACTGTCAGCCTGCTTCTTGCGAAGGGCAGCAGCAGTTGCTTCGTGCTGCAGAGTGGACTCCTCAAGGTCACGACGGAGCTTCTGGAACTCAATCAATCAATCAATCAATGTTTATTTATATAGCCCAATATCACAAATGTTACATTTGTCTCAGTGGACTTCACAGTTTGTACAAAATATCAGTATGACAATACGACACCCTCTGTCCTTAGACCCTCACATCGTACAAGGAAAAACTTCCGAAGAAAACCCACAGTTTTAAAGGGAAAAATGGGAGAAACCTCAGGGAGAGCAACAGAGGAGGGATCCCTCTCCCAGGACGGACAGACGTGCAATAGATGCCGTGTGTAAATTGAAATGATAATACATTTGCAACATAGGTAGTCCAAATGTTTGGAAATGCATGTGTGTATAATAGGAAGATGAATCCACGAGGATATCCATCCAGGACCTATGATCCATGACCACAGCCACGACTCAAGATCCAGGGCTCGCGATGCAGGACACAGGACCGCAGGATCATCCATGACTCCGGATCCCAGCGTATATAGACACCAAAAAGAAAGAAATTTGGGGAAGCTGGGTTAATCGGAACATGAGAGTACACAGGTATAGACAGAGAGAAGGAAGAAGTAAGATGTCCCCCGACAAACTAAGCCTATCAGCAAAACTAGGGGCTGAATCTAATCAGCCCTAACTATAAGCTTTATCAAAAAGGAAGGTCTTAAGCGCACTCTTAAAAACGGATAGGGTGTCTGCCGCCCGAACACAAACTGGAAGCTGATTCCACAAATGTGGAGCTTGATAAGAAAAGGCTCTGGCTCCCATTGTACTTTTAGAGACTCTAGGAACAACCAACAACCCTGCATTCTTGGAACGCAATGCCCTAGTAGGACAGTAGGGTATAATGAGTTCTTTAAGGTAAGATGGCGCCTGCCCATTAAGGGCTTTGTAGGCGAGAAGAAGAATTTTAAATTCTATCCTGTGTTCTATAGGGAGCCAGTGTAAGGCAGCCAGAACAGGAGTAATGTGGTCCCTTTTCCTAACTCTGGTTAGTACACGAGCTGCAGCATTTTGAATCAGCTGAAGCGACTTGACTGACTTCTTGGTACACCCTGATAATAAAGAGTTACAATAATCCAGCCTTGAAGTAACAAATGCATGGACTAGTTTCTCTGCATCGTTTTGAGGCAAGATATGCCTGATTTTTGCAATGTTACGTAGATGGAAGTAGGCGGTCCTTGAAATTGATTTTATGTGGGCGTTAAAGGATAAATCCTGATCAAATATAACACCAAGATTCCTTACAGTCTCACTGGAGGCCAAATTAATGCCATCCATAGTTAGTATATCTTTAGATAATTTGTTTCGTAGATTCTTCGGGCCAAGTACAATAACTTCAGTTTTGGTCGTGTTTAACATCAAAAAGTTTAAGGTCATCCACGTTTTTAAGTCCTTGAGGCAGTCTTGAATTTTATTTAGATGATTAATTTCATCAGGCTTGATTGATAAATATAGTTGAGTATCATCTGCATAACAATGAAAATTTACAGAATGATTCCTTATAATATTGCCTAACGGAAGCATATATAATGTGAACAAAATAGGTCCGAGCACTGAGCCCTGTGGCACTCCATGGCTAACTTTGGTTTGCGTGGAAGATTCATCATTGACACGTACAAACTGAGAGCGTTCAGATAGATAGGACCTAAACCAGCCTAAAGCAGTTCCCTGTATGCCAACTAAGTGCTCTAGTCTTTGCAATAAGATATCATGATCGATAGTATCAAATGCAGCACTGAGATCGAGCAAAACAAGAATAGAGACAAGTCCCTTGTCTGAGGCTATTAGAATGTCATTTGTGACTTTAACCAGAGCTGTCTCTGTGCTATGATGTGTTCTAAAGCCAGACTGAAAATCTTCAAATAAATCATTGTTTTTTAAGTAATCACACAACTGTTTTGCGACCGCTTTCTCAAGAATTTTTGAGAGGAACGGAAGATTAGAAATAGGTCTATAATTGGCTAAAACCTCTGGATCGAGGTTGTGCTTTTTAAGAAGCGGTTTTATCACTGCTACTTTGAATGATTGTGGAACATAGCCTGATAATAAAGACATATTCATAATATTTAATAAAGAAGTGCCAATTAATGGAAAAACTTCCTTCAACAGCTTAGTTGGAATTGGGTCTAACATACACGTTGATGGTTTAGAAGAGAGAATCATTGAATTTAATTGTTCAAGGTTAATGGCTGAAAAGCATTCTAGTTTACTATCTAGTGTAATATTAGAACTTACGTTTCCGGGAGCTGTTGATAACACTATACTGGTCAAAGGCAAGAGGTCATTAATTTTGTTTCTAAGAGTAACAATTTTATCGTTAAAAAAGCACATAAAATCATTACTACTGAGTGCTATGGGAATAGAAGGCTCAATCGAGCTATGGCTCTCTGTCAGCCTGGCTACAGTGCTGAAAAGAAATCTTGCATTATTCTTATTCTCATCTATTAATGAAGAGTAGTAGGCTGCTCTCGCTTTACGCAGTGCTTTCTTATATTCATTGAGAGTAATATGCCAAATTAAACGAGATTCTTCAAGTTTAGTGGAACGCCATATCCTTTCAAGTTGTCTCGACTTTTGCTTTATTTTGCGGGTTTCGGCATTATGCCATGGAGCTAATCTATGTTGTTTTATTTTCTTCTTTTTCAAAGGAGCAACAGAGTCTAATTTTATTCGCAGCGCATCTGTAGCACTATCAACAACATGATCAATTTGGGGTGGTGTACATTTTGTATAAGCTTCCTCCCTTACATGCAGACATGCTATCGAGTTAAATATTGGTGGAATCTCTTCCTTAAATTTGGCTATAGCACTAACAGATAGGTTTCTGCTGCAGGAGCTTTTGACTAATGCTTTGTAGTCTAGTAACAGTACTTCAAAAGTTACTAAGAAATGGTCAGATAAAGCAGGATTATGCGGTTCGACTAATAGTTGCTCAATTTCAATACCATAAGTCAGAACAAGGTCGAGAGTGTGATTATAGCAGTGGGTTGGTTTATTTACACTCTGACAGAAACCAACAGAATCTAATATAGAGTTAAATGCAACAGTAAGGCTATTTTTATCATCGTCAACATGAATATTAAAGTCACCTACGATAATTACTTTATCTGTTTTAAGAACCAAAGTTGATAAAAACTCAGAGAATTCTGATAAGAATTCTGAATAAGGACCTGGTGCACGGTACACTGTAACAAATAAGATTGGCTGCAAAGTTTTCCAGGTCGGATGCGTAAGACTAAAAACGAGACTTTCAAAGGAGGTATAATTTAATTTTGGTTTAGTATTGATAAGTAAACTTGAGTCAAAGATTGCTGCAACTCCACCTCCTCGGCCCACGCCTCGGGCAATATGAGTATTGATATGGCTGGGTGGAGTGGCCTCATTTATGCTGACATATTCTTCATGTCTCAACCAAGTTTCAGTGAGACAGCATATATCAATATTATAATCTGATATTAAATCATTTACCAATATTGCTTTAGATGCTAGAGATCTTATGTTTAAGAGACCACATTTAATATTCCTGTTTTGTTGCACTGTAGTAGTTGTTACATTTACTTTTATTAGGTTATTATGTATGACACCTCTATTAGGTTTTACCTTTAATTGTCCTTGGGCAGACACACACACCGCTAATATTGGGTATTTTATTGGGTTCGGGATTCCTATGGATGACTGCCTAGGAGAGAGCGCAGAGAAGCGTGTAAGACTGCGACTCCGCCTCCTGGTCTCAACTCCAGTTTGTCATGGATTAAGTCCACAAAGCCCTGAAATGTTTGCCGAAATGAGATCTGCACCTTCCAAAGTAGGATGAATGCCGTCTCTCTTAATCAGACCAGGTTTTCCCCAGAAGGCTGTCCAATTATTTACGAAGCCCACATTGTTTGCTGGGCACCACCAAGACAACCAGCGCTGAAATGATGACATGCGGCTATACATGTCATCATTGATCAGATTGGGGAGGGGACCAGAGAATATTACGGTGTCCGACATTGTTTTAGCATAACTACACACCGACTCCACATTAAGTTTGGTGCATTCTGATTGGCGTAAACGAACATCATTACCACCGACGTGAATAACAATCCTACTGTATTTACGTTTATTTTTAGCCAGCAGTTTAAGATGCGCCTCAACGTCGCCCGCTCTGGCCCCCGGAATGCATGTGACTGTGGAGGCTTCGGTCTCTAAATTCTTCTGGAACTCAGCCTCACGCTTCTTGTTCATCTCAATCTGAGCAGCGGTGGCACCTCCAGCCTCCTCCAGCCTCTCACTGATCTCCTCAAGTTCCCTGGAGAGGTCAGCTCTCTGCTTCTCAACCTTGGCACGAGCTGCACGCTCAGCCTCAATCTCCTCTTCCTGTTCCTCAATACGAGCCTGTTGAATAGATGTTTTCTCTTTTAGCAATCTTTCACTTTATTACACATAATAGCAAATGTATGCAGTATTGTTAAGTGTAACACAATATC
Organism: Pogonophryne albipinna; assembly: GCA_028583405.1. Taxonomy (NCBI): domain Eukaryota; kingdom Metazoa; phylum Chordata; class Actinopteri; order Perciformes; family Artedidraconidae; genus Pogonophryne; species Pogonophryne albipinna. Next base: position 4,080,134 of record CM053243.1, read on the forward strand.
TCACCTGGAGCTCCTTGATCTTCTTCTGGAGCTGAGCACCCAGAGACTGCTCATCTTCAATCTTGCTAAGGAGCTGACTGCATTCAAAGTCCTTCCTGTGAAATTGATAAAGTGCATTGAGTTCATGCAATTGAACACTTCTTTAAAAAAAATGTATGTTGTGCAAACAGAAAAACTAAGTTACTTTTTGATTTTCTCATCAGACTGCTGCTTGTCATTCTCAAGATCCATGATGGATTCCTGGTCCAGTTTGAGATCTCCCTCAAGCTTTCTCTTGGTTCTCTCAAGGTCCATACGCAGCTTCTTCTCTTGCTCCAGAGAACCCTCAAGCTAAACAAAGGTATACATTTTAAATGATCATGTTCAAGAATAATCTTGCTTTGCCAAATCAAATGACTGTAAACTTACATCATCCACTTGCTGCTCAAGCTTGGTCTTGGCCTTAGTCAGAGTGTTGACTTTGTCTTCCTCTGCCTGCAGGTCATCAAGAGTCTGCTGATGAGCCTCCTGAAGGGCTTTCTTTTCCTTGGTCAGCTTAACAATGCTCTCATCCTGAGAGGCCATCTCCTCGGTCAGGTTCTTCACCTAAGTGTGCAAGAAATTGTCAATACCAAGAACACTATCATTTCACTTCACTTAATGCACAGATTATGAATTCCAAACCTTGTTCTCAGTGGCATGTTTCTCATTCGCCACTTTGGCCAAGGTAAGCTCCAGGTCATCAATATCCTTCTTGAGCTCAGAGCATTCATCCTCCAGCTTTCTCTTTTTGGCAGTGAGCTCAGCATTCATTTCTTCTTCATCCTCCAGTCTCTCAGTTGCCTCTTTGAGTTTGGCCTCCAACTGAATCTTACTCTTGATAAGTCCCTCACATCTTTCCTCAGCATCAGACAGATTTTCTCCTTCCTAAACCATTTTTATGAAAACAGACGTCAGCACTTTCATATTCACAAACATGAAAAATCGTATTTGTCTGTTGATGTTTACTTACAGATGAGACTTGCAGCGTCAGATCATTCTTCTCCTGCAGAAGGGAAACCATCTTCTGCTCCAGTTCCTTCTTCTTGGCCAGGGCAGTAGCCAGGTCACTTTTCATTTTTTCATAGTTCTCCTTCATATTTGACAGCTCCTTCTCAGTTTCAGCACTCTGCAGCAGAGGCTTAATCTTGTAGTAGACCTTCATCCATGGCCAGTGTTTCACATTCATGAAGGAGCGCACGTTGTACTGGATGGTATAAATGGCATCCCTGTGGAAAGTAAATTGCTGTTAGGAACTAAATATATACTTTATTATTAATGTTATGACTTTTCACTCAAACTTGCTGTTTTCAACATGCCTCCTTGCTATCATATCCACACATGCCCTTCTCATGTGGAAACCACGGCATATAGCCTGAGTCATGGTGACCAGAGATGCCAGTTTTTCATCTCTCATCTCCTCAAGGGTACCAAGCAGACCAGCCTTGAAGAACACCTGAACACAGAGAGAACATAAATGTATTCTATTTTCCACCAAGTCAGACTTGCAGTATGATAACCAAGTAATGGTCAATTAAATAGTCATTCAAAAAACGTTTAAATTTGAAGAACCCCCTTAGACAGGATGTCATAACATTTCCAGAATCACTTGGTGTACAAGGCAATATTTAAAATACCTATCAATGGTCACTTGGGGGCGACATTTCCCCACTTCCATGTCTTAATCGTTCCTTCATTCATGGCCTTAATTTTCGTCACAATAATGTGAGACGTTTTGGAAATGTCATTCCATCAAGCAGGAATTCATTGACAGCCCTTGATAAGAACACTGAAGTATATAAATGCAATCAAGGTGCTTACCTTTGTGTGTCCGAATCTGTACTCATCATGAGGAACATCAATTGACAGATTATGAATTCCAATCTCTGAAGCCTTCTTGTTGTCCATGAACTGACCCTCAGGGATGACACTGGCATTCAGTATCTTGTATCTATATAAAAAAGTTTATGTTAAGTGAAAGCATTTTATTTGTAATCATTTTCATTAAAAAACATATTTTCAAATAACTATTGATACCTCTGCTTGAAGTCGGCATAGGGGATTCTGCTGGGGAAACCTTTTCTGCAGATTCTAATACCCTCCAGGACACCATTACACCTGAGCTGGTGGATAACCAGGAAGTTCTCCATCAAACCTGAACAAACACATGTCATCATGAATTCTAATGAAATGTCTAAGTTGAAGCCATACAAAATGAATTCCGTGCAAACAAAACCTAACCCAGTCATCAAGACTATCAAGGTCTGTTGTATATGTACCTGGAGTCTTTGTCTCATTGGGAATCAGACAGCGCACAAAGTGAGGATGGGTGGCCCTCAAGTTAGTCATCAGCTTGCCCAAGTTCTCCTGTAGATCAAAAATGGTAACATGTTAGTTTGATTACAAACCGACATATTGTAAGATGAGATTGCAGTGTACCTTACCCTAAACTGTGAAGACACAGTCTGCATAGAACCACCCTTCTTCTTGCCTCCCTTCCCTCCCTTCTCTGTTGATGTTTTGTTAGAATGTCACACAAATTGAATAAACACAAGTAACAGTTGATATAAATAAATAATAATACAAATATATGGAAATGAGTTTGAGTTAACTGTAGTTAAAATCATACCTTCAACTACTGGAGGATACAACAGACCCAGCAGTTTCACTGAGGATTTCTGGTACAGCAGAATGACAGAGTCATTCAGGGGATCCTTGTTCTTGTCCAGCCAGCCAGTGACGTTGTAGTCCACGGTACCAGCATAGTGCACCATGGAGAAGTGGGCCTCAGCCTTGCCCTTTACGGGCTTTGGCTTCTCAAATGCTTTGTTTTTGCCAAGATGCTGGTCATACAGCTTGTTCTTGAAGGATGAGTCTGAGGCCTTGGGGAACATGCACTCCTCTTCAAGGATGGAGAAGATGCCCATGGGCTTGAACAAGTTGAAAGAGGTATATCATTTAGTGATACATTAGAACAAATAAAAAAACAGATACATATGATGACAACATGAAGTGTTTACCTTTTCAATCAGCTCAATGCAGGCAGCCAAGTCCATACCAAAGTCAATGAACTCCCAGATAATTCCCTCCTTCTTGTACTCCTGTTGCTCCAGGACGAACATGGTGTGGTTGAAGAACTGTTGCAGTTTCTCATTGGTGAAGTTGATGCACAGCTGTTCCATGCTGTTGTACTGCGTTGGGACAAATCATCAGAATGATCTCTTGCAACAGGCAATAATCATGATTTTGACTTGAAAAGTAGCATTTTCAGAATTTCTTACATCAAAGATTTCAAAGCCAGCAATATCCAGGACTCCAATATAGTACTGCCTGGGTTGTTTGGTGTCCAACATCTGGTTGATACGGACGACCATCCACAAGAACATCCTCTCATAGATAGACTTGGCCAGGGCAGGCACTGCGTTACTCACCTGAATAAAAACAAGCATATCATTTCATCATGATTGCTAAACAGTTTTTATAAAATGCTGGATAACTGGTATTTCGAGTCATTTGATACATAAATAAACTTCTTAAAAGTAGAGCTAACTTTCATACTGCATCTGGCGTTAAAAACTATAACTATAACTATATAATATAAAAACACATCTACTGAACATTTGAATGAAGGGTTACCAGTAAATCTCTGTTACCTGAGGTACAGTCTGTCCCTTGGTGACATACTCATTTCCGACCTTCACTCTAGGATAGCACAGAGCCTTCAGCATGTCAGTGGAGTTCAGACCCAGCAAATAAGCAACCTTGTCAGCATCTGAAAATAATTCAGGAATGTCCATCATAATTTGTGAAGAACACAATGTTGTGAAGAAATGTACCAATGTTGTTTCCAAGCTCTAAGCTTTGAGCTAAGATGAAATACTCACTTTCTGTGCCATCAGGCTCAGCCTGCTCCTCACGCTGCTTTTGCTTGAACTTCATGTTACCATGGTGAAGCACAGCACCGGTCATCTTGTAAATGCTCATCTTCTCGTCATTAGTGAAGCCCAGGATATCAATAGCATTCTGATTTCAAAAGAAGTGCCCACACAAAACATAAACCCTTTTAGAAAATGAACTTAAAAGAGCCGTTTTGATTTTGCATGTCAGCACAAAATAAATGTAAACATCACTTACATCAGTGGCTTCCAGCTCAACTTTGTCATCAATGCTGGCCACAGTGATATGACCCTGACTGCACATGGGGAAGTCGTAGGGGTTGGTTGAAAGGAGTGACAATTCTGCAGATTTAAGAAAGGGGAAAACATGTCAATAAACATGTTTCATATGTAAAGCTGTAGGATAAAAACTATGCAATATTTGAATCTTCTTACCAATCAGCTCAGGTATGTGGGCAGTCATCATCTGGTAGAAGATATGGTAGCCTCTCTCATCAGGAAGCTGGAATGCGACTCTAGACTTCTCCAGCAGATCTACAAGTTGTGATCATGTCAGAGCCAGGCTATATCTTACTTACAGTAGTTTGTACTATAAGGATTGTTACTTACAAGTCTCAATATCAGCACTAGCCAGTTTGCCAGATGCGTGGAAATGGATTCTGATGAATTTACCCTGTTTGGAATGACATAATCCTTAATGTCCCTCCACATGTGCAATATGTAAAAATGATCCTCTCGTGTGTAGAAACTGTTCCATACTTACAAAACGAGAAGAGTTGTCATTCCTCACAGTTTTGGCGTTACCATAAGCCTCCAGCAGGGGGTTGGCTGCAATAATCTGATCCTCCAGTGAACCCTATAAACCAAGTTTGGAACTGCTATCAGGAAATTACTGTATTTCTTAATCCCTGGACAAATGATAAAGGTAAAGAATCTTGATTTGTAATCATCATAGAGTTACATACCTTTGATGTGTCTCTCGCCTTGCCTCCACCAACTGAGATGGTTGCAAAGTACTGGATGACACGCTTGGTGTTCACAGTCTTTCCGGCACCAGATTCTCCACTAGGTATAGAGAGACATTATATAACATTTGATCAAGATATTTGCCGTTTTTGAACAAAGTCAACAAATGTAAATGTAGCAAACTTACGTGATCAAGACAGACTGGTTCTCCCTATCTGTTAAATGAAAAATAGAACAATTTAGTGTGTGTAACTGAAACAGCAACCTTGTTTCTGATAAATTCTACATTGGTGTAGTAATGACTTACCAATAAGCATGAACTGATAAGCGTTGTCAGAGACAGAGTAGATGTGCGGTGGAGCCTCCATACGCTTCTTGCCTCTGTAGGCATTTACAACTTCCATATCGTACACTGGGAGCATCTTGTAGGGGTTCACAGTGGCACAGAACAACCCAGAGTAGGTCTACAAGGGATCATAGATCATTTAAATGTCACTTCATGTTTCCCGCATCATTTTTTAATGTCATTAGGCAAATTGTCTTACGTAGATCATCCATGATGCATAACGCTCTTTGAGGTTATACAGCACAGAGGCTTCATTGAGATGGGTCATCATGACCATGTCCTCAATCTTGTCATACTTGGGAGGGTTCATTGGAAAGACGTCCTCTTCTTTCACTACCCTCTCCTAGAACAGGAAATGTGTTAGAATGAGAACTCATCAAATTGAATTCCTTGTACACACTGATTTAATGATACAAACCTCCTCAGTGGTCAAGACTTTGACAGTGACTTTGCCATCATCTTTCTTGAGGATCGTTCCCTTCAAGAACAGCTCCTTGACATCAGACACATAGCAGGCACTCTTGGCATGAAAAGGTGCGCTTTGAGACTCAATTCTTTCCCTCTCTGGTTTACGGAGATAAATGGCAGCCGCGCCATACTGGGCCATCTCCGCGTCTGTACTCATGATTGCGGTCTATGTCTGGGTAGCAAGTCAAACAACATCAATTTTAGAATCATGTCAGCTCATGCCATTGAACATTGAATACATTGTATGGTGTTGTACTAAACAGTTCATATATCCACATCAGAATCATTTTCATTGCATTGCATCATTACAAGGGACCTTTACTGTAATTCAGGGATGGGCAAATGGCGGCCCGGCGGCCCTCAGATTAATTTATAAACAACGTAATTAATAAAAATAAATATAATTGTTTTACGTGTAATACTGATACCGTCCACTAGACTCCTAGTTACGTCGCGAGCTGCGTACATGATTTCGTTCAGCAGCCAAATACCGGGAAATAATCTGTGACGCTTTTGTGTGTATTGTGTTTGTTTCCCGGGGAAACACTCACAAGAAACACCGGCTGTTGTTATGCCTGCTGCTGTGACGTTAAGTTACCGCTTGTAATGATTACATTACATGTTACTTGTTAGACGCTTTTATCCAAAGTGACTCACATACTCAATACTGTGGACAATCCCCACAGGAGCACTTTGGGGTGAAGTGTCTCAGGGACACAACGACATGCTGACTGCAGTGGGGTTTGTACCTGTGACCCCCTGATCCGAACACCAATGCACTACCCACTGGGCCACACGCCTCCCAATTATGCCTTTACAAGTTTAATATTCTAAAAACCAAGACTTTGTTTATTTGAAATCAGATGAAAACAAACTGTCACGGACTCTGCCGTGTTATCTATGATTACTATACGATTTTCATTCATAATGTCAGCGGGAGGGAGGGGGAGCGGCACTGAGGAACAGCAGAGAGTTGACAGGTGTCTGGGTTGACATTCCCCTTATTGTGCGTCAGCAGAGACAGACTACAAGTGTCTTAGGTTCAAATTAGACAACTAAGGTCTGTGTTAGTGTTCATGACTTCATGTTTATGTCTTCTTAATGGTTCATCTCAATGCACACACATTTTCCGTGCTTTCCAATAGTTTAAAATAGTTTTATTCCACTGTTAAATAACCTGTTCAATACAAACATGCCACTTTTGAAAATGAAATAACATTTCTGTGAACTGATATTTGTTTAGTGGCTTATTAGAGGATGTTCCCTGAAAGATTGTAAAATGTCAATGAAGATGTCAGAAATAGTATATTTCTTAATAATTACATACAACACATGGAATTTGTGTGTGTGTGCTCCAAGTGAATCTGCGGCCCCCTGGTGGCCAGTACATAAATTATATGGTCCCCACCACCATCCAAGTTGCCCATCCCTGCTGTAATTGTATGAAGTTGCTCAACTCTGCACACCAAATGTCTATTGCATGTGTGTCTGTCACGTGAGGTCCCTCCTCAGTTTCTATTCCTGAGGTATATTCCCTTTTCCCCCATTAAAGAGGTCCAACTGGCGTACAGATTGTAAAGACTATTCAAGCTCATTTTTTATATTTGGCTGTATAAATAAAATGAAGTTGACTGATTGAAGTAAAAAATGAACACTAGCTTTTACATTTTAAAACCTGAGATCACTGATGTAAAACAACAAACACTTGAAAAAAGAAAACGAATTGTAAAAGTTGTACATACCTTACTCTTCCCACTTGTGAAAAAATGTCGTATTCCACAAACCTAATGAAAAAGAAAATAATTAGTCAGTGCAGGAAATAAAAAGAAATATTATTATTATTAATAATGATTAATTTTAAAGTTAAGTGAAAAGTATATATTACAGTTTGTGTCAGAGGAAAGCAACGATTGCTTTGAATATCAATAAATACATTATCATGACATTTTTAACAGATTTCTTAAATTACAATGCAGAAGACAAGACCCCCTCACCACAAGCAGGCACTCCACTGGTCATCCACCACACACCTCAAGCAGTCCGTGGACCCCTTATATTCAGTCTGGCTTGCTTACATTGCAGAATTTCAACAGACTGATGTGCTAAATATGGTAAGGATGACAGATGGGTCATGAGGTATTTAAAATATTTTGCTGATACTACATTTGGGAGAATCCCTACCTTATGTGATGAGTTACTAAGGTAGATGACAGTGGACATTATGGTCTAATTCTTTTGTAATTGTGCTTGTTTGGTAATGTGTGCCTTTAAATATTAGTAGTGGTGGTTCATTGTGGGGAGCTTTGAAATCGCTTCTTAAAACCCACCCTTCTACTTAGCGTATTAACATCTTTTGCTTTGAGTGTTGCTTTTATTGCTTTTAAATTGTCTATTGTTTTTACTTGTACTTGTTTTATGGTGTGTGAGCTGTGTTGTGTGATTTTTTGTATTTTTTTGTTTTGTTTATTTGACTGTACAGCACTTTGGTCTTGGGGTTTAAAGTGCTTTATAAGTAAAGCTGTATTGTATGTATCTGAGCCACATTTGTTAGGGACCCACTGTCATACTCCATCAGGTCATTTGAGTAGTTCCCAAAGAAATGTGTGTGGAGGTGAAAGAAGTGGGCATGTCATCAATGAGTGGGAGGTTAGAAGGCTCGCCGTGGATAGGTTGACTGTCTATTGATAAATTGAAAAGAATGTTCCAACCAAAATGGAATGCTTTAAGCAGTAGGAAACATACTGTAAGCACTTTTTTCTTTCTTTTTTTCGCCATGACACTGCTTTGAGATGTGCCTTGGATGTCAAGAAATGTATTTAATCAGTGTTTCTAACATCTACCGAATCTATCAAGCGAGGGAAAAGCACTAATAAAGTAAAATAGTAAGGTCACATCAGGGAAAATGCATCACATAGACAATAAAATAAAATCACATTTCTGCTGACTATTCTGAGAATTTTAAAACATTGTCAAATAGTAAATGTGTGAATATAAAATATAATGTGATTTGCTCTACCTAGCAGGGGCAGTGAGAAAGCAGCAGATTGATGGCTCTCAGTAAAGCCCTCCCACTCCATTGTCGTGCTGTGTCAACAGTATCTCATTAGCTCAATGCAATTAGATAGGTGTTGGTGTACTGAGAAGGAAGAGAGAAGATGGGAGGTCAAATGTTGGGTGTTGTGTTGAGGCACAAGACAGTTGTTGAAGCGTATGTAAAAAGCTTGTCTGCTGAGTTACCAAAGTTGGATTGTATGGTGTGAAAACGCTTTGACCACTCATGGTATAATCTCTTTGTGTCTTCAAATATGAGAATAAAAGGGTCTGCAGCTCAACAAGGGTTGAGAGCCTTATAACATATAGAATAGACTTGTCTTTAGTCAGGCTCCCCAACATCACTCACTAATTTGAGACTCGAGAAACAATTTATTTCAAGAAGCAAATCAGATCAAAGCCAAGCAAATATGTGTTAATGTGGCGGATTAAATCCAAGCTGCATATAGCACAATTTGAGACATACTGTACAGCTCAAGAGTCCCCACCACTTACTGTAGTGGATCCTGATTGGACTGGGATTCTTCAACTAAGCAGCATAAGACACATGGCAGACTGCCAACCGAAGCTTGAACATGTGCCTTTTACTCTGTTTCGCAGGATGTAACTCACACCCATCTCCCACTAACTCACTGGCCTTTCAGCCAGACTTTCTAGATGTTACATGAGTCATTACGTTATTTAAACTGTCTTTTATAACTTGTTGCTCGACTAGTTTTACCCTTCTTTCAACCTTCTTTTAAATGCTGCATAAATAAATAAAATATTATTTGGCTAACCCCTACTAACCTCTAAGAATCCTGGCAGCCTTTCTCACACAGACTTGGAGTAATGGTAACGGGATTATCCTCTTAAGCCCCAAACCTGTTTTTCAGGTCTCAGGCTCGAAAATGACATTCCCAGAACAAATGACCATATCTTCTAAAAGGGTTAAATTAATAATCTTTTTTCTCAAAGCAATGATAAACCTGTGAGTTGAATGTAGAAAAGTCAGAATCTATATAGATGTTTTTTATTTTAAAGAAAATTCAGATTGAAAATGGTAAAAAACTGTAAATTATAGTGTCCGTCCAAAAAATATTTTGTACTTATAGTGAAAACTAACCTTGGATGATGGTAAGGTAGACTAAAAGCTTTAGGAATCCAAAGTACATCATATAATAAGTACCCTGTATCAAGATTGATGCAAAACAAGTGATATTTGACCTTTTTAGACAGATTTAGCAAAATAAACCTCTTCTGGGGCCATTTGGGTGGATTTTCCTTATCTCTGGCCCCCCTTGTTCGATTTTGACATGTGACATCTCTTCCTGACCGTTAGAGCCAATAGAATCGAAGGGAAAGCGTCCCGTACACACTCATGTTAAAAAAGCTGGCGTCTTCGCGCATTCAATCTTTCTACAGAGCGTAGGAATGGCCGGCTCTGATATCTGGAAACGGAAAAGCAGTTTTATTGCTTATAGATTATCAGAACATTTCAAAGGGGACACAGACACATTTGATTAACCTATGGATTAACTACAGCATCGTTGTTATCGTTTTAATGCCATTGAAGACCAGTTTAGACCAGATAAAACCAAGGTAAGCCATGTTAGCGTTGTAGGCTACCTAGCGCCACATGTTTTGATGTACGTTTTTGTTGATAACGTTGCGAGTTTGTATCTTTCAGTGTTGAGGTGGGCACCGTTAGATTCTATGTCTTTACGATCATAAACGATGTGTTGGATGTGCAGCTAGGATAAGTAATAAGGGAGCTAGGAGTGATTTTCGGTGCAGTAATAGGTTAGCATTTTTCGCTCGGGGCTAATTCAGAGGCTCACTGTTAGCATCGTGTGTATTTTTTGAAAAAAAATGAAAAAGATCAGTTAAATTAGTTTTTTTCCCGTTATATGGATATAAAATATTCATAGTTTATTAAATATTAAGGTTCCTTAGACGTTGTTTCCTGCAAATCACGCGATTTCTGCACCGGAACCGGGTCCGTGGGGCTTAAGAGAAAATAAAAAAGGAGGATTTCTAGAATCAAGGTATTGAAATAACACCAAAGAACACATCATGGGAGACAAAATGTGTAGCAACATTATAATAAGTCATCATATAAAAGTATTAAATCAGCGGTCAGTAATACTGCCTGAATATGCATAATAATAGTCTGTTTTTTCTCATAACAGAGGACACATTTTTGATACAGAACATTCTGGTTTATTCCTACTAAGGTTTTTATTTTGTCTTTCATAATAATCTTAAAAAAAAACGTATTGATATTTATTAATGTATATATATAGAACACGTAAAATATAAGACAAGCACAAGTTTCTGGTATGGGCCATATTCAATCTTACTTTTAACATTTGCTGCAGGCCAATTAGAAGTGAGCCGTAGTTTGGACACCCCTGCCGTAGGGGAAGTGTGGGAATGGGTTAGCTTTGCCAACGCTTTTGGTACTTTCATGTAATATTTTCCCATTTATCATTGAAATAACTTATTAGCGATGTAGTTAAATAAACACACATGCTTTCTAACCATCCACTGTTTCTGGCTTTCGTGAATTCACAATGACTGTGTCTGCGCAGCTCGAACGCAACAACAAAACCAAAACAAAAGTCTTTCCTTTGGTTTCGTTTTCAAATAAATGTCCTGGCTGCAGAAAGGTGCAGTCTACGATCACAGCGGTTGGCGAGTGCTTATTTTATATCAGTTTAAAGCGGGTTTTATTGAACTATTAAATGAACTGAACTATAATGGTTTAATGCAGCCTAAAAGCTTTGTATGCAGCTGCAGAATAAAGACTCTGTGATGCTCGTTACCTTAAATGACCTTAGCTATAATACATTTCAGGTCAGGCTGGAGGTCAAAGTTCACATTCCGTCAATACTTCATACGACTTTATATTCAAACTTAAGGCATTAAACGATGTTTACCTTGCAAAACAGGAGTCATGTGATATATAATCATGGGCATTAATACAAACATGCATTCAAAATAGCTGCGCCATTGTAACTTATATTGACTATACTGTATATTCTTAACTGACATTTCCCATAATAATACACTATATCAATGGTTTAACAGAACTCTTTTATAATAGCATATACAAGTATCTTATGATATGATAGAAATGGATACATTGCATGTGAAAATCAACCAGAATACGTGTTTGTCACGTTGTAAATAATTCAGATATTACAAATGAAAGTAAACATCTCCATGAACTAATTGAAAGAGGCGTAATATATCAACAAGGTGTTTTATCTTTCGTACGAGTGCTTTCCTCTTTATTTAATGTTAGTCTTTCATTTGGTCTTAATCTGCACTGTTCCTTGTAACAATGTAAATGTACCGGCTGTGGGAAGAAATTAAGGATTTCTGATTCCTATCAAGAAATTAGCCAATTGGAACACTGTGAATAGTAATATATTTACTATTATTACTTCCCTTCTTGTACTTTGCCAACAACGGCCTTCTGTGTTATGATAAGGATGTTTGTTGTTCAAGAGAAGAGTTGGTAGAAGTACTCAATCAATCAATCAATCAATCAATGTTTATTTATATAGCCCAATATCACAAATGTTACATTTGTCTCAGTGGACTTCACAGTTTGTACAAAATATCAGTATGACAATACGACACCCTCTGTCCTTAGACCCTCACATCGTACAAGGAAAAACTTCCGAAGAAAACCCACAGTTTTAGAGGGAAAAATGGGAGAAACCTCAGGGAGAGCAACAGAGGAGGGATCCCTCTCCCAGGACGGACAGACGTGCAATAGATGCCGTGTGTAAATTGAAAAGATAATACATTTGCAACATAGGTAGTCCAAATGTTTGGAAATGCATGTGTGTATAATAGGAAGATGAATCCACGAGGATATCCATCCAGGACCTATGATCCATGACCACAGCCACGACTCAAGATCCAGGGCTCGCGATGCAGGACACAGGACCGCAGGATCATCCATGACTCCGGATCCCAGCGTATATAGACACCAAAAAGAAAGAAATTTGGGGAAGCTGGGTTAATCGGAACATGAGAGTACACAGGTATAGACAGAGAGAAGGAAGAAGTAAGATGTCCCCCGACAAACTAAGCCTATCAGCAAAACTAGGGGCTGAATCTAATCAGCCCTAACTATAAGCTTTATCAAAAAGGAAGGTCTTAAGCGCACTCTTAAAAACGGATAGGGTGTCTGCCGCCCGAACACAAACTGGAAGCTGATTCCACAAATGTGGAGCTTGATAAGAAAAGGCTCTGGCTCCCATTGTACTTTTAGAGACTCTAGGAACAACCAACAACCCTGCATTCTTGGAACGCAATGCCCTAGTAGGACAGTAGGGTATAATGAGTTCTTTAAGGTAAGATGGCGCCTGCCCATTAAGGGCTTTGTAGGCGAGAAGAAGAATTTTAAATTCTATCCTGTGTTCTATAGGGAGCCAGTGTAAGGCAGCCAGAACAGGAGTAATGTGGTCCCTTTTCCTAACTCTGGTTAGTACACGAGCTGCAGCATTTTGAATCAGCTGGAGCGACTTGACTGACTTCTTGGTACACCCTGATAATAAAGAGTTACAATAATCCAGCCTTGAAGTAACAAATGCATGGACTAGTTTCTCTGCATCGTTTTGAGGCAAGATATGCCTGATTTTTGCAATGTTACGTAGATGGAAGTAGGCGGTCCTTGAAATTGATTTTATGTGGGCGTTAAAGGATAAATCCTGATCAAATATAACACCAAGATTCCTTACAGTCTCACTGGAGGCCAAATTAATGCCATCCATAGTTAGTATATCTTTAGATAATTTGTTTCGTAGATTCTTCGGGCCAAGTACAATAACTTCAGTTTTGGTCGTGTTTAACATCAAAAAGTTTAAGGTCATCCACGTTTTTAAGTCCTTGAGGCAGTCTTGAATTTTATTTAGATGATTAATTTCATCAGGCTTGATTGATAAATATAGTTGAGTATCATCTGCATAAAAATGAAAATTTACAGAATGATTCCTTATAATATTGCCTAACGGAAGCATATATAATGTGAACAAAATAGGTCCGAGCACTGAGCCCTGTGGCACTCCATGGCTAACTTTGGTTTGCGTGGAAGATTCATCATTGACACGTACAAACTGAGAGCGTTCAGATAGATAGGACCTAAACCAGCCTAAAGCAGTTCCCTGTATGCCAACTAAGTGCTCTAGTCTTTGCAATAAGATATCATGATCGATAGTATCAAATGCAGCACTGAGATCGAGCAAAACAAGAATAGAGACAAGTCCCTTGTCAGAGGCTATTAGAATGTCATTTGTGACTTTAACCAGAGCTGTCTCTGTGCTATGATGTGTTCTAAAGCCAGACTGAAAATCTTCAAATAAATCATTGTTTTTTAAGTAATCACACAACTGTTTTGCGACTGCTTTCTCAAGAATTTTTGAGAGGAACGGAAGATTAGAAATAGGTCTATAATTGGCTAAAACCTCTGGATCGAGGTTGTGCTTTTTAAGAAGCGGTTTTATCACTGCTACTTTGAATGATTGTGGAACATAGCCTGATAATAAAGACATATTCATAATATTTAATAAAGAAGTGCTAATTAATGGAAAAACTTCCTTCAACAGCTTAGTTGGAATTGGGTCTAACATACACGTTGATGGTTTAGAAGAGAGAATCATTGAATTTAATTGTTCAAGGTTAATGGCTGAAAAGCATTCTAGTTTACTATCTAGTGTAATATTAGAACTTACGTTTCCGGGAGCTGTTGATAACACTATACTGGTCAAAGGCAAGAGTTCATTAATTTTGTTTCTAAGAGTAACAATTTTATCGTTAAAAAAGCACATAAAATCATTACTACTGAGTGCTATGGGAATAGAAGGCTCAATCGAGCTGTGGCTCTCTGTCAGCCTGGCTACAGTGCTGAAAAGAAATCTTGCATTATTCTTATTCTCATCTATTAATGAAGAGTAGTAGGCTGCTCTCGCTTTACGCAGTGCTTTCTTATATTCATTGAGAGTAATATGCCAAATTAAACGAGATTCTTCAAGTTTAGTGGAACGCCATATCCTTTCAAGTTGTCTCGACTTTTGCTTTATTTTGCGGGTTTCGGCATTATGCCATGGAGCTAATCTATGTTGTTTTATTTTCTTCTTTTTCAAAGGAGCAACAGAGTCTAATTTTATTCGCAGCGCATCTGTAGCACTATCAACAACATGATCAATTTGGGGTGGTGTACATTTTGTATAAGTTTCCTCCCCTACATGCAGACATGCTATCGAGTTAAGTATTGGTGGAATCTCTTCCTTTAATTTGGCTATAGCACTAACAGATAGGTTTCTGCTGCAGGAGCTTTTGACTAATGCTTTGTAGTCTAGTAACAGTACTTCAAAAGTTACTAAGAAATGGTCGGATAAAGCAGGATTATGCGGTTCGACTAATAGTTGCTCAATTTCAATACCATAAGTCAGAACAAGGTCGAGAGTGTGATTATAGCAGTGGGTTGGTTTATTTACACTCTGACAGAAACCAACAGAATCTAATATAGAGTTAAATGCAACAGTAAGGCTATTTTTATCATCGTCAACATGAATATTAAAGTCACCTACGATAATTACTTTATCTGTTTTAAGTACCAAAGTTGATAAAAACTCAGAGAATTCTGATAAGAATTCTGAATAAGGACCTGGTGCACGGTACACTGTAACAAATAAGATTGGCTGCAAAGTTTTCCAGGTCGGATGCGTAAGACTAAAAACGAGACTTTCAAAGGAGGTATAATTTAATTTTGGTTTAGTATTGATAAGTAAACTTGAGTCAAAGATTGCTGCAACTCCACCTCCTCGGCCCACGCCTCGGGCAATATGAGTATTGATATGGCTGGGTGGAGTGGCCTCATTTATGCTGACATATTCTTCATGTCTCAACCAAGTTTCAGTGAGACAGCATATATCAATATTATAATCTGATATTAAATCATTTACCAATATTGCTTTAGATGCTAGAGATCTTATGTTTAAGAGACCACATTTAATATTCCTGTTTTGTTGCACTGTAGTAGTTGTTACATTTACTTTTATTAGGTTATTATGTATGACACCTCTATTAGGTTTTACCTTTAATTGTCCTTGGGCAGACACACACACCGCTAATATTGGGTATTTTATTGGGTTCGGGATTCCTATGGATGACTGCCTAGGAGAGAGCGCAGAGAAGCGTGTAAGACTGCGACTCCGCCTCCTGGTCTCAACTCCAGTTTGTCATGGATTGAGTCCACAAAGCCCTGAAATGTTTGCCGAAATGAGATCTGCACCTTCCAAAGTAGGATGAATGCCGTCTCTCTTAATCAGACCAGGTTTTCCCCAGAAGGCTGTCCAATTATTTACGAAGCCCACATTGTTTGCTGGGCACCACCAAGACAACCAGCGCTGAAATGATGACATGCGGCTATACATGTCATCATTGATCAGATTGGGGAGGGGACCAGAGAATATTACGGTGTCCGACATTGTTTTAGCATAACTACACACCGACTCCACATTAAGTTTGGTGCATTCTGATTGGCGTAAACGAACATCATTACCACCGACGTGAATAACAATCCTACTGTATTTACGTTTATTTTTAGCCAGCAGTTTAAGATGCGCCTCAACGTCGCCCGCTCTGGCCCCCGGAATGCATGTGACTGTGGAGGCTTTGGTCTCTAAATTCACGTATCTCATAATAGAGCTACCAATAACCAGAGTTGGCTTCTCAGCGGGTGTCTCGCTGAGTGGGGAATATCTGTTAGATACGTGAACGGGTTGGTGGGGACCTGCGGGTTTCGCGTTATGCCCCTTCTGAACAGTCACCCAGTCTCCCTGCTGCTCGGGAGTTGCCGGGGGACGGCTAATAGGAGCTATCTTTTGCCGGTCCGCACCGGCTAACATGGGCTTTACTTTAGCTGAGTTACTTTCTAAGATGCGGAGCCGGGCTTCTATGGCTATGATTCCCGCCTCCAACCTAACAACTATACTACATTTAACACATGTATCGGTACCAGTAAAGGAGGTAGGGAAGTAACCAAACATGAGACAGTTAGAGCAGGGAATAGCACCCGAGGGTGGGGAAAGAGCCATGGCTAGCTATCAAGCTAAAGTAGCTACCGTTAGCAAACCCGAAAAGAGTGTAGGCAACTGTGGAGTTACAGTCGCTAAGAGAAGGAGAGTTGTGAGTGCTTAAGCTGTAGTAATGTGTGATTACAACGTCAGGTAGTTGCCGTGATCAAGAGTTTTAAAACGATCGATTAAGTTAAGATAATAAGCTATCAGCAACAGAACAGGCACACGGGATACCCGGAGATGACAATGACAACAACAACCGGAAGTTACAACATGCTTACCGCAATAGTGGTCCGTGTAGAGATCACAAGCCAGTCCTCCTCCAAGATCTCAGATCTTGTTCTTGAGTAAAGGTAGAAGTACCAGAGTGTAGGAATACTCTGTTACAGTAAAAGTCCTGCATTCAAAATGTTATTCAAGTGAAAGTATCTGGAGCTCATGTCAGTGGCTGGAAATGCAAATAGTAAGTATAAAAAGATCCAATGTGCTTCAGTGGTCAACTGACTACTGACCATGTGTGTGGTGCAGTGGATAGAGCCTTGGTGTTGGGCTCAAGAGGGCACAGGTTCAAACCCCACTGCAGTCAGCATGTCGTTGTGTCCCTGAGACACTTCACCCCAAAGTGCTCCTGAGGGGATTGTCCACAGTATTGAGTATGTAAGTCGCTTTGGATAAAAGCGTCTAACAAGTGACGTGTCATGTAATTTAAACAAACATTGAAGTTAATAGGAAATACCGCCTAAATGAATACTTCCAATATGTTATTTCCATGGCTTAGAAAAGTTAATTCCATCTGAGAGGACACAAACTTCTCTTTTTCAAAACCAGAAGACAAAGATGTAAACCTGAAGCTGCTTTTTGAAGACCAACATAATGCTTTTCATTATTATACCAAAATGAGTTTCATTATATTGTAGTTTTATCCATTTTAAACTTATTTCACTACTGCCCAATTCATTGACCTTGGAGCAGTTCCACAATTTACACAACAAGGGTAGTGTAAAATAACGTCTAAAGTTTAGTCAAGGGTAGCTCAACAACGATGATACAAGGCATGATTTATGGCTGCATTTCTCTCTACGGTTTGACAAGGAAGTGTGTAATGGAAAGCACCTTTTGATTTCGGCATTTATGGGGTGTGGCCAGACGCCACAGTGCTGCAGTTTAAAATGTATGTGGTAACACATTGTTCCGTTAACCATTAGTTTGTTGGTTGACTGCTGAAAGGGGCACACATACAGAAGTATATTTTAGATTTAACCGTCATAGTCCTTTTTCTACGTTTAAGTATGTGGATAGGAGATCACCTGATTATTTTATTAAAGACTTGTGTAAATACTTATATTTGTTAACTACATTTAAACAATGTTTGACTGCTCACTTGATACAGGTGCTGTTGTTGTGTATTTTCTTATTGTGCACACAACTATAGCAGCTCCCGAAATAAAACGTGGCCTACGTGGAAGATTACATTGATCCAATACAATGTGAGGCTCCAGTGTTCTGTATTGAGGTGACAATTGTTTTTTGAATGTCTTCCCTCTTGTTTCATAATCATTATCTGATTTAAAGTGAAGCGCCCCAAAGCACAAATAGCATTGACAAACTCAATAGGAAAAGTGAAAGCAAAAGAGGGGAGACGCAGCAGAGATCACCATTGGTTTAGAAACTCTTTTGACTTTTGTTTCACTTTAGGAATCCCCTGTATTCCCTTTGATTTTTGATTTCCATGTCTTGATGAATGTAATGTGCAACATATGCAAAACTCTTGCATTGTGCATGATAGCACTAGTCTTTTTTGTAATGCTCCAGTATTCTCCAGGATTTGTTCTGTACTATATGTTTTTTTTTTCTTTTTCTGCATTCTAGATGATTGTGAAAATTCCAGTCCTAGTGTAACGGATGGCAAGACCTCTTCGCCGCTTTCAGAGAAGCAGCTCATCAAACGCCCACGGATTGGTAGTACATACACACAACGCGTCAACTTTGTTATACTGCAGCTACAGATGAACTTGGCACCCGATTAAATTTCATTGATTTATTAAAACTGGATTCAGTCAGCCATGCTGCTAATATGTCAAATTGCAGTACTGTAATGTTAAAAAAAAGTTTGTAATTTTACTTACTATAAAAGGTCCTTATTTTCTTGTTGTACTGTGAACCTTTTAAAGAGTTTATTTGTGAAAGTTCTTCATAGCTGACTGAAGCACTTTTTATGTGTTATTATGTATGTCTTCTATTTCCTTGAACTAAAGAACCCTATTTTAAGTACGGATTATAAGAAGTTCAGGTCGTGCCTTTGCTGAAGGAAACCCTGAAACATGAGATGTGTGTGATAGCAACATGGGGATTAAAGGAGAGCTTCCACGGGCCTCACCTGCCCATGACCCACTTGGTTGCTAGATAGGGGACTGTGGCTTTTGACTTACTATAAAAGGTCCTTATTTTCTTGTTGTACTGTGAACCTTTTAAAGAGTTAATTTGTGAAAGTTCTTCATAGCTGACTAAAGCACTTTTTATGTGTTTGACCTGTCAATGTAAAGTACATGGGGTGGGCTGGCGGGGTCAAACAACTACACAATAAATCACAATTGTCATTGCACCAGAAAATGGTGAGCAACTCTCATTCCATTTAAAATATTGTATCCAGTTTCCATAATACATCCAACTAAAAGTGTCTTTGAGTTTTCTCTTTGCATCTGCTCATTTGAAACATTATGTCCTTGATGCTTGACATGAAGCTCTCGCATTTCCTTGACTGAATTATTAGTGTGAGTGTGGCTTGCTACCAACATCAAGATGTAACCATAACATTTGAACTTTGAAAAATACAATGATGTATTCAAAATAAAAATAAGTATTTCAAATGATTTGTCCGGTTGAATATTATTTTTGAATCAGTTCAGCAATATTTTTTAATCAAATATTTATTTTCAGTTTCAAATCTTGTTTTTTCAGGTTTCACATTTGTTTTGGCCTTTGGATCGTTTTTTGCTTTCAGATCTTTTTTTTCGCTTTCAGACTTTTGGCCCTGATGTTTCTTGGGGGGGGCGGGGCTTACCAACCAGTAATTTGGCATCCTGAGTGACAGCCCTGTCTGTCATGTTGCCTTCATGGATGTAAGGTAGCGCGAGAAATATAACTCAACACTTTCTATACACAATACTCCTGTGATTGGAGGGAAACAAAACTGATACCAGCGTCAAATTTCCGTTGAGCATCGTAGTTGGGAACACTTGCGGTATAAGAGCAATAAACTGTGCTAGAATGTGAAATTACGTATCCGCAAAAGCGTTGTCCTTCCCCACTTCCACGTAGCTCCGTGAACGCAGCATAGTATTGGCTTGGTTTTTGCGATCAGAATCAGAATACCTTTATTAGTCCCACAGGGGATACATTTACATTGTTTCAGCAAACAAGAGCCAAAGACAGCTTAATGTTACCTGAAGCATGCATACAAAAAGTATTATTCTAATCATGCATTAATGAAGTCTGCTCGACATGAACTGAAACACATTTTCACCAAACAGAGCCCGATGGGGATTATGGCTTCATGGATTCCAGAGTGACATTGGAGACCTTCCTTAAGGGATGTGCAGATGACAATTGTTGTGGGCCCGGCTGGATCAGGAAAAACTCTGCTGATGTCTTGTTTAGGACAGCAGTGGGCACAACGACTAGTACGTTTAAAACATTCATCCTTCAGAGTTCGGCAGACCAAACTGTTATTTTCTATATACTTTGAGTGGGATTCAATTTAAGAGTCAATATTTTATTGACTTTCACCCTTAAAGCACATGATACCTAAAATAAATATCCATGCATATGGAATGATTTTAGAAGCATAAAAACAAATAAGATCAAAACCAACACATGAGAACACTAAGGATATGAAGGTAGCACCTGTAGGAAAGTTAGCAGCAACATCAATCACCAGATGGACGGCAGGGCTATGTTTATGGTGTTAAGGAGGCGGACAGCTTCAGGATATCTGCTATTCTGGAACCTGGATGTTCTGGTCTTAATGCGACTTAAGCCCCTGACACAGCAAGCCGATTTCGGCCGTTGATAGATGTCTGGCCGTCGATGAGCGTCCTGTCGCCATACTCAGATTGGTGTGTCCCGAACCGTCGTATCTTTTTGGCTGTCGGCAAAATAAATCACTCTGATTGGCTGTTGAGCTTAGCGACTCAGTGCATGAGAAGCAAAACGGAAGGGAGGTACGCAAACAAACGATTAAGAAGGCACACACAGACGGCTATTATTTTTCATTTTCAAACATGTTTTCGATTATAAGTCGTTATGTGAAACAGTCTGTGAAACAGTCTGTGATGGACGAGAGTGAAAATGGAACGCACACGCTATTTGTTGTTTGTATATATATCACACAGTCTGCCTTCCGGTTGCCTCTTTTGAATGACGAATACAAACTACCGCCGCCTGCTGGTAAGGAGAGTTATTGCCACCTCGCATGCGCAGTTCAGTATTCTGAGGCTCTGAGCCCCATTTATTTTCCTCACAGACGACAAAAAAAGTCCGACATTATACGATTTAAAATAAAAACAATAATCGTGGCTTGATATTGAGTAAAAACATGTTTTTATGAACCACACAGCTTCCGGTCTTCCAAGAGCCGAACGGACAAAAAGACGTGCTGCGGGCACGAAACATACTACCAATATCATAAGAAGGCACGTAAACGGTTACGTCATGACGCAAACAATGACGCAATGACGCAATAATTCACCTTTGAACCTAATTCACCTTTGAACCTGCATCTGTAACAATGAGTGGACCAAAGAAAAGAAAAGTCAACATTGAGTGCCGAGTGTATAATGAGGAGTGGACAGCTAAATATTTTTTTACCGATCTGCTACTGGCCCAGCCCGTCTGTCAAATTTAAAACTCATAGTGGCCACCGAGCCAAAAGGTTTTCCCACCCCTGGGCTAGCGGGTACTATTTCCAGATGTTCTGGCCCCATAAAATCGAGGTTCTTTCCGGGCCAACAAACAGGGCTGAGTATGCTAAACTACTGACGTCAACACTCTCGACTGCTGATTGGTCAGAGAGAATCGTCACAATCGTTGCGCGCGAGATAATCCCTAGCGTCGCATATATCTAGCGAAGCTTGCAGCATTTTTAGAAACAGAATTTTTGTAAACAGAGGAGCTACAAAAATGGCAAGATAAAGAACGCCGTGGTCAGTCGAAGAAGTGACAACGTTCCTCCATCTGATTGCAGACGACAAAATCCAGCGGGAGCTCGACGGAACAACGACTTTCCTGCAGTGTAGGGAAAAACTAAAAAAGTTGAAGAGTGAATATCACCAAGTCAAGGATAACAACGGCACGAGTGGTGCGGGTAGGAAAAACTGGAAGTGGTTCGAACTGTTGGACGCCATTTACGGCCATAGACCGGCTAACGTTGGGAGGGAAGGAGGCCTGGACTCTACAACTGCGTTACTTGAGTCTCTGCATGATAAGTCTTTGCTAACGCTCTGTTATTTGCTTGAAAGCGTTGTGTCCCTATCTATTCTAAAGGTCACTTCTAACAAATAAGTCTATTTTATCCATTTATGTTCGACAACCCATGCTTTTATGGAGCCCCGAAGAGCTACCTAGCTAGCTAAGGCAGATAGCATTAGAGCTAGAGCTATTGTTTGCTAACACCAGAGATGGAGTACTCGAGTCCTGGACTCGGACTCGAGTGCCGATTTTCGTGACTCGACTCGGACTCGCGCACTGATTGACGCGACTCGGACTCGTGAATTCTCGCGTACGATGACTTGGACTCGGACTCGTGAATTTTTCCCTCCACGATGACTCGGACTCGACTTGTACATTGACGCTCCGACTTGGACTCGGACTCGGACTAGATCAAGTTTCTCTGGATTCTGATGTCCTCTATCCTGGCGTGTGCACCTGCGAGGCGAGTTCACGTACTGGGCCCCGCTATTCCAGTCTAGAGATAGAGACACACCCCGCATCGTGCTGTATGCTTTCACACATTCTGCTTCCACATTGGAAAAGAGCAGCGCAAAATGATCATTATGTGGAAACAATATTGAAGAGGAGGCTCCGTAACACATTACTCTAAGGATCGAGTTCAGACATCGCTGTCTTGAACACTATCATCAGAGTAACGTGATCTAATCAATAAATAAAGATTCAGCCGATAACACGAAAGCACATGTTAAATGCTAAGTAGCCATGTGCTTTCTGGGGCTCAATCTTTATTGGTAAACCGATTTAACCGGTAAAAGTTCCTTCAAAATAAGAGTCCCGATCGTGCAAAACGAAAACTTTACCATAGGAAAATATTGGCCTACAAATGTAATCACTTGTCTAAAAGGTAACTCATTTTAAATATAGTTAGACATATTAAAGGTAATTTACAATAATAATAATAATAATAATAATAATAATAATAATAATAATAATATTAATAATAAGCTTTATATTTGTAGAGCACCTAGTACAAGAATTGTAGCCAAACTGGCTTCACAGCAGTTCAACAGACAAATTAGTATAACATGACAGGATAAAAGCAATGTAGAGGAGCAGCTACATTTCAACACATACATCCACGAAGATTAATACATGAAGACTTGTGACTCGGACTTGACTTGGACTCTTCTTAGGTGACTCGGACTTGGACTCGGACTCGAACACAGGTAATGATGACTCGGACTTGACTCGGATACTCCTTGGGTGACTCGGACTTGGACTCGGACTCGAACACAGGTAATGATGACTCGGACTTGACTCGGACACTCCTTGGGTGACTCGGACTCGGACTCGAACACAGGTAATGATGACTCGGACTCGGACTCGACTCGGACACTCCTTGGGTGACTCGGACTTGGACTCGGACTCGAACACAGGTAATGATGACTCGGACTTGACTCGGACACTCCTTGGGTGACTCGGACTTGGACTCGGACTCGAACACAGGTAATGATGACTCGGACTCGACTCGGACACTCCTTGGGTGACTCGGACTTGGACTCGAACACAGGTAATGATGACTCGGACTCGACTCGGACACTCCTTGGGTGACTCGGACTTGGACTCGGACTCGACTACGACTCTCTTTTGGTGACTCGGACTTGGACGCGGACTCGAAGAGTGGTGACTTGAGAGTGACTTGGACTTGTGAATTGGTGACTTGACTACAACACTGACTAACACTATAAGTTTTCCTTTTCTAGAGTTGTTGTTGCTATTTAGTATTGTGCTGCAGTAGTTTGTGGAAGTCATGTTGCTGATCTAGATGACTACATTGGGACTAACGAGGAGGAACAGTCCCGAACAACGGGGGATGGCAGTGTTCCGTCCTCAATATCAACTGAAGAACAGACTCCAACTCGACCAACTCGACCACCAACAGAAGAACCAACTCGACCACAGACTCCAACGTCGAGTGCCAGCACGACACCGCAGAGTGTGGAAATAGAAATGGCAAAATGACTGGAATTGTGACTATTTTTAAACCTTAGATCATCCATCGTCAGTAAGTAAAATAAGCTATACCACTGTGTGGAAATGCTCTGTTACAAGTAAAGTAAAGCTAGTAAGCAGCTAGTACAATTGTGTGTGACATCCTACCATATACATATATTTATATTTATTATCAACAGGCTGGACATAATGTAATTCACTTTCACAATCATTCTAAACATCTAGGGCCAGAACTTCCTTTAGTTCATCCTTACTGTTGTTCTGTTTATACATTTTATTCTTATATCCTTGTGTGACCTGTACCTGTTCTGTGTTTTTCATTCTTATTGCTAATTGTTATAATCATCTTATTGTCACCCAGGCAAGAGGAAACGAGGAGGACAGGATCTGGCCCAGCAGGAACGGCACCATGAACAGAACCTGGCCCAGCAGGAACGGCACCTGGCCCAGCAGGAACGGCACCATGAACAGAACCTGGCCCAGCAGGAACGGCACCTGGCCCAGCAGGAACGGCACCATGAACAGAACCTGGCCCAGCAGGAACGGCATCTGGCCCAGCAGGAACGGCACCATGAACAGAACCTGGCCCAGCAGGAACGGCATCTGGCCCAGCAGGAACGGCACCATGAACAGAACCTGGCCCAGCAGGAACGGCACCATGAACAGAACCTGGCCCAGCAGGAACGGCACCTGGCCCAGCAGGAACGGCACCATGAACAGAACCTGGCCCAGCAGGAACGGCATCTGGCCCAGCAGGAACGGCACCATGAACAGAACCTGGCCCAGCAGGAACGGCATCTGGCCCAGCAGGAACGGCACCATGAACAGAACCTGGCCCAGCAGGAACGGCACCATGAACAGAACCTGGCCCAGCAGGAACGGCACCTGGCCCAGCAGGAACGGCACCATGAACAGAACCTGGCCCAGCAGGAACGGCACCTGGCCCAGCAGGAACGGCACCATGAACAGAACCTGGCCCAGCAGGAACGGCATCTGGCCCAGATAGATTGGCACTTTGACCTGAGCTTAGCGGCAGCTGCCCGGACGAGGGAGATGGATGCGACCTTGAGAAGGGAGGAGGCCGCTCAAGCACAGACATTTAATTTAGCCTTCCTGCAGTCTTGACCAGGTGCTAGGGGGAATGGGCAGCCGGCGTGGCCCGTCTCCTCAGGAAGACGAGCCTCTGTGATAAAACAAACAAATAACCTCTGGCTGAGAATAAATTGTTATTATATTGTTTATATATTGTTCATTTGTAAATGCAACATTTGTACTTTCTTGTTTATTTCTTATCTTTAAAATGTTTATTTGTATTGTACAATGCCATGACTTGTTATGCTGCTGCAACAAAACACTTCCCAAATTGGGATCAATAAAGTACTTCTTTGACTTATCTTATCTCTTGTTGATAAATAATTGCACCCAACAGCGATCACACAGAAAGATGGCATCATCTCGGCGTCCCTCTGCAGTGAGACATATAATAAACACCATCATCTGAATCAAATTCAGATTCACATAATCTTGATTTTGAGAAGATATAAACAAGAATTTATAAAGCAATAACAAACACCATCAGTTAGGAAAAAGCTCATAAGATGAAAGTTAATATTAAGAGATTTAAAGCAGGAAATTGAGTTTGCTAGCTTGAGGTCCTCCTCTAAAACATTATTACATTACATATTTATTTTGTAATGGTATTAAGAATAATACATGATAAATAATACATGTAGTAAAAATGGCTCAATCTTAATACCCTCGTTTGCTCGACTCAAACAACACATTCCTTATTTCAAAGAGAAGAGAGAACAAAATAAAAAACCTATACAAAGAGAACGGTGCACAGCGCTCACTATTCACTCTTTACTTGCACTATATTTCTGTGTATCTGTTTTATTGTGTTGCTCTGTTGGAGGAGCCAGTGACCTAAGATTGTCATCATCATAACTACACTGTAGATATGTTCGTATGACAAATTAAAAAACCTTGGACCTTTTGGCTGTGACTTTCAGACATAAACCATCATACCAAATACAGAGAAGATGATTGCCTGCGCAGGCCCAGCTTTTCACATGTCTAGATAGAAGACAGATTGAGGTTATATTCTAATATATTATGTTATGCTGTGGACACTTTAGCCTACATCCATGTTTACACATTTCCACACTTATTTTCCACTTTTTTTATGAATATAGTTTTGCTGTGTTTTACACTTTTGTATTTATGTTTATAGTTTGCTTTTAATATTTGCTTAATTTATTAGAAAGATTTTCTTTTCATCATCTGATATTTTCTCAAATGTTCTTATTATGAGGCAGAACCTACTGGTGCTTGAAATTCAAATATTTAATAAATAGTCAATTCTGATTAATAAAAAAAGTTGTTTAAATCATTTGACAAACAAATGTATGTGAAAAAAAAGATGTACTTATGTTCAATACAATGAATACAATACAATGAATATTTAGGTATTCAGGTAGCGCATCAGACCCTCTCGTATGTCAGTGCCCTCCTCCTCTGCACCTTGTGCCACTGCTACTCCAGGCTCTGCTGCTGCTGGTGCATCCCACCCATCATCACAGGCCTCTCCATGACTCTCGCAGAGGTTATGCAGCACAGCATGTCAGCACCATTGATTTCACAAGTTTCACATCACAGTCATTTCTTTTCATGAGGCAACGCCACCTTCCCTTCAGTCTACCAAAAGTGTTTTCAACCACTACCTGTGCTCTGCAAATTCTCTTGTTGTAGATCACATGTTCTGCTGTCAGCCGTCCAGTGTCTGGGAAGGGTTTTAAGAGCCAGCTTTGCAAGGGATAGGCATTGTCTCCCAGGATGTAATAGCCAGCATTCACCGCACCAATGTTCCTGGTGCAAGGTGGAAAGTAGTTGCCACGACTGGCCAACTCCCACAATGTGGACAGTCTCAAAACCTGAGCGTCATGCACGCTCCCAGGCATTCCTGCAAACACATTCCAGAAATGTCCCTTTCCATCTACAACTCCTTGAAGGATGATGGAGTGCCAGCCTTTCCGGTTGAAATAGTCGCAGTGGTATTCCTGTGGTGCCAAGATGGGTATGTGTGATCCATCAATAGCTCCTACTCACTGTGGGAGCCCCCACCGGTTCTCAGTGTAGGCAGCCATTTCTGCAAACTTCTCCCGGTCTGGTGAACACATTAGTTCCGGTACTAACAACACCTCTGCAGCAGCACAGAAGTCTTGCACACACCGGCACACAGTGGTGTTGCTCACTCCGAAAGGATGTCCAATGCTTCTGTACTCTGAGCCGGTAGCAAGCTTCCACAGTGCGATGGCCACTCTCTTCTTTAGAGGTATACACACGCGGAATGGTGTGTCCTGTCTCTCCATCGCTGGCCGCAGTTTGTTGCACAGGTAGACGTAGGTTTCCTCAGACATCCTGAAGTTCTCCACCCACTGAGTGTGTGTGAAAGATGGAACAATCACTCCCCACCACTCGGTAGCTCGGTCGAGCATCCAAACACATGGTCTAAGGCGGCAACGTAACCTCTGAAATACACAAACAAAAGCATACATATTTTAATACGTAAAAGTGGTAGATACAATTAATTAAATAATTGAAACACTTTGGTCGTATAGTGAGCGTGAACCTAAACACATTGCTAGTTAGCGAACGTTAGCTTACTGAGTAACGTTGTCGTGTAGTAGTGATTAGAGTCGTCCTGTAGTAGTCTCTGCCGCGTTGTAGGATTGCCAAAACTCTCCCGTCAGCTTCTTCTGCGTTTCGTCTTGCTATAAGCATCCTATTTCGAAAAACAAAGTTTGCCTACTTGCTGTGAGAAAAAGTCACATACCAAGAAACAAGTAAACAATCGCTTCCACATCCTCCATTGTTTTGTTTTGTGAGTTGTGTCGCATTGTGCCACTGCAGTTTTATGCAGCGTTGCTCCGCCCGCCAAAAAGCCAATCGCCCCACCTACACTGCGTTACTATAGATACTACCCCAGTTCCTAAACTGTAATGGAAATGCGTCATAAAGTGAGCCAGTCCTAACGAGGCCTAACGAGGCCTAGCGAGTCCTAGCCAAACCGAGCGAGGCGGAGCGAGGCCGTGTAGTGGAAATGCGCCATAAGCCACTTTGGATAATAGTGTAGGCTAATTAAATGTTATACCAATCGTTTCTTAATTGATGTCTTAACTGCATGCGTCACTCGTCACACAAAGCTATCGGGCCGCAAGCAGCAGATCTTCTTCTTTCCAGCCGACACCTCCTCGCCATGTCGTCCCTCCTTGGAAGAGGAAATGACGACATATTGACAGATGGAACGAATGGTAGAGCCCAGCCAACTCCAACAGAAGCCCAGATACCCCCCGCACTTACCCAGATCTACCTCACTGTGCTCTGTGCATTCCTCAGCCACGACCCTGATGCAAAAGAGTGCAACGAAGGGTCAAAGGCCACGTCACTTCCACAGAGTAGAGCACTGAACATTAACGCCATTAATAACCTCTCGGCACTCCAGAAATAACATTTAATTTCAAACTATTTTATTGACAAAGTTAATTCAGAGTCTGATCTCCGGTTATGAAAAGCATTTTGTACAAAGGGAACTGGAATCCTTTCTTTCAAACAAATAAAAAACTCTCCAACCGAATAATCCAGAATCCAATACAATTCATAAAAATCAGCCCACCAGGGATACTAAATGGCCACATTCTGGTTAAAACTGCAATTTTGGATCCTGAAAATGGCAGAAATTGATTCAGCATCCTCAATGACTCCAAAAATCACACCAATATCGTCCAAAAAGACAGTTTTAAACTATTATCTGCGTAGGCTATAATGGTCATGAATGCAAATTAACGCAATCTGACAGTTGCTATGTGCTCGGGATCCATACTATAAATATCTAATATACAACTATGGGGTACTCAACATTTCCGTGTTCACAATACAACTCTATGAGCTGTCAACTAGATCAAACTCCTGGCAAGGTTTATGAGCCAAGATAGCACAACAACATCAAAATGTGTCCAGAGAAAGCCACTAGTGTAACATATTCATTTAATTAGTTAATTCCAACAGTTGCATCTTCTCATCATCATTCATTATATAAAGTATCAGTGCAGCAGATGTTTTTTTATTATTTGTGTTTTCTGTCTCTGTGCAGTGTTGTGTGCACTTTGGGTCGGTACCGATCTGAGTTATGTGAGCTGAACCAGCTGGCCTGGAGAGACGTAGAGGAGAGCAGGATCCTCTTTATGAAAGAAGACATTTCTCTGGAGGTCTTCGACTTTTCTATCAGGACAGGACTCTTCTCACAGGTCACAGGTTCTGAAACTAGGGGGCGGTATTAGTTGTGTAGGGAGGCAGGGTTTTCAGGGTGTGGGGCAGAGGGTGGTGTATGTGTCTGTGTATTTTTTGGGAGAGCATCTGTCGCCACACTTTCTTTAAACCATAATTAGGTTTGCTCAGTGTGCAACACGTGTAGAACACATGTTCGGGAAGCTTGAAACATGTTGTCACTCAACATTAGAGGGGAATACTCATGCATTTGTATTGGGAGTGAAATAAGATCCGCTTTACCTTTAGTGATGGGGTACCTGCACTATTCTATAGTATAAACAACCACAATCAATCCCTCTGGAACAAACTTTGGGATGTTAGCCTTTGCAGACCATTATCTTGCACAAAAACCTGTATAGCACACTACAGAAAGGGAAAACCCCAAAAAGCATAATAGGGCCACTTTAAAGCTATTTTGATTCAGGTATAGCCTGAATATATATATGTGATGCCTGTATGTGATGCCTGTATGTGATGCCTGTGAACTTTGAAATCGTCTTTGCACACCTTCACATGTTTTAAATGATTCTAATTTACCTCGACCCTGCACATCAAATATTTATTTTCAGTTTCAAATCCTGTTTTTTCAGGTTTCACAGTTGTTTTGGCCTTTGGATCGTTTTTTGCTTTCAGATCTTTTTTTTCGCTTTCAGACTTTTGGCCCTGATGTTTCTTGCGGGGGTGGGGTTGGTAAGCCCCGCCCCCGCAAGAAACATCAGGGCCAAAAGTCTGAAAGCGAAAAAAAAGATCTGAAAGTGTAAAAAATGTGAAACCTGAAAAAACAAGATTTGAAACTGAAAATAAATATTCGATTCAAAAATATTACTGAACTGAATCAAAATTAATATTCAACCTGAAAAATAATTTGAAATACTTATTTTTATTTTGAATACATCATTGTATTTTTCAAAGTTCAGGATAAAAACTTGAACTTTCAAATATATTTTTTGAATGATCAAAACATATGACCCTGATATAGCTCCATACAGATCTGTTAATGTGCAGCACCTGAATTATTCATTTTGAATTTTATATTAACAATAATATTTGACATTTTAATAATACTATCAGAAATATACATTTTATTTAAAGTCGCTCAAAGTCACTTTACATCTCATAACATCTCTCTTTATGATATAATGTGCAACAAGCAACAAAGCATAAGTAATACAGTCAAACATAATTTAAATCAACAATAAAATATGCAATTATTAACAGAACACAATAACTTGCACAAAATATTTATTCCATTTCACTTACTGTTACTTTTTACACACTTTGAATGTTGAGTGTTATATAATAACTTGAACAAAAATGTTTATTTGAACCTGCTATTAAAAGTACTAAATATTGTCATTGCAACTTTGCAACGTATCCTCAAGAAGAGCAATTCTGCCCTCTGCACATTTTATAAGGTTTGATTCCCTCAGATCACTGGGAACGGTATATCGCTGCAGTGATGCGGTTACTGCAGCGAAGGTGGGAGTGACTCAGTGAGCACCCGGTGAGGGACGTCCAGCTGGAGAGTGTGTGGGTCAGCCTGAGAACGCCAAACAGAGGGAGGGACATACCTGATCAAACCCCGAAATCAGAAGGAAAAGGCAAGGCAGCACCTTTCCACACAGGGCAACCCAAAGTGCTTTACAAAATAAGACAAAAGACATTTAAGAACAATATACAGATGACGCACATTATAAAAAGGCATTTCAAAAACAAGCATTTAAAAAGCAAAGATAATAAAATCAACACCACCAAAAATTGGGGAGAAAAAAAAAGAAAAAAAAGTTATAAATAAAAAATAAAAAATCTCGATTTTGAATCAACAGAGTACATCTTATTATCTTATACTAACATAACTGTGAGCCTCTCCGCTCACACAGGGTTCAAATATGGACGGACAGAGCAGGTTCGTGTAACACAGGCGTTTATTAGCTCCAAACAAAAGTATCCACGGGTCTCCAACGTTCCCCGTGTGGCAACCTTCACAGGTCCTTTTGCCACCTTCCAGGATCCCGCTTACTGCCAAACAGACCAGAACCAGATTACCACATGCTTTTATTCCGGCACTGATTACCTGATTCCGATCAGCTGTCTGGCCTCCGGCCGAGCCACTCCCTTCACTCCAGCAGCCGGCGCCCTAACCACACCCCGCTGCCACAATAACTATGCCGATATTGCGTACAGCGCCCATAAACTATGGCGCACCCCCCCCCAAAAATCAAGTTGAACCGCCCCAGCCCCAGTAAAAACCAAAGGTTTATGTGAAATAGTTCTTTTTTTGAAATAATAGTTTTAGTGTGCAATTATAGGTTTTAATTTTGTATTAGTGTTAATTCAAAATAAATCAAACTCCCAAAAAACGTATACAGCTTCTGTGTGCTTTTATTAACATTGGAATTTACTGTGTAAGCGGCCGCAGGGGAAGGGGGGGGAGAGCTTTAGAGAGCTCTCTCCTGAAAGACTGAGAGGCTCTGATAACCTCAGCTCACCCATTTAGTATTTTAAAATCAATGATTTGACACACAGGAAGCCAGTGTAAAGACTGTGATGTGATCCACTCTTTTAGTGTTTGTGAGGACTCGGGCAGCAGCGTTCTGAATCTGCTGCAGCTTTATAATTGATTTTGTTGTGAGACCTGTGAAGACACCATTACAGTAGTCGAGTCTGCTGAAGTCCTGTTGTGACATTAGTTTTTTAATCCTTGATATATTCTTCAGGTGATAGTATGCAGACCTAATAACTGTTAAATGTGACTGTTAAAATGCAGGTCTGAGTCCATCACTACACCCAGATGTCTTGCTTTGTGAGTTACTTTGTAGTCTGCCGACTGAAGCTCTGTGATTACTTTTAATCGGTCCTTCTTTGCTCCAAAAACAATGATCTCAGTTTTTTGTTTGTTCAATTGGAGAAAGTTCTGAGTCATCCAGTCAGTGATGTGCTCAATGCACTTGCTCAGTGTTCTAATTGGAGAATAGTCTCCCAGTGTAATTTTAATATAAATCTGGGTATCGTCTGCATAGATGTGATAGCTTAGATCGTTCTTTTTAATAATTTCAGCCAGAGGTAGCATATAAATATTAAAAATCAAAGGTCCTAAGATGGAGCCTTGAGGAACCCCGCATGACATATTTATCAGGGTTGATTTGTAATTGCCTATTGAGACAAAGTTTGTTCTGTCCTCTAAGTAGGAGCTAAACCAGTTTAGAGCTGTTGCTGAAACTCCCACCCAGTTTTCAAGACGGTCTAGCAATATGTTGTGGTCAACAGTATCAAAGGCAGCGCTGAGATCTAATAATACTAACACTGATATTCTGCCACTGTCTGTGTTCAAATGGATGTCATTTAAGACCTTAACAAGTGAAGTCTCAGTGCTGTGGTTAGGTCGAAAGCCCGACTGAAACACATCAAAACCGTCAGTTAAAAACATGAAATTACTCAACTGTTGAAAAACTGCTTCTTCAATCAATTTGCTTAAAAAGGGAAGGTTTTGGCCTGTAGTTATTCATTATGGTTGCGTCTAGGTTATGCTTTTTTAGGAGCGGTTTAATTATTGCAGTTTTCAGGGCCTGTGGAAATACACCTGATTGAAGAGACTTCAAGAAGTTTACTATGTGTAGTATATCTGAGGCCAAGCAATGAAAAACAGTTTTGAAAAATCCTGTCGGGATGATGTCGAGGTTACAGGAGGAGGATATCAGATGTTGGATAATGTCTTCCAGGTCTTTAGCATTTATCAAAATCTTGTCATTTTATTGGGTGATAATTAAAAATACACCAAAGTGTTTTTCACACTTTTGCCAGGGACATTTCAAAATAACTTTGGTCAACAACGGGAACAAGGCTGACATTCAAAGTGCACTGCATAGAGCCAAAAATGGACTTGAAGATATGTCTGCAGAGTCAGTCGAAGTGTTAACAGTGTGACATAATGAGTGTGAATACCACAGCCATATCTCCTACACCTCAACACCAGAGGCGGATTTAGGATTGTAGGAGATCCGGGGCTTAGTCAGAATTTTGAAGTTGTGGAGCGGGGAGGGGTTGCTTTACGTGAAACATTCGGGGCTTTTCAGAAAACATCCGGGGGCTTGTGACCAAGTAGCCTGCCCCTAGCGCCGCCCCTGTTCAACACAAGAATTAGCTTAATATTTTTTCTTCACAATTATTTCAAAAATAAAAATAACATGCTGCTCCATGTAGTACTTTTATATAAATAATCCGTCAGATGGATTATAATGTATGTCTTCTATTTCCTTGAACTAAAGAAACCTATTTTAAGTACGGATTACTAGAAGTTCAGGTCGTGCCTTTGCTGAAAGAAACCCTGAAACATGAGATGTGTGTGATAGCAACATGGGGATTAAAGGATAGCTTCCACTTTAGCATCCACGGGCCTCACCTGCCCATGTCCCACTTGGTTGGCTAGATAGGTGACAGTGGCCTTGCCAAACTCACACTTTGCCAGATTCAGTGTCAGCGAGGCCTCTGCAAGTCGCTGAAACACACATGTGAGGCTAGCCATATGGGCAGTCCGATTGTGGGAAAAGACACCCACATCATCAAGATACACATTACAGTTGGTCCCTGTTTTTCATGAGTCAGAAGTGGAGACCTACTTTGGTGCATTTGAGCGCATTGCTGCTGCTCTGCGCTGGCCAGAAGATGTGTGGGCTATACTTTTACAGTGTAAGCTAGTCGGCAAGGCTCAGGAGTCTTGCTCTTCAACTGAATAAAACTGTAATTGTGTTTTGGGGAATGATAAGTAAGGAAATATGTCAAATAGGGTATGAGGTTTCTAAAAGTAGTTTGGTACTCTATTTATGTAAATGTGCTGAGGAAAGTATTGCAAGTGACAGATAGTTGATCAAAATTCTGCTAATACACAGCTGTGAGAACTCAGCAATCAGGTGTCCATTTTAGGTAGCACTTTACTGGAGCGTCAGCTTCAGCGTCAGACAGACGAAGACTGACAAAGACAATAGAGTCCTGCTGGAGTAAGACTGACAAAGACAATAGAGTCCTGCTGGAGTCACGAGGGTGGCAACGAGGAGGCAAATCCTACTTTGATTGAGCTAAGTATCGCTGGTGTTTCATTTTATTTGGTTGTTTAGCCCCTCATGCTATAATCATGTGTATTTTCTCCATTCCTGTTCATGTGTCTTCTCGCAATTATCACTGGCCCCGTGTATCTCGTAATCGATATAACCGGCCTGCTCTCGTCTATCCCACATGCTCCACTGAGATCCAACATCTAGTTTCAGGCGGCCTGTGGAACTGCCAGTCAGCTGTTCCTAAGGCTGACTTCATCTCTGGCTACGCTTCCCTGCAGTCTCTGGATTTCCTTGCTCTCACTGAGACCTGGATTACTCCATCCAACACATCCACCCCAGCAGCTCTCTCCACAGCATATTCCTTCTCCCATACACCCAGACCCACTGGCAGAGGAGGTGGCACTGGTCTCCTGCTCTCTCCCAAATGGAGCTTTTCCCTCTTCAAGCTACCTAACTTCACACCTTCCTCCTTTGAATTCCATGCCGTCACAGTAACCCATCCTATACAATTAACCATTGATGTTCTCTACCGTCCACCAGGCGCCTTGGGAGACTTCTTGGAGGAATTAGATAATCTCCTCTCACACATCCCTGAAACTGGCCCTCCCGCTGTACTTCTCGGAGACTTCAACCTCCAGACAGGGAAGATAGACAAACTAACATCTCTGTTAACCGCCTTTGCTTTCTCACTGTCTCCATCCCCACCAACTCATAAAGCTGGCAATGTCCTTGATCTCATATTCTCAAGGAACTGCACTACTTCTAACCTCTCTGTAAACCCGCTCCACACATCCGATCACTTCTTCATTTCATTCTCTCTACCCCTTTCCAAACATAACGAACTAATCTCTTCTCATCCTGCACCTGTCCGCCGTAACCTTCGTTCCCTCTCCCCCTCTACCTTTGCCTCATCGGTGCTCTCAGCCCTCCCTTCCTCTGACTCGTTCCAACTCCTGCCTCCAAACTCTGCTGCAGAAACTCTCCTCTCTACTCTCTCATCCTCTCTGGACTCTCTCTGTCCTCTCACATCTCGGCAGGCTCGTCAGTCCCCTCCTGCTCCCTGGCTAAATGACGCACTGCGTGCTAATAGAACCGTCCTTCGGGCAGCAGAAGGGAAACGGTGGAAATGCAAACACCATGACGACCTCCTAACCTATCATGCTCTCCTCTCCTCTTTCTCTGCTTCGATCTCTCAGGCAAAAAGCACTTTCTTTCAAGATAAGATCCAATCTTCCTATTCCAATCCCAAAAAACTATTTTCCATCTTCTCCTCCCTCCTGGACCCCCCCAAAGCCCCTTCCCCCTCCTCCCTTCTGTCAAGCGACTTTGTTAACCACTTTGAAAAAAAGGTTGATGATATTCGCTCTTCTTTTTCTGACTCACCTTTACTCACCGCTGGGTCACCTGACCCTCCTTTCACCCACACACTAACCTCCTTTTCCCCTCTCTCTCCAAGTGAGGTTCTTACCCTCATTACCTCTGCCCGCCCTACCACCTGTCCTCTGGACCCTATCCCTTCAAACCTCCTTCAGACTATCACTCCTGATATTCTACCGTTTCTCACCCATTTCATAAACACTTCTCTAACTTCTGGTCACTTTCCAAACAGTCTCAAGGAGGCAAGAGTAAACCCTCTCCTAAAGAAACCCACTCTCAACCCGTCTGATGTTATAAACTACAGGCCTGTCTCTCTCCTCCCGTTCCTGTCTAAAACACTTGAACGCGCTGTCTTTAAACAACTCTCCTGTTATCTCCATCAGAACAACCTTCTGGATCCGCACCAGTCTGGTTTCAAGGCAGGTCACTCCACAGAAACTGCCCTCCTTGCTGTCACTGAGGAACTGCACACTGCTAAAGCAGCCTCCCTCTCCTCTGTCATCATCCTTTTGGACCTGTCTGCTGCATTCGACACGGTGAATCATCAGATCCTCCTTCGCACTCAGTTTCAGGCTCTGCACTTTCCCTCATCACCTCATACCTCAAAGACCGCACCTACGGGGTTACTTGGAGATGGTCGGAGTCCGACCCTTGTCAATTAACTACAGGGGTCCCTCAGGGCTCTGTTCTTGGTCCCCTCCTCTTCTCCTTGTACACAAACTCGCTCAGATCTGTCATTAGCCCGCATGGTTTTTCATACCACTGCTACGCTGACGACACCCAATTAATTCTGTCCTTTTCCCGCTCAGAGACCCAGGTCGTCGCACGCATCTCTGCTTGTCTAGCTGACATCTCTCAGTGGATGTCTGCTCATCACCTCAAGCTCAACCTTGACAAGACTGAACTGCTTTTCCTTCCGGGAAAAGAGACACCTGCATGTCTACCTGCATGTGCCATCCGACCTCTGCAGCTCATCCAGAATGCAGCGTCTCGTCTGGTCTTCAACCTTCCTAAATTCTCCCACACCACGCCACTCCTCCGCTCCCTCCACTGGCTTCCGGTAACTGCTAGAATCCACTTCAAGACAATGGTACTTGCATACCATGCTGTGAATGGATCTGGCCCTTCCTACATCCAGGACATGGTTAAACTGTACACCCCAGCACGTGCACTCCGCTCTGCATCAACCAAACGGCTCGCTGCGAAGGGGACCCAAGTTCCCATCAGCAAAAACACGTGGGTTTGCTATCCTGGCTCCAAAATGGTGGAATGAGCTCCCCATTGACATCAGGACAGCAGATAGCTTACACACCTTCCGGCGCAGACTGAAAACTCATCTCTTTCGACTCCACTTCGAGCAATAGAACTATTAACAAAGCACTTATATACTAATAAAGGACTGGCTTACCTAAAGCCAGTTGAGTAGCACGTGCACTCCGCTCTGCATCAACCAAACGGCTCGCTGCGAAGGGGACCCAAGTTCCCATCAGCAAAAACACGTGGGTTTGCTATCCTGGCTCCAAAATGGTGGAATGAGCTCCCCATTGACATCAGGACAGCAGATAGCTTACACACCTTCCGGCGCAGACTGAAAACTCATCTCTTTCGACTCCACTTCGAGCAATAGAACTATTAACAAAGCACTTATATACTAATAAAGGACTGGCTTACCTAAAGCCAGTTGAGTAGCACTTGAAATGTTTGGCTCTATGAAATCTGATGTACTTATATGATTCTGTTTTCTTCAAGTTTGTATTTTGTTGGTCGAACGCACTTATTGTAAGTCGCTTTGGATAAAAGCGTCAGCTAAATGCAATGTAATGTAATGTAATATCCAGCAAGAAGGCTTTCACTAGGAAATTGGGCTAAGGAAGCACCACCAACGAAAAACCAATGGGTAACAATCGTGGAAGAAATCTTTTTGATGGAAAAAATGATTCATAAATTGAGATTTCAAGAAACACAAATCAACAGAAAGTGGGAAAATTGGACTCAAAACAAAGACATTTGACAGGAACAATAGTGAACAAATACATGTATCTTCAAGACTATAATAACATGAAGACATAT
Organism: Pogonophryne albipinna; assembly: GCA_028583405.1. NCBI lineage: Eukaryota > Metazoa > Chordata > Actinopteri > Perciformes > Artedidraconidae > Pogonophryne > Pogonophryne albipinna. The sequence goes on from CM053243.1 coordinate 4,118,244, forward strand.
GTATAAACCCATATAAAGACCTTTTTTCCTCTCTCAGCTGCTGCTTTTATATCATACCAACAGAAGCAGAAGCGAATACACACTAACAGACCCATGTATGTGGAGAAGAGTCATTGCTTCCGGGTGTCAAGTCAAGTCAAGTTTATTTATATAGCCCAAAATCACAAATCATATCTGTCTCAGAGGGCTTCACAAATCAACAAACACAATTGGCAATGTAAAACAATGTAAAAACAACAAACGTATCTTACAAGATCAATGTGAAAATACCAATTTAAAAAGGAACATAACACAATGACACAAATACAGTTAGAGTACAATAAATACAATTCCATAAAACGAAGGGTCCATGAGGATGTATAAAAGGGGGTTTAAAACCAGTCTTAACTGTACGCTATACTAAAGAGGAAAGTCTTTAACCTACTCTTAAATGTGTGGACACTGTCTGCCTCCCTAATCGTCACTGGAAGTTGATTCCAGAGGAACGGGGCTTGGTAGCCGAAAGCTCTAGCACCTGATCTTTTTTTGGGAACCACCAACAGACCTGCACTCTGGGATCTTAATGCCCTAGAGGGGCAATAGGAGATTAAAAGATCCTGTAGGTAGTATGGTCCCTGACCATTGAGCGTTTTGTAAATGAGTAAAAGTATTTTAAAATCAATCCTGGACTTAACTGGGAGCCAGTGCAATGCTGCTAAAACAGGAATGATGTGGTCCATCTTTTTCGTTCCTGTTAAAACCCGTGCTGCAGCATTTTGTATGAATTGAAGGGTCTTTAATGATGAGTTTGGACAGCCTGATAAAAGGGAATTGCAATAATCCAGCCTGGAGGTGATAAAAGCTTGGATTAGTGTTTCTGCATTGTTGTGATTTAGGATGTGCCTGATTTTTGCAATATTCCGTAGATGGAAATAGGCAGTCCTTGAAATTTGTTATATGGAATTTAAAAGACAAATCCTCGTCAAAGATAACACCAAGATTTGTTACCGTGGTCAAGGTAATACCATCCGAAGAATGTTGTTGGACAGTTTGTTCCGAAGGTGCTGGGGGCCTAGTATAATGACTTCTGTTTTGTCAGAGTTTAATAATAAAAAGTTGCAGGTCATCCATGCCTTTATGTCTGTGAGGCATTCTTGCAGTTTAACTAATGGAAATTGTTTATTTGGTTTAATTGATAGATACAATTGTGTATCATCTGCATAACAATGAAAATTGGAGTTATTCCTTATGATATTGCCCAATGGTAGCATATATATGATGAACAGGATGGGTCCAAGTACAGACCCTTGCGGTACTCCATGACTGACTGTAGTTTGTAATGACGATTCATCGTTGACAGATACAAACTGAGACCGTTTTGATAGATAAGACCTGAACCAGCTTTTTTATTTTATTTTTATTTAACCAGATAAAAGCATTGAGATATAATCTCATTTGCAATGCTGACCTGGCCAAGAAGGCAGCAACGTTACACATAACACATAACACAAACATATAAAATACAGCGAACATAACTAAGAAAACGGGGTCATTCCAAGACCAAGGACCATAATGAAAAAGACTCCTTTTCCCAGCCTCAGACCGCACAGCAGGTACCTGGAACCGTATCCAGACACTGGATCTGAGGTTGTAAGAGTCACAAACTGGAGCAAATCTGGCACATATGTACAGTGGAAGCTTACCTAAAATGGCTTTATACATTAATAAAAACCAATGCTGCATCCTACGCATAGTAAGTGAGGACCATCCAGTTAGGCTATACAGTTTGCAATGATGAGTCCTATAGGGTGCATTTGATATATAACGCAGTGCAGCATGGTAGAGTGGGTCAAGTTTGGCCAAAACAGTGGGACAGGCAAATCTATAAATGGTATCACCGTAGTCTAGCTGGGACAGGAATGAGCCAGAGACCAACCCTTTACGGGATGAAGTTGAAAAACAATATTTAAGTCTGTAAAGGAAGGCAATAGTGAATTTCAATTTCTTTGTTAGAACTTCAATATGGTGTTTGAAGTTCAGATTACTGTCCAACCAAAAGCCAAGATATTTGTAGGTATCGACAAACTCAACAGAGACGCTGTTAAGAACTTGGATACACAAGGGAAAAAGGACTCAAATGCACGACCCAGGAGCCAGAGATAAAGTACAAGAAATATACTTTATTTGCCAAAAAGGATATTCAAAAACAGATAACGGCACTCTTAACGAGTCGAACAAAAATAGGCTTCACAGAGGCACAACAAAAAATCACTCACAACGTGAGGAACAAACTTACAATAAGTTTTAGGAGCATAAATAAGGCAGGTAACAAAAAGAGCAACCGTGATGGGCAGAGTTCTGGCATGAGGACAGGACAAGACGAACTGACACTGAACGCTGGGAGACTGGGGACTTTAAACACTCAACAACAATACACAGGTGAACACAATCAGGGGCGGGGCTGATACTGATGAGGGAAGTGAGTCAAGGGACCTGAAATGAGACGTGAAACAAACAAAACAGGAAGTGAGCAATAATAACACATAAACATGAAACATGATTACTAACACTTTTGACGGTGCACAACAGTACCCCCCCCTCTAGGGCCAACTCCTGACGGCCCAGGCCGATCATAAAAATCCTGAATCAGGGTTTTATCCACAATAAACCTCGCAGGAACCCAGCATCTTGCCTCGAGACCATAACCCACCCAATCCACCAGGAATTGTTTTCCTCGACCCCTATTGCGGACTTCCAGCAACTTGCGGACCTTGTACGTTAGGCCACCTTCGAAGAACTGGGGTGGTGGAGGGGGCTTGGAGGCGGGAATCAGCGTGCTCTCATGAACTGGCTTTATCTTGCTGACGTGGAATGTAGGGTGTACCCCCATGGGTCTGGGAAGTCTTAGGCGCACAGATACCGGATTGATGACTCTTGACACCGGAAAAGGCCCCACAAACCTTGGAGTCAACTTCTTGGAAGCCACCTGAAGTGGTAGGTCCTTGGTGGAAAGCCACACCTTTTGACCCGGTTTGTAGCTGGGAGCGGCCCTGCGGTGGATGTCTGCTACATCCTTCATCCGAGCCGAACTTCGTAGCAGAGATTGGCGAGCTCCAGCCCAAACTCGGCGACAGCGTCTAATCAAGGCGTGAGCTGATGGTACCTTAACTTCCCCTTCGTCGGTTGAGAACAGCGGCGGTTGATAACCATTGGCACAATGGAAAGGCGAGAGACCTGTGGCCGCCGTGGGAAGAGTATTGTGTGCAAACTCCACCCAAGTGAGGTGGTCGCTCCAGTTGGTCTGGTTCTGGAAAACGAGACAGCGTAGTGTAGTCTCCAGTTCTTGATTCAGACGCTCCGATTGTCCATTTGATTGAGGGTGGTAACCTGAAGACAAGCTGACAGTAGCGCCTATGAGTCTGCAAAACTCCTTCCAGAAAGCTGAAATGAATTGTGGACCTCTGTCGGAAACAATGTCATTTGGAAATCCGTGGATCCTGAATATCTGGTTCATCATGACCTCTGCGGTACTCTTGGCAGAGGGGATCTTGGTTAGAGGAATGAAATGAACCATCTTGGAGAACCGGTCCACCACTGTCAGAACCGTAGTTTTGCCTCTGGACGAGGGAAGACCTGTCACAAAGTCCATAGATATATGTGACCAGGGACGTTGAGGAATCGGCAGTGGTTGAAGCAAACCCATCTTGACCTGGGACGAGGTCTTATTGCAGGCACACACCGGACAAGCCGCTACGTACTCCTGCACATCCTTCTTCATGGCTGGCCACCAGAAACGCTGCTTAATCCTGTACATAGTCCTTTTAACTCCAGGGTGGCACGAGATCACCGACGTGTGGGCCCAGTGGATGACCTTAGAGTGGAGAGACACAGGAACAAAGAGCAGGTGGTTTGGACATTTGCTAGGTGCTGGGTTTAATGCGTTAGCCTGTTTAACGTCCAATTCTAGTTGCCAGGAAAAGGCTCCGACCATACGGTTTAATGGAAGGATGGTCTTGGGCTCTACCGAAAAAGGTTCTGGATCGAAAAGGCGAGACAAGGCATCAGGCTTCTGATTCTGAGATCCGGGACGGAAAGAGAGAGTGAAGTTGAACCTACTGAAAAATAGAGTCCACCTGGCCTGCCGAGAGTTGAGGCGTTTAGCCTTTCTGATATACTCCAGGTTTTTATGGTCTGTCCAAACTAAGAACGGCTGTTCTGCCCCCTCCAACCAGTGTCTCCATTCCTCCAGAGCAGCTTTTACAGCTAACAGTTCCTTATTTCCCACATCGTAGTTCTTCTCTGCCGCCGTCAGCTTCCGCGACAGGAAGGCACATGGGTGTATCCTGTTGTCCTTCAAGGATGTTTGGGACAAAATGCCTCCAATTCCCTCATTGGAAGCATCGACCTCGACCACAAACTGGCGCTGGGGATCCGGAATGGTGAGAATCGGCGCTGTGGTGAACCTCTCCCTGAGGAGCTGGAAAGCGCAGTCAGCCTGGGGAGTCCACTTGAAGGGAACTTTGGAAGAAGTCAGAACATGCAGAGGAGCAGCTACAGAACTGAAGTTTCTTATAAACTTTCTGTAGAAGTTTGCAAACCCTAAGAACTGCTGAACCTTCTTCCTGGAGTCTGGTGTTGGCCACTTGGAAACTGCACTGACTTTAGCAGGTTCCATCTGCATCTGGTTTGGTGAGATTATATATCCTAGAAAGGCCACCCTTTCTACGTGAAACTCACACTTCTCTGCCTTGACATATAATTGATTTTCGAGTAGTTTCTGCAGAACCTGACGGACATGGTGAACATGGGACTTAGAGTCTGGTGAGAAAATCAAAATGTCATCAAGGTACACAAACACAGAAACATTCAAAAATTCCCGCAAAACCTCATTCACAAAACCCTGAAACACAGCCGGTGCATTACACAATCCAAAAGGCATCACAAGGTATTCATAGTGACCGCTCTGAGTATTAAATCCTGTTTTCCACTCATCCCCTTCCCTTATTCTAACCAAGTGATATGCATTTCTTAAGTCCAGCTTGGTAAAAATCTTGGCAGTCTGAAGTAGCTCGAAAGCAGAGGACATGAGTGGCAGAGGATAGCGGTTTTTCACCGTAATGTCATTAAGAGGGCTGTAGTCTATGCAAGGTCTCAGAGAACCGTCCTTTTTTCCTACGAAGAAAAACCCCGCTCCAGCTGGGGAAGATGAAGGACGGATAATCCCTGATTTGAGAGAAGCGGAAATGTAGTCGTCCATTGCCGCTCTCTCTGGCCTTGAGATCGAATACAGTTTTCCCTTGGGAATGGGAGCCCCCGGTAAGAGATTAATGGGGCAATCAAAAGGTCGGTGAGGAGGTAACGACATGTCTTTTGATTTGTTAAATGCTTCCTTAAGATCATGATAACATGACGGTACTTTCTGTAGGTCAGGATAGTCTGGGTGATCTATGACGATCCTACTAGGGTCTGTTGGTGCTTTAACAGAGCGTGAATGTTTACACCTGTTAATGCAATCCTCTCCCCACTCCTTAACCTTTCCTGAGCGCCAGTCAATGTGTGGGTTGTGGATTTTTAGCCACGGAAAACCCAAAATAACCGGATGCTGAGCAGATTCAAAAATGTGAAACTGCATAACTTCAGTGTGGTCATTATTTACAGTGATCTGGATAGGTTCTGTGCAGTGGGTGACTGTAAACAACAAACGTCCGTCTAAAGCACTGGCGGTAATGGGAGAAGATAGAGGGACAGTTTTTATACCAAGCTGTTTGACTATGCCCCAATCCATAAGACTTTCGTCCGCTCCTGAGTCTATTAGCACTCCTTGGGAAATGACCTGATCATTAATAAAAATGTTTACCTTGGTAACTGGACGAGGAGGAAAGTCTGTGGAAAACTTGCTCACCAGCGCCCTCCTCTTGGCTGGTAAGCTTGCTCTTTTCCCGGACATGACGCGAGTTGGTGACCCGGCTGGCCACAGTAGAAACAACACCCTTCTCGTAGCCGGCGCTGTCTCTCCTCCACGGAAAGCCTGGTCCTTCCCAACTGCATGGGTTCATCTGCAACAGGCGGAGGTGCTGTCCTCCAACGGACCGAATCCGCTGGCTGGAAAACCTCCTCTGGTGGAAAGGCTCGTGGAGAAAAGCCCTGGAAACTGGGATGTCCGTCTCGGCTGTGTCGACGTTCTCTCTGTCTTTCCCGAAGTCGGTTGTCGATCCGGATGGAAACGGCAATGAGAGATTCCAGGTCCCGGGGTACCTCCAGGGGAGCCAGCTGGTCCTTGATTGAATCTGCTAATCCAGTCAGAAAAGCGTCGCGAAGAGCCGGAATATTCCACCCGCTGTCCGCTGCTGCCGTGCGAAACTCGATAGCATAATCCACCACCTGGCGCTTATGCTGCCGCATCTGAAGTAGTCTTCGGCTGGCTTCTGTTGCAGGTGATGAATGGTCAAAAATACGACTCATAGTGTCTGTGAAGTCGGGTAATGAGTAACATAGTTCCGTGTCTCTGGACCATTCTGCAGTAGCCCAGGCTGCAGCTCTTCCCGTTAAATGGGACACGATGAACGCCACTTTACCATGGTCTGATGAAAAAGCGCCTGGGTTGTGTTGGAAATGCAGGTCGCACTGCACCAGGAAAGCTCTGCAATTGATGGAATCACCGGAAAACCTCTCCGGGAGAGCCAGCCGTAGTGCGGAAGACACAGCCTGGCTTGGATTGACAGCGTCAACAGGATCCGCAGCATGCATGCGGTCAGCTGTGACTGACGTCATCGGCGGAGCAGTCTGAAGTTGAATGTTGAACTGCTGCATCTGATTCGCCAGCTGTTGTATCTGTGCAGAGACGGAAACCTGAAGTTCGGCCTGGTTTCCTACCAGTGTCTGCACTCCTTGGCTGATTAATCCCAGCTGTTCCTCGTGATAAGAAATCCTCGCGCCTTGGGCTGACAGGGCGGCGTGAAGAGCTTTTGGGTCGGCTGAGTCCATTGTGGTCAGTTCGTTCTGTTAAGAACTTGGATACACAAGGGAAAAAGGACTCAAATGCACGACCCAGGAGCCAGAGATAAAGTACAAGAAATATACTTTATTTGCCAAAAAGGATATTCAAAAACAGATAACGGCACTCTTAACGAGTCGAACAAAAATAGGCTTCACAGAGGCACAACAAAAAATCACTCACAACGTGAGGAACAAACTTACAATAAGTTTTAGGAGCATAAATAAGGCAGGTAACAAAAAGAGCAACCGTGATGGACAGAGTTCTGGCATGAGGACAGGACAAGACGAACTGACACTGAACGCTGGGAGACTGGGGACTTTAAACACTCAACAACAATACACAGGTGAACACAATCAGGGGCGGGGCTGATACTGATGAGGGAAGTGAGTCAAGGGACCTGAAATGAGACGTGAAACAAACAAAACAGGAAGTGAGCAATAATAACACATAAACATGAAACATGATTACTAACACTTTTGACGGTGCACAACAGACGCCATCAAGGGTGTCAATGGAGAGGCAAGAGGACGCTGACATGGGAGCAAAAAGCATTGCTTTGGTTTTCTTACTGTTCAAAAGCAGTTTGGAATCAAGAAGTGCATGCTGCAGCATGATAAAATCAGATTTTAAATTGGAAACGGCCATATCCAGAGAAGGAGCACATGAGTATACAATAGTGTCATCAGCATACATATGATAGGTAGAAACTTGCATCTGATTACAAATATTGTTTACATATAATAAAAAGAGCAAAGGCCCCAAAATAGAGCCCTGTGTAACTCCCTTCTTCAAGGTGACAGGGTCAGAGACAGTACTACCCAACCTGACGCATTGAGTACGGTTAGATAACTCTGAAACAAGCAAATGGCATTATGACCGAAACGAGACATCAACATAACATTAGACATAATGTGGTGATCTACAGTGTCAAATGCTTTGGCTAGGCTAAAATTTGGCATATTACTCTCAATGAATATAAGAAAGCACTGCGTAAAGCGAGAGCAGCCTACTACTCTTCATTAATAGATGAGAATAAGAATAATGCAAGATTTCTTTTCAGCACTGTAGCCAGGCTGACAGAGAGCCATAGCTCGATTGAGCCTTCTATTCCCATAGCACTCAGTAGTAATGATTTTATGTGCTTTTTTAACGATAAAATTGTTACTCTTAGAAACAAAATGAATGACCTCTTGCCTTTGACCAGTATAGTGTTATCAACAGCTCCCGGAAACGTAAGTTCTAATATTACACTAGACAGTAAACTAGAATGCTTTTCAGCCATTAACCTTGAACAATTAAATTCAATGATTCTCTCTTCTAAACCATCAACGTGGATGTTAGACCCAATTCCAACTAAGCTGTTGAAGGAAGTTTTTCCATTAATTAGCACTTCTTTATTAAATATTATGAATATTTCTTTATTATCAGGCTATGTTCCACAATCATTCAAAGTAGCAGTGATAAAAGCGCTTCTTAAAAAGCACAACCTCGATCCAGAGGTTTTAGCCAACTATAGACCTATTTCTAATCTTCCGTTCCTCTCAAAAATTCTTGAGAAAGCAAAACAGCTGTGTGATTACTTAAAAAACAATGATTTATTTGAAGATGTTCTGGCTTTAGAAAACATCATAGCACAGAGACAGCTCTGGTTAAAGTCACAAATGACATTCTAATAGCCTCTGACAAGGGACTTGTCTCTATTCTTGTTTTGCTCGATCTCAGTGCTGCATTTGATACTATCGATCATGATATCTTATTGCAAAGACTAGAGCACTTAGTTGGCATAAAGGGAACTGCTTTAGGCTGGTTTAGGTCCTATCTATCTGAAAGCTCTCAGTTTGTACGTGTCAACGATGAATCTTCCACGCAAACCAAAGTTAGCCATGGAGTGCCACAGGGCTCAGTGCTCAGACCTATTTTGTTCACATTATATATGCTTCCGTTAGGCAATATAAGGAATCATTCTGTAAACTTTCATTGTTATGCGGATGATACTGTTACGAACTCAGACACTTAGGATGTAGGACCCAATTGCACGACCCGGGAGACAGAGGTAAAGTATTTGTAAGATACTTTATTTTCCAAATACAGCATTGAACAACAAAAAAGGTAACTATCAAATCTCTAGCCGAGATGACAAAAATAGAGAACAAAAACTGAAAGCGCTCACGTAGTGAGGAATCAAACTTTTTCAAGAGCACAAGGAGCATAGACCTGACCATAGCAAGAGACAATAAGCATAGACCTGACCATGACAAGAAACAAGACCTTCCATGGCAAAAGACAAAAATGAACTGACACTGAACACTGGGAGACAGGGGAATTTAAACACAGGGTAACAAGACACAGGTGGGAACAATCAGGGGCGGGACTGACACTGATGAGCACAGGAGACACAGAAGGGGTGACAGGTGAAAACAATCAGGAAATTAGACACACCAGGGAAACTAACGACAGGCATGAAAACACAGGGGAAAAGACCAGACAATACACAAGGAGGAAAACATGACAAGGAGAAAAGCAAAACATCCACTACCAGACACACAAAACTAAAAACGTGACACAACACAAGAATCGTGACAGATATTCAACTATATTTATCAATCAAGCCTGATGAAATTAATCATCTAAATAAAATTCAAGACTGCCTCAAGGACTTAAAAACGTGGATGACCTTAAACGATGACTTATGTTAAACACGACCAAAACTGAAGTTATTGTACTTGGCCCGAAGAATCTAAGAAACAAATTATCTAAAGATATACTAACTATGGATGGCATTCATTTGGCCTCCAGTGAGACTGTAAGGAATATTGGTGTTATATTTGATCAGGATTTATCCTTTAACCCCCACATAAAATCAATTTCAAGGACCGCCTACTTCCATCTACGTAACATTGCAAAAATCAGGCATATCTTGCCTCAAAACGATGCAGAGAAACTAGTCCATGCATTTGTTACTTCAAGGCTGGATTATTGTAACTCCTTATTATCAGGGTGTACCAAGAAGTCAGTCAAGTCGCTTCAGCTGATTCAAAATGCTGCAGCTCGTGTACTAACCAGAGTTAGGAAAAGGAATCACATTACTCCTGTTCTGGCTGCCTTACACTGGCTCCCTGTAGAACACAGGATAGAATTTAAAATTCTTCTTCTCGCCTACAAAGCCCTTAATGGGCAGGCGCCATCTTACCTGAAAGAACTCATTATACCCTACTGTCCTACTAGGGCATTGCGTTCCAAGAATGCAGGGTTGTTGGTTGTTCCTAGAGTCTCTAAAAGTACAATGGGAGCCAGAGCCTTTTCTTATCAAGCTCCACATTTGTGGAATCAGCTTCCAGTTTGTGTTCGGGCGGCAGACACCCTATCCGTTTTAAGAGTGTGCTTAAGACCTTCCTTTTTGATAAAGCTTATAGTTAGGGCTGATTAGATTCAGCCCCTAGTTTTGCTGATATAGGCTTAGTTTGTCGGGGGACATCTTACTTCTTCCTTCTCTCTGTCTATACCTGTGTACTCTCATGTTCCGATTAACCCAGCTTCCCCAAATTTCTTTCTTTTTGGTGTCTATATACGCCGGGATCCGGAGTCATGGATGATCCTGCGGTCCTGTGTCCTGGATCGCGAGCCCTGGATCTTGAGTCGTGGCTGTGGTCCTGGATCATAGGTCCTGGATGGATATCCTCGTGGATTCATCTTCCTATTATACACACATGCATTTCCAAACATTTGGACTACCTATTTTGCAAATGTATTATCTTTTCAATTTACACACGGCATCTATTGCACGTCTGTCCGTCCTGGGAGAGGGATCCCTCCTCTGTTGCTCTCCCTGAGGTTTCTCACATTTTTCCCTTTAAACTGTGGGTTTTCTCTGGAAGTTTTTCCTTGTACGATGTGAGGGTCTAAGGACAGAGGGTCTAAGGACAGAGGGTGTCGTATCAGGCCCGGCTCCAGGATGAAATGACTGAGGGGGCTGTTAAAAAATCAGAGGGGGCGAGTTTTTTTTCACAACAACGAAAAATACTGGCAATGTAATGAATTGACACACCGAGCTTTTTCCCTTCTCACTGCTCTACAATCTCTTTGCTTCTTTATTTTTTATTCTGGATTTACCCCTCTTATTCTGTTCTTTTCCTCTGACCTTTATTAACAGATAGTAGATAGTTGATAGATAGATAGATAGATGGCTGCACTTTGGTTAACAGACTAACATTGATTCCCTCAATTTATAAATTGACAGGCTCTGTAATTATACCATAACCTTTTCTCCTCTATCCCTTAAAGGTCCCATGTCATGGCCATTTCCACTGATCATAATTCCATTGTTGAGGTCTACTAACATAGACCTACATACTGTGCAATTCTCCAAACTCACATTGGTTTCTCATACAGCATCTCTGTAAAGTATGTGTATTCACCGGTATTCACTCTCTGTCCTAAACGGCTTGTTGGAGCTCCTGCCCCCCCCCCCCTCCCTGTGAGCCCAGTGTGCTCTGATTGGTCAAGCGACGTGCAGCTGCTCGTGAGGAACTGCTGTGAGGAGCAGACAGGGCTTCCGTGTCGGAGATAGATACAGCGAGAACAAGCGAAACTCATCCTGAGCACACATAAACACTCACAGCCCAAGTATAAACAATAAGTGTGGCTTGATATTGAGCAAGAAAAAGGTTTATTACGCTGTGAGAATGGGTCTGCGGAGAGCATTTATCCGCGATCCCAACTTAGCAGTCCGAAAAACGTTTACCCATTTAAACAGTCGTGGTAGATACCTTGTTTGTTTTAAACATCATAAATACACAAACAACAATGAATACTTACAGGTTGTGTGCCCGAAAGTGTGTGTGTGTGTGTGTGTGTGTGTGTGTGTGTGTGTGTGTGTGTGTGTGTGTGTGTGTGTGTGTGTGTGTGTGTGTGTGTGTGTGCGCGCAGGGCCGCCCCTGGCCAACTTGGGACCCCAAGCGACATTGTGAGATGAGGCCCCCCCCCCCCCAACCGACAGGATTGAAAAATGTTTTTTTGGAAACAAAGTAGGCTACTTTGCAAATATAATTCCTGTTTATTATTATTATCAACACAGTTACTTTTTTATACAGTGAGGTAAATGGTAAATGTGCATGTATGTCGTTCAGTGTGCGTTTACAGGTGAATACGTCTGCATTTTCTGCCAAATACTAGCCTCAAAAAGATTAAAATATAATTAATGCAAATAAACTACTTCTACTAATAATCATAATCATAATCAATTCAATAATATACTATATTTTATTATAATATAGTTGTAATATAGTCAAGACAAAACATGCTTATGACATGCTCAAAAACTGATATTTCTTAAATCTGTATTCAAACGTAGTTCCCTCTGTCAGCAATGTATCAACAACTAAACACACAATTCTATCAGTATTTCTCTGTGTTGTGGTTGACATGACGATGACTGTTAGGAGTTAAGGGGAGAGGCTGAGCGTCACCATGAAATGTGCAAATTGACATAAAAATGAATAAAAGGGGAAAAAAATGCTCCATGTTTTTTAGGCTGTAAACTTTAACTGTTATGTAAGCCAACTAGACAGACAGTGTATCACTCTTCCTCCTGTACATTAGCAGATCAAAGGCATAACATACTTGAATGAATGGTAAATAAAGAATGCTTGAAATAATTGCATCTCCATTAGCCTGATGCTCTGCAGAGACTGCCTTCTTCATGTCGTGAATTGCAGCTGATGTTTTAATATGGCAATTGGCAATTTGACTTATACAACATTCGCAAGTTGTACATTTGACTCATACAATAACCCACCTTCGAGTGATGCTCTAGTTTCTTCATGTTTTTTTTTTTTTCCCTCTTGCTGAAACTGTCTTTTCACCGACATCTGTTCACCTGCACTAGTGGCCGTATCAAAGCCGTGATTGGTCAGATGTCGATTCATTGCAACGGTGTCGGGTTACAGACGTGCTCCCCTTGTCACCTCTCACTCTCGCGGGGGGAACTGAGCGGAGAACTGCGCACAGCAGCTGAGGCCCTCTGGGCGGGCCCCCTGCGCAAGGCGGGGCCCCATGCAGCCTGCGTGATTGGCCTGTAGGGAGGGTGTGTGTGTGTGTGTGTGTGTGTGTGTGTGTGTGTGTGTGTGTGTGTGTGTGTGTGTGTGTGTGTGTGTGTGTGTGTGTGTGTGTGTGTGTGTGTGTGTGTGTGTGTGTGTGTGTGTGTGTGTTGCATGTAGCAGCCGCATGTGTGCAAATTGCCCCGCCCCCTCGCACACAGACGAGAGAGATCTCTCGTCAGGATTGGCAAGATCGAAAATACTAAAAATAATCATAGATGCATTTTTGCAGTCTTTTTTTGCATATTAGATAACGGAGTTGACGACACCAAAACTGCAATATAATGTTTGTGTAGCATAATAAATATGACATATCGTTCTTCAGTGCCCTACGCTGTACATATCCGGCATGAATTGCTGAAAGGTTTTGGAAGCTTTGTTTCGTGAAAGGCTGGCAGAGGATGCGGCCATAGCTCTGGGCGTGGCTACTGGGTATCCCTACATAGCGATACCCAGGAAGTAAATGAGAAATCTCCAACGAGGCGTTCTGGGGCAGCATAGACAGGTATTTTCGTTAGAATTGTACTCGCTACAGGGTGTACTTTGAGGGTTTTTGACTCTGCAGACTGTTTACATGCATAAAAACCTTCATAACACACAAGGGGACGGGTAATAACCAGAAAAGCATGACATGGGACCTTTATCTCGTCTTCCTATACATATTTACTTACTTACTATCTACTCTAGTCATGTCAGGATTAAAGAACAATTATTTTCAGGATTGAATGTTCAAATCAAGCCCTAAAACCTGGCATTTCATAAGAAAGTGACTAATATATAAACCAAATGTAATATTGGAACAAACACAACACCAAATGGACAGACTGTTACAGCCGCTGCTACCTTGTGCCTTTAACTCTGTGTGTGTGGGTATGCAAATGAGCTGTGCCGTTCCTATGCCGTCAGTGGCCGTCTCGACCTCGCAACATCCGCGGGGATTGGACAGACGTCACTCAAATCCTGCCCGCTTCTGCCACGTCATCCGGGGGAGGAGTATAAAGCCCGGGCACGAACAGCAGTCTGGAGGCTCTGTATTGTGTGACAGATGCCTCAACCCTCTCATTGTGACAAAGCCTTCGTTCTGTGATCCTGTAGACCAGGGGTCACCAACCTTTTTTAGGATGAGGGCTACTTTCAAAAAATAAAACAAGTCGGGGGCTACTTTTACTCCTCTTTTTTTTGTTGTTTGCAGTGTACATATTTAGCACATTTTAACATTATTATATGCTGACCTTTAACCTTTGTGTGCTGTTTGGGTCTGTGGGACCCGTTTTCAGTGTTTACTAAAACAACATGTATGCAATTTAATTATTTTAACCTGCTTTATTTGGGGGTGGACTTCACCTCCTCTAGGGGGGTCCTCACCTCCTCTAGGGGGGTCCTCACCTCCTCCAGGGGGGTCCTCACCTCCTCTAGGGGGGTCCTCACCTCCTCTAGGGGGGTCCGGGGGCATGCACCCCCGGGAAGATTTTTTTTTTAAATGTTGAAGTGAAAAGCATCAATCCGGCGCACTTTGAGCACAACATGAATTTATGGAAACAGCTCTCAACACTCAGACGAAAGGGAGCTGTATACTTTTCAAGAATCCAATCATCTTTAGAATATCACAACCAATAACAAATCATTTAAACTGGTTTGTTCTTATCTTGTGTTACCTAGTTAGCATTCTTTCTTTTTATTTATGCATATTTTACTAATCACTCCCCTTTTAAACTGTTTTTGTACTGTCCTATACACATTGGAATGATTTCTTACTTTATCTATATTAAATAGATAAAGGGGTACACACACACACACACAGGCTGTGTGCTCCTCCGTGGCGATGACGGCTTGCGTTAAAAAATTATAATAAACATATTTGTAAAGTGGGGGGACACAAACGGGATTTCGAAAAGTGGGTGGGACATGTCCCCCCTGGAGATTACGCCATGCGTGTGTGTGCGTCAAGTGCAATAAATATATATGCAGGTTGTAACGCACAGAGTGAAACTCTGCCCCTCATGTGCTGTATAGGCTGGCATGACTAGGCTGTTCAATGGGGCTGATGTGTAGATTCTGCCAGAAGGGAAATCAGCGGGGAGGTGCCACATTGCTTTTCTTCCCGACTGCAACGCTGGTCCCGCAAATCAAGCAAGAACGTGATTGGTCGATATTCATTGTGGGGGTTGGGGGAGGAGCGGTGTTAGATATAGAGTTGTAGTAAGTAGATAGAGTTCGCTATGATTTAGGTTTCGTTTATGCATAGGGTAGATTCTTTTAATTACATTTCCTTTTTTGTTTTGTGTATTTTATACATTTTGGATTTTCTTGGCGAGCTATTTTTAGATCGTGCCCGGCGGGCGCCTCACGTTGCCCCTGCGGGCGACTGAGTGCCCGCGGGCACCGTGTTGGCTACCCCTGCTGTAGACTGACTAGCAGTATGTATTCTGTGCTTCTGTAGACTGACTAGCAGTGTGTATTCTGTGCTTCTGTAGACTGATTAGCAGTGTGTTGTAGTATTCTGTGTCTAGTATAGGGTTTTTTGTGTATATTGCGTAGATCCAGGTTGCTTAGCTCCTGTAGACCCGCATTTAGGATAGTGACATTGTGAAACAGCTTAGACCCAGGTTAGCTTAGCGCCTGTAGATCAGCCTTTGTGAACATACTGCTTAGACCCCGGTGATTAGCACCGGTTGATCAGCAACAGCTGTGTTTCCACACAGCCTCGTTTTGATTATTGTTTTATTCCACTTTAGAAATGAGGTACTTTTATTTTCCTTTTGTATGCCCTGGTGTTACTCTCTTTTGGAGTGCTCCTTTTGTTAACCAGTAGCAGTTTGGCCCTTTGTTGGTGTCAAACTGTTTGTGTACATTCTGGTATTTATCATTTTTTGGTTACAAAATAAACCACCGGTAACAATGACCAATTCCAAACTGGTCGTGTCGCTTCCCTTTGTACCCCTAGCCAAGAGGGAACGTAACACAGACACAGATTAAAAATACAAATATAGTCCCCTGGTTTGTCTCTAGAGTCTAACTGCCATGAGAAAAAAATCAATGTTCCAAAATCCGTCACTAGATGTCGCTCATTGTACCAATACGGTTGATATAATACATAACATATTATTATTCTAGTGAAAGGGCTCGCTTTGGCAAAAACCTGATCCATACAGGCAGCCCTAAATAATAACAAGTAACCATCCTGTTTGGTGCTATCTGAAGTTGTCTGTCTTATTTTTTGTTGATTTCATCTTGTTTTCACAGTGCTGTGCAAATGAATTATCTAAACAAATTTTATATTCAATCCCACACATGACGATTGAGAACATAAATTCGTAACTTACCTCGTTTAAAGCACCCTTGTTGTAATACTACGGATTTAGTGGACACTACTAGCCGAGTTTCTTTTGTCCAATGTCTCACGGGCAGGTACATTGAATTAGAAGAAGAAGAAGAAGAAGAAGTAGATAGAAGAAATACGCTAACGCTACAAACAGGCACAACACTGTTACTCTGTTTTTACTGACGACATGTAACATTTTATTTCACCATGCTCTATGTTTTTAAACGCACATTCAAAAATGGGAAAATTTTCGGGAGTTCAACCGGGTACCGTCCACCAAAAACGGGGACTTTGCCCGGAAAACGGGGACGTTTTGGTCACCCATCCGACTGTGTTTACAGCTAAGCACACACGTTAACATCAAGACTACAAGCTCACTTGGGGTTGAGGCTTTTTTACATGTTGCTTGGCTGCCGGCCCACATATCTGATCCAAACATAGTAACGTGTATTGGGGAAGATAATTATTTAAAGTTATTTAGTAATTGTGACATTTACTGTACTTTTTGATGGATGAATGATGTTCAAGGTGAGGGGGCAAATAATACAACTGAGGGGGCAATGCCCCCTTTTGCCCCCTCGTGTCGTATTGTCATACTGATATTCTGTACAAACTGTGAAGTCCACTGAGACAAATGTAACATTTGTGATATTGGGCTATATAAATAAACATTGATTGATTGATTGATAGGTCAATAAACAATGCAACACAAACAGATTTGTTATCCAAAGCAGCCTTAATATCGTCTAAGACTTTCAGACTGGCAGTCACAGTACTGTGCTTTGATCTGAATCCAGATTGCATAGGGTTAAGGATGTTGAGTGAATTTAAAAAAAGTTTTAGCTGAGTAGAAACTAGGACTCAAGAATCTTTGATAACACAGAAAGATTTGAGATAGGACGATAGTTATTCAACTCCCTGGGATCACCAGCTTTCAAGAGGGCGATACCAGAGCTTGCTTCCACACAGCTGGCAGTGTGTGAGTGGACAGGGAGAGATTAAAAATACCAGTTACTGGTTGTGCAATAATCTGAGCTGCAATTTTTTAAAAGAACGGGTCGAGGCCGTTAGGCCCGGCAGACTTTTTAGGATCAATTGATTGCAAACCCTGTAAGACTTCAGAGACCGAGAAATAAGCTAAATCAAAAACAGGGGAGTTCATCTCTTGACTAGGGCTGTGAGTACGACCATTTAGAGAGTCATGACTTTGCTCATCAAACATGTGACCAGCCTTTTTGAAGTGAGCATTGAAAGCATACCATCTGAAATAAAAGAATCACTGACCTTCAGTTTTTGTGGGAAACTAGAAACCTTCTTGTTCTGAAGTGTTTAATTGTTTTCCAGAACTTAGAATGGTCATTAAAACAATCAGTGGTTAAGCTCAGATAGTAATCCGCTTTAGCTTTTTTAATAAGGGCTGAACATTTATTTCTGAGGACACGAAAAAGAAGCTTAGTGCAGTTCCCCTTATACCTATCAAAAGCTCTAATCTTTGGAGTAGAATGTTATGGTTAATAGTGTCAAAGGCAGCACTCAGATCTAACAGAACCAGGATAGAGGCAAGTCCATTATCATTACATTACATTGCATTGCATTTGGCTGACGCTTTTATCCAAAGCGACTTACAATAAGTACAGTCGACCAGGAAGACACAACCTTGAAGAAAACAGAATCATAAAGTACATCAGGTTTCATAGAGCCAAACATTTCAAGTGCTACTCAACTGGCTATAGATAAGCCAGTCCTTTATTAGTATATAAGTGCAGATATAGAAAGCAGGTCATGTGTGACTTTAACCAGTGCTGTCTCTGTGCTATGATGTTTTCTAAAACCTGACTGGAATTTCTCAAATAAGCAATTTGTATTTAAAAATGCACACAATTGTGAGACCACTGCTTTCTCAAGGATTTTTGAGAGGAAGGGAATGTTTGATATTGGCCTGTAGTTGGCCATAACCTCAGGATCAAGTTTTGTTTTTTTAATAATAGGTTTAATTACAGCTACTTTAAATGACTGTGGAACATAGCCTGACAGTAAAGATATATTCATCATATTTAATACAGGTGTATTAATTAGGGGTGCAATTTCCTTGAACAGCTTAGATGGAACAGGGTCTAAGATACAGGTGCTTTAGAGCAGGGGTGCCCAACCTTTTTTGAACCGAGACCTACTTTTAAAGTTGCCAGTCTGCCGAGATCTACCAGTCCAAATAGAGGCGTAGCCATTACTGACAGCCTACTACCAGGTAAATACACACTTCTACTTGTATAAAACTGACCTTTGTACGATTAATACTTCATAAAATACTGCAGATCCTTTATCTCACCTCTTTCTAATCTACACACATACAAGTATTTAACTGAAGTTACACAACAGTGTTGTTGATACAGAGTTGGAGTTTATTCACACGTCACTACAGTGGGTAATGTTTTCAAGAAGCATTGAACAGTGCTGCCACATATGACACAGGAAAAAATAAAAGACTCTGAACCCTTTCTTTGCCATTATATAAAAATATGTTTCTACAAAAGTATAAATTAGGCTTACTAATAAGACGACTCAGATCTGAAGCTACTCAGGAATCTGCTGCAAAAGTGCAATAAAAAAGACAAAATTAATAGAATCAAACCCTTATTTTATTTTTTAAAGTATAAAAAGAAATGCCTTTAAAATAGGATGCAAGCAACACTAGTTTCTTAACCTGAATTGATAATAGACTATAATCAATTTAAGTTTGCATTCTTATACCATTTTGTACAATAATTATAATGAATAAGTTCAAACAAACTAAAACTTACAGCTGATTAATAAGTATCTAACTTGAGTTTTTATTATATCAAAAACCTGTTGAAATGCTGCTGTTATTTTTACTGTCCCCCAAAAAGCGCGTCGGCAGCCTCCAGGAATGCTTCTTTCACAACTTCGCCGTCTTTGAAATACTTCATGTGTTTCGCAAGAACGTGACTGACACGATAAGATGCTCTGGTAGCAGCCTTGCTCTTGTTGTTGGGCCTGGTGAAAATGGACTGCTGTGCATTTAGCTGTCCTTTCAGGCCCCTCCCCTTTTGGAGCGTAGGGCAGAATTAGGAGGGGATTCCGTCTCGTCGCATTTGTGCACTGTTTTGAAATGCCGCTCCTAAATTACCCTTCTTCGATGAAGCCACGCTCGCATTGCAGATGAGAGCATGGGCGTAGGAAGCATCCTGAATGTGGGGGGGACATTTTTAACGGGGGTGTGGGGTTTTCTGTATTCTGGTGCATTTTATCAGGTGGTTTGATACTTTTCTGTGGCTATACTAGCATGAGGAAAATGATGGGTACATTCTGTAATTTCATCCAGTAGTAAAGAAAGGAAAGATATTTGATTATTAATTCAGAGCCGTCTTTGAATTAATAAAAAGCAGTTTAAATGTCAATTTGTTGTACATTTATAAACAACAATAAATATTTGTGAGTGCATTGAGAGATATTGTTGTGGAGAGCCATTTATATATACATCGCAAAATACATTTGTGAATCCTTCTGTGAGCATTTATTAACATTGAGACTGATCTGACTCCATACAGATGTTAAGTTCACCTAGGAATGGTATCATTGACTTAAATGTTGCTCTTCTGTCTATATTGGTCACATGATGCCCCTTGACTGAAATGCTTCCTGTTCAATATCCCCACTGATTTCCTTAACATTCTGGGATGAGAGTCCACATCACAATTTACTCTAAACTGTCATTTCCCTTTCATCACTCACCTCAGCAACGGACCTCTCTCCACTGTCCCTGTGTTCTGCCTCTGACTCACTCTCAAGCGCCTAGATGTCAAGAGAGGTGGTGAAGTGATCATTATTTATTGAGCAGTATACTCTTTCACATTGAATCATAACAATTCATACTGAATGTAAATACAACTGACTCTAAAGTAAGTCCCAGTCTGTGACATTGGACATTTTGAAGACTCAAAGTCCCAAGCAGTCGGTAGAATATTAGCTAGTCTATGTAATGTGCACAGAAAATAAACATTTAACTGAATACTGGGATGGAAATGGCCTATAAGCACTCAGTAAAACATAAACACACACAAAATGCTTCTGAATGATAAGAAGTATAATTAAAACATAATGCACATTACCATTTTGAGAGAGAGTACCGAAGTTAAAGAACTCAGAAAATAATCTCTTATCGAACTGAGGCTCCGGTAAAACACACTGCGTCTCTACAGTACATCATGGTGTTTACATGAGCACAGAGAGATCGGGTTATTCATGTTCCCTGTTTACATGATAAATACTAAATAATACCTCTTGAGACAACTGCAGACCCCTGGGGGCCAACCGTCAGCCACTCAAAGTTGTCCAGATAGGCACTGTAAGCGTCAAAATCGGCCTGCAGTTCTGGCGGAATCTGCATAAAGGTTTCAGATGTAACCTGCTGTCTGAGGGCGTTGAAAAGGGGCCAGTCGGCCTGATTAACTGAGTCGAGGGGGAGGGTAGAGTGGCTGACGGTTGGCCCCCAGGGGTCTGCAGTTGTCTCAAGAGGCAAGGTAGGGGTAGGAAAGTTCTGGGGCAATGATGAAAGGATTATGCGTGGGACATCACCTTTTCAACAGAAAAGAGTAAAAAACACGTTAATTTGGATACTTTGCACATAAAAAACAAAACATATTTTGATTACAAAATAAAATACAACTAGTTAAAATATACTCACTTTCCGTAGGGGGTGAATTAAGACAGGCTCCAAGTACATTGTATATCCTTTCTAATACTAATGACTTTATTTGACTCAGAGTATCTTGAGCCGAGACACACAAAAAAAGAAGAAGATTTGATTAGAATCTACACCGCATTTTATTTTATACTTTTCTAGTAACAACATGTTAAAGAAAACTCACCTAAAATTTCAATAATTCTATGTCCCCAGACAATGGGGTTTTCATCATACAAGGTCTCTACTGCAAACAGAATAAAACATAACATTTTTAAAAGTATCTAATAATACACAATCCACATATATATATATATATATATATATATATATATATATAACATTTAATAATTACATGATATTATAAAAAATCACTTACCACAATAATATGTAATGAGGTCTAAATCAACAAAGCGCAGAGCAGGAATGCCAGGAAAGTTCATCATATCTGTTATCCATCTGAAGTCGGATCGCCTTATAAACCTTCAAAATAACAATGCTTGGTCATTGCATCCAAAAACCGACCAATCGAGTGAAACTCTGCCCTTGCATTGATCTTTAGTAGACAAAGCCTTGTATGTTTGTAAATGAATATTTTAATTTACCCTCAGACTGTTGATTAAGTATTTTAAGTGTTTACAGCTTTTTTCTTTTGTTCTGATCAGCCCCAATGGAGCCATCCTGGAATGAAGGGAGCAGAAACACATTTTTAGAAAGAAAAACCTTCTTTTCTTTTTGCATACTGCAAAATTCTATTATTAGAATAATAACTTCATATGGGGCTTCCTTATAGGTGTATAGGGGGAATAACCAAAATAAGATCTTTTTAAATTAATATGAATACCTTCTTTGCAAAACAGATACTTCCTTGTAGTTAACAGTTTCACAAAAACTTGAAAAGAAACATCCTTAGCAAGCACTAATCATTTAAAGCAAAACACTGAATCAAATCTAGAGAGGACAATAACGTTTTTTAGGTGTCTTAGTGAGTGAAAATGAATGGCTGTTTTATTTAGTTTTCAGCGTATTTCTTTTTAAAGACTAACTCCAACCCCTCGCTTCTCACCTCACAGAGAGTGTCTTAATCAACATATAGATTAACATACCAGGCTTATCTCAAACCCTCACACAAAGGCCAACTCCAACGTGTGTGTGTGTGTGTGTGTCTGTGTGTGTGTGTGTGTGTGTGTGTGTGTGTGTGTGTGTGTGTGTGTGTGTGTGTGTGTGTGTGTGTGTGTGTGTGTGTGTGTGTGTGTGTGTGTGTGTGTGTGTGTGTGTGTGTGTGTGTGTGTTAATTGTTCTTAAGGTAGGGGTAGGTCATTTTGGAGAAACCATCTCGAGTGAGCGAGAATTTGAAAATACACAACCGAAAATCTGCCGCTTCCTCACATAGCCCCTCCTCCAGCACACATGAACGCGCTCCACAACCAAAAAAAGAGGGCACGAGATTTATGCAAAGATTTATGCAAAGATCTCTGGCTGTAGGCGTCTGACTCCCGCCCCGCTGAGGCATTCGTTTCTTGACTGGCGCTCCGGACGGATGGCGGTAAGTTGTCACAGGCGTCTCTTGGCCAATTTTTCTTTTTTGCAAGGTGACTTGGTAAGTGGAAATTACTGTCTTTTTAATTTGAGTATATTTCTATTTTCACCTAATTCCCCCTATCTGATAGCCTCAGGGCCCAAAAGGAAGGGGGTGGAGAAAGGGGGGAGAGGCCTGGGCGGGGAGGGGGTTAGACAGTCTCACACTTAACTTCAAAGAGACACCTAGATTAACATCAAAAGGCTTATAACACACCACCTCAAAGGGCATAACATCACAGGCTAATTAGATTATACAACCCTGAGGGGGCCAGACAGCGTAACTTCAAAGAGACTGCATTAATCAACACATCAAAGAAATAGACAACAAAGGCACTACCCTGGGGGGCTTTTCACACCTACCTATTATCTCACATCAAAGAATTAGACTACAAGGGGGGACAGGGGCCAGACAACATAACTTCAAAGAGACTACCTTAATCAACACATCAAAGAAATAGACAACAAAGGCACTACCCTAGGGGGCTTTTCACACCTACCTATTATCTCACATCAAAGAATTAGACTACAAGGGGGGACAGGGCCAGACAACATAACTTCAAAGAGACTACCTTAATCAACACATCAAAGAAATAGACAACAAAGGCATTACCCTGGGGGGCTTTTCACACCTACCTGTTATCTCACATCAAAAGATCTCGAACAATGGGAGGCGGGACTTAGCTCATTAACATGATTGTACCCAATCACATCAAAGGGTTTCGAACAATGGAGGCGGGACTTGGCTCATTTGCATAATTGGGGGCGTGTCATCTGTCACTTTTTATGCATACTAATGTGATTGAAACAGCATCCTTACTACTACTCTCTACCTGCCTTAAGAGACACTATTTTCGGATATATTTTATCTATTTTCACCCTTTTCTCTGGTTCTTCCAAAAGTTAACTTACACTATTTCTGACTCTGGAGGAATGTAACGGGAGTTATCAGGGGACTATATCCGCCTTAAGAGACACTATTTTCGGATACATTTAACCATTTCAGTGAAACAAGGCAGTTTTGAACATTTGACAGCTTTATGCTTAATTCTCTCAAAAAGTTACCGAAAGATACACTTTTATGTTTTAAAAGCTGACCACTACCATGAGATTTCGTCAAGCATCTGACTCTTAATGGCAGTTTGTCATTTTGAGGCTATTTCAGTGAAGACCGTTTTGAACATTTGACAGATTTATGCTTAATTCTCTCAAAAGGTTACCGAAAGATACACTTTTCTTTTTAAAAAGCTGTCCACTACCCTGAAAGTACTGGAGACTGCCCCTGTCTTGTCACATAGATTATACTATCTGTGTCGTAGTAGAAAACTCTGTGCTGTAATTTCTCCAGTTCACTGTACAGTTTGTGATTTTGACGCCATTTCAGTGAAACGAAGCTGTTTTGAACATTTGACAGATTTATGCTTAAATTCTCTGAGAAAGTTACTGAGAGATACACTTTTGTGTATAAAAGCTAACCACTACCATGAAGTACTCTGTTTGAGTAGATTTTGTTAGGATTCTGACTCTTAATGGCAGTTTGTGATTTTGAGGCTATTTCAGTGAAGGCTGTTTTGAACATTTGACTGATTTATGCTTAATTTTCTCAGAAAGTTACTGAAAGATACACTTTGTGTATAAAAAGCTGACCACTACCATGAAGTACTCTGAGTAGATTTCGTTAAGAGTCTGACTCTTAATGACAGTTTGTGATTTTGAGGCTATGTCAGTGAAGGCTATTTTGAACATTTGACAGATTTATGTTTAAATTCTCTGAGAAAGTTACTGAAAGATACACTTTTGTGTATAAAAGCTGAAAAGTAGGCGTTGTAGTTTTTTCATCTATCATTTCCAACCAAGCAGCAATAGGTCACATTTAAGAATAAGTAATAGTTTGTCAAGATTTTGCAGAACAAGTCAAAAAGTATAGTTTGTCAGAAAATATGGAAAAGTCATTGTGTGCAAATAGTATGTTGAAAATCAAAAAGAAAAGAAACTCTATTCATTACAAATTAATGAATATTTTCCCCAGTTCTAAAGTTTTGCACCCCTTAACGAAAACCCCATTCCTACCAAGTACTTCATATTATACCCTTTGTTAAGTGTTGCGTACATCAAGGTGTATCTTAAAGTATCTTGGTAGCAGAAAATAACTAAAATATGTAAGGTTATCAGTAAAGAAAAAACCTTGTTTAACTGTATAAGTGTTTTTACAGCAATAAAAAAAAAACCTGCCATTAAAAGAAAACCAAATTCCTTACAAAAGTACTTCATAATCTACCATTTGTTAAGTGTTGCATACGCCAAAGTGTGTCTAAAAGTATCTTAGTAACACAAGAAAAGAGAAAAAAGTGTTGATGTTAACAAAAACTGGATTGTTCCACTGAAATAATATATAAATAATTTCAAAAAGTGCGTTTAAAAGAAAATGTATTCAGATAAAGTATTTTGTTAGAATATTAAGTCCAAGATGGTTACATTTTTTACCCCTTAAACCATTTGTATTATATTTTTGTTTTCCTAATAAAAGACAGTCACCTGAATTAATTTTGTCTCCATACCTTTTTCTATTTTTTACATTTTGTAACAATCTTTAAACATTTGTAGAGACCAAACACTGTGGTTAAAATGAGTGTCTTTATGACGTCTCTCACACAGTTGGTATTTTTCACAAGATTCATTTTTAAACACATCATCTTGATACAGAGATAACACATTTTCGTAAGACCTTTTACATAGGTAGAAAACACAATGCTTTTCTTTGAGGGGTCTTTAGTTTTAAATGATCTGGTGAGGAGGGTGTGACTTGTTATGTTGAGTTGGAGGCTGAGTCCTCTGCAAAAGTGAGGGTCTTTTTCACCAGTATAATGTCCATCGATGTCTGACTTTGTTTAAAAAGTTGCAGTTTGTGATTTTGAGGCTATTTCAGTGAAGGCTGTTTTGAACATTTGACTGATTTATGCTTAATTTTCTCAGAAAGTTACTGAAAGATACACTTTGTGTATAAAAAGCTGACTGATACGGAAACTTTAAAGCGGCGCAGGAAAGATGGACACTCTGGACTCAATTGTACAGTCAGACACCTTGAGGTTTATTAGAGATTCACAGAAATACAGCCGGAGAGTTTCGCTTAATGATTATTACAGTTGTTCACTGCAGGTCACCATGCGTAACTCTGAATCACACAAAGGACGGATTCTGAATATATAAGAAAGTGGGTTGGTCCGATTCTAACTCTACTAATCAATGCCAGATAATCAGAACAAAGACCCCTCAGTATTGCAATCCTTACCCTGAACCAAACTTCTCCCCACAGGAAGGCAGAGGACCTTTTTGACCTGTGCCCCGGTCAAGTTGCGAGCAAGAGCATATTGCGACTTGATGAGAAGCAGATGATTGTAATAAAGACAGGTTTCTCATGAGCACTTTAAGAAACCCAATATTACCTAAACATAATCAGGTTAAAATATTCTCTGACACTGACCACTACCATGAAGTACTCTGAGTAGATTTTGTGAAGAGTCTGACTCTTAATGACAGTTTGTGATTTTGAGGCTATGTCAGTGAAGGCTATTTTGAACATTTGACTGATTTATGCTTAATTTTCTCAGAAAGTTACTGAAAGATACACTTTGTGTATAAAAAGCTGACCACTACCCTGTAAAACTCTGCTCATATTTTTTATCAAATACCCCTCTCAATTTGGATATCCTTACAAGCTCCCCCTCCTTAAAGTTCATTTTGGCAGCAGCTTTTTTAGGAAGGCCAGAGGGGGTATACAGGTTCCGAAACACTTGAGCCGCATTTTCCTTGGTCACCTGCATTGGTGTCATTTTAATACTTCGCTGATAACTATTATTGTAACTTTCAATTAGTTCAGGTAAGACGTCTATATATCTATGAGTGTTTTTAGCTGTAAAATACCGCCACATTTTAGTTTTCAGCGTACGGTTAAATCTCTCTACCACACATGCCTTCATATCACTGGCTGTTGCATAATGTGCAATACCTCGTTTCTTCAATAAGGTTTGAAAAACTTTGTTAAAGAATTCTTTCCCTGCGTCTGTTTGTATCTTTTTGGGAATCTGACTGTGTGTTAAAATGGTATCAAAGGCCTTGGTAACCTCTATGCCCGTCTTCTTCTTTAATGCCTGAGCATAGGCTTTTTTCGAAAATACATCTACGACTGTTAACAAATAATTAAAACCATCATTATATTTGGACAGTGACTGCATATCGCAAAGATCTGCTTGAAATTGTTGTAGCGGCCTGAGTACGAAAACTCTGTTTCTTACAAAATGCACCCGAGCCGGCTTATGCAAAGTATATGCATCCTGCTCAGATAAATATTCTCTGACTTTCTCTACATTTACTTGTTTACCCATTTCATTCTGTACAGCTCTATGGAGTTTATCCACACCTCCTAAACTCCCTGGATTAGAAGGAGTGTAGTACACAAAAACCTAAATAAGATATTTTTTTAATTAGTATGAATACCTTCTTTGCAAAAACAGATACTTCCTTGTAGTTAACAGTTTCACAAAAACTTGAAAAGAAAACATCCTTAGCAAGCACTAATCATTTAAAGCAAAACCCTGAATCAAATCTAGAGAGGACAATAACGTTTTTAGGTGTCTTAGTGAGTGAAAATGAATGGCTGTTTTATTTAGTTTTGAGCGTATTTCTTTTTAAAGACTTAACTCCATCCCCTCGCTTCTCACCTCACAGAGAGTGTCTTAATCAACATATAGATTAGCATATCAGGCTTATCTCTAACCCCCACACCAAAAGCCAACTCCAACGTGTGTGTGTGTGTGTGTGTGTGTGTGTGTGTGTGTGTGTGTGTGTGTGTGTGTGTGCGTGTTAATTGTTCTTAAGGTAGGGGGTAGGTCATTTTGGAGAAACCCGCTCCAGTGAGCGAGAATTTGAAAGTACACAACCGAAAATCTGCCACTTCCTCACATAGCCCCTCCTCTAGCACACATGAACGCGCTCCACATGACCAAAAAAGAGGGCACGAGATAAGTTTATGCAAAGATCTCTGGCTGCAAGGTGACTTGGTAAGTGGAAATTACTGTCTTTTTAATTTGAGCTTATTCCTATTTTCATCTAATTCCCCCTATCTGATAGCCTCAGGGCCCAAAAGGAAGGGGGTGGAGAAAGGGGGGAGAGGCCTGGGCGGGGAGGGGTTAGACAGTCTCACACTTAACTTCAAAGAGACACCTAGATTAACATCAAAAGGCTTATAACACACCACCTCAAAGGGCATAACATCACAGGCTAATTAGATTATACAACCCTGAGGGGACCAGACAGCGTAACTTCAAAGAGACTGCATTAATCAACACATCAAAGAAATAGACAACAAAGGCACTACCCTGGGGGGCTTTTCACACCTACCTATTATCTCATATCAAAGAATTAGACTACAAGGGGGGACAGGGGCCAGACAACATAACTTCAAAGAGACTACCTTAATCAACACATCAAAGAAATAGACAACAAAGGCACTACCCTGGGGGGCTTTTCACACCTACCTGTTATCTCACATCAAAGAATTAGACTACAAGGGGGGACAGGGGGCCAGACAACATAACTTCAAAGAGACTACCTTAATCAACACATCAAAGAAATAGACAACAAAGGCACTACCCTGGGGGGCTTTTCACACCTACCTGTTATCTCACATCAAAGGGTCTCGAACAATGGGAGGCGGGACTTAGCTCATTAACATGATTGTACCCAATCACATCAAAGGGTCTCGAACAATGGGAGGCGGGACTTAGCTCATTTGCATATTGGGGGCGTGTCACCTGTCACTTTTTATGCATACTAATGTGATTGAAACAGCATCCTTATAACTACTAACAGGTCTGAGCTGTCCAACTATGACAACACTCCTTGAACATGCGCGCTATGGGAGAATCTGCCTTGGTACAAAGTAGCAGTGAAAACATGGTACGGAGTTTCATTGATTTGGGCATTCTCTCAATAAGCAAGTGGAATGGATTTGATAGTGAAGCACTGACACAGCGCTCTACAGAGTGCGGCGAGTGGATGGACCGATTCACGGACTTTCCACATGGTAAAAGTGGGGGGGTCTAAACTAATCATTTGAAAAAGTGGGGGGGACTTGTCCCACCCTCATATAATGGCTGCGACGCCCATGGATGAGAGACAGATGGACTTTGAATTGGAATAGATACAAAAACAATCATCCTCCCACTCGGAGTGAAATTATATATTTTGGGCTTTTTTGCTTCTGCCATAATTGCGGTCTTGTGTGTGTGCGGACTGTCACTCCTGTTGACACGGACAATGTCAGCTAACTAGTGCCCACTGCCCACCAGCCACGCCCCGACACATGGGGTCACGCCGGCCAATCACAAAGCTTTGATGCGTTCAAGTGAGTTATTCTGGCACAGGAAGATTATGTTATAGGACATTTTCGATAAAACAGAATATTGTTGTTTTATTTTTAGACACATCTCGCGATCGACTGGTAGGGCACCCCTGGATTAGTCGTTCTCTTTTATTGAATGTTCCAGGTTGTATTGCCCCCATGTGTTGCTGTAGCTCCACCCCTTGATGGCACTGTTTGTTTCTTGCCCTGGATCTCTATAAAGTTTTTTACAAACTACAACCCCCATGATGCATTAGCTGTTATCCCTGCTAATACACTTGTTGAGACTGTAAAGATCAGAGACACTACTTTTAAAACTCATGCAGAGAGTTAGGCTGTGGACAAACTGTCCAAAAATCAGCTCCTCTCGTCTTTTCGTCTTGGTTTGGAAAAGACCAGAGGAGCTGGTTTTTGGACAATTCAACTGGAAACCAGGGTTTCTTGTTTACCCCCGGCTAACATGCTAATATGCTAACGGAGACACTGAAACACAACTTCCGGCGCTGGCCTTCACAATAAAACCCATGGTTTTCACTCTTCTTACAAATGTGACTTATAGGAAGAAGGGAAATACTAAGAATATAAATAAAGGTGTTTCAGGATAAATAAACCGGTTTCTCTCCGCAGCTCCATGTCTGTGTATCTTAAAGGTTTAGGAATTGTCTAAGGGGAAATCATAGCCGCTTTTATGTTGAAGTCCTCTGCACCGGAAGTGATGATCCCGCTCTTTCTAACGGAACCAGATCGTGTCTCGTGGGTTCTCTCGCTACATCCATGGTTCTCTCTCGGTGTTCCTGAGGAAGTGTGTGTGAGCACTTGATCCATCGTCTGTGTGTCTGGATGAACCTCTGACTTTGTGCTCTTTCTTCTGAAGCCTTTAGCTCGGACTCTAGAAGCTAGCTTAGCATGCTAGCTGGTAACACGCTAGCAACACAGAGTGAGAGAAACGGGAAGTGGTGATTTAGTAAACATGAGTGTTGTGCTGCTCTCGTTGGTGAAGCAGCGACTCACTGCGGCTGCTGAAGACATCTTTGTTCTGTTTGAAAAAACGATATCAGAGTACGAGGAAGAACTGTCACGTTCAAAACAGGAGAACGAGAGACACCGGAAACTACTGGACGCTGTTTTACAGCCTCAGCTTCAGATCCACAGAGCAGGTCTGTTCCCTCTTTACTAACTATTTAGACTCTCTATTATCACGTTAGACACCGCGGTGAAGTTAGTTTACTCTCCATTATCACGGTAGACTCTTTATTAAATCTCTCTTTATTGTTCTTCTTCGGTTGGCAACCAACAAATGGGTGCATTACCGCCACCTACTGGACAGGAGTGTGGAGCAGAAGATTGGCAGGAAAATTAAAATAAATAAATGCAAATAAAAAAATAAAATAAAACCTATATTCTTTTTATAATTACAGTTGTTTTTAAGAATTGTTTCAGCAGTTTAAAGACTTCCTCTGATGTCCCTAGCAGATTCCCCACAGTGTTTTACAGTTTCCGGTTTATTGCAATCTGTACAGAGTCCAGTGGGGTGCATGCCAATTATGTGAGTTTCTGGTTTAGTCCCGTGTGTCCTTAACCGCGTCTACCCCTACATATTTCTGGATGCCTTCCTGTATTGCTGACATCACAGTATTCTTGCCAAGTTTTCCGTAAATGAACATTAATAATGGTTTTAGCTAATTTGTATACTTCCTCATTCCCTTCTACCACAAAATGAGCAGGAACTCAAAGGAAGGACATTTCAAGCCCCCTACATTTTAACCCAGCATACCGACCTCCCAGATTTCAAGCTCCACAGAGCTGCTAGGCTGTCAGGTGCTGCAAGAACTCTGGGTTGGTTGTTCTCTTCAACCCATTTCTGTGCGAGCCATATTCCCACTAATTCTGCAGTGAATACTGAGAGTCTCTTTGTTACTGCTACTTCACAGTGAGGGA
Organism: Pogonophryne albipinna; assembly: GCA_028583405.1. Lineage (NCBI taxonomy): Eukaryota > Metazoa > Chordata > Actinopteri > Perciformes > Artedidraconidae > Pogonophryne > Pogonophryne albipinna. The sequence continues at coordinate 4,149,252 of CM053243.1, forward strand.
TAAAGAATGCCTGTACGCCCACTCTCTGGGTCTTTTGAGCCATCCGTGAAGATAAACACTTTATTTGTGTGTTGGTCAATATGTTTTTGTGCAAACTGGTGTTTGTTTTGGTTTATCTTTTAGTTTAAACTGCAGACTTGTGTCGATTGCTGGCATATTAAATCTCCACGGAGGTATAGGCGATGATGGAACAGTGGGACTGACTTCTAACCCGCACAGAGATGCATTTAAAGTGCTAGAGCATTTCCTACACACCCAAAGCTGTTAGTTGGGGAATTATTATGTTCCCAACACTCCAGTAGGATTGCCTTTTGCGGGGTGAGCATTACTATGCCCTCTAATGTTAACCCAATATGCCAACAAAAGCTTGATCCTCCGAATCCGCAGTGGAATTTCACCCACCTCAACCTGTATTGCTGATACAGGTGAAGTTTTAAATGCTCCACTACATATTCGGAGAGCCTGAGCCACATCACATTTAAGGTTGCTTTCTGCAGCCGACATATAAGCAATACATCCATAATCCAGGGCTGCTCTCATTAGAGCCCAATATATATTTAGTAGGGCTGTCAAGCGTTAACGCGTTAATAACGCGGAAAAAAAATAACGCCACTAATTATTTTAATGCGATTAACGCATATGTATTTTTTGTCCTCGGCCGCCCCGTAGTTTCAGAGAGCATCGAGTTTAAAATACCATCTACAAGCTGATGCTGACAGCCACGCTCCTGCCCTCCTTGCGGCAGACCACACTTCCATGCTCACCGGCAGGCACCGACTGGCCATCGGGAGGACCGGGAGGGTGTGTGTATGTGGCGCGTGCGAGCGAGAGAGACCTTACGTGTATTGTTGTTGTTAGCATCTGGTGCTAGCTAGCTGCGCTAACGGATATAAGGAGCTGTTTCAATGAAAACAGAGGAGCGACATTGCGCCGAGCACTTGACTTGATGCAGGAAGCCAGACAGTGGGACATTGTACGAAAAGTCAGCACACTCAGCACGGATAATGTGCGCAACATGATTGCAGCGTCCTGGCAGCTCCCGTTCGAGCATATGCCTCCATCACACACACACACACACACACACACACACACACACACACACACACACACACACACACACACACACACACACACACACAGGGCTCGAAATTAACTTTTTTCCTCAGTGTCCCACAACTGTCCCGAATTCTACTTTGTATTGTCCCGGATATAACCAGCAGTGTCCCAAATTTAAATTTGTATCGTCGCCCCCCCAAATATGCAGAATACATATAATTTGATACTTTTTTGTCACTTAATCATCACACCATAGACTGGTCCACCATGTAAGTTTAAAATACTTATTCTTTTAAACATATAAATATCAGTCCGATATGTTGCCTCTCCTAGAGTAGAAGGGAAGAGAGTTGTTTTAAGACATGTTTTTCTATTGTTTCTCAATATCCAGACTAATTTATCATTGTCATGTCAACATTGAAGAATTCTGATTTGTATTTTTCAATTCAATATGGTATGGCTGTATGATCTCTGTGTTTTATGATCGGAACCCTCTATCTGCCAATAAAAGTGGTATGAATGATAATAAAAAAACAGAAGTTCCATAATACAGTTTAATAAATGTATCTGTTTTCAGTTCTAATTACAAGTTATCCTCACAAGTCAGTAGTACTATAGGAATATAAATTGATCTTCTATCTTCATTCATGAATGTCAATCATCTTGCTCTCACTCATTCATCCCCCCCCCCCCCCCCAGGCACAAAAACAACTGGAACATTACTCTCTCTTAACATGACACATTATTCTCATACCAGAGTTGATTGACAAACTAAAATTACCTTGCGACCCCCTTTCTACTCGTCACTCAATCTGACTGACGTTCTTGACCAAAAAAAACTAAAACACTAAAAAAAGATGAAAAGCTAAATGATTAGCTAAATGCCTTACGTTTTTGCAGCTAAAGATTCTAGCCTGGTCACTGACTGGCAGACAACGAAAATACAAAATTGAGGCTCCACCTCTTATTCTGATCAACTGTATTTCACATCATTTTCACAAACTTCAAAAGAACATGACACCGCATTTTAGGACGTTTGTATGCATTGTAAGGCACACTTAAGTTGCTAGCGTTAGTTAGCGCTAGCGCTAGCTAACATTGACACTTAAGACAACTAACTTACCACAGTGGAAGACGATGCATCATGACCAGGACTTGGGATGTTTTCGTTTCGGGTGTCGGCAGAATTGGGGCTTGCATCAGGGGGCTGTTTATTCAACCACCTCAGCATTTCTTTCTTCCTTTTTTAACTGTCGAGACCGTTGCGTTGCATTGGCGCGAGTCTAGCAGCAGTCAGCAGCAGCGTGGATGACGTAGAATGCATTCTATGATTTGACAGCCCAATGACTTTGCAAATAACACCCATTTTGAAGTTTACTTAAAAAAAAAAATTCACTGTCCCGAAATAGTCCCAGACAAAATAGATTTGTGTCCCAGTAGGAATTTTTATGGTCCCCGGGACATCGTTAATTGCGAGCCCTGCACACACACACACACACACACTTTGTATTGTATTATTGAATGAGAGAGGTTCCAGGTTGAATTGAGGCGAATATTTGTAATGTTCAGAGGTTGTTGTGTTTAATATTCATGAGAATATTTGTCATTGTTCAAATGATAATAAACATTAGCGTAAAGCATATGTGTCCACTCATATGTTGATAAGAGTATTAAAAACTTGAAAAATATTCCTCTAAGGTGCATTTAGAACAGATCAAAAATGTGCGATTAATCGCGATTAACTATTTTAATCGACTGACAGCCCTAATATTTAGTGATGAGGTTCTCCTTGCTCCCCAATCTTGCCCAGAAAGACATCTCAGTAAATTATTAATCTTTTTGCAGTCGTCTCTGGTTTTGTCAATATGCTTGCCCCAGGTAAGTTTTTCATCACATAGGATTCCAAGAAACCTAACCCTAACCTGTTCTAGGACTTGTCCATATCGTTTAATAAATACAACTTTATGTTTTTTAGCAAAGCATATGACTTGGGTTTTTTCAATTGATATTTTTAAATCCCATTTGTTTGCTCATTCTTCCACCTTACCTACTGCAGCTTGCATTTTCCTTTTTAAGAACTCTATATTACGACCCCTTACCCAAAGAGCCCCGTCATCAGCGTATAAGATAAAATGGACCTTTATTAATCCCTGTGGGGAAATACAAGCAGCAACAGGGTAAGCGACAGACAGCACAGATTAATCAAATCAAATCAAGATTTTTTTTAAATAATAATGATAATAATTAGTGGTGCACGATAATTATCGGGCCGATAATTATCGGCCCGATATTAGGAATTATGACGTCATCCCGATAAACCCGATAACAGTATTAATAGCCCCGATAATATAAAATATATTTTTTGGGTAAAAAAAAAGAAAGAAATCCTGCGGTGTGGGTGGATTGGGATGAGGGGCGCTTGTTTTTCACTCGGCTCCTCCCGTTTTGCCAGTACTGTGGTATTAGTGGTTTAGGAAGAGGGGAGTTTTTCACAAATCCAGCGCTCCCTAACTCACGCCTGGCTGTGACGTAAATGGTGTGAAGCCGGGACAGTAAACAAACATGTCGTCGGTAGTATGGGACTATTTCAAAGTTTCAGAGTTGGATAGTTCGCTTGCTATTTGTATTAACAAATGCAATGCAGAAGTTCCACGAGGAGGGAAAAAGGCAACGAGCTATAATACTTCCAACCTGATTAGTCACCTGAAACATCGCCATCGCTACGATGGTGTGTTAAAAGCGTACGAAGACGCCTGCGCTGCTAAACTAGCGGCGAATCCAAAGCCAGCTGCAAAGGCACCGGGGCTTTTACCTATCGACGAGGCTTTTGAAAAAGGCAAGAACTTTATTTGGGAAAATAAATATAGTCACTTTGAAGAGTCAAAACTGTTCTTGGCTTTGTTTAGTTCATAGTAGTAATGCTCATGTCATTTGCTCACTACTAGTCTTTTTTTTTTAACCACCAGGTGTGCAAAAACTACAGGTACATTTAACAGCTCTTTTACCGATTTATCGGTATCGGTCTTGAGAAGCAGGAAGTTATCGGTATCGGTTTCAAAAAACCAATATCGTGCATCCCTAATAATAATAATAATAATAATAATAAAAGACTATGAAATAGGAGATGAGTAAAATAACTGTCAGCATATATACATATTTGGTCATATAAATTATGAAGTACAAAATGAGTTCAAGTGAAAATGGACATCTGTACATATAGTGACATATCGGTCTACATATTTGGTCTACTACTAATATATTAACATGGGTAGTGGAAACAGTGTATATTTATATCCAGTGATTTTATTTAAATTTTAATTAAATTATTGACCCCTTGTTGTGCAGCCTGATAGCTACAGGCACAAAGGACTGTCCGGGGCGCTTGGTGCTGTGTCGTGGAGGGATGAGTCTGTGGCTGAACGTACTCCTCATCTTCACTATAGCTCTGCATGGAGTGGGTGGGAGGGGTTCTCTAGGATGCTGTCCAGCTTCCTCCTCGTCCTCCCCTCTGCCACCTCCTCCAGATTGTCCAGTTGTACTCCAACTACAGAGCTAGCCTTCCTCACAAGCTTGTTCATGAATAGTGACATCCCTACATTTTGCTGAACCTGTTTGAAGATATCATTAATCATAATGTTGAAAAGTAACGGACTACAAACACTGCCCTGCAGAGTTACATTTTCTTTTTTAATTATTTTTTAAATTGGGGTCACATTATATTAAGCGTACAGTTTTGTAAATCATATCTTTTGTAGAGAAAATGACAAATGAAATACCAAACAAAATTAGTCAAATGAAATAAAAACGAAAAAGTACATACACTGTAAAGAACGTGTTACTTTGCTAAAACTTAAAAACAATGTGTCAACAGTTTCCAAGCAGTTTTAGGAGTTGGGTAAACTCACTAATGTGATTTTGTATACAGGTGAAAAGATGAGTTGAGCCTACTGCTAAGAACCACATAAGACAAGAAGAAATAAAGTAAATTATAAAACACAATTGAGTTGCCGGAACCCAAATATTTGATAGTATTGAAACATTGCAGATTAAACAAATAAATTAAAATCTTAATAAAACTGTATTTATTGATATTTCTCGCTAAAGACTGCATTTTACTCGACTACATTGAACACATCCTGCTGACGTTATAAATGCATCTTCGCCCAATACACACTTTTACTGAATTGCGCCTGAATGCACCTTAACTGAAGTCAATGGCAATTCCGTCTCTTTCTACTGAGAGCTAACGTTAACTCCTGCAGATTCAAACATGGATTTGCGTCTAGCGTTGCATAAGCATGAAAAATATAGGTTTCACTTCATATTGTATAATAACAACTCGATGCTGTAACTGCTGACGATGAGTTTAAATTGGGTTCACATCTAAGATTGTAGAAATATAATAAATAGCTCACAGTAAAACAAACGGTGAAATACATACAGAGGAATTAATATCAAATAGGCGCATTAGTAGCTTACTCTTACATAACCGCTGGGTTATAAAGTAGTAGGGAATAGTTTTAGCGGAGGTATTTTACTGCACAACATGCAGCAGAGCCTCTGAGCCCCGCGGCCGCATCACGGAGCCCGGCCAACGCTTACAGCGGCACAGGGGAACAGTTTGCGGAGTTGATTCTTAATACGTAGTCTTAACTTAACCACTTTAAACAGAATTGTGTAGGTAAGCACTTGATGCAAACTTTGCCCAACACCATTTGCGTGAAAAAATAGACTACACATGAACAGGACAGGGCTGAGTCTAACTTTAACAGCAGGAATGGCGCTGGCATGCATTAAAATGACGATGTTCCGTTCGAAACAGTGAATACAAGAATAGTAAATAACACTTGCTAGTTAAAAATCAGTAATTAATAACTCAGATGGTATGCTTACTTGTTTTACGATGATTTGAAGAGGATCCAACTAGGGGTGGGCGATATTGAAAAATATATTATCACAATATTTTTCAAGCAGTATCACGATAGACGATATATATCACGATATTTTTTCATGTCGGTTATTATGGTTATTTTTCAAGTTACTAACAGTACAACCACCTACAAGGTAACAGAAACTAAAACAAAAAGGAGTAACAGACCAAAATACCATTTCAAGCTGGTTTTATTTCTGAAATTAATCCCTGAATGAACAATTCAACATTTTGATATGGCTTCAAGGCACAGTTTCTCAGTATAAAAATGAACTTTCTGAGGTAGCACTAGCACTCGCGTGTCAAACAACTCGGACTGAACTACCAACACGAAAGCAGAGGTGCGCTGACATTGTGAAATCGATCGGGCTTGATATATGGTGAAATTAAAATCAGTAGGTGAGGCTAGGGGAGCGGGAGGGGAAGAGGCTCTCCGTCCGCTGTCATAGCCCCCTGCGCTGCGCACGGAGAGCCTCTTCCCCTCCCGCTCCCCCAGCCGTTCAAATCCAGTTTTGGACAGTCTGCCGTGGTTCCATCCCATTTCAAGTGCTGTTCGAGGCTCGGCGTAACCCTCGGAGCACACTCTCCAATCCCAGAGCTTGAGGACTATCACGGGGTTTGTCAAACAGAGCACATGGTGTAGTCCAAACGATAGCTGGGGATTCTGGGTAGTGTAGTGTCTTCTGCCATCCTTTACTCCGAAAAAATATTTGTTTCTCCGAATCGAAGGGGAAAAATACAAAAGCATTGCACACAATTTAAACCGATCAATGTTGTGTAATTAACAAGGATAATCTGGTGTTTTTTAGTCGATGAGTAGTGCAGATATCACTGTAAAATCAATCGACAGTAAGGGGAATACTTACTTCCGGGTGTACAATTCTCCGTTATCCAATGAGAATGGACGCTCACATTGCCTTTAAGGGCAGCTGACACAAACGAATGCCGTGCTTCCATGAGCGTCAAATCCCGCCGCAGATGGGAATACATTGCAATCAGTTGAAAGCTATTTGCGTCCCTTTATGAAGCTGAAGGAGCCTAGGAGCGTCACAACTGCACGCCACGGACACTGACCAAACGTCGCTCCTGGACGATTATGGAGTGAGAGTGTGTTGGCTAACCCTAACCCTAGCCGGACAGGGGATCGTGTCCGTCTCTGTGGCTTCAGGCTTGATCGCCGTTCAAATGACAGTTTTAATGATCTCAATGGGAATGGTTAGTGTTTCATATGCACGCAAATAAAATAGAATATAAGCCAACAGAATCAACCAAGACAATAAATGAAGTGCAATACTGTCTGAATCCTGACTAGACAGCTTTAGAGCATGTCTTTCACATCAGTTTTTTTTTGTCAAGTTTTTTTTTTTTTATCACGATAGATACGATATCTCTGAAAAAGCATATCGTGGAGACCTAATATCGTCACGACGATATATATCGTCATATCGCCCACCCCTAGATCCAACGCAAACATGTGTCCAACTGAGGAACCGGAAGTCTCTCAAATTCGATGCACACACACACTAAGACTGAATATCATGTTCTATTTGCAATTAAAGATTGATAATTGTGTGTATTGGGTTATTGAGAAGAGACTAGAGAGTGCTGGAAAATGTTTTGGGCGGAGAGGGCCTTTTATCAGTTATTAAAGTTGAAAAGCATTGATTACAATTTTAACTCTTCCGGGCTTTGAACCAGCTGCGCGGAGGACATCACCGCATCTTGGCCGCCGGCTCTATCCACTGGGCTATCTATTCCTTAAACTATTGAAGTGTTTTTATATTACTCATAGTCTTTTTGTTCACAACTTTTCCACATTTCGAAGTGTTTCCCGAGCCAGAACGACCTATCTTCCTTCCTGGCTTGCACTATAATGATCCAATTCAAATGCAATGCCAACAACAACTCAACAGCAACAACACAAACTACGACAACAACCCACACATTGCGCATTGTTCAGAGCGGTTATAAAGTGTTGAAGCGCTCAAATTTGAAACTGTTTCAACCTGTCACCTGTCAGAATCGAGGCGAGGCAGTGCATTGAATCACCTGATTGGACGGCGAACCAGTCAAGTGATTCATTCAGGAAATGAAGCAGTTCGGACGTCATATGTCACGTGATTTGAAGCAAGCTTCAAAGCACTGCTTCTATGGAATAGGAAGTCCAGGGTTGAAGCTCCGTTCGAAGCTTCAGTGTCAAACTGCCATCACTAGTTCCCACTGTGGGTCAAAATAATGCGCTGTGACCCCGATGATTAATAATCTTTTTTCTCAAAGTAATGATAAACCTGTGAGTTGGATGTAGAAAAGTCAGAATCAATATAGATGTTTTTTATTTTAAAGAAAATTTAGATTGAACACAGTAAAAAACTGTAAATTATAGGGTCCGTCCAAAATATATTTTGTACTTATAGTGAAAACTACCCTTGGATGATGGGTTAGTAGACTAAAAGCTTTAGGAATCCAAAGTACAACATATAATAAGTACCCTGTATCAAGATTGATGCAAAACAAGTGACATTTGACCTTTTTAGACAGATTTAGCAAAAAAAACTCCACCTCTGAGGTGATTTGGGTGGAAATGGGGGTTTTACCGTTTCTCTGGAACCCATTGGTCGATTTTGGTGATTGACATCTCTTTCTTACCGTTGGAGTCAATAGAATCGAAGGGGAATCTCCCCACACACACACACATGGTAAAAGAAAAAGGTGGGGCCTTCGCGCACACAGTTTTGCACCAGAGTGAAGCTGTATCTAGGTCTGACATCTCAAAAACCAAAAAGCAGGTTTATTGCTCATGGATGATCGGAAATCATTTCAAGGGGACACAGACACATTGGATTAACCCAGTTGTTCTCAAACTTTTTCTGTCAGGCCCCCCTTTGGAGAAAAAAAAAAAGTCGGGCCCCCCCAACACAAATAGTCAGGCTCAGTGGCGGCGCCAGAGACTTCTTTTGGGGGTGCTGTGGGGTAGCTTGACGTTTCATAGAGGGTGCTCAAACATTTAGGGTTTCCCATTAATGTACCGGGCGCTACAGTGGAATTTCCTACTGCAACAATCCCCACGCAAATACACAGTGTACCCGCAACTGTTACAATGAAGGCTTGAGGCATATCGGGGTAAGGAGGGGTAAAGTGCTATTTTTATAGGTAGTGTGTGGACCTCACATTGGGGGGTCCGGGGGAATGCTCCCCCGGGAAGATTTACTTTTAAATATTGAAGTTAAAAGCATCAACCTGGTGCACTTTGAGAGCAACATGAAGAGATCTATGGATACCTCTCAACACCCATATGAAACAGACCTGTAAACAGATTTACTATTTTTTTTATGGATATTTTACAAATCACCCTTTTAAACGTTATTCTTGTTTTACTGTCATAAAGTATTTCATACCTGTTTCTCATTTATTCTCTTATTTTTTTATAACTATAATGATCAAATGAACGTGTGCCTCGGACATAATTGTTTACATTAATGGTGACCAAAACGTTTGAGACCCACTGAGATAACACAGAGTCCTTTAGCTCACTGAGTCTCTCAGTCTGACAGGAGAGGACTCTCCTCCACCTTGTTGTTGAAAAAACTCCTTATATCTGTTATCGTAGCTCGCTAGCACCAGAAGCTAACAACAACGATCTCCGGTACCGGTGCGCTCTCTCTCTCTCTCGCTCCACACACAGAGCCGAGCTTTAATGAAACACAGAGACCCAGACGTAATAGTATTGTAGACTGCATCATATTATTTTCGAATCAATAATTTTTCAATTTATGATATTTTTTTTATAACCATTTTTCCTCCTAGTCTCTCGTGCCTTCCCCTGGCATGCCTCTGCGCCCCCCAGGGGGGGCGCACCCCCCACTTTAAGAACCACTGGATGAACCTATGGATTAACTTCATCAGCGTTTTAATGCCATTGAAAACCACTTTTGACACTGGTGAGCCATGTTAGCAGAGGCTCAGCGTGAGCATTGTGGGGTTTAAAAAAAAAAAAAAAAAAAAGATCAGTTAGATGAGTTTCTTCCTGTTACATGGATATAAAACATTCATAGTTTATTAAATGAACATGCCCTCAGACACTGTTTCCTGCAAGATGTTGCGGGAGGGCCCCGGTACCGGGGTCTCTCGGGCTTAACAGGTTAATAGAAGCAGGTGGGTTCTAGCTCCTGTGTGTTATCTAAACTCGCAATACTAACTTTTCAGTGTCAGTGTGGGTGTGGTGTTGAACGTCAACGGGAGGGGTGGGCGCTAGTGGCACATCGACGTTAACAGCTCCGTCTGTGCGCACGGCGACCGGCTCTGTCGTTATGTGCACCCCTGGATATATGGACAGCATCAAGAGGAAGAGGCAGAGAGAGGATGACAGAGAGAGGGAGGATGAACTGAAGGCAGATGAAGAGTTATTTGCAGCATAACGGTTGGAGCTGTATGACCATCAGGCCTCTAGGTGATGCTTCTTCTGCAGGATGATGAGGGGCTGTATGACCATCAGGCCTCTAGGTGATGCTTCTTCTGCAGGATGATGAGGGGCTGTATGACCATCAGGCCTCTAGGTGATGCTTCTTCAGCAGGATGATGAGGGGCTGTATGACCATCAGGCCTCTAGGTGATGCTTCTTCTGCAGGATGATGAGGGGCTGTATGACCATCAGGCCTCAGGTGATGCTTCTTCAGCAGGATGATGAGGGGCTGTATGACCATCAGGCCTCTAGGTGATGCTTCTTCAGCAGGATGATGAGGGGCTGTATGACCATCAGGCCTCTAGGTGATGCTTCTTCAGCAGGATGATGAGGGGCTGTATGACCATCAGGCCTCAGGTGATGCTTCTTCAGCAGGATGATGAGGGGCTGTATGACCATCAGGCCTCTAGGTGATGCTTCTTCAGCAGGATGACGTGGGGCTGTATGACCATCAGGCCTCTAGGTGATGCTTCTTCTGCAGGATGATGAGGGGCTGTATGACCATCAGGCCTCAGGTGATGCTTCTTCAGCAGGATGATGAGGGGCTGTATGACCATCAGGCCTCTAGGTGATGCTTCTTCAGCAGGATGACGAGGGGCTGTATGACCAACAGGCGTCTAGGTGATGCTTCTTCAGCAGGATGATGAGGGGCTGTATGACCATCAGGCCTCAGGTGATGCTTCTTCAGCAGGATGATGAGGGGCTGTATGACCATCAGGCCTCTAGGTGATGCTTCTTCAGCAGGATGACGAGGGGCTGTATGACCATCAGGCCTCTAGGTGATGCTTCTTCAGCAGGATGATGAGGGGCTGTATGACCATCAGGCCTCTAGGTGATGCTTCTTCAGCAGGATGATGAGGGGCTGTATGACCATCAGGCCTCTAGGTGATGCTTCTTCTGCAGGATGACGAGGGGCTGTATGACCATCAGGCCTCTAGGTGATGCTTCTTCAGCAGGATGATGAGGGGCTGTATGACCATCAGGCCTCTAGGTGATGCTTCTTCAGCAGGATGACGAGGGGCTGTATGACCATCAGGCCTCTAGGTGATGCTTCTTCAGCAGGATGATGAGGGGCTGTATGACCATCAGGCCTCTAGGTGATGCTTCTTCAGCAGGATGACGAGGGGCTGTATGACCATCAGGCCTCTAGGTGATGCTTCTTCTGCAGGATGATGAGGGGCTGTATGACCATCAGGCCTCTAGGTGATGCTTCTTCAGCAGGATGACGAGGGGCTGTATGACCAACAGGCGTCTAGGTGATGCTTCTTCAGCAGGATGATGAGGGGCTGTATGACCATCAGGCCTCTAGGTGATGCTTCTTCAGCAGGATGACGAGGGGCTGTATGACCATCAGGCCTCTAGGTGATGCTTCTTCAGCAGGATGACGAGGGGCTGTATGACCAACAGGCGTCTAGGTGATGCTTCTTCAGCAGGATGATGAGGGGCTGTATGACCATCAGGCCTCTAGGTGATGCTTCTTCAGCAGGATGACGAGGGGCTGTATGACCATCAGGCCTCAGGTGATGCTTCTTCAGCAGGATGATGAGGGGCTGTATGACCATCAGGCGTCTAGGTGATGCTTCTTCAGCAGGATGATGAGGGGCTGTATGACCATCAGGCCTCTAGGTGATGCTTCTTCAGCAGGATGATGAGGGGCTGTATGACCATCAGGCCTCTAGGTGATGCTTCTTCTGCAGGATGATGAGGGGCTGTATGACCATCAGGCCTCTAGGTGATGCTTCTTCAGCAGGATGACGAGGGGCTGTATGACCATCAGGCCTCTAGGTGATGCTTCTTCAGCAGGATGATGAGGGGCTGTATGACCATCAGGCCTCTAGGTGATGCTTCTTCAGCAGGATGATGAGGGGCTGTATGACCATCAGGCCTCTAGGTGATGCTTCTTCAGCAGGATGACGAGGGGCTGTATGACCAACAGGCGTCTAGGTGATGCTTCTTCAGCAGGATGATGAGGGGCTGTATGACCATCAGGCCTCTCGGTGATGCTTCTTCAGCAGGATGACGAGGGGCTGTATGACCATCAGGCCTCAGGTGATGCTTCTTCAGCAGGATGATGAGGGGCTGTATGACCATCAGGCCTCTAGGTGATGCTTCTTCAGCAGGATGACGAGGGGCTGTATGACCATCAGGCCTCTAGGTGATGCTTCTTCAGCAGGATGATGAGGGGCTGTATGACTATCAGGCGTCTAGGTGATGCTTCTTCAGCAGGATGATGAGGGGCTGTATGACCATCAGGCCTCTAGGTGATGCTTCTTCTGCAGGATGATGAGGGGCTGTATGACCATCAGGCCTCTAGGTGATGCTTCTTCAGCAGGATGATGAGGGGCTGTATGACCATCAGGCCTCTAGGTGATGCTTCTTCAGCAGGATGATGAGGGGCTGTATGACCATCAGGCCTCTAGGTGATGCTTCTTCAGCAGGATGACGAGGGGCTGTATGACCATCAGGCCTCTTGGTGATGCTTCTTCAGCAGGATGATGAGGGGCTGTATGACCATCAGGCCTCTAGGTGATGCTTCTTCAGCAGGATGATGAGGGGCTGTATGACCATCAGGCCTCTAGGTGATGCTTCTTCAGCAGGATGACGAGGGGCTGTATGACCATCAGGCCTCAGGTGATGCTTCTTCAGCAGGATGATGAGGGGCTGTATGACCATCAGGCCTCTAGGTGATGCTTCTTCAGCAGGATGACGAGGGGCTGTATGACCATCAGGCCTCTAGGTGATGCTTCTTCAGCAGGATGATGAGGGGCTGTATGACCATCAGGCCTCAGGTGATGCTTCTTCAGCAGGATGACGAGGGGCTGTATGACCATCAGGCCTCTAGGTGATGCTTCTTCTGCAGGATGATGAGGGGCTGTATGACCATCAGGCCTCTAGGTGATGCTTCTTCAGCAGGATGATGAGGCGCTGTATGACCATCAGGCCTCAGGTGATGCTTCTTCAGCAGGATGACGAGGGGCTGTATGACCATCAGGCCTCTAGGTGATGCTTCTTCTGCAGGATGATGAGGGGCTGTATGACCATCAGGCCTCTAGGTGATGCTTCTTCAGCAGGATGATGAGGGGCTGTATGACCATCAGGCCTCAGGTGATGCTTCTTCAGCAGGATGACGAGGGGCTGTATGACCATCAGGCCTCTAGGTGATGCTTCTTCTGCAGGATGATGAGGGGCTGTATGACCATCAGGCCTCTAGGTGATGCTTCTTCTGCAGGATGATGAGGGGCTGTATGACCATCAGGCCTCTAGGTGATGCTTCTTCTGCAGGATGATGAGGCGCTGTATGACCATCAGGCCTCTAGGTGATGCTTCTTCAGCAGGATGATGAGGGGCTGTATGACCATCAGGCCTCAGGTGATGCTTCTTCTGCAGGATGATGAGGGGCTGTATGACCATCAGGCCTCTAGGTGATGCTTCTTCAGCAGGATGATGAGGGGCTGTATGACCATCAGGCCTCTAGGTGATGCTTCTTCAGCAGGATGATGAGGGGCTGTATGACCATCAGGCCTCTTGGTGATGCTTCTTCAGCAGGATGATGAGGCGCTGTATGACCATCAGGCCTCTAGGTGATGCTTCTTCAGCAGGATGATGAGGCGCTGTATGACCATCAGGCCTCTAGGTGCATCTGTTTCCTCTTCGCCTTTGGTGTTATGAAGAGACCAATCAGATTCTTCCACGTGAACTGGGGGATGAATGATGGATCCTCCACATATCATGCCAATCTTCATCTGGTGTTTCTATATGGAGTTCTTCCTCCCATCTAACCTTGAGTTGAGTGTTTGTCATTTTTTGCTAAATCCTTGATATAATGCTGTTCTGTTCCTAACTCTTGGCCTTTCCCCCCCCCCCCCCAAAACAAATCTGGATATCAGTCCGTCCCAATTTAAAAATTGATTTTGGGGGACCTCTACTGAAGATTGGAATAGATAGACATCTTGGTAGAACATTTAGTTTAACGATTTCAATTTCTGTTTTGAGATGTTTACATTTTAGAAGTGTTTATTTCTAGTCTTTTAATTTCTCTCATGTGCAATGCCTTGTCTGTTATGCTGCTGCAACGCAATCATTTCCCAGATTGGGATCAATAATCTCATTTTATGCATTGTAAGCTATGTGTTAGCCGCCCATGCTGACGGGCCTCAGATAAACTCATTGACACTGTATTGTTATTATTATTAGGGCCCGAGCACGGAGTGCTAGGACCCAACGGTGTCCTAGCACGAAGTGCGAGGAACCTATTGTTATTGGTGGTATTATTATTTTTAGTCGCCATCTTTCCTGTTTTTGAGGCCTTTAGGACGCTGACAAAGTTGTATAATTTTGCACGGACGCCAGAACCGGTAAAAATTGCAACATTCTGGAGTCAATGGGTTAAAAATATTCCACCTTGCTCGCTAGCGCCACCTATGGCCATTTCCGTTTTTGGAAAGATGTACAAAGTCGCACCGTAACTCCAAATGACCTGAAATTTTGCACACATATCCGGGTGGACCTGCTCTACATATAATCCGCTTGGAACCTAAGCTCCGCCTTTTTTATTTTAAATATTTATATATATTTATAAATGTATTCTACGTCAGAAAAACAATTCTTCCCTCAGGATAAGTATTTTAATGATTTATTTATGTGTTTATTCCATAGACTGTATATATAAATGGACGTAGTGTCCGTGACGTCACCTATAGGATTCTGCAGAGTTGCCGTGAAGCCCTTAGTAGGCGGAGTCGGCCACTAACGGCTCGACTGTGACGTCAGAGTCTAATCCCGCCTGCTCCAAATAAGGGCAAAGAGGCGGAGCCGAGGCGGGACCTGCTGCCTCCGAACTGGAAGTAAACAGAGCTAGCTCAGGCTAAGAAGCTAAGCTAACATGAAATACATGCATACCAAGTTACTGCCAACAGTGTAGTTCCCCTATATAAACGTTACATTCATAATCAAATGAGACAATCTGCAAGAGAATTAGCTATATTTTGTTATTCTTAATGCTTGTCATTCACACGTTGAGAAAAGACGGACTCCACCGCCCGGACCTAACGGAGCCGCAGTGGGTTAGCTCGGGGACGCCGGCTGGAGCTAGCCCCTTGCGGCTCCGTTAGCTCCGGCGGCCACCACTGGGATAATTGGGTCCCCTATTAACATTTGCTCCCGTTTAGCATTATGGGCGTCATAGCCATAGACTATAAAAGTCTTACCCAAGGCTGAATCATAAACTAAAATGTATATGTATGCATAAAGGGTTACGTCCTTAGCTGGCTAATAAGTAACAAGCTAAGCTACCAAGCACACAAACACCTGCGAACGGAGTTAACATGTATAATATTATCATTTTAGACGTTTTGGAAGTTCTGTTAGTACATTCAAGCGCACAGCACAGTGCCACAGACTGATAGTGTCCATGCCACGCTGCATTGATGCAGTTATTCATGCTAAAGGAGGTCCAACCAAGTACTGACAGCAGGAACATTAACATACTTTTCAGAAAGACAGCATTTCTATATTAGAACATCTATTTTGTATTGGTCTTATGTATTATTAAAATGTTGAGATGCTGAATTTTGGCTTTAATTTAATCATCAAGATTAAAACAAATAAACGCTGGAAATAATTCACTTTGTGTGTGATGAATCTATGTGATGTATAAGTTTCAACTTTATAAATTGAATTACCGATATAAACTCACTTTTCCATGATATTACATTTATTGAATCCAAGTACAGGTTTAGCAAGGCGGAGAGAGATGCTAAACAACTACTCTGAGAAACTCCAACACCAGTTCTCAGCTAACGACTCTGCAGACAGGTCACAAACTATAAGGCTAAGGCCTCACACACCGTGAACTTCAGACGCCTTGCTAACCCGCAGTGAAACTACGTTTTAGATCAGCGACAGTACTAACTCACCTGTTGTCCTGAAACTCTCCAGGGCATCTGGAAAAGCATTTAAAATAATTAATGGATAAGGGCTGCAAAGTTAAAGAAGTGTTAATTATGGTTAGATTTTAAATTCTAATACTCTACAGCTTCTCTGAATATGTGTTTCCTGTTTCCTGCAGACGTCCAGCAGCTGGTGGTGGTTAAAGAAGAGGTTCCCCCTGAGCAGCAGGAGTGGAGCTCCAGTCTGGACCAGGAGGACCCAGAGCCCCCCCCACACATTAAAGAGGAACAGGAGGAACTCTGGAGCAGTCAGGAGGGAGAGCAGCTTCAAGGGCTGGAGGAGGCTGATATCACCAAGTCCACATTCACTCCTGTCCCTGTGAAGAGTGAAGATGATGAAGAAGAGACTGAAGACAGTGCTGATTGGAAGGAGACCAGAGAACCAGGTTCAAACTCTCAGAGGAATAAACAAGACCCTGTCAGTGATTCAAGACGTAGTGCAGGAGAGAAAACATTTGGCTGCTCAGTCTGTAAGAAAGCTTTTACACAGAAAGGAAGTTTAAAGGAACACGTGATAATCCACACAGGAGAGAAACCATTTAGTTGCTCAATTTGTAGGAAACATTTTGCACAGAGAGGAAATTTAAAGGAACACATGATAGTCCACACAGGAGAGAAACCATTCAGCTGCAGTGTTTGTGACAGAAGATTTACTTGGAGTCGTTCGGTCAAAAGCCATAAGTGTGTTGGTCGGCAGTCCTCACAGCTTCATCAAAGACAAAATGAACATATGGAAACAGAAGATGATGGAGAGGAATGTGGAGGACCAGAACCAGCCAGGATCTCAGATCCAGAGAGACATTTACAACCAGAGACTGATAAAGGTGGCGAACCATCTCTAGAACCTGATGACAATGTTGACATTGTGTTTTGGAAAGATTCCTGCAGGCAACATCAGCATAAAGATCAATATGAGGACAGTCAGCTGACGCACAAAACATCTCCCACAAAAGAGAAACCATTCAGTTGCTCATGTTGTGGTAAATGGTTTGCAACAGAAGGAAATCTGGCCAGGCACATATGTGTCCACACAGAGGGGAAACCACCCAGCCGTGCAGTCTGTGAGAAAACTTTCCTGCTGGAGTCGGATACAAAAACACATTTACAACCAGAGACTGAGGACAACCCTGGAGACTCTTCAGAGACTGAAGACAGTGAAGATGATGATTTTTGGAAACAGAGAAGTAAACGCCTGTCAGATTTAAGCACTTTGAAAGATGCATTTTCCCACAGTGGTGAAACATTTAACAGCAATCACCAGAAAGAGGAATTGTTTATGAAAGGTGGAAATCAAAACCAACATATGCCGAATCAGGAGGACCCAGAGCCCCCCCCACACATTAAAGAGGAGCAGGAGGAACTCTGGAGCATTCAGGAGGGAGAGCAGCTTCAAGGGCTGGTGGAGGCTGATATCACCAAGTCCACATGCACTCCTGTCCCTGTGATGAGTGAGGATGATGAAGAGAAACCTCAGTCTTCTCAGCTTCATCAAAGACAAACTGAACACCTGGAAACAGAAGCTGATGGAGAGGACTGTGGAGGACCAGAACCAGCCAGGAACTCAGATCCAGAGATACATTTACAACCAGAGACTGAGGACAACCCTGGAGACTCTTCTGAACCTGACACTGAAGACAGTGCTGAGTGGAAGGAGACCAGAGAACCAGGTTCAAACTCTCAGAAAAATAAACAAGACCCTGTCCGTGATTCAAGACGTAGTACAGGAGAGAAACCATTCAGCTGCTCAGTCTGTGAGAAGTCTTTTAAACAGAGGCGACATTTAAAGGAACATATGATAGTCCATACAGGAGAGAAACCATTCAGCTGCTCAATCTGTGAGAAATCCTTTCCAACGAGAGCACATTTCCATCGACACTTGAGAATCCACACAGGAGAGAAACCATTCAGCTGCTCAGTCTGTGAGAAATCTTTTAAACGGAGAGAAAGTTTAAAGGAACATATGAAAATCCACACAGGAGAGAAACCATTCAGCTGCTCAGTCTGTGAGAAGTCTTTTAAACAGAGGCGACATTTAAAGGAACATATGATAGTCCATACAGGAGAGAAACCATTCAGCTGCTCAATCTGTGAGAAATCCTTTCCAACGAGAGCACATTTCCATCGACACTTGAGAATCCACACAGGAGAGAAACCATTCAGCTGCTCAGTCTGTGAGAAAGCTTTTGCCCTGAATGCAACTTTACAACGACACATGAGAAACCACACAGGAGAAAAACCATTCAGCTGCTCAGTCTGTGAGAAATCTTTTAAACGGAGAGAAAGTTTAAAGGAACATATGAAAATCCATACAGGAGAGAAACCATTCAGCTGTTCAGTCTGTGAGAAAGCTTTTGCCCTGAATTCAACTTTACAACGACACATGACAAACCACACAGGAGAGAAACCATTCAGCTGCAGTGTTTGTGAAAAAAGATTTACACAGAGCTATCAGGTCAAAATCCATAAGTGTGTTGGTCGTCAGTCCTCACAGCTTCATCAAACTCAAACTGAAGAGAACAGAGAGGCAGAGCCTCCAGCCAGCAGCTCAGCTGAACACATGGAAACAGAAGCTGATGGAGAGGACTGTGGAGGACCAGAACCAGCCAGGAACTCAGATCCAGAGAGACATTTACAACCAGAGACTGAGGACAACCCTGGAGACTCTTTTGAACCTGAGACTGAAGACAGTGATTATTGTTAGGCTTAAACTATTTGGGTAAGTCCCAGTAAGTCGTATATAATGCGATAACTTGACTTTTTGTGATGAAAATGTTTTGGTCCAAGTAAAGAGAGGACTGTGGAGGACCAGAACTGTCAACATTTATAACCAGAGACCGAGGAGGTTTCCATATTGGGATATATAATTAAAACAAAAGTTAATATAATCAAATATAATTTTTATAGAATCCACAATGTAAAATGCATGATATGTCACATAGCTGTATACTTATATACTAAATGTATACAGTTTGTTAAACTGACGTGAAAGAGTGTAAGGTCTGATATAGCTTATCACTAAAGGTGTCACTATTCAGCAGAGGGAAGACACCCTTACTCTCACACCAGGAGGCCCCTGACTCAATGGGATATTACTGTAAGCTTTAGTTTAGTCTTTGAGGCAAGTCGGGACATGTCCAGTCTCACACCTGGAAGCAATGACTCTTCTCCACATACATGGGTCTGTTGGTGTGTATTCGCTTCTGCTTCTGTTGGTATGATTTAAAAGCAGCAGCTGAGAGAGGAAAAAAGGTCTTAGGGTTCTTAACTGGGAATCTCTCCCTAGATTTTATTACCCACTGTCATCATAAGGAAATGCCTCTGGCGATATGCAGGGAGTTTTACCAGAAAGGAAAACATGTTAACCGGTAAATTAATCATTAATACCAGAGAGTAAGACATTGTATAACTGTCACATTGTAACCAGATAAAGTGAAAAACGGTGTTAAAGTGTGGACCATCTCTTCAAATAAAACCATCCCACCCATTTGGACTGGGGTAACCTAAATTAATTCTGCGCTGTCCTCTTCTGATTTAAGGTAAGATTACACGACTGCCACACTCACACTTAGGTAGGGTCACACCTCATAACAGATACTAGAATCCTACGGGATCGCTGCAGTAAGATGTTGGAGATCTTCTACCAGTCTGTTGTTGGAGATCTTCTACCAGTGTGTTGTTGCCAGTGCACTCTTCTTTGATGTAGTGTCTCTTTGGACAACCGGACTTAAACTCACAATTTAAAATATATATATTTTTAATGTATATCTTAATTGTCACAATATATCGCATTAACTCGTAACAACAACATAATAATCATACAACGAAAGGCCAGCAACAAAAATAAATTAAAACTGAGGTCACAGACGTGCACGCAGTTGTGGGCGGGCCTTCGAGTCCGTGCGACTGTCGTCCCGGCATCAAGCAGACGCGCGTGAGTCTTCCGAAATGAGCCGTTTGTCATTTCTATGATTTTCGCGTCCCAGACTCCCAGGTCCTCCGGCAGCGACCCGGAAACGGATGTCGGCGCGCCGTCTCGAAGGAAAACAAATTTCTCTAAAGGGTCGTCGAGGATCGATTATCGAGGAGGCTGTCTGGAGGAGCCGTAACCGAGGATACACTGATTTAGAGGAGAGAGGAGTCTCTGGAGGAGCTATAACCGAGGGTACACTGATGCAGAGAGAGAAGAGAGGAGTCTCGCTGGAGGAGCTATAACCGAGGGTGCACTGATGTATCCTCCAGAGTCGATTTCAGGCAACAGTGATGTTTAAAAGAGGTGTGACGCATGGCTGGACTTATGTCAACGAAGCACAGCTCTGCAAACTGTTGCTGTTGTGATTATACGTTTTGTAAGATGATCAAATGTGCATCAGACTTTCTGCCCTTTACCGTTTGTTTACTCACTAATCACATCTCCCCTGGATGTTAGGCTACTTTTTTTTTTAAATACAACTGCTTTCATTCAGACGCGATGTTTACGGTGAGAACAGCAATAATAAGAAGGTTATCACCAAACATTTTAAAAATGTTTTTAGAGACCGTTATCCTACCTTTCAGAAGAACGTTCTGGGAACCAAAAGAAAACTTCCCGCTGAAAACATTCCTAGAACAATGAATGTAACATTCTCAGAATGTTTTTAGAGCCAAAAATGTCTAGCTGGGTCACGGGTGCCTTAATTTACTTTGTTGGGATCCCTCTCACCCCTCGTCAGCATCCCTGAATTGAGATTCCCCCCTTTATTTCCAGTGTGTATGTTGTTCTTACTGTGTTTTTGATGATATTTTAATACATGGAATAAAACATTTTATGAATTGGAGCCACGTCTCCTGCCCCTCAGTATTACGAACGAGTGCCTTGTTGGTACCTCGAGTAATTATTTCCTTGGGTGCAATTCCCAAGGTGGCGTTGTCTGGCTTTTTGGTTAAATAGGATTTCAAACAAACACTCCCACGTGCCGCCACAAAATCTCACATCAACTACCTTTCATAGTAAGCAGAGAAAAACAAGAGTGACAGACATAATTCAAGTTTAACAGCTTGAGCTTTATTTCAGCATGAATTGTATCATATTATATGATTCAACACAGGGAAACACTCCTTGTGCTTTACTCTGCTGCTTCTTTTCCCTGAAAAAAAAAACAGTTACATGGTTTTTGTGAGTTTGAATAAACCATAGGTGACAAAGAGGATTATAAACAGTTAATTTCATAGTAACTAAAGCTAAAGCTTTGTGAAGTGAATGTAAAGATTCAGCTTATTTTGCCCTAAACAGACATATAGTTACCTTGCCAGAGTCACGGCCCTTTGCTCTCAGTTTGTTGACCTGGGACTCTGCAATGTCAGCACGCTCCTCAGCCTCCTCCAGCTGATTCTGGACAATCCTGCACTTGGACAGATGGACATTGGCCTGCTCCTCCTTAAATACAAGAAGTATAAACATGTTTCAGTGTTTAAAATCATCTTTTGGGAATGAAATGAGACATGGAACCAAGTTCCCAATGTGTGGAATATATATGTGTCCTTACCGCCTCCTCAGCCTGCCTCTTGTAGGCCTTCACCTTCAGCTGCAATTTGTCAACCAGATCCTGCAGCCTGGCAACATTTTTCTTGTCCTCCTCAGTCTGAGATAGAACATTTAGATTTGCATGTTTTAATATTTTAAAATGTTAGTTTGTAGGATAATATTGGTACTGTACATGTTAACTATGAAAGTGACTTTACCTGATAGGTGAGCTCCTTAACTCTCCTCTCATATTTGCGAACACCTTTAACAGCATCTACTCCACGTCTCTGTTCAGCCTCAACCTCTCCCTCCAGCTCAAGCACCTTTTGAATAACATGAAAACATTAAGTATCCAGCCTTTTTCGAAGTCTTTCTTCAGATATGTACATTTTTGTGTGATTCTTTTACCCTAGACTCAAGTTTCTGGAGCTGCTTCTTGCCACCCTTCATGGCCAGGTTCTCAGCCTCATCCAGACGATGCTGCAGGTCCTTAACAGCAACCTCCAGGTTCTTCTTCATCCTCTCCAGATGAGCACTAGTATCTTGCTCCTTCTTCAGCTCCTCAGCCATCATAGCAGCCTGGAGGAATCAGCTAAACATGTTCATTAGAAATATCTAGAACAAAAACATTGCTGTTAAAGTAAGAACACATGACTTTGAAACCTACATCAGTGATGGCCTTCTTGGCCTTCTCCTCTGCATTCCTTGCTTCCTGAACAATGTCATCCACTTCACCCTGGATCTGGACCAGGTCTGTCTCAAGCTTCTTCTTGGTGTTCACAAGGCTTGTGTTCTAAAAGGTTCAAAGATGTAGCCTCCTAAGTCAACAGCTGTCTAATATTCACAATATGTAAGATCTCATTAGATTCTTGAATGATTGAAAACATGATTGTGTTTGTTCACCTGAGAGTGCAGGAGTCCAACACGCTCACTGGCATCAACCAGCTCTTGCTCAGCAATTTTGCGACTTCTCTCTGTCTGTTCCAGAGCAGCTCTAAGTTCCTCAATTTCAGCCACCATAAGACCGTTTCTACGATCCACCATAGCAGCCTGCTCCTTGAAGTCCTCCTGGGCTCTGACAGCATCATCAAGGTGCAGTTGAGCATCCTAGTGATAAAACGATCAGAAATATATCCATGAATGCCAAAATGTAGCCTTACGAAATATGTAACACTTGTGTTTTATACAATACCTTCAGCTGTGCCTGCACATTCCTGAGCTGCTTCTGGGACTCAGCAGCCTGGCGGTTGGCATGGCTGAGCTGAATCTCCATCTCATTCAGATCTCCCTCCATCTTCTTCTTGATTCTCAGGGCATCGTTCCTGCTGCTGACCTCAGAATCCAGAGTGCTCTGCATGGAGTCAGTCACTCTCTGGCTGTTCCTCTTGATCTGTTCCATCTCTTCATCTTTCTCTGCCAGCTTCCTGTCCACCTCACCCTTCATCTGGTTGAGCTCCAGCTGAACATGAAGGATCTTAGACTCTTCATGTTCCAGAGTTCCCTAATGAATTCAAACAATGAAACACTCATCTTTGCCTTCAAACACTGATACATTAGTCAATGATTTTTAATGTTATAAACTCCCAGAAAAAAACAATACCTCAGCCTCTTCAAGAGCTGTCTGGATCTCAGTCTTCTCTGTCTCCACCTGCTTCTTGGACTTCTCTAGCTCATGGATGTTCTTGCCAGTCTCACCAATCTGTTCTCCTCTGCAGAAAGATACATGTGTTTAATCATATTGTTGAACCTTACAACAGATAGAGCCAGAAATCTAGGTGTAGTCATGGACTCTGACCTGAGTTTCAACAGTCACATTAAAACAGTTACTAAATCAGCCTACTATCACCTAAAGAACATATCTAGGGTTAAAAGACTAATGTCACAGCAGGATTTGGAAAAACTTGTCCATGCTTTTATCTTCAGTAGACTGGACTACTGCAATGGTGTCTTCACAGGTCTCACTAAAACATATATTAGAAAGCTGCAGCTGATTCAGAACGCCGCTGCTCGAGTCCTCACTAACACTAAGAAAGTGGATCACATCACTCCTGATCTGAAGTCTTTACACTGGCTTCCTGTGTGTCAAAGAATAGATTTCAAAATACTGCTGCTGGTTTATAAAGCACTGAATGGTTTAGGCCCAAAATACATTTCTGACCTCCTGCTAAATTATGAACCATCCAGATCTCTCAGGTCTTCAGGGACTGGTCAGCTTTCTGTCCCCAGTCAGAACTAAACATGGAGAAGCAGCGTTTAGTTATTATGCTCCAAATATCTGGAACAAACTCCCAGAAACCTGCAGGTCCGCTGCAACTCTGACTACTTTTAAATCCAGGCTGAAGACTTTTCTTTTTGTCGCTGCTTTTAATTGAAACTGAGCCGTTGTGTTCATCAGTAAAGTGGAACTTCTGTGTGAATTATTCACATCTTAAACTGCACTGTAACTTTTTATTCATGTATTTTTTCTTTTAATGTTTCTTTTATTATCTTTTCTTTTTAATGACTGTTTTTAAATGCCTTTGTCTGAATGTCTTTCATTTTTGTAAAGCACCTTGAATTGCCTTGTGTTGAAAGATGCTATATAAATAAACTTGCCTTGCCTAAATTGTACATTATGTAGAACTCACGTTGCAGATTCTTGTTTTCACGCTTCATGGTCTCCAGATGATCAAGAGCCTCCTCATAAGAGTTCTTCACCTTGAACAGCTCAGTGCTGAGAGAACGAGCCTCCTTCTGTGCTCCCTCAAGCTCTGCCTGACCCTCCTCGTGCTTCTGCTTCCACTCTGCCAAGACCTGAATAATACAATTCATACAGTTGATTTGGTTATGTTCACGTAAGAGGGCGAAATAAATATTCATGTCATTGTTTGTGTGGTTTGGCCATAAAGTAAATTGTGTTACCTTGTCAAAGTTCCTCTGCTTTTTGTCCAGGTTGGCAGCAAGGCCATTGGCCCTCTCCACATCAATCATGAGGTCCTCCACCTCACTCTGGAGCCTCTGTTTGGTTTTCTCAAGAGAAGCACTCTTGGAATTCACTGCCTCAATCTGTTCCTCAGCCTCCTGAAGGCGCTGGGCAAGCTTTTTCCTGTTTGGAAATTGAGGTATTTGTGGCTCAGTTAAACTCGTAAAGTTACAAGTTATTTTCTAATTATATTTGCATATATGAAAGTAAGAAGCTATACACATTTTAAAATACTAATATCATTACCAGCAATTCAGGAATCAGTAGAGTTGCTGCTTGAATGCTACACTTCTGGCCATTTAACAGTTTGAATGTCACTCACTTGGATTCCTCAAGCTCCTCAGTGCGCTGGATAGCATCAGTTTCATACTTGGATCTCCACTGAGCCACCTCGCTGTTGGCCTTGGACATTCCACGCTGCAGCTCAGCCTTGGCCTCCTGCTCCTCTTCAAACTGCTCCCTCAGCAGATCACAGTCATGGCGGGCTGATTGCAGGCCATGGGCAAGAGCATTCTTGGCCTGTTGTAAGAAATATTATTAACCTTTACACCATTTCTAAATCACAAACAAATGATACAAATACACACTATCCGAATGGTTTCTTACCTTAACCTCCTCCTCAATCTGTCTCTTCAATTCATCAATCTGCTGTGTGGAGGCCTGCTTGCCTCTGGTCAACTGAGAGACCAGAGTTTCTTTCTCTTCAACTTGACGGCTGAACTCACCTTGTGTGAACAATATTATAATACGTTAGTTTGTGCTACGTTTCTCAATCATACACTCCAAAGACCGTTCACCAAAAACATGTAGATACCATTTTCTGTCAGGAGACGTGCTTTCTGTGAACTTGTGTCATTGATTTGGCGGACGTTTTCATCATTCTTGGTCGTCAGTGTGCTAAGTTGGTCCTCAAGAGTGCGGCACATCTTTTCAAGATTTCCCTAATGAGGAAAAAATAACAAGATCAATGATCAGATTTTATTCACAAAACAATTTACGTGATGTACTATATTCATATTGGTAACATCATATACTAATACAAAAGCATGTAATGCTAGTGTACCTTTGCCTTAGCAACATTCTCCATGTTGCTGGAGAGGTCATCAATCTCCATCTTGTATTCACTCTTTTCCTTCTCAAGCTTCTGCTTGTCACGCTGGAGGTTGTCGATCTGCTCTCCCAGCTCAGCAACACTGTCAGCCTGCTTCTTGCGAAGGGCAGCAGCAGTTGCTTCGTGCTGCAGAGTGGACTCCTCAAGGTCACGACGGAGCTTCTGGAACTCAGCCTCACACTTCTTGTTCATCTCAATCTGAGCAGCGGTGGCACCTCCAGCCTCCTCCAGCCTCTCACTGATCTCCTCAAGTTCCCTGGAGAGGTCAGCTCTCTGCTTCTCAACCTTGGCACGAGCTGCACGCTCAGCCTCAATCTCCTCTTCCTGTTCCTCAATACGAGCCTGTTGAATAGATGTTTTCTCTTTTAGCAATCTTTCACTTTATTACATATAATAGCAAATGTATGCAGTATTGTTAAGTGTAACACAATATCTCACCTGGAGCTCCTTGATCTTCTTCTGGAGCTGAGCACCCAGAGACTGCTCATCTTCAATCTTGCTAAGGAGCTGACTGCATTCAAAGTCCTTCCTGTGAAATTGATAAAGTGCATTGAGTTCATGCAATTGAACACTTCTTTAAAAAAAATTATGTTGTGCAAACAGAAAAACTAAGTTACTTTTTGATTTTCTCATCAGACTGCTGCTTGTCATTCTCAAGATCCATGATGGATTCCTGGTCCAGTTTGAGATCTCCCTCAAGCTTTCTCTTGGTTCTCTCAAGGTCCATACGCAGCTTCTTCTCTTGCTCCAGAGAACCCTCAAGCTAAACAAAGGTATACATTTTAAATGATCATGTTCAAGAATAATCTTGCTTTGCCAAATCAAATGACTGTAAACTTACATCATCCACTTGCTGCTCAAGCTTGGTCTTGGCCTTAGTCAGAGTGTTGACTTTGTCTTCCTCTGCCTGCAGGTCATCAAGAGTCTGCTGATGAGCCTCCTGAAGGGCTTTCTTTTCCTTGGTCAGCTTAACAATGCTCTCATCCTGAGAGGCCATCTCCTCGGTCAGGTTCTTCACCTAAGTGTGCAAGAAATTGTCAATACCAAGAACACTATCATTTCACTTCACTTAATGCACAGATTATGAATTCCAAACCTTGTTCTCAGTGGCATGTTTCTCATTCGCCACTTTGGCCAAGGTAAGCTCCAGGTCATCAATATCCTTCTTGAGCTCAGAGCATTCATCCTCCAGCTTTCTCTTTTTGGCAGTGAGCTCAGCATTCATTTCTTCTTCATCCTCCAGTCTCTCAGTTGCCTCTTTGAGTTTGGCCTCCAACTGAATCTTACTCTTGATAAGTCCCTCACATCTTTCCTCAGCATCAGACAGATTTTCTCCTTCCTAAACCATTTTTATGAAAACAGACGTCAGCACTTTCATATTCACAAACATGAAAAATCGTATTTGTCTGTTGATGTTTACTTACAGATGAGACTTGCAGCGTCAGATCATTCTTCTCCTGCAGAAGGGAAACCATCTTCTGCTCCAGTTCCTTCTTCTTGGCCAGGGCAGTAGCCAGGTCACTTTTCATTTTTTCATAGTTCTCCTTCATATTTGACAGCTCCTTCTCAGTTTCAGCACTCTGCAGCAGAGGCTTAATCTTGTAGTAGACCTTCATCCATGGCCAGTGTTTCACATTCATGAAGGAGCGCACGTTGTACTGGATGGTATAAATGGCATCCCTGTGGAAAGTAAATTGCTGTTAGGAACTAAATATATACTTTATTATTAATGTTATGACTTTTCACTCAAACTTGCTGTTTTCAACATGCCTCCTTGCTATCATATCCACACATGCCCTTCTCATGTGGAAACCACGGCATATAGCCTGAGTCATGGTGACCAGAGATGCCAGTTTTTCATCTCTCATCTCCTCAAGGGTACCAAGCAGACCAGCCTTGAAGAACACCTGAACACAGAGAGAACATAAATGTATTCTATTTTCCACCAAGTCAGACTTGCAGTATGATAACCAAGTAATGGTCAATTAAATAGTCATTCAAAAAACGTTTAAATCTGAAGAACCCCCTTAGACAGGATGTCATAACATTTCCAGAATCACTTGGTGTACAAGGCAATATTTAAAATACCTATCAATGGTCACTTGGGGGAGACATTTCCCCACTTCCATGTCTTAATCGTTCCTTCATTCATGGCCTTAATTTTCGTCACAATAATGTGAGACGTTTTGGAAATGTCATTCCATCAAGCAGGAATTCATTGACAGCCCTTGATAAGAACACTGAAGTATATAAATGCAATCAAGGTGCTTACCTTTGTGTGTCCGAATCTGTACTCATCATGAGGAACATCAATTGACCCAAGCAGCTTCTCTGAAGCCTTCTTGTTGTCCATGAACTGACCCTCAGGGATGACACTGGCATTCAGTATCTTGTATCTATATAAAAAAGTTTATGTTAAGTGAAAGCATTTTATTTGTAATCATTTTCATTAAAAAACATATTTTCAAATAACTATTGATACCTCTGCTTGAAGTCGGCATAGGGGATTCTGCTGGGGAAACCTTTTCTGCAGATTCTAATACCCTCCAGGACACCATTACACCTGAGCTGGTGGATAACCAGGAAGTTCTCCATCAAACCTGAACAAACACATGTCATCATGAATTCTAATGAAATGTCTAAGTTGAAGCCATACAAAATGAATTCCGTGCAAACAAAACCTAACCCAGTCATCAAGACTATCAAGGTCTGTTGTATATGTACCTGGAGTCTTTGTCTCATTGGGAATCAGACAGCGCACAAAGTGAGGATGGGTGGCCCTCAAGTTAGTCATCAGCTTGCCCAAGTTCTCCTGTAGATCAAAAATGGTAACATGTTAGTTTGATTACAAACCGACATATTGTAAGATGAGATTGCAGTGTACCTTACCCTAAACTGTGAAGACACAGTCTGCATAGAACCACCCTTCTTCTTGCCTCCCTTCCCTCCCTTCTCTGTTGATGTTTTGTTAGAATGTCACACAAATTGAATAAACACAAGTAACAGTTGATATAAATAAATAATAATACAAATATATGGAAATGAGTTTGAGTTAACTGTAGTTAAAATCATACCTTCAACTACTGGAGGATACAACAGACCCAGCAGTTTCACTGAGGATTTCTGGTACAGCAGAATGACAGAGTCATTCAGGGGATCCTTGTTCTTGTCCAGCCAGCCAGTGACGTTGTAGTCCACGGTACCAGCATAGTGCACCATGGAGAAGTGGGCCTCAGCCTTG
Organism: Pogonophryne albipinna; assembly: GCA_028583405.1. Classification (NCBI taxonomy): domain Eukaryota; kingdom Metazoa; phylum Chordata; class Actinopteri; order Perciformes; family Artedidraconidae; genus Pogonophryne; species Pogonophryne albipinna. The sequence continues at coordinate 4,178,459 of CM053243.1, forward strand.
CCCTTTACGGGCTTTGGCTTCTCAAATGCTTTGTTTTTGCCAAGATGCTGGTCATACAGCTTGTTCTTGAAGGATGAGTCTGAGGCCTTGGGGAACATGCACTCCTCTTCAAGGATGGAGAAGATGCCCATGGGCTTGAACAAGTTGAAAGAGGTATATCATTTAGTGATACATTAGAACAAATAAAAAAACAGATACATATGATGACAACATGAAGTGTTTACCTTTTCAATCAGCTCAATGCAGGCAGCCAAGTCCATACCAAAGTCAATGAACTCCCAGATAATTCCCTCCTTCTTGTACTCCTGTTGCTCCAGGACGAACATGGTGTGGTTGAAGAACTGTTGCAGTTTCTCATTGGTGAAGTTGATGCACAGCTGTTCCATGCTGTTGTACTGCGTTGGGACAAATCATCAGAATGATCTCTTGCAACAGGCAATAATCATGATTTTGACTTGAAAAGTAGCATTTTCAGAATTTCTTACATCAAAGATTTCAAAGCCAGCAATATCCAGGACTCCAATATAGTACTGCCTGGGTTGTTTGGTGTCCAACATCTGGTTGATACGGATGACCATCCACAAGAACATCCTCTCATAGATAGACTTGGCCAGGGCAGGCACTGCGTTACTCACCTGAATAAAAACAAGCATATCATTTCATCATGATTGCTAAACAGTTTTTATAAAATGCTGGATAACTGGTATTTCGAGTCATTTGATACATAAATAAACTTCTTAAAAGTAGAGCTAACTTTCATACTGCATCTGGCGTTAAAAACTATAACTATATAATATAAAAACACATCTACTGAACATTTGAATGAAGGGTTACCAGTAAATCTCTGTTACCTGAGGTACAGTCTGTCCCTTGGTGACATACTCATTTCCGACCTTCACTCTAGGATAGCACAGAGCCTTCAGCATGTCAGTGGAGTTCAGACCCAGCAAATAAGCAACCTTGTCAGCATCTGAAAATAATTCAGGAATGTCCATCATAATTTGTGAAGAACACAATGTTGTGAAGAAATGTACCAATGTTGTTTCCAAGCTCTAAGCTTTGAGCTAAGATGAAATACTCACTTTCTGTGCCATCAGGCTCAGCCTGCTCCTCACGCTGCTTTTGCTTGAACTTCATGTTACCATGGTGAAGCACAGCACCGGTCATCTTGTAAATGCTCATCTTCTCGTCATTAGTGAAGCCCAGGATATCAATAGCATTCTGATTTCAAAAGAAGTGCCCACACAAAACATAAACCCTTTTAGAAAATGAACTTAAAAGAGCCGTTTTGATTTTGCATGTCAGCACAAAATAAATGTAAACATCACTTACATCAGTGGCTTCCAGCTCAACTTTGTCATCAATGCTGGCCACAGTGATATGACCCTGACTGCACATGGGGAAGTCGTAGGGGTTGGTTGAAAGGAGTGACAATTCTGCAGATTTAAGAAAGGGGAAAACATGTCAATAAACATGTTTCATATGTAAAGCTGTAGGATAAAAACTATGCAATATTTGAATCTTCTTACCAATCAGCTCAGGTATGTGGGCAGTCATCATCTGGTAGAAGATATGGTAGCCTCTCTCATCAGGAAGCTGGAATGCGACTCTAGACTTCTCCAGCAGATCTACAAGTTGTGATCATGTCAGAGCCAGGCTATATCTTACTTACAGTAGTTTGTACTATAAGGATTGTTACTTACAAGTCTCAATATCAGCACTAGCCAGTTTGCCAGATGCGTGGAAATGGATTCTGATGAATTTACCCTGTTTGGAATGACATAATCCTTAATGTCCCTCCACATGTGCAATATGTAAAAATGATCCTCTCGTGTGTAGAAACTGTTCCATACTTACAAAACGAGAAGAGTTGTCATTCCTCACAGTTTTGGCGTTACCATAAGCCTCCAGCAGGGGGTTGGCTGCAATAATCTGATCCTCCAGTGAACCCTATAAACCAAGTTTGGAACTGCTATCAGGAAATTACTGTATTTCTTAATCCCTGGACAAATGATAAAGGTAAAGAATCTTGATTTGTAATCATCATAGAGTTACATACCTTTGATGTGTCTCTCGCCTTGCCTCCACCAACTGAGATGGTTGCAAAGTACTGGATGACACGCTTGGTGTTCACAGTCTTTCCGGCACCAGATTCTCCACTAGGTATAGAGAGACATTATATAACATTTGATCAAGATATTTGCCGTTTTTGAACAAAGTCAACAAATGTAAATGTAGCAAACTTACGTGATCAAGACAGACTGGTTCTCCCTATCTGTTAAATGAAAAATAGAACAATTTAGTGTGTGTAACTGAAACAGCAACCTTGTTTCTGATAAATTCTACATTGGTGTAGTAATGACTTACCAATAAGCATGAACTGATAAGCGTTGTCAGAGACAGAGTAGATGTGCGGTGGAGCCTCCATACGCTTCTTGCCTCTGTAGGCATTTACAACTTCCATATCGTACACTGGGAGCATCTTGTAGGGGTTCACAGTGGCACAGAACAACCCAGAGTAGGTCTACAAGGGATCATAGATCATTTAAATGTCACTTCATGTTTCCCGCATCATTTTTTAATGTCATTAGGCAAATTGTCTTACGTAGATCATCCATGATGCATAACGCTCTTTGAGGTTATACAGCACAGAGGCTTCATTGAGATGGGTCATCATGACCATGTCCTCAATCTTGTCATACTTGGGAGGGTTCATTGGAAAGACGTCCTCTTCTTTCACTACCCTCTCCTAGAACAGGAAATGTGTTAGAATGAGAACTCATCAAATTGAATTCCTTGTACACACTGATTTAATGATACAAACCTCCTCAGTGGTCAAGACTTTGACAGTGACTTTGCCATCATCTTTCTTGAGGATCGTTCCCTTCAAGAACAGCTCCTTGACATCAGACACATAGCAGGCACTCTTGGCATGAAAAGGTGCGCTTTGAGACTCAATTCTTTCCCTCTCTGGTTTACGGAGATAAATGGCAGCCGCGCCATACTGGGCCATCTCCGTGTCTGTACTCATGATTGCGGTCTATGTCTGGGTAGCAAGTCAAACAACATCAATTTTAGAATCATGTCAGCTCATGCCATTGAACATTGAATACATTGTATGGTGTTGTACTAAACAGTTCATATATCCACATCAGAATCATTTTCATTGCATTTCATCATTACAAGGGACCTTTACTGTAATTCAGGGATGGGCAAATGGCGGCCCGGCGGCCCTCAGATTAATTTATAAACAACGTAATTAATAAAAATAAATATAATTGTTTTACGTGTAGTACTGATACCGTCCACTAGACTCCTAGTTACGTCGCGAGCTGCGTACATGATTTCGTTCAGCAGCCAAATACCGGGAAATAATCTGTGACGCTTTTGTGTGTATTGTGTTTGTTTCCCGGGGAAACACTCACAAGAAACACCGGCTGTTGTTATGCCTGCTGCTGTGACGTTAAGTTACCGCTTGTAATGATTACATTACAAGTTACTTGTTAGACGCTTTTATCCAAAGTGACTCACATACTCAATACTGTGGACAATCCCCACAGGAGCACTTTGGGGTGAAGTGTCTCAGGGACACAACGACATGCTGACTGCAGTGGGGTTTGTACCTGTGACCCCCTGATCCGAACACCAATGCACTACCCACTGGGCCACACGCCTCCCAATTATGCCTTTACAAGTTTAATATTCTAAAAACCAAGACTTTGTTTATTTGAAATCAGATGAAAACAAACTGTCACGGACTCTGCCGTGTTATCTATGATTACTATACGATTTTCATTCATAATGTCAGCGGGAGGGAGGGGGAGCGGCGCTGAGGAACAGCAGAGAGTTGACAGGTGTCTGGGTTGACATTCCCCTTATTGTGCGTCAGCAGAGACAGACTACAAGTGTCTTAGGTTCAAATTAGACAACTAAGGTCTGTGTTAGTGTTCATGACTTCATGTTTATGTCTTCTTAATGGTTCATCTCAATGCACACACATTTTCCGTGCTTTACAATAGTTTAAAATAGTTTTATTCCACTGTTAAATAACCTGTTCAATACAAACATGCCACTTTTGAAAATGAAATAACATTTCTGTGAACTGATATTTGTTTAGTGGCTTATTAGAGGATGTTCCCTGAAAGATTGTAAAATGTCAATGAAGATGTCAGAAATAGTATATTTCTTAATAATTACATACAACACATGGAATTTGTGTGTGTGTGCTCCAAGTGAATCTGCGGCCCCCTGGTGGCCAGTACATAAATTATATGGTCCCCACCACCATCCAAGTTGCCCATCCCTGCTGTAATTGTATGAAGTTGCTCAACTCTGCACACCAAATGTCTATTGCATGTGTGTCTGTCACGTGAGGTCCCTCCTCAGTTTCTATTCCTGAGGTATATTGCCTTTTCCCCCATTAAAGAGGTCCAACTGGCGTACAGATTGTAAAGACTATTCAAGCTCATTTTTTATATTTGGCTGTATAAATAAAATGAAGTTGACTGATTGAAGTAAAAAATGAACACTAACTTTTACATTTTAAAACCTGAGATCACTGATGTAAAACAACAAACACTTGAAAAAAGAAAACGAATGGTAAAAGTTGTACATACCTTACTCTTCCCACTTGTGAAAAAATGTCGTATTCCACAAACCTAATGAAAAAGAAAATAATTAGTCAGTGCAGGAAATAAAAAGAAATATTATTATTATTAATAATGATTAATTTTAAAGTTAAGTGAAAAGTATATATTACAGTTTGTGTCAGAGGAAAGCAACGATTGCTTTGAATATCAATAAATACATTATCATGACATTTTTAACAGATTTCTTAAATTACAATGCAGAAGACAAGACCCCCTCACCACAAGCAGGCACTCCACTGGTCATCCACCACACACCTCAAGCAGTCCGTGGACCCCTTATATTCAGTCTGGCTTGCTTACATTGCAGAATTTCAACAGACTGATGTGCTAAATATGGTAAGGATGACAGATGGGTCATGAGGTATTTAAAATATTTTGCTGATACTACATTTGGGAGAATCCCTACCTTATGTGATGAGTTACTAAGGTAGATGACAGTGGACATTATGGTCTAATTCTTTTGTAATTGTGCTTGTTTGGTAATGTGTGCCTTTAAATATTAGTAGTGGTGGTTCATTGTGGGGAGCTTTGAAATCGCTTCTTAAAACCCACCCTTCTACTTAGCGTATTAACATCTTTTGCTTTGAGTGTTGCTTTTATTGCTTTTAAATTGTCTATTGTTTTTACTTGTACTTGTTTTATGGTGTGTGAGCTGTGTGGTGTGATTTTTTGTATTTTTTTGTTTTGTTTATTTGACTGTACAGCACTTTGGTCTTGTGGTTTAAAGTGCTTTATAAGTAAAGCTGTATTGTATGTATCTGAGCCACATTTGTTAGGGACCCACTGTCATACTCCATCAGGTCATTTGAGTAGTTCCCAAAGAAATGTGTGTGGAGGTGAAAGAAGTGGGCATGTCATCAATGAGTGGGAGGTTAGAAGGCTCGCCGTGGATAGGTTGACTGTCTATTGATAAATTGAAAAGAATGTTCCAACCAAAATGGAATGCTTTAAGCAGTAGGAAACATACTGTAAGCACTTTTTTCTTTCTTTTTTCCGCCATGACACTGCTTTGAGATGTGCCTTGGATGTCAAGAAATGTATTTAATCAGTGTTTCTAACATCTACCGAATCTATCAAGCGAGGGAAAAGCACTAATAAAGTAAAATAGTAAGGTCACATCAGGGAAAATGCATCACATAGACAATAAAATAAAATCACATTTCTGCTGACTATTCTGAGAATTTTAAAACATTGTCAAATAGTAAATGTGTGAATATAAAATATAATGTGATTTGCTCTACCTAGCAGGGGCAGTGAGAAAGCAGCAGATTGATGGCTCTCAGTAAAGCCCTCCCACTCCATTGTCGTGCTGTGTCAACAGTATCTCATTAGCTCAATGCAATTAGATAGGTGTTGGTGTACTGAGAAGGAAGAGAGAAGATGGGAGGTCAAATGTTGGGTGTTGTGTTGAGGCACAAGACAGTTGTTGAAGCGTATGTAAAAAGCGTGTCTGCTGAGTTACCAAAGTTGGATTGTATGGTGTGAAAACGCTTTGACCACTCATGGTATAATCTCTTTGTGTCTTCAAATATGAGAATAAAAGGGTCTGCAGCTCAACAAGGGTTGAGAGCCTTATAACATATAGAATAGACTTGTCTTTAGTCAGGCTCCCCAACATCACTCACTAATTTGAGACTCGAGAAACAATTTATTTCAAGAAGCAAATCAGATCAAAGCCAAGCAAATATGTGTTAATGTGGCGGATTAAATCCAAGCTGCATATAGCACAATTTGAGACATACTGTACAGCTCAAGAGTCCCCACCACTTACTGTAGTGGATCCTGATTGGACTGGGATTCTTCAACTAAGCAGCATAAGACACATGGCAGACTGCCAACCGAAGCTTGAACATGTGCCTTTTACTCTGTTTCGCAGGATGTAACTCACACCCATCTCCCACTAACTCACTGGCCTTTCAGCCAGACTTTCTAGATGTTACATGAGTCATCACGTTATTTAAACTGTCTTTTATAACTTGTTGCTCTACTAGTTTTACCCTTCTTTCAACCTTCTTTTAAATGCTGCATAAATAAATTAAATATTATTTGGCTAACCCCTACTAACCTCTAAGAATCCTGGCAGCCTTTCTCACACAGACTTGGAGTAATGGTAACGGGATTATCCTCTTAAGCCCCAAACCTGTTTTTCAGGTCTCAGGCTCGAAAATGACATTCCCAGAACAAATGACCATATCTTCTAAAAGGGTTAAATTAATAATCTTTTTTCTCAAAGCAATGATAAACCTGTGAGTTGAATGTAGAAAAGTCAGAATCTATATAGATGTTTTTTATTTTAAAGAAAATTCAGATTGAAAATGGTAAAAAACTGTAAATTATAGTGTCCGTCCAAAAAATATTTTGTACTTATAGTGAAAACTAACCTTGGATGATGGTAAGGTAGACTAAAAGCTTTAGGAATCCAAAGTACATCATATAATAAGTACCCTGTATCAAGATTGATGCAAAACAAGTGATATTTGACCTTTTTAGACAGATTTAGCAAAATAAACCTCTTCTGGGGCCATTTGGGTGGATTTTCCTTATCTCTGGCCCCCCTTGTTCGATTTTGACATGTGACATCTCTTCCTGACCGTTAGAGCCAATAGAATCGAAGGGAAAGCGTCCCGTACACACTCATGTTAAAAAAGCTGGCGTCTTCGCGCATTCAATCTTTCTACAGAGCGTAGGAATGGCCGGCTCTGATATCTGGAAACGGAAAAGCAGTTTTATTGCTTATAGATTATCAGAACATTTCAAAGGGGACACAGCCACATTTGATTAACCTATGGATTAACTACAGCATCGTTGTTATCGTTTTAATGCCATTGAAGACCAGTTTAGACCAGATAAAACCAAGGTAAGCCATGTTAGCGTTGTAGGCTACCTAGCGCCACATGTTTTGATGTACGTTTTTGTTGATAACGTTGCGAGTTTGTATCTTTCAGTGTTGAAGTGGGCACCGTTAGATTCTATGTCTTTACGATCATAAACGATGTGTTGGATGTGCAGCTAGGATAAGTAATAAGGGAGCTAGGAGTGATTTTCGGTGCAGTAATAGGTTAGCATTTTTCGCTCGGGGCTAATTCAGAGGCTCACTGTTAGCATCGTGTGTATTTTTTGAAAAAAAATGAAAAAGATCAGTTAAATTAGTTTTTTTCCCGTTATATGGATATAAAATATTCATAGTTTATTAAATATTAAGGTTCCTTAGACGTTGTTTCCTGCAAATCACGCGATTTCTGCACCGGAACCGGGTCCGTGGGGCTTAAGAGAAAATAAAAAAGGAGGATTTCTAGAATCAAGGTATTGAAATAACACCAAAGAACACATCATGGGAGACAAAATGTGTAGCAACATTATAATAAGTCATCATATAAAAGTATTAAATCAGCGGTCAGTAATACTGCCTGAATATGCATAATAATAGTCTTGATACAGAACATTCTGGTTTATTCCTACTAAGGTTTTTATTTTGTCTTTCATAATAATCTTAAAAAAAAACGTATTGATATTTATTAATGTATATATATAGAACACGTAAAATATAAGACAAGCACAAGTTTCTGGTATGGGCCATATTCAATCTTACTTTTAACATTTGCTGCGGGCCAATTAGAAGTGAGCCGTAGTTTGGACACCCCTGCCGTAGGGGAAGTGTGGGAATGGGTTAGCTTTGCCAACGCTTTTGGTACTTTCATGTAATATTTTCCCATTTATCATTGAAATAACTTATTAGCGATGTAGTTAAATAAACACACATGCTTTCTAACCATCCACTGTTTCTGGCTTTCGTGAATTCACAATGACTGTGTCTGCGCAGCTCGAACGCAACAACAAAACCAAAACAAAAGTCTTTCCTTTGGTTTCGTTTTCAAATAAATGTCCTGGCTGCAGAAAGGTGCAGTCTACGATCACAGCGGTTGGCGACTGCTTATTTTATATCAGTTTAAAGCGGGTTTTATTGAACTATTAAATGAACTGAACTATAATGGTTTAATGTAGCCTAAAAGCTTTGTATGCAGCTGCAGAATAAAGACTCTGTGATGCTCGTTACCTTAAATGACCTTAGCTATAATACATTTCAGGTCAGGCTGGAGGTCAAAGTTCACATTCCGTCAATACTTCATACGACTTTATATTCAAACTTAAGGCATTAAACGATGTTTACCTTGCAAAACAGGAGTCATGTGATATATAATCATGGGCATTAATACAAACATGCATTCAAAATAGCTGCGCCATTGTAACTTATATTGACTATACTGTATATTCTTAACTGACATTTCCCATAATAATACACTATATCAATGGTTTAACAGAACTCTTTTATAATAGCATATACAAGTATCTTATGATATGATAGAAATGGATACATTGCATGTGAAAATCAACCAGAATACGTGTTTGTCACGTTGTAAATAATTCAGATATTACAAATGAAAGTAAACATCTCCATGAACTAATTGAAAGAGGCGTAATATATCAACAAGGTGTTTTATCTTTCGTACGAGTGCTTTCCTCTTTATTTAATGTTAGTCTTTCATTTGGTCTTAATCTGCACTGTTCCTTGTAACAATGTAAATGTACCGGCTGTGGGAAGAAATTAAGGATTTCTGATTCCTATCAAGAAATTAGCCAATTGGAACACTGTGAATAGTAATATATTTACTATTATTACTTCCCTTCTTGTACTTTGCCAACAACGGCCTTCTGTGTTATGATAAGGATGTTTGTTGTTCAAGAGAAGAGTTGGTAGAAGTACTCAGATCTTGTTCTTGAGTAAAGGTAGAAGTACCAGAGTGTAGGAATACTCTTTTACAGTAAAAGTCCTGCATTCAAAATGTTATTCAAGTGAAAGTATCTGGAGCTCATCTCAGTGGCTGGAAATGCAAATAGTAAGTATAAAAAGATCCAATGTGCTTCAGTGGTCAACTGACTACTGACCATGTGTGTGGTGCAGTGGATAGAGCCTTGGTGTTGGGCTCAAGGGGGCACAGGTTCAAACCCCACTGCAGTCAGCATGTCGTTGTGTCCCTGAGACCCTTCACCCCAAAGTGCTCCTGAGGGGATTGTCCACAGTATTGAGTATGTAAGTCGCTTTGGATAAAAGCGTCTAACAAGTGACGTGTCATGTAATTTAAACAAACATTGAAGTTAATAGGAAATACCGCCTAAATGAATACTTCCAATATGTTATTTCCATGGCTTAGAAAAGTTAATTCCATCTGAGAGGACACAAACTTCTCTTTTTCAAAACCAGAAGACAAAGATGTAAACCTGAAGCTGCTTTATGAAGACCAACATAATGCTTTTCATTATTATACCAAAATGAGTTTCATTATATTGTAGTTTTATCCATTTTAAACTTATTTCACTACTGCCCAATTCATTGACCTTGGAGCAGTTCCACAATTTACACAACAAGGGTAGTGTAAAATAACGTCTAAAGTTTAGTCAAGGGTAGCTCAACAACGATGATACAAGGCATGATTTATGGCTGCATTTCTCTCTACGATTTGACAAGGAAGTGTGTAATGGAAAGCACCTTTTGATTTCGGCATTTATGGGGTGTGGCCAGACGCCACAGTGCTGCAGTTTAAAATGTATGTGGTAACACATTGTTCCGTTAACCATTAGTTTGTTGGTTGACTGCTGAAAGGGGCACACATACAGAAGTATATTTTAGATTTAACCGTCATAGTCCTTTTTCTACGTTTAAGTATGTGGATAGGAGATCACCTGATTATTTTATTAAAGACTTGTGTAAATACTTATATTTGTTAACTACATTTAAACAATGTTTGACTGCTCACTTGATACAGGTGCTGTTGTTGTGTATTTTCTTATTGTGCACACAACTATAGCAGCTCCCGAAATAAAACGTGGCCTACGTGGAAGATTACATTGATCCAATACAATGTGAGGCTCCAGTGTTCTTTATTGAGGTGACAATTGTTTTTTGAATGTCTTCCCTCTTGTTTCATAATCATTATCTGATTTAAAGTGAAGCGCCCCAAAGCACAAATAGCATTGACAAACTCAATAGGAAAAGTGAAAGCAAAAGAGGGGAGACGCAGCAGCGATCACCATTGGTTTAGAAACTCTTTTGACTTTTGTTTCACTTTAGGAATCCCCTGTATTCCCTTTGATTTTTGATTTCCATGTCTTGATGAATGTAATGTGCAACATATGCAAAACTCTTGCATTGTGCATGATAGCACTAGCCTTTTTTGTAATGCTCCAGTATTCTCCAGGATTTGTTCTGTACTATATGTTTTTTTTTTCTTTTTCTGCATTCTAGATGATTGTGAAAATTCCAGTCCTAGTGTAACGGATGGCAAGACCTCTTCGCCGCTTTCAGAGAAGCAGCTCATCAAACGCCCATGGATTGGTAGTACATACACACAACGCGTCAACTTTGTTATACTGCAGCTACAGATGAACTTGGCACCCGGTTAAATTTCATTGATTTATTAAAACTGGATTCAGTCAGCCATGCTGCTAATATGTCAAATTGCAGTACTGTAATGTTAAAAAAAAGTTTGTAATTTTACTTACTATAAAAGGTCCTTATTTTCTTGTTGTACTGTGAACCTTTTAAAGAGTTTATTTGTGAAAGTTCTTCATAGCTGACTGAAGCACTTTTTATGTGTTATTATGTATGTCTTCTATTTCCTTGAACTAAAGAACCCTATTTTAAGTACGGATTATAAGAAGTTCAGGTCGTGCCTTTGCTGAAGGAAACCCTGAAACATGAGATGTGTGTGATAGCAACATGGGGATTAAAGGAGAGCTTCCACGGGCCTCACCTGCCCATGACCCACTTGGTTGCTAGATAGGGGACAGTGGCCTTTTGACTTACTATAAAAGGTCCTTATTTTCTTGTTGTACTGTGAACCTTTTAAAGAGTTAATTTGTGAAAGTTCTTCATAGCTGACTAAAGCACTTTTTATGTGTTTGACCTGTCAATGTAAAGTACATGGGGTGGGCTGGCGGGGTCAAACAACTACACAATAAATCACAATTGTCATTGCACCAGAAAATGGTGAGCAACTCTCATTCCATTTAAAATATTGTATCCAGTTTCCATAATACATCCAACTAAAAGTGTCTTTGAGTTTTCTCTTTGCATCTGCTCATTTGAAACATTATGTCCTTGATGCTTGACATGAAGCTCTCGCATTTCCTTGACTGAATTATTAGTGTGAGTGTGGCTTGCTACCAACATCAAGATGTAACCATAACATTTGAACTTTGAAAAATACAATGATGTATTCAAAATAAAAATAAGTATTTCAAATGATTTGTCCGGTTGAATATTATTTTTGAATCAGTTCAGCAATATTTTTTAATCAAATATTTATTTTCAGTTTCAAATCTTGTTTTTTCAGGTTTCACATTTGTTTTGGCCTTTGGATCGTTTTTTGCTTTCAGATCTTTTTTTTCGCTTTCAGACTTTTGGCCCTGATGTTTCTTGGGGGGGGCGGGGCTTACCAACCAGTAATTTGGCATCCTGAGTGACAGCCCTGTCTGTCATGTTGCCTTCATGGATGTAAGGTAGCGCGAGAAATATAACTCAACACTTTCTATACACAATACTCCTGTGATTGGTGGGAAACAAAACTGATACCAGCGTCAAATTTCCGTTGAGCATCGTAGTTGGGAACACTTGCGGTATAAGAGCAATAAACTGTGCTAGAATGTGAAATTACGTATCCGCAAAAGCGTTGTCCTTCCCCACTTCCACGTAGCTCCGTGAACGCAGCATAGTATTGGCTTGGTTTTTGCGATCAGAATCAGAATACCTTTATTAGTCCCACAGGGGATACATTTACATTGTTTCAGCAAACAAGAGCCAAAGACAGCTTAATGTTACCTGAAGCATGCATACAAAAAGTATTATTCTAATCATGCATTAATGAAGTCTGCTCGACATGAACTGAAACACATTTTCACCAAACAGAGCCCGATGGGGATTATGGCTTCATGGATTCCAGAGTGACATTGGAGACCTTCCTTAAGGGATGTGCAGGTGACAATTGTTGTGGGCCCGGCTGGATCAGGAAAAACTCTGCTGATGTCTTGTTTAGGACAGCAGTGGGCACAACGACTAGTACGTTTAAAACATTCATCCTTCAGAGTTCGGCAGACCAAACTGTTATTTTCTATATACTTTGAGTGGGATTCAATTTAAGAGTCAATATTTTATTGACTTTCACCCTTAAAGCACATGATACCTAAAATAAATATCCATGCATATGGAATGATTTTAGAAACATAAAAACAAATAAGATCAAAACCAACACATGAGAACACTAAGGATATGAAGGTAGCACCTGTAGGAAAGTTAGCAGCAACATCAATCACCAGATGGACGGCAGGGCTATGTTTATGGTGTTAAGGAGGCGGACAGCTTCAGGATATCTGCTATTCTGGAACCTGGATGTTCTGGTCTTAATGCGACTTAAGCCCCTGACACAGCAAGCCGATTTCGGCCGTTGATAGATGTCTGGCCGTCGATGAGCGTCCTGTCGCCATACTCAGATTGGTGTGTCCCGAACCGTCGTATCTTTTTGGCTGTCGACAAAATAAATCACTCTGATTGGCTGTTCAGCTTAGCGACTCAGTGCATGAGAAGCAAAACGGAAGGGTGGTACGCAAACAAACGATTAAGAAGGCACACACAGACGGCTATTATTTTTCATTTTCAAACATGTTTTCGATTATAAGTCGTTATGTGAAACAGTCTGTGAAACAGTCTGTGATGGACGAGAGTGAAAATGGAACGCACACGCTATTTGTTGTTTGTATATATATCACACAGTCTGCCTTCCGGTTGCCTCTTTTGAATGACGAATACAAACTACCGCCGCCTGCTGGTAAGGAGAGTTATTGCCACCTCGCATGCGCAGTTCAGTATTCTGAGGCTCTGAGCCCCATTTATTTTCCTCACAGACGACAAAAAAAGTCCGACATTATACGATTTAAAATAAAAACAATAATCGTGGCTTGATATTGAGTAAAAACATGTTTTTATGAACCACACAGCTTCCGGTCTTCCAAGAGCCGAACGGACAAAAAGACGTGCTGCGGGCACGAAACATACTACCAATATCATAAGAAGGCACGTAAACGGTTACGTCATGACGCAAACAATGACGCAATGACGCAATAATTCACCTTTGAACCTAATTCACCTTTGAACCTGCATCTGTAACAATGAGTGGACCAAAGAAAAGAAAAGTCAACATTGAGTGCCGAGTGTATAATGAGGAGTGGACAGCTAAATATTTTTTTACCGATCTGCTACTGGCCCAGCCCGTCTGTCAAATTTAAAACTCATAGTGGCCCCCGAGCCAAAAGGTTTTCCCACCCCTGGGCTAGCGGGTACTATTTCCAGATGTTCTGGCCCCATAAAATCGAGGTTCTTTCCGGGCCAACAAACAGGGCTGAGTATGCTAAACTACTGACGTCAACACTCTCGACTGCTGATTGGTCAGAGAGAATCGTCACAATCGTTGCGCGCGAGATAATCCCTAGCGTCGCATATATCTAGCGAAGCTTGCAGCATTTTTAGAAACAGAATTTTTGTAAACAGAGGAGCTACAAAAATGGCAAGATAAAGAACGCCGTGGTCAGTCGAAGAAGTGACAACGTTCCTCCATCTGATTGCAGACGACAAAATCCAGCGGGAGCTCGACGGAACAACGACTTTCCTGCAGTGTAGGGAAAAACTAAAAAAGTTGAAGAGTGAATATCACCTAGTCAAGGATAACAACGGCACGAGTGGTGCGGGTAGGAAAAACTGGAAGTGGTTCGAACTGTTGGACGCCATTTACGGCCATAGACCGGCTAACGTTGGGAGGGAAGGAGGCCTGGACTCTACAACTGCGTTACTTGAGTCTCTGCATGATAAGTCTTTGCTAACGCTCTGTTATTTGCTTGAAAGCGTTGTGTCCCTATCTATTCTAAAGGTCACTTCTAACAAATAAGTCTATTTTATCCATTTATGTTCGACAACCCATGCTTTTATGGAGCCCCGAAGAGCTACCTAGCTAGCTAAGGCAGATAGCATTAGAGCTAGAGCTATTGTTTGCTAACACCAGAGATGGAGTACCCGAGTCCTGGACTCGGACTCGAGTGCCGATTTTCGTGACTCGACTCGGACTCGCGCACTGATTGACGCGACTCGGACTCGTGAATTCTCGCGTACGATGACTTGGACTCGGACTCGTGAATTTTTCCCTCCACGATGACTCGGACTCGACTTGTACATTGACGCTCCGACTTGGACTCGGACTCGGACTAGATCAAGTTTTCTCTGGATTCTGATGTCCTCTATCCTGGCGTGTGCACCTGCGAGGCGAGTTCACGTACTGGGCCCCGCTATTCCAGTCTAGAGATAGAGACACACCCCGCATCGTGCTGTATGCTTTCACACATTCTGCTTCCACATTGGAAAAGAGCAGCGCAAAATGATCATTATGTGGAAACAATATTGAAGAGGAGGCTCCGTAACACATTACTCTAAGGATCGAGTTCAGACATGGCTGTCTTGAACACTATCATCAGAGTAACGTGATCTAATCAATAAATAAAGATTCAGCCGATAACACGAAAGCACATGTTAAATGCTAAGTAGCCATGTGCTTTCTGGGGCTCAATCTTTATTGGTAAACCGATTTAACCGGTAAAAGTTCCTTCAAAATAAGAGTCCCGATCGTGCAAAACGAAAACTTTACCATAGGAAAATATTGGCCTACAAATGTAATCACTTCTCTAAAAGGTAACTCATTTTAAATATAGTTAGACATATTAAAGGTAATTTACAATAATAATAATATTAATAATAATAATAATAATAATAATAATAATAATAATAATATTAATAATAAGCTTTATATTTCTATAGCACCTACAAGAATTGTAGCCAAACTGGCTTCACAGCAGTTCAACAGACAGATTAGTATAACATGACAGGATAAAAGCAATGTAGAGGAGCAGCTATATTTCAACACATACATCCACGAAGATTAATACATGAAGACTTGTGACTCGGACTTGACTTGGACTCTTCTTAGGTGACTCGGACTCGGACTCGAACACAGGTAATGATGACTCGGACTCGGACTCGACTCGGACACTCCTTGGGTGACTCGGACTTGGACTCGTACTCGAACACAGGTAATGATGACTCGGACATGACTCGGACACTCCTTGGGTGACTCGGACTTGGACTCGGACTCGAACACAGGTAATGATGACTCGGACTCGGACTCGACTCGGACACTCCTTGGGTGACTCGGACTTGGACTCGGACTCGAACACAGGTAATGATGACTCGGACTCGGACTCGACTCGGACACTCCTTGGGTGACTCGGACTTGGACTCGGACTCGAACACAGGTAATGATGACTCGGACTCGACTCGGACACTCCTTGGGTGACTCGGACTTGGACTCGAACACAGGTAATGATGACTCGGACTCGACTCGGACACTCCTTGGGTGACTCGGACTTGGACTCGGACTCGACTACGACTCTCTCTTGGTGACTCGGACTTGGACTCGGACTCGAAGAGTGGTGACTTGAGAGTGACTTGGACTTGTGAATTGGTGACTTGACTACAACACTGACTAACACTATAAGTTTTCCTTTTCTAGAGTTGTTGTTGCTATTTAGTATTGTGCTGCAGTAGTTTGTGGAAGTCATGTTGCTGATCTAGATGACTACATTGGGACTAACGAGGAGGAACAGTCCCGAACAACGGGGGATGGCAGTGTTCCGTCCTCAATATCAACTGAAGAACAGACTCCAACTCGACCAACTCGACCACCAACAGAAGAACCAACTCGACCACAGACTCCAACGTCGAGTGCCAGCACGACACCGCAGAGTGTGGAAATAGAAATGGCAAAATGACTGGAATTGTGACTATTTTTAAACCTTAGATCATCCATCGTCAGTAAGTAAAATAAGCTATACCACTGTGTGGAAATGCTCTGTTACAAGTAAAGTAAAGCTAGTAAGCAGCTAGTACAATTGTGTGTGACATCCTACCATATACATATATTTATATTTATTATCAACAGGCTGGACATAATGTAATTCACTTTCACAATCATTCTAAACATCTAGGGCCAGAACTTCCTTTAGTTCATCCTTACTGTTGTTCTGTTTATACATTTTATTCTTATATCCTTGTGTGACCTGTACCTGTTCTGTGTTTTTCATTCTTATTGCTAATTGTTATAATCATCTTATTGTCACCCAGGCAAGAGGAAACGAGGAGGACAGGATCTGGCCCAGCAGGAACGGCACCATGAACAGAACCTGGCCCAGCAGGAACGGCACCATGAACAGAACCTGGCCCAACAGGAACGGCATCTGGCCCAGCAGGAACGGCACCATGAACAGAACCTGGCCCAGCAGGAACGGCACCATGAACAGAACCTGGCCCAGCAGGAACGGCATCTGGCCCAGCAGGAACGGCACCATGAACAGAACCTGGCCCAGCAGGAACGGCACCATGAACAGAACCTGGCCCAGCAGGAACGGCACCTGGCCCAGCAGGAACGGCACCATGAACAGAACCTGGCCCAGCAGGAACGGCACCATGAACAGAACCTGGCCCAGCAGGAACGGCATCTGGCCCAGATAGATCGGCACTTTGACCTGAGCTTAGCGGCAGCTGCCCGGACGAGGGAGATGGATGCGACCTTGAGAAGGGAGGAGGCCGCTCAAGCACAGACATTTAATTTAGCCTTCCTGCAGTCTTGACCAGGTGCTAGGGGGAATGGGCAGCCGGCGTGGCCCGTCTCCTCAGGAAGACGAGCCTCTGTGATAAAACAAACAAATAACCTCTGGCTGAGAATATATAGTTATTATATTGTTTATATATTGTTCATTTGTAAATGCAACATTTGTACTTTCTTGTTTATTTCTTATCTTTAAAATGTTTATTTGTATTGTACAATGCCATGACTTGTTATGCTGCTGCAACAAAACACTTCCCAAATTGGGATCAATAAAGTACTTCTTTGACTTATCTTATCTCTTGTTGATAAATAATTGCACCCAACAGCGATCACACAGAAAGATGGCATCATCTCGGCGTCCCTCTGCAGTGAGACATATAATAAACACCATCATCTGAATCAAATTCAGATTCACATAATCTTGATTTTGAGAAGATACAAGAATTTATAAAGCAATAACAAACACCATCAGTTAGGAAAAAGCCCATAAGATGAAAGTTAATATTAAGAGATTTAAAGCAGGAAATTGAGTTTGCTAGCTTGAGGTCCTCCTCTAAAACATTATTACATTACATATTTATTTTGTAATGGTATTAAGAATAATACATGATAAATAATACATGTAGTAAAAATGGCTCAATCTTAATACCCTCGTTTGCTCGACTCAAACAACACATTCCTTATTTCAAAGAGAAGAGAGAACAAAATAAAAAACCTATACAAAGAGAGCGGTGCACAGCGCTCACTATTCACTCTTTACTTGCACTATATTTCTGTGTATCTGTTTTATTGTGTTGCTCTGTTGGAGGAGCCAGTGACCTAAGATTGTCATCATCATAACTACACTGTAGATATGTTCGTATGACAAATTAAAAAACCTTGGACCTTTTGGCTGTGACTTTCAGACATAAACCATCATACCAAATACAGAGAAGATGATTGCCTGCGCAGGCCCAGCTTTTCACATGTCTAGATAGAAGACAGATTGAGGTTATATTCTAATATATTATGTGATGCTGTGGACACTTTAGCCTACATCCATGTTTACACATTTCCACACTTATTTTCCACTTTTTTTATGAATATAGTTTTGCTGTGTTTTACACTTTTGTATTTATGTTTATAGTTTGCTTTTAATATTTGCTTAATTTATTAGAAAGATTTTCTTTTCATCATCTGATATTTTCTCAAATGTTCTTATTATGAGGCAGAACCTACTGGTGCTTGAAATTCAAATATTTAATAAATAGTCAATTCTGATTAATAAAAAAAGTTGTTTAAATCATTTGACAAACAAATGTATGTGAAAAAAAAGATGTACTTATGTTCAATACAATGAATACAATACAATTAATATTTAGGTATTCAGGTAGCGCATCAGACCCTCTCGTATCTCAGTGCCCTCCTCCTCTGCACCTTGTGCCACTGCTACCCCAGGCTCTGCTGCTGCTGGTGCATCCCACCCATCATCATAGGCCTCTCCATGACTCTCGCAGAGGTTATGCAGCACAGCATGTCAGCACCATTGATTTCACAAGTTTCACATCACAGTCATTTCTTTTCATGAGGCAACGCCACCTTCCCTTCAGTCTACCAAAAGCGTTTTCAACCACTACCTGTGCTCTGCAAATTCTCTTGTTGTAGATCACATGTTCTGCTGTCAGCCGTCCAGTGTCTGGGAAGGGTTTTAAGAGCCAGCTTTGCAAGGGATAGGCATTGTCTCCCAGGATGTAATAGCCAGCATTCACCGCACCAATGTTCCTGGTGCAAGGTGGAAAGTAGTTGCCACGACTGGCCAACTCCCACAATGTGGACAGTCTCAAAACCTGAGCGTCATGCACGCTCCCAGGCATTCCTGCAAACACATTCCAGAAATGTCCCTTTCCATCTACAACTCCTTGAAGGATGATGGAGTGCCAGCCTTTCCGGTTGAAATAGTCGCAGTGGTATTCCTGTGGTGCCAAGATGGGTATGTGTGATCCATCAATAGCTCCTACTCACTGTGGGAGCCCCCACCGGTTCTCAGTGTAGGCAGCCATTTCTGCAAACTTCTCCCGGTCTGGTGAACACATTAGTTCCGGTACTAACAACACCTCTGCAGCAGCACAGAAGTCTTGCACACACCGGCACACAGTGGTGTTGCTCACTCCGAAAGGATGTCCAATGCTTCTGTACTCTGAGCCGGTAGCAAGCTTCCACAGTGCGATGGCCACTCTCTTCTTTAGAGGTATACACACGCGGAATGGTGTGTCCTGTCTCTCCATCGCTGGCCGCAGTTTGTTGCACAGGTAGACGTAGGTTTCCTCAGACATCCTGAAGTTCTCCACCCACTGAGTGTGTGTGAAAGATGGAACAATCACTCCCCACCACTCGGTAGCTCGGTCGAGCATCCAAACACATGGTCTAAGGCGGCAACGTAACCTCTGAAATACACAAACAAAAGCATACATATTTTAATACGTAAAAGTGGTAGATACAATTAATTAAATAATTGAAACACTTTGGTCGTATAGTGAGCGTGAACCTAAACACATTGCTAGTTAGCGAACGTTAGCTTACCGAGTAACGTTGTCGTGTAGTAGTGATTAGAGTCGTCCTGTAGTAGTCTCTGCCGCGTTGTAGGATTGCCAAAACTCTCCCGTCAGCTTCTTCTGCGTTTCGTCTTGCTATAAGCATCCTATTTCGAAAAACAAAGTTTGCCTACTTGCTGTGAGAAAAAGCCACATACCAAGAAACAAGTAAACAATCGCTTCCACATCCTCCATTGTTTTGTTTTGTGAGTTGTGTCGCATTGTGCCACTGCAGTTTTATGCAGCGTTGCTCCGCCCGCCAAAAAGCCAATCGCCCCACCTACACTGCGTTACTATAGATACTACCCCAGTTCCTAAACTGTAATGGAAATGCGTCATAAAGTGAGCCAGTCCTAACGAGGCCTAACGAGGCCTAGCGAGTCCTAGCCAAACCGAGCGAGGCGGAGCGAGGCCGTGTAGTGGAAATGCGCCATAAGCCACTTTGGATAATAGTGTAGGCTAATTAAATGTTATACCAATCGTTTCTTAATTGATGTCTTAACTGCATGCGTCACTCGTCACACAAAGCTATCGGGCCGCAAGCAGCAGATCTTCTTCTTTCCAGCCGACACCTCCTCGCCATGTCGTCCCTCCTTGGAAGAGGAAATGACGACATATTGACAGATGGAACGAATGGTAGAGCCCAGCCAACTCCAACAGAAGCCCAGATACCCCCCGCACTTACCCAGATCTACCTCACTGTGCTCTGTGCATTCCTCAGCCACGACCCTGATGCAAAAGAGTGCAACGAAGGGTCAAAGGCCACGTCACTTCCACAGAGTAGAGCACTGAACATTAACGCCATTAATAACCTCTCGGCACTCCAGAAATAACATTTAATTTCAAACTATTTTATTGACAAAGTTAATTCAGAGTCTGATCTCCGGTTATGAAAAGCATTTTGTACAAAGGGAACTGGAATCCTTTCTTTCAAACAAATAAAAAACTCTCCAACCGAATAATCCAGAATCCAATACAATTCATAAAAATCAGTCCACCAGGGATACTAAATGGCCACATTCTGGTTAAAACTGCAATTTTGGATCCTGAAAATGGTAGAAATTGATTCAGCATCCTCAATGACTCCAAAAATCACACCAATATCGTCCAAAAAGACAGTTTTAAACTATTATCTGCGTAGGCTATAATGGTCATGAATGCAAATTAACGCAATCTGACAGTTGCTATGTGCTCGGGATCCATACTATAAATATCTAATATACAACTATGGGGTACTCCTCATTTCCGTGTTCACAATACAACTCTATGAGCTGTCAACTAGATCAAACTCCTGGCAAGGTTTATGAGCCAAGATAGCACAACAACATCAAAATGTGTCCAGAGAAAGCCACTAGTGTAACATATTCATTTAATGAGTTAATTCCAACAGTTGCATCTTCTCATCATCATTCATTATATAAAGTATCAGTGCAGCAGATGTTTTTTTATTATTTGTGTTTTCTGTCTCTGTGCAGTGTTGTGTGCACTTTGGGTCGGTACCGATCTGAGTTATGTGAGCTGAACCAGCTGGCCTGGAGAGACGTAGAGGAGAGCAGGATCCTCTTTATGAAAGAAGACATTTCTCTGGAGGTCTTCGACTTTTCTATCAGGACAGGACTCTTCTCACAGGTCACAGGTTCTGAAACTAGGGGGCGGTATTAGTTGTGTAGGGAGGCAGGGTTTTCAGGGTGTGGGGCAGAGGGTGGTGTATGTGTCTGTGTATTTTTTGGGAGAGCATCTGTCGCCACACTTTCTTTAAACCATAATTAGGTTTGCTCAGTGTGCAACACGTGTAGAACACATATTCGGGAAGCTTGAAACATGTTGTCACTCAACATTGGAGGGGAATACTCATGCATTTGTATTGGGAGTGAAATAAGATCCGCTTTACCTTTAGTGATGGGGTACCTGCACTATTCTATAGTATAAACAACCACAATCAATCCCTCTGGAACAAACTTTGGGATGTTAGCCTTTGCAGACCATTATCTTGCACAAAAACCTGTATAGCACACTACAGAAAGGGAAAACCCCAAAAAGCATAATAGGGCCACTTTAAAGCTATTTTGATTCAGGTATAGCCTGAATATATATGTGATGCCTGTATGTGATGCCTGTATGTGATGCCTGTGAACTTTGAAATCGTCTTTGCACACCTTCACATGTTTTAAATGATTCTAATTTACCTCGACCCTGCACATCAAATATTTATTTTCAGTTTCAAATCCTGTTTTTTCAGGTTTCACAGTTGTTTTGGCCTTTGGATCGTTTTTTGCTTTCAGATCTTTTTTTTCGCTTTCAGACTTTTGGCCCTGATGTTTCTTGCGGGGGCGGGGTTGGTAAGCCCCGCCCCCGCAAGAAACATCAGGGCCAAAAGTCTGAAAGCGAAAAAAAAGATCTGAAAGTGTAAAAAATGTGAAACCTGAAAAAACAAGATTTGAAACTGAAAATAAATATTCGATTCAAAAATATTACTGAACTGAATCAAAATTAATATTCAACCTGAAAAATAATTTGAAATACTTATTTTTATTTTGAATACATCATTGTATTTTTCAAAGTTCAGGATAAAAACTTGAACTTTCAAATATATTTTTTGAATGATCAAAACATATGACCCTGATATAGCTCCATACAGATCTGTTAATGTGCAGCACCTGAATTATTCATTTTGAATTTTATATTAACAATAATATTTGACATTTTAATAATACTATCAGAAATATACATTTTATTTAAAGTCGCTCAAAGTCACTTTACATCTCATAACATCTCTCTTTATGATATAATGTGCAACAAGCAACAAAGCATAAGTAATACAGTCAAACATAATTTAAATCAACAATAAAATATGCAATTATTAACAGAACACAATAACTTGCACAAAATATTTATTCCATTTCACTTACTGTTACTTTTTACACACTTTGAATGTTGAGTGTTATATAATAACTTGAACAAAAATGTTTATTTGAACCTGCTATTAAAAGTACTAAATATTGTCATTGCAACTTTGCAACGTATCCTCAAGAAGAGCAATTCTGCCCTCTGCACATTTTATAAGGTTTGATTCCCTCAGATCACTGGGAACGGTATATCGCTGCAGTGATGCGGTTACTGCAGCGAAGGTGGGAGTGACTCAGTGAGCACCCGGTGAGGGACGTCCAGCTGGAGAGTGTGTGGGTCAGCCTGAGAACGCCAAACAGAGGGAGGGACATACCTGATCAAACCCCGAAATCAGAAGGAAAAGGCAAGGCAGCACCTTTCCACACAGGGCAACCCAAAGTGCTTTACAAAATAAGACAAAAGACATTTAAGAACAATATACAGATGACGCACATTATAAAAAGGCATTTCAAAAACAAGCATTTAAAAAGCAAAGATAATAAAATCAACGCCACCAAAAATTGGGGAGAAAAAAAAAGAAAAAAAAGTTATAAATAAAAAATAAAAAATCTCGATTTTGAATCAACAGAGTACATCTTATTATCTTATACTAACATAACTGTGAGCCTCTCCGCTCACACAGGGTTCAAATATGGACGGACAGAGCAGGTTCGTGTAACACAGGCGTTTATTAGCTCCAAACAAAAGTATCCACGGGTCTCCAACGTTCCCCGTGTGGCAACCTTCACAGGTCCTTTTGCGACCTTCCAGGATCCCGCTTACTGCAAAACAGACCAGAACCAGATTACCACATGCTTTTATTCCGGCACTGATTACCTGATTCCGATCAGCTGTCTGGCCTCCGGCCGAGCCACTCCCTTCACTCCAGCAGCCGGCGCCCTAACCACACCCCGCTGCCACAATAACTATGCCGATATTGCGTACAGCGCCCATAAACTATGGCGCACCCCCCCCCCAAAATCAAGTTGAACCGCCCCAGCCCCAGTAAAAACCAGAGGTTTATGTGAAATAGTTCTTTTTTTGAAATAATAGTTTTAGTGTGCAATTATAGGTTTTAATTTTGTATTAGTGTTAATTCAAAATAAATCAAACTCCCAAAAAACGTATACAGCTTCTGTGTGCTTTTATTAACATTGGAATTTACTGTGTAAGCGGCCGCAGGGGAAGGGGGGGGAGAGCTTTAGAGAGCTCTCTCCTGAAAGACTGAGAGGCTCTGATAACCTCAGCTCACCCATTTAGTATTTTAAAATCAATGATTTGACACACAGGAAGCCAGTGTAAAGACTGTGATGTGATCCATTCTTTTAGTGTTTGTGAGGACTCGGGCAGCAGCGTTCTGAATCTGCTGCAGCTTTATAATTGATTTTGTTGTGAGACCTGTGAAGACACCATTACAGTAGTCGAGTCTGCTGAAGTCCTGTTGTGACATTAGTTTTTTAATCCTTGATATATTCTTCAGGTGATAGTATGCAGACCTAATAACTGTTAAATGTGACTGTTAAAATGCAGGTCTGAGTCCATCACTACACCCAGATGTCTTGCTTTGTGAGTTACTTTGTAGTCTGCCGACTGAAGCTCTGTGATTACTTTTAATCGGTCCTTCTTTGCTCCAAAAACAATGATCTCAGTTTTTTGTTTGTTCAATTGGAGAAAGTTCTGAGTCATCCAGTCAGTGATGTGCTCAATGCACTTGCTCAGTGTTCTAATTGGAGAATAGTCTCCCAGTGTAATTTTAATATAAATCTGGGTATCGTCTGCATAGATGTGATAGCTTAGATCGTTCTTTTTAATAATTTCAGCCAGAGGTAGCATATAAATATTAAAAATCAAAGGTCCTAAGATGGAGCCTTGAGGAACCCCGCATGACATATTTATCAGGGTTGATTTGTAATTGCCTATTGAGACAAAGTTTGTTCTGTCCTCTAAGTAGGAGCTAAACCAGTTTAGAGCTGTTGCTGAAACTCCCACCCAGTTTTCAAGACGGTCTAGCAATATGTTGTGGTCAACAGTATCAAAGGCAGCGCTGAGATCTAATAATACTAACACTGATATTCTGCCACTGTCTGTGTTCAAATGGATGTCATTTAAGACCTTAACAAGTGAAGTCTCAGTGCTGTGGTTAGGTCGAAAGCCCGACTGAAACACATCAAAACCGTCAGTTAAAAACATGAAATTACTCAACTGTTGAAAAACTGCTTCTTCAATCAATTTGCTTAAAAAGGGAAGGTTTTGGCCTGTAGTTATTCATTATGGTTGCGTCTAGGTTATGCTTTTTTAGGAGCGGTTTAATTATTGCAGTTTTCAGGGCCTGTGGAAATACACCTGATTGAAGAGACTTCAAGAAGTTTACTATGTGTAGTATATCTGAGGCCAAGCAATGAAAAACAGTTTTGAAAAATCCTGTCGGGATGATGTCGAGGTTACAGGAGGAGGATATCAGATGTTGGATAATGTCTTCCAGGTCTTTAGCATTTATCAAAATCTTGTCATTTTATTGGGTGATAATTAAAAATACACCAAAGTGTTTTTCACACTTTTGCCAGGGACATTTCAAAATAACTTTGGTCAACAACGGGAACAAGGCTGACATTCAAAGTGCACTGCATAGAGCCAAAAATGGACTTGAAGATATGTCTGCAGAGTCAGTCGAAGTGTTAACAGTGTGACATAATGAGTGTGAATACCACAGCCATATCTCCTACACCTCAACACCAGAGGCGGATTTAGGATTGTAGGAGATCCGGGGCTTAGTCAGAATTTTGAAGTTGTGGAGCGGGGAGGGGTTGCTTTACGTGAAACATTCGGGGCTTTTCAGAAAACATCCGGGGGCTTGTGACCAAGTAGCCTGCCCCTAGCGCCGCCCCTGTTCAACACAAGAATTAGCTTAATATTTTTTCTTCACAATTATTTCAAAAATAAAAATAACATGCTGCTCCATGTAGTACTTTTATATAAATAATCCGTCAGATGGATTATAATGTATGTCTTCTATTTCCTTGAACTAAAGAAACCTATTTTAAGTACGGATTACTAGAAGTTCAGGTCGTGCCTTTGCTGAAAGAAACCCTGAAACATGAGATGTGTGTGATAGCAACATGGGGATTAAAGGATAGCTTCCACTTTAGCATCCACGGGCCTCACCTGCCCATGTCCCACTTGGTTGGCTAGATAGGTGACAGTGGCCTTGCCAAACTCACACTTTGCCAGATTCAGTGTCAGCGAGGCCTCTGCAAGTCGCTGAAACACACATGTGAGGCTAGCCATATGGGCAGTCCGATTGTGGGAAAAGACACCCACATCATCAAGATACACATTACAGTTGGTCCCTGTTTTTCATGAGTCAGAAGTGGAGACCTACTTTGGTGCATTTGAGCGCATTGCTGCTGCTCTGCGCTGGCCAGAAGATGTGTGGGCTATACTTTTACAGTGTAAGCTAGTCGGCAAGGCTCAGGAGTCTTGCTCTTCAACTGAATAAAACTGTAATTGTGTTTTGGGGAATGATAAGTAAGGAAATATGTCAAATAGGGTATGAGGTTTCTAAAAGTAGTTTGGTACTCTATTTATGTAAATGTGCTGAGGAAAGTATTGCAAGTGACAGATAGTTGATCAAAATTCTGCTAATACACAGCTGTGAGAACTCAGCAATCAGGTGTCCATTTTAGGTAGCACTTTACTGGAGCGTCAGCTTCAGCGTCAGACAGACGAAGACTGACAAAGACAATAGAGTCCTGCTGGAGTAAGACTGACAAAGACAATAGAGTCCTGCTGGAGTCACGAGGGTGGCAACGAGGAGGCAAATCCTACTTTGATTGAGCTAAGTATCGCTGGTGTTTTATTTTATTTGGTTGTTTAGCCCCTCATGCTATAATCATGTGTATTTTCTCCATTCCTGTTCATGTGTCTTCTCGCAATTATCACTGGCCCCGTGTATCTCGTAATCGATATAACCGGCCTGCTCTCGTCTATCCCACATGCTCCACTGAGATCCAACATCTAGTTTCAGGCGGCCTGTGGAACTGCCAGTCAGCTGTTCCTAAGGCTGACTTCATCTCTGGCTACGCTTCCCTGCAGTCTCTGGATTTCCTTGCTCTCACTGAGACCTGGATTACTCCATCCAACACATCCACCCCAGCAGCTCTCTCCACAGCATATTCCTTCTCCCATACACCCAGACCCACTGGCAGAGGAGGTGGCACTGGTCTCCTGCTCTCTCCCAAATGGAGCTTTTCCCTCTTCAAGCTACCTAACTTCACTCCTTCCTCCTTTGAATTCCATGCCGTCACAGTAACCCATCCTATACAATTAACCATTGATGTTCTCTACCGTCCACCAGGCGCCTTGGGAGACTTCTTGGAGGAATTAGATAATCTCCTCTCACACATCCCTGAAACTGGCCCTCCCGCTGTACTTCTCGGAGACTTCAACCTCCAGACAGGGAAGATAGACAAACTAACATCTCTGTTAACCGCCTTTGCTTTCTCACTGTCTCCATCCCCACCAACTCATAAGGCTGGCAATGTCCTTGATCTCATATTCTCAAGGAACTGCACTACTTCTAACCTCTCTGTAAACCCGCTCCACACATCCGATCACTTCTTCATTTCATTCTCTCTACCCCTTTCCAAACATAACGAACTAATCTCTTCTCATCCTGCACCTGTCCGCCGTAACCTTCGTTCCCTCTCCCCCTCTACCTTTGCCTCATCGGTGCTCTCAGCCCTCCCTTCCTCTGACTCGTTCCAACTCCTGCCTCCAAACTCTGCTGCAGAAACTCTCCTCTCTACTCTCTCATCCTCTCTGGACTCTCTCTGTCCTCTCACATCTCGGCAGGCTCGTCAGTCCCCTCCTGCTCCCTGGCTAAATGACGCACTGCGTGCTAATAGAACCGTCCTTCGGGCAGCAGAAGGGAAACGGTGGAAATGCAAACACCATGACGACCTCCTAACCTATCATGCTCTCCTCTCCTCTTTCTCTGCTTCGATCTCTCAGGCAAAAAGCACTTTCTTTCAAGATAAGATCCAATCTTCCTATTCCAATCCCAAAAAACTATTTTCCATCTTCTCCTCCCTCCTGGACCCCCCCAAAGCCCCTTCCCCCTCCTCCCTTCTGTCAAGCGACTTTGTTAACCACTTTGAAAAAAAGGTTGATGATATTCGCTCTTCTTTTTCTGACTCACCTTTACTCACCGCTGGGTCACCTGACCCTCCTTTCACCCACACACTAACCTCCTTTTCCCCTCTCTCTCCAAGTGAGGTTCTTACCCTCATTACCTCTGCCCGCCCTACCACCTGTCCTCTGGACCCTATCCCTTCAAACCTCCTTCAGACTATCACTCCTGATATTCTACCGTTTCTCACCCATTTCATAAACACTTCTCTAACTTCTGGTCACTTTCCAAACAGTCTCAAGGAGGCAAGAGTAAACCCTCTCCTAAAGAAACCCACTCTCAACCCGTCTGATGTTATAAACTACAGGCCTGTCTCTCTCCTCCCTTTCCTGTCTAAAACACTTGAACGCGCTGTCTTTAAACAACTCTCCTGTTATCTCCATCAGAACAACCTTCTGGATCCGCACCAGTCTGGTTTCAAGGCAGGTCACTCCACAGAAACTGCCCTCCTTGCTGTCACTGAGGAACTGCACACTGCTAAAGCAGCCTCCCTCTCCTCTGTCATCATCCTTTTGGACCTGTCTGCTGCATTCGACACGGTGAATCATCAGATCCTCCTTCGCACTCAGTTTCAGGCTCTGCACTTTCCCTCATCACCTCATACCTCAAAGACCGCACCTACGGGGTTACTTGGAGATGGTCGGAGTCCGACCCTTGTCAATTAACTACAGGGGTCCCTCAGGGCTCTGTTCTTGGTCCCCTCCTCTTCTCCTTGTACACAAACTCGCTCAGATCTGTCATTAGCCCGCATGGTTTTTCATACCACTGCTACGCTGACGACACCCAATTAATTCTGTCCTTTCCCCGCTCAGAGACCCAGGTCGTCGCACGCATCTCTGCTTGTCTAGCTGACATCTCTCAGTGGATGTCTGCTCATCACCTCAAGCTCAACCTTGACAAGACTGAACTGCTTTTCCTTCCGGGAAAAGAGACACCTGCATGTCTACCTGCATGTGCCATCCGACCTCTGCAGCTCATCCAGAATGCAGCGTCTCGTCTGGTCTTCAACCTTCCTAAATTCTCCCACACCACGCCACTCCTCCGCTCCCTCCACTGGCTTCCGGTAACTGCTAGAATCCACTTCAAGACAATGGTACTTGCATACCATGCTGTGAATGGATCTGGCCCTTCCTACATCCAGGACATGGTTAAACTGTACACCCCAGCACGTGCACTCCGCTCTGCATCAACCAAACGGCTCGCTGCGAAGGGGACCCAAGTTCCCATCAGCAAAAACACGTGGGTTTGCTATCCTGGCTCCAAAATGGTGGAATGAGCTCCCCATTGACATCAGGACAGCAGATAGCTTACACACCTTCCGGCGCAGACTGAAAACTCATCTCTTTCGACTCCACTTCGAGCAATAGAACTATTAACAAAGCACTTATATACTAATAAAAGACTGGCTTACCTAAAGCCAGTTGAGTAGCACTTGAAATGTTTGGCTCTATGAAATCTGATGTACTTATATGATTCTGTTTTCTTCAAGTTTGTATTTTGTTGGACGAACGCACTTATTGTAAGTCGCTTTGGATAAAAGCGTCAGCTAAATGCAATGTAATGTAATGTAATATCCAGCAAGAAGGCTTTCACTAGGAAATTGGGCTAAGGAAGCACCACCAACGAAAAACCAATGGGTAACAATCGTGGAAGAAATCTTTTTGATGGAAAAAATGATTCATAAATTGAGATTTCAAGAAACACAAATCAACAGAAAGTGGGAAAATTGGACTCAAAACAAAGACATTTGACAGGAACAATAGTGAACAAATACATGTATCTTCAAGACTATAATAACATGAAGACATATGTATAAACCCATATAAAGACCTTTTTTCCTCTCTCAGCTGCTGCTTTTATATCATACCAACAGAAGCAGAAGCGAATACACACTAACAGACCCATGTATGTGGAGAAGAGTCATTGCTTCCGGGTGTCAAGTCAAGTCAAGTTTATTTATATAGCCCAAAATCACAAATCATATCTGTCTCAGAGGGCTTCACAAATCAACAAACACAATTGGCAATGTAAAACAATGTAAAAACAACAAACGTATCTTACAAGATCAATGTGAAAATACCAATTTAAAAAGGAACATAACACAATGACACAAATACAGTTAGAGTACAATAAATACAATTCCATAAAACGAAGGGTCCATGAGGATGTATAAAAGGGGGTTTAAAACCAGTCTTAACTGTACGCTATACTAAAGAGGAAAGTCTTTAACCTACTCTTAAATGTGTGGACACTGTCTGCCTCCCTAATCGTCACTGGAAGTTGATTCCAGAGGAACGGGGCTTGGTAGCCGAAAGCTCTAGCACCTGATCTTTTTTTGGGAACCACCAACAGACCTGCACTCTGGGATCTTAATGCCCTAGAGGGGCAATAGGAGATTAAAAGATCCTGTAGGTAGGATGGTCCCTGACCATTGAGCGTTTTGTAAATGAGTAAAAGTATTTTAAAATCAATCCTGGACTTAACTGGGAGCCAGTGCAATGCTGCTAAAACAGGAATGATGTGGTCCATCTTTTTCGTTCCTGTTAAAACCCGTGCTGCAGCATTTTGTATGAATTGAAGGGTCTTTAATGATGAGTTTGGACAGCCTGATAAAAGGGAATTGCAATAATCCAGCCTGGAGGTGATAAAAGCATGGATTAGTGTTTCTGCATTGTTGTGATTTAGGATGTGCCTGATTTTTGCAATATTCCGTAGATGGAAATAGGCAGTCCTTGAAATTTGTTATATGGAATTTAAAAGACAAATCCTCGTCAAAGATAACACCAAGATTTGTTACCGTGGTGCTGGAGGTCAAGGTAATACCATCCGAAGAATGTTGTTGGACAGTTTGTTCCGAAGGTGCTGGGGGCCAAGTATAATGACTTCTGTTTTGTCAGAGTTTAATAATAAAAAGTTGCAGGTCATCCATGCCTTTATGTCTGTGAGGCATTCTTGCAGTTTAACTAATGGAAATTGTTTATTTGGTTTAATTGATAGATACAATTGTGTATCATCTGCATAACAATGAAAATTGATGGAGTTATTCCTTATGATATTGCCCAATGGTAGCATATATATGATGAACAGGATGGGTCCAAGTACAGACCCTTGCGGTACTCCATGACTGACTGTAGTTTGTAATGACGATTCATCGTTGACAGATACAAACTGAGACCGTTTTGATAGATAAGACCTGAACCAGCTTTTTTATTTTATTTTTATTTAACCAGATAAAAGCATTGAGATATAATCTCATTTGCAATGCTGACCTGGCCAAGAAGGCAGCAACGTTACACATAACACATAACACAAACATATAAAATACAGAGAACATAACTAAGAAAACGGGGTCATTCCAAGACAAAGGACCATAATGAAAAAGACTCCTTTTCCCAGCCTCAGTCCGCACAGCAGGTACCTGGAACCGTATCCAGACACTGGATCTGAGGTTGTAAGAGTCACAAACTGGAGCAAATCTGGCACATATGTACAGTGGAAGCTTACCTAAAATGGCTTTATACATTAATAAAAACCAATGCTGCATCCTACGCATAGTAAATGAGGACCATCCAGTTAGGCTATACAGTTTGCAATGATGAGTCCTATAGGGTGCATTTGATATATATAACGCAGTGCAGCATGGTAGAGTGGGTCAAGTTTGGCCAAAACAGTGGGACAGGCAAATCTATAAATGGTATCACCGTAGTCTAGCTGGGACAGGAATGAGCATATATTATATTATAAGCCAGAGACCAACCCTTTACGGGATGAAGTTGAAAAACAACATTTAAGTCTGTAAAGGAAGGCAATAGTGAATTTCAATTTCTTTGTTAGAACTTCAATATGGTGTTTGAAGTTCAGATTACTGTCCAACCAAAAGCCAAGATATTTGTAGGTATCGACAAACTCAACAGAGACGCCATCAAGGGTGTCAATGGAGAGGCAAGAGGACGCTGACATGGGAGCAAAAAGCATTGCTTTGGTTTTCTTACTGTTCAAAAGCAGTTTGGAATCAAGAAGTGCATGCTGCAGCATGATAAAATCAGATTTTAAATTGGAAATGGCCATATCCAGAGAAGGAGCACATGAGTATACAATAGTGTCATCAGCATACATATGATAGGTAGAAACTTGCATCTGATTACAAATATTGTTTACATATAATAAAAAGAGCAAAGGCCCCAAAATAGAGCCCTGTGTAACTCCCTTCTTCAAGGTGACAGGGTCAGAGACAGTACTACCCAACCTGACGCATTGAGTACGGTTAGATAACTCTGAAACAAGCAAATGGCATTATGACCGAAACGAGACATCAACATAACATTAGACATAATGTGGTGATCTACAGTGTCAAATGCTTTGGCTAGGCTAACATTTGGCATATTACTCTCAATGAATATAAGAAAGCACTGCGTAAAGCGAGAGCAGCCTACTACTCTTCATTAATAGATGAGAATAAGAATAATGCAAGATTTCTTTTCAGCACTGTAGCCAGGCTGACAGAGAGCCATAGCTCGATTGAGCCTTCTATTCCCATAGCACTCAGTCGTAATGATTTTATGTGCTTTTTTAACGATAAAATTGTTACTCTTAGAAACAAAATGAATGACCTCTTGCCTTTGACCAGTATAGTGTTATCAACAGCTCCCGGAAACGTAAGTTCTAATATTACACTAGATAGTAAACTAGAATGCTTTTCAGCCATTAACCTTGAACAATTAAATTCAATGATTCTCTCTTCTAAACCATCAACGTGGATGTTAGACCCAATTCCAACTAAGCTGTTGAAGGAAGTTTTTCCATTAATTAGCACTTCTTTATTAAATATTATGAATATTTCTTTAT
Source organism: Pogonophryne albipinna (assembly GCA_028583405.1). Lineage (NCBI taxonomy): Eukaryota > Metazoa > Chordata > Actinopteri > Perciformes > Artedidraconidae > Pogonophryne > Pogonophryne albipinna. Next base: position 4,211,355 of record CM053243.1, read on the forward strand.
TATCAGGCTATGTTCCACAATCATTCAAAGTAGCAGTGATAAAACCGCTTCTTAAAAAGCACAACCTCGATCCAGAGGTTTTAGCCAACTATAGACCTATTTCTAATCTTCCGTTCCTCTCAAAAATTCTTGAGAAAGCAAAACAGCTGTGTGATTACTTAAAAAACAATGATTTATTTGAAGATGTTCTGGCTTTAGAACACATCATAGCACAGAGACAGCTCTGGTTAAAGTCACAAATGACATTCTAATAGCCTCTGACAAGGGACTTGTCTCTATTCTTGTTTTGCTCGATCTCAGTGCTGCATTTGATACTATCGATCATGATATCTTATTGCAAAGACGAGAGCACTTAGTTGGCATAAAGGGAACTGCTTTAGGCTGGTTTAGGTCCTATCTATCTGAAAGCTCTCAGTTTGTACGTGTCAACGATGAATCTTCCACGCAAACCAAAGTTAGCCATGGAGTGCCACAGGGCTCAGTGCTCAGACCTATTTTGTTCACATTATATATGCTTCCGTTAGGCAATATAAGGAATCATTCTGTAAACTTTCATTGTTATGCGGATGATACTGTTACGAACTCAGACACTTAGGATGTAGGACCCAATTGCACGACCCGGGAGACAGAGGTAAAGTATTTGTAAGATACTTTATTTTCCAAATACAGCATTGAACAACAAAAAAGGTAACTATCAAATCTCTAGCCGAGATGACAAAAATAGAGAACAAAAACTGAAAGCGTTCACGTAGTGAGGAATCAAACTTTTTCAAGAGCACAAGGAGCATAGACCTGACCATAGCAAGAGACAATAAGCATAGACCTGACCATGACAAGAAACAAGACCTTCCATGGCAAAAGACAAAAATGAACTGACACTGAACACTGGGAGACAGGGGAATTTAAACACAGGGTAACAAGACACAGGTGGGAACAATCAGGGGCGGGGCTGACACTGATGAGCACAGGAGACACAGAAGGGGTGACAGGTGAAAACAATCAGGAAATTAGACACACCAGGGAAACTAACGACAGGCATGAAAACACAGGGGAAAAGACCAGACAATACACAGGGAGGAAAACATGACAGGGAGGAAAACATGACAAGGAGAAAAGCAAAACATCCACAACCAGACACACAAAACTAAAAACGTGACACAACACAAGAATCGTGACAGATATTCAACTATATTTATCAATCAAGCCTGATGAAATTAATCATCTAAATAAAATTCAAGACTGCCTCAAGGACTTAAAAACGTGGATGACCTTAAACGTTTTGATGTTAAACACGACCAAAACTGAAGTTATTGTACTTGGCCCGAAGAATCTACGAAACAAATTATCTAAAGATATACTAACTATGGATGGCATTAATTTGGCCTCCAGTGAGACTGTAAGGAATCTTGGTGTTATATTTGATCAGGATTTATCCTTTAACGCCCACATAAAATCAATTTCAAGGACCGCCTACTTCCATCTACGTAACATTGCAAAAATCAGGCATATCTTGCCTCAAAACGATGCAGAGAAACTAGTCCATGCATTTATTACTTCAAGGCTGGATTATTGTAACTCCTTATTATCAGGGTGTACCAAGAAGTCAGTCAAGTCGCTTCAGCTGATTCAAATGCTGCAGCTCGTGTACTAACCAGGGTTAGGAAAAGGGACCACATTACTCCTGTTCTGGCTGCCTTACACTGGCTCCCTATAGAACACAGGATAGAATTTAAAATTCTTCTTCTCGCCTACAAAGCCCTTAATGGGCAGGCGCCATCTTACCTTAAAGAACTCATTATACCCTACTGTCCTACTAGGGCATTGCGTTCCAAGAATGCAGGGTTGTTGGTTGTTCCTAGAGTCTCTAAAAGTACAATGGGAGCCAGAGCCTTTTCTTATCAAGCTCCACATTTGTGGAATCAGCTTCCAGTTTGTGTTCGGGCGGCAGACACCCTATCCGTTTTAAGAGTGTGCTTAAGACCTTCCTTTTTGATAAAGCTTATAGTTAGGGCTGATTAGATTCAGCCCCTAGTTTTGCTGATATAGGCTTAGTTTGTCGGGGGACATCTTACTTCTTCCTTCTCTCTGTCTATACCTGTGTACTCTCATGTTCCGATTAACCCAGCTTCCCCAAATGTCTTTCTTTTTGGTGTCTATATACGCCGGGATCCGGAGTCATGGATGATCCTGCGGTCCTGTGTCCTGGATCGCGAGCCCTGGATCTTGAGTCGTGGCTGTGGTCATGGATCATAGGTCCTGGATGGATATCCTCGTGGATTCATCTTCCTATTATAGACACATGCATTTCCAAACATTTGGACTACCTATTTTGCAAATGTATTATCTTTTCAATTTACACACGGCATCTATTGCACGTCTGTCCGTCCTGGGAGAGGGATCCCTCCTCTGTTGCTCTCCCTGAGGTTTCTCACATTTTTCCCTTTAAACTGTGGGTTTTCTCTGGAAGTTTTTCCTTGTACGATCTGAGGGTCTAAGGACAGAGGGCAATTTGACTTATACAACATTCGCAAGTTGTACATTTGACTCATACAATAACCCACCTTCGAGTGATGCTCTAGTTTCTTCATGTTTTGTTTTTTTTCCCTCTTGCTGAAACTGTCTTTTCACCGACATCTCTTCACCTGCACTAGTGGCCGTATCAAAACCGTGATTGGTCAGATGTCGATTCATTGCAACGGTGTCGGGTTACAGACGTGCTCCCCTTGTCACCTCTCACTCTCGCGGGGGGTGCGCGGAGAACTGCGCACAGCAGCTGAGGCCCTCTGGGCGGGGCCCCCTGCGCAAGGCGGGGCCCCATGCAGCCTGCGTGATTGGCCTGTAGGGAGGGGCGGCCCTGTGTGTGTGTGTGTGTGTGTGTGTGTGTGTGTGTGTGTGTGTGTGTGTGTGTGTGTGTGTGTGTGTGTGTGTGTGTGTGTGTGTGTGTGTGTGTGTGTGTGTGTGTGTGTGTGTGTGTGTGTGTGTGTGTGTTGCATGTAGCAGCCGCATGTGTGCAAATTGCCCCGCCCCCTCGCACACAGACGAGAGAGATCTCTCGTCAGGATTGGCAAGATCGAAAATACTAAAAATAATCATAGATGCATTTTTGCAGTCTTTTTTTGCATATTAGATAACGGAGTTGACGACACCAAAACTGCAATATAATGTTTGTATAGCATAATAAATATGACATATCGTTCTTCAGTGCCCTACGCTGTACATATCCGGCATGAATTGCTGAAAGGTTTTGGAAGCTTTGTTTCGTGAAAGGCTGGCAGAGGGTGCGGCCATAGCTCTGGGCGTGGCTACTGGGTATCCCTACATAGCGATACCCAGGAAGTAAATGAGAAATCTCCAACGAGGCGTTCTGGGGCAGCATAGACAGGTATTTTCGTTAGAATTGTACTCGCTACAGGGTGTACTTTGAGGGTTTTTGACTCTGCAGACTGTTTACATGCATAAAAACCTTCATAACACACAAGGGGACGGGTAATAACCAGAAAAGCATGACATGGGACCTTTATCTCGTCTTCCTATACATATTTACTTACTTACTATCTACTCTAGTCATGTCAGGATTAAAGAACAATTATTTTCAGGATTGAATGTTCAAATCAAGCCCTAAAACCTGGCATTTCATAAGAAAGTGACTAATATATAAACCAAATGTAATATTGGAACAAACACAACACCAAATGGACAGACTGTTACAGCCGCTGCTACCTTGTGCCTTTAACTCTGTGTGTGTGGGTATGCAAATGAGCTGTGCCGTTCCTATGCCGTCAGTGGCCGTCTCGACCTCGCAACATCCGCGGGGATTGGACAGACGTCACTCAAGTCCTGCCCGCTTCTGCCACGTCATCCGGGGGAGGAGTATAAAGGCCGGGCACGAACAGCAGTCTGGAGGCTCTGTATTGTGTGACAGATGCCTCAACCCTCTCATTGTGACAAAGCCTTCGTTCTGTGATCCTGTAGACCAGGGGTCACCAACCTTTTTTAGGATGAGGGCTACTTTCAAAAAATAAAACAAGTCGGGGGCTACTTTTACTCCTCTTTTTGTTGTTGTTTGCAGTGTACATATTTAGCACATTTTAACATTATTATATGCTGACCTTTAACCTTTGTGTGCTGTTTGGGTCTGTGGGACCCGTTTTCAGTGTTTACTAAAAGAACATGTATGCAATTTAATTATTTTAACCTGCTTTATTTGGGGGTGGACTTCACCTCCTCTAGGGGGGTCCTCACCTCCTCTAGGGGGGTCCTCACCTCCTCCAGGGGGGTCCTCACCTCCTCTAGGGGGGTCCTCACCTCCTCTAGGGGGGTCCGGGGGCATGCACCCCCGGGAAGATTTTTTTTTTAAATGTTGAAGTGAAAAGCATCAATCCGGCGCACTTTGAGCACAACATGAATTTATGGAAACAGCTCTCAACACTCAGACGAAAGGGAGCTGTATACTTTTCAAGAATCCAATCATCTTTAGAATATCACAACCAATAACAAATCATTTAAAGTGGTTTATTCTTATCTTGTGTTACCTAGTTAGCATTCTTTCTTTTTATTTATGCATATTTTACTAATCACTCCCCTTTTAAACTGTTTTTGTACTGTCCTATACACATTGGAATGATTTCTTACTTTATCTATATTAAATAGATAAAGGGGTACACACACACACACACACACACACACACACAGGCTGTGTGCTCCTCCGTGGCGATGACGGCTTGCGTTAAAAAATAATAATAAACATATTTGTAAAGTGGGGGGACACAAACGAGATTTCAAAAAGTGGGTGGGACATGTCCCCCCTGGAGATTACGCCATGCGTGTGTGTGCGTCAAGTGCAATAAATATATATGCAGGTTGCAACACACAGAGTGAAGCTCCGCCCCTCATGTGCTGTATAGGCTGGCATGACTAGGCTGTGCAATGGGGCTGATGTGTAGATTCTGCCAGAAGGGAAATCAGCGAGGAGGAGCCACATTGCTTTTCTTCCCGACTGCAACGCTGGTCCCGCAAATCAAGCAAGAACGTGATTGGTCGATATTCATTGTGGGGGTTGGGGGAGGAGCGGTGTTAGATATAGAGTTGTAGTAAGTAGATAGAGTTCGCTATGATTTAGGTTTCGTTTATGCATAGGGTAGATTCTTTTAATTACATTTCCTATTTTGTTTTGTGTATTTTATACATTTTGGATTTTCTTGGCGAGCTATTTTTAGAACGTGCCCGGCGGGCGACTGAGTGCCCGCGGGCACCGTGTTGGCTACCCCTGCTGTAGACTGACTAGCAGTATGTATTCTGTGCTTCTGTAGACTGATTAGCAGTGTGTCGTAGTATTCTGTGTCTAGTATAGGGTTTTTTGTGTATATTGCGTAGATCCAGGTTGCTTAGCTCCTGTAGACCCGCATTTAGGATAGTGACATTGTGAAACAGCTTAGACCCAGGTTAGCTTAGCGCCTGTAGATCAGCCTTTGTGAACATACTGCTTAGACCCCGATGATTAGCACCGGTTGATCAGCAACAGCTGTGTTTCCACACAGCCTCGTTTTGATTATTGTTTTATTCCACTTTAGAAGTGAGGTACTTTTATTTTCCTTTTGTATGCCCTGGTGTTACTCTCTTTTAGAGTGCTCCTTTTGTTAACCAGTAGCAGTTTGGCCCTTTGTTGGTGTCAAACTGTTTGTGTACATTCTGGTATTTATCATTTTTTGGTTACAAAATAATCCACCGGTAACAATTACCATTTCCAAACTGGTCGTGTCGCTTCCCTTTGTACCCCTAGCCAAGAGGGAACGTAACACAGACACAGATTAAAAATACAAATATAGTCCCCTGGTTTGTCTCTAGAGTCTAACTGCCATGAGAAAAAAAATCAATGTTCCAAAATCCGTCACTAGATGTCGCTCATTGTACCAATACGGTTGATATAATACATAACATATTATTATTCTAGTGAAAGGGCTCGCTTTGGCAAAAACCTGATCCATACAGGCAGCCCTAAATAATAACAAGTAACCATCCTGTTTGGTGCTATCTGAAGTTGTCTGTCTTATTTTTTGTTGATTTCATCTTGTTTTCACAGTGCTGTGCAAATGAATTATCTAAACAAATTTTATATTCAATCCCACACATGACGATTGAGAACATAAATTCGTAACTTACCTCGTTTAAAGCACCCTTGTTGTAATACTACGGATTTAGTGGACACTACTAGCCGAGTTTCTTTTGTCCAATGTCTCACGGGCAGGTACATTGAATTAGAAGAAGAAGAAGAAGAAGAAGAAGAAGAAGTAGATAGAAGAAATACGCTAATGCTACAAACAGGCACAACACTGTTACTCTGTTTTTACTGACGACATGTAACATTTTATTTCACCATGCTCTATGTTTTTAAACGCACATTCAAAAATGGGAACATTTTCGGGAGTTCAACCGGGTACCGTCCACCAAAAACGGGGACTTTGCCCGGAAAACGGGGACGTTTTGGTCACCCATCCGACTGTGTTTACAGCTAAGCACACACGCTAACATTAAGACTACAAGCTCACTTGGGGTTGAGGCTTTTTTACACGTTGCTTGGCTGCCGGCCCACATATCTGATCCAAACATAGTAACGTGTATTGGGGAAGATAATTATTTAAAGTTATTATTTAGTAATTGTGACATTTACTGTACTTTTTGATGGATGAATGATGCTCAAGGTGAGGGGGCAAATAATACAACTGAGGGGGCAATGCCCCCTTTTGCCCCCTCGTGTCGTATTGTCATACTGATATTCTGTACAAACTGTGAAGTCCACTGAGACAAATGTAACATTTGTGATATTGGGCTATATAAATAAACATTGATTGATTGATTGATAGGTCAATAAACAATGCAACACAAACAGATTTGTTATCCAAAGCAGCCTTAATATCGTCAAAGTCTTTCAGACTGGCAGTCACAGTACTGTGCTTTGATCTGAATCCAGATTGCATAGGGTTAAGGATGTTGAGTGAATTTAAAAAAAGTTTTAGCTGAGTAGAAACTAGGGACTCAAGAATCTTTGATAACACAGAAAGATTTGAGATAGGACGATAGTTATTCAACTCCGTGGGATCACCAGCTTTCAAGAGGGCGATACCAGAGCTTGCTTCCACACAGCTGGCAGTGTGTGAGTGGACAGGGAGAGATTAAAAATACCAGTTACTGGTTGTGCAATAATCTGAGCTGCAATTTTTTAAAAGAACGGGTCGAGGCCGTCAGGCCCGGCAGACTTTTTAGGATCAATTGATTGCAAACCCTGTAAGACTTCAGAGACCGAGAAATAAGCTAAATCAAAAACAGGGGAGTTCATCTCTTGACTAGGGCTGTGAGTACGACCATTTAGAGAGTCATGACTCTGCTCATCAAACATGTGACCAGCCTTTTTGAAGTGAGCATTGAAAGCATTAGACATACCATCTGAATCTGAAATAAAAGAATCACTGACCTTCAGTTTTTGTGGGAAACTAGAAACCTTCTTGTTCTGAAGTGTTTAATTGTTTTCCAGAACTTAGAATGGTCATTAAAACAATCAGTGGTTAAGCTCAGATAGTAATCCGCTTTAGCTTTTTTAATAAGGGCTGAACATTTATTTCTGAGGGCACGAAAAAGAAGCTTAGTGCAGTTCCCCTTATACCTATCAAAAGCTCTAATCTTTGGAGTAGAATGTTATGGTTAATAGTGTCAAAGGCAGCACTCAGATCTAACAGAACCAGGATAGAGGCAAGTCCATTATCATTACATTACATTGCATTGCATTTGGCTGACGCTTTTATCCAAAGCGACTTACAATAAGTACAGTCGATCAGGAAGACACAACCTTGAAGAAAACAGAATCATAAAGTACATCAGGTTTCATAGAGCCAAACATTTCAAGTGCTACTCAACTGGCTATAGATAAGCCAGTCCTTTATTAGTATATAAGTGCAGATATAGAAAGCAGGTCATGTGTGACTTTAACCAGTGCTGTCTCTGTGCTATGATGTTTTCTAAAACCTGACTGGAATTTCTCAAATAAGCAATTTGTATTTAAAAATGCACACAATTGTGAGACCACTGCTTTCTCAAGGATTTTTGAGAGGAAGGGAATGTTTGATATTGGCCTGTAGTTGGCCATAACCTCAGGATCAAGTTTTGTTTTTTTAATAATAGGTTTAATTACAGCTACTTTAAATGACTGTGGAACATAGCCTGACAGTAAAGATATATTCATCATATTTAATACAGGTGTATTAATTAGGGGTGCAATTTCCTTGAACAGCTTAGATGGAACAGGGTCTAAGATACAGGTGCTTTAGAGCAGGGGTGCCCAACCTTTTTTGAACCGAGACCTACTTTTAAAGTTGCCAGTCTGCCGAGATCTACCAGTCCAAATAGAGGCGTAGCCATTACTGACAGCCTACTACCAGGTAAATACACACTTCTACTTGTATAAAACTGACCTTTGTACGATTAATACTTCATAAAATACTGCAGATCCTTTATCTCACCTCTTTCTAATCTACACACATACAAGTATTTAACTGAAGTTACACAACAGTGTTGTTGATACAGAGTTGGAGTTTATTCACACGTCACTACAGTGGGTAATGTTTTCAAGAAACATTGAACAGTGCTGCCACATATGACACAGGAAAAAATAAAAGACTCTGAACCCTTTCTTTGCCATTATATAAAAATATGTTTCTACAAAAGTATAAATTAGGCTTACTAATAAGACAACTCAGATCTGAAGCTACTCAGGAATCTGCTGCAAAAGTGCAATAAAAAAGACAAAATTAATAGAATCAAACCCTTATTTTATTTTTTAAAGTATAAAAAGAAATGCCTTTAAAATAGGATGCAAGCAACACTAATTTCTTAACCTGAATTGATAATAGACTATAATCAATTTAAGTTTGCATTCTTATACCATTTTGTACAATAATTATAATGAATAAGTTCAAACAAACTAAAACTTACAGCTGATTAATAAGTATCTAACTTTAGTTTTTATTATATCAAAAACCTGTTGAAATGCTGCTGTTATTTTTACTGTCCCCCAAAAAGCGCGTCGGCAGCCTCCAGGAATGCTTCTTTCACAACTTCGCCGTCTTTGAAAGACTTCATGTGTTTCGCAAGAACGTGACTGACACGATAAGATGCTCTGGAGCAGCCTTGCTCTTGTTGTTGGGCCTGGTGAAAATGGACTGCTGTGCATTTAGCTGTCCTTTCAGGCCCCTCCCCTTTTGGAGCGTAGGGCAGAATTAGGAGGGGATTCCGTCTCGTCGCATTTGTGCACTGTTTTGAAATGCCGCTCCTAAATTACCCTTCTTCGATGAAGCCACGCTCGCATTGCAGATGAGAGCATGGGCGTAGGAAGCATCCTGAATGTGGGGGGGACATTTTTAACGGGGGTGTGGGGTTTTCTGTATTCTGGTGCATTTTATCAGGTGGTTTGATACTTTTCTGTGGCTATACTAGCATGAGGAAAATGATGGGTACATTCTGTAATTTCATCCAGTAGTAAAGAAAGGAAAGATATTTGATTATTAATTCAGAGCCGTCTTTGAATTAATAAAAAGCAATGTGTCAATGTCAATTTTTTGTACATTTATAAACAACAATAAATATTTGTGCATTGAGAGATATTGTTGTGGAGAGCCATTTATATATACATCGCAAAATACATTTGTGAATCCTTCTGTGAGCATTTATTAACATTGAGACTGATCTGACTCCATACAGACGTTAAGTTCACCTAGGAATGGTATCATTGACTTAAATGTTGCTCTTCTGTCTATATTGGTCACATGATGCCCCTTGACTGAAATGCTTCCTGTTCAATATCCCCACTGATTTCCTTAACATTCTGGGATGAGAGTCCACATCACAATTTACTCTAAACTGTCATTTCCCTTTCATCACTCACCTCAGCAACGGACCTCTCTCCACTGTCCCTGTGTTCTGCCTCTGACTCACTCTCAAGAGCCTAGATGTCAAGAGAGGTGGTGAAGTGATCATTATTTATTGAGCAGTATACTCTTTCACATTGAATCATAACAATTCATACTGAATGTAAATACAACTGACTCTAAAGTAAGTCCCAGTCTGTGACATTGGACATTTTGAAGACTCAAAGTCCCAAGCAGTCGGTAGAATATTAGCTAGTCTATGTAATGTGCACAGAAAATAAACATTTAACTGAATACTGGGATGGAAATGGCCTATAAGCACTCAGTAAAACATAAACACACACAAAATGCTTCTGAATGATAAGAAGTATAATTAAAACATAATGCACATTACCATTTTGAGAGAGAGTACCGAAGTTAAAGAACTCAGAAAATAATCTCTTATCGAACTGAGGCTCCAGTAAAACACACTGCGTCTCTACATGGACATCATGGTGTTTACATGAGCACAGAGAGATCGGGTTATTCATGTTCCCTGTTTACATGATAAATACTAAATAATACCTCTTGAGACAACTGCAGACCCCTGGGGGCCAACCGTCAGCCACTCTACCCTCCCCCTCGACTCAGTTAATCAGGCCGACTGGCCCCTTTTCAACGCCCTCAGACAGCAGGTTACATCTGAAACCTTTATGCAGATTCCGCCAGAACTGCAGGCCGATTTTGACGCTTACAGTGCCTATCTGGACAACTTTGAGTGGCTGACGGTTGGCCCCCAGGGGTCTGCAGTTGTCTCAAGAGGCAAGGTAGGGGTAGGAAAGTTCTGAGGCAATGATGAAAGGATTATGTGTGGGACATCACCTTTTCAACAGAAAAGAGTAAAAAACACGTTAATTTGGATACTTTGCACATAAAAAACAAAACATATTTTGATTACAAAATAAAATACAACTAGTTAAAATATACTCACTTTCCGTAGGGGGTGAATTAAGACAGGCTCCAAGTACATTGTATATCCTTTCTAATACTAATGACTTTATTTGACTCAGAGTATCTTGAGCCGAGACACACAAAAAAAGAAGAAGATTTGATTAGAATCTACACCGCATTTTATTTTATACTTTTCTAGTAACAACATGTTAAAGAAAACTCACCTAAAATTTCAATAATTCTATGTCCCCAGACAATGGGGTTTTCATCATACAAGGTCTCTACTGCAAACAGAATAAAACATAACATTTTTAAAAGTATATAATAATACACAATCCACATATATATATATATATATATATATATATATATATAACATTTAATAATTACATGATATTATAAAAAATCACTTACCACAATAATATGTAATGAGGTCTAAATCAACAAAGCGCAGAGCAGGAATGCCAGGAAAGTTCATCATATCTGTTATCCATCTGAAGTCGGATCGCCTTATAAACCTTCAAAATAACAATGCTTGGTCATTGCATCCAAAAACCGACCAATCGAGTGAAACTCTGCCCTTGCATTGATCTTTAGTAGACAAAGCCTTGTATGTTTGTAAATGAATATTTTAATTTACCCTCAGACTGTTGATTAAGTATTTTAAGTGTTTACAGCTTTTTTCTTTTGTTTTGATCAGCCCCAATGGAGCCATCCTGGAATGAAGGGAGCAGAAACACATTTTTAGAAAGAAAAACCTTCTTTTCTTTTTGCATACTGCAAAATTCTATTATTAGAATAATAACTTCATATGGGGCTTCCTTATAGGTGTATAGGGGGAATAACCAAAATAAGATCTTTTTAAATTAATATGAATACCTTCTTTGCAAAACAGATACTTCCTTGTAGTTAACAGTTTCACAAAAACTTGAAAAGAAACATCCTTAGCAAGCACTAATCATTTAAAGCAAAACACTGAATCAAATCTAGAGAGGACAATAACGTTTTTTAGGTGTCTTAGTGAGTGAAAATGAATGGCTGTTTTATTTAGTTTTCAGCGTATTTCTTTTTAAAGACTAACTCCAACCCCTCGCTTCTCACCTCACAGAGAGTGTCTTAATCAACATACAGATTAACATACCAGGCTTATCTCAAACCCTGTGTGTGTGTGTGTGTGTGTGTGTGTGTGTGTGTGTGTGTGTGTGTGTGTGTGTGTGTGTGTGTGTGTGTGTGTGTGTGTGTGTGTTAATTGTTCTTAAGGTAGGGGTAGGTCATTTTGGAGAAACCATCTCGAGTGAGCGAGAATTTGAAAATACACAACCGAAAATCTGCCGCTTCCTCACATAGCCCCTCCTCCAGCACACATGAACGCGCTCCACAACCAAAAAAAGAGGGCACGAGATTTATGCAAAGATTTATGCAAAGATCTCTGGCTGTAGGCGTCTGACTCCCGCCCCGCTGAGGCATTCGTTTCTTGACTGGCGCTCCGGACGGATGGCGGTAAGTTGTCACAGGCGTCTCTTGGCCAATTTTTCTTTTTTGCAAGGTGACTTGGTAAGTGGAAATTACTGTCTTTTTAATTTGAGTATATTTCTATTTTCACCTAATTCCCCCTATCTGATAGCCTCAGAGCCCAAAAGGAAGGGGGTGGAGAAAGGGGGGAGAGGCCTGGGCGGGGAGGGGGTTAGACAGTCTCACACTTAACTTCAAAGAGACACCTAGATTAACATCAAAAGGCTTATAACACACCACCTCAAAGGGCATAACATCACAGGCTAATTAGATTATACAACCCTGAGGGGGCCAGACAGCGTAACTTCAAAGAGACTGCATTAATCAACGCATCAAAGAAATAGACAACAAAGGCACTACCCTGGGGGGCTTTTCACACCTACCTATTATCTCACATCAAAGAATTAGACTACAAGGGGGGACAGGGGCCAGACAACATAACTTCAAAGAGACTACCTTAATCAACACATCAAAGAAATAGACAACAAAGGCACTACCCTAGGGGGCTTTTCACACCTACCTATTATCTCACATCAAAGAATTAGACTACAAGGGGGGACAGGGCCAGACAACATAACTTCAAAGAGACTACCTTAATCAACACATCAAAGAAATAGACAACAAAGGCATTACCCTGGGGGGCTTTTCACACCTACCTGTTATCTCACATCAAAAGATCTCGAACAATGGGAGGCGGGACTTAGCTCATTAACATGATTGTACCCAATCACATCAAAGGGTTTCGAACAATGGAGGCGGGACTTGGCTCATTTGCATAATTGGGGGCGTGTCACCTGTCACTTTTTATGCATACTAATGTGATTGAAACAGCATCCTTACTACTACTCTCTACCTGCCTTAAGAGACACTATTTTCGGATATATTTTATCAATTTTCACCCTTTTCTCTGGTTCTTCCAAAAGTTAACTTACACTATTTCTGACTCTGGAGGAATGTAACGGGAGTTATCAGGGGACTATATCCGCCTTAAGAGACACTATTTTCGGATACATTTAACCATTTCAGTGAAACAAGGCAGTTTTGAACATTTGACAGCTTTATGCTTAACTCTCTCAAAAAGTTACCGAAAGATACACTTTTATGTTTTAAAAGCTGACCACTACCATGAGATTTCGTCAAGCATCTGACTCTTAATGGCAGTTTGTCATTTTGAGGCTATTTCAGTGAAGACCGTTTTGAACATTTGACAGATTTATGCTTAATTCTCTCAAAAGGTTACCGAAAGATACACTTTTCTTTTTAAAAAGCTGTCCACTACCCTGAAAGTACTGGAGACTGCCCCTGTCTTGTCACATAGATTATACTATCTGTGTCGTAGTAGAAAACTCTGTGCTGTAATTTCTCCAATTCACTGTATAGTTTCAGCCAGTTTGTGATTTTGACGCCATTTCAGTGAAACAAAGCTGTTTTGAACATTTGACAGATTTATGCTTAAATTCTCTGAGAAAGTTACTGAGAGATACACTTTTGTGTATAAAAGCTGACCACTACCATGAAGTACTCTGTTTGAGTAGATTTTGTTAGGATTCTGACTCTTAATGGCATTTTGTGATTTTGAGGCTATTTCAGTGAAGGCTGTTTTGAACATTTGACTGATTTATGCTTAATTTTCTCAGAAAGTTACTGAAAGATACACTTTGTGTATAAAAAGCTGACCACTACCATGAAGTACTCTGAGTAGATTTCGTTAAGAGTCTGACTCTTAATGACAGTTTGTGATTTTGAGGCTATGTCAGTGAAGGCTATTTTGAACATTTGACAGATTTATGTTTAAATTCTCTGAGAAAGTTACTGAAAGATACACTTTTGTGTATAAAAGCTGAAAAGTAGGCGTTGTAGTTTTTTCATCTATCATTTCCAACCAAGCAGCAATAGGTCACATTTAAGAATAAGTAATAGTTTGTCAAGATTTTGCAGAACAAGTCAAAAAGTATAGTTTGTCAGAAAATATGGAAAAGTCATTGTGTGCAAATAGTATGTTGAAAATCAAAAAGAAAAGAAACTCTATTCATTACAAATTAATGAATATTTTCCCCAGTTCTAAAGTTTTGCACCCCTTAACGAAAACCCCATTCCTACCAAGTACTTCATATTATACCCTTTGTTAAGTGTTGCGTACATCAAGGTGTATCTTAAAGTATCTTGGTAGCAGAAAATAACTAAAATATGTAAGGTTATCAGTAAAGAAAAAACCTTGTTTAACTGTATAAGTGTTTTTACAGCAATAAAAAAAAAACCTGCCATTAAAAGAAAACCAAATTCCTTACAAAAGTACTTCATAATCTACCATTTGTTAAGTGTTGCATACGCCAAAGTGTGTCTAAAAGTATCTTAGTAACACAAGAAAAGAGAAAAAAGCGTTGATGTTAACAAAAACTGGATTGTTCCACTGAAATAATATATAAATAATTTCAAAAAGTGCGTTTAAAAGAAAATGTATTCAGATAAAGTATTTTGTTAGAATATTAAGTCCAAGATGGTTACATTTTTTACCCCTTAAACCATTTGTATTATATTTTTGTTTTCCTAATAAAAGACAGAGTCACCTGAATTAATTTTGTCTCCATACCTTTTTCTATTTTTTACATTTTGTAACAATCTTTAAACATTTGTAGAGACCAAACACTGTGGTTAAAATGAGTGTCTTTATGACGTCTCTCACCCAGTTGGTATTTTTCACAAGATTCATTTTTAAACACATCATCTTGATACAGAGATAACACATTTTCGTAAGACCTTTTACATAGGTAGAAAACACAATGCTTTTCTTTGAGGGGTCTTTAGTTTTAAATGATCTGGTGAGGAGGGTGTGACTTGTTATGTTGAGTTGGAGGCTGAGTCCTCTGCAAAAGTGAGGGTCTTTTTCACCAGTATAATGTCCATCGATGTCTGACTCTGTTTAAAAAGATGCAGTTTGTGATTTTGAGGCTATTTCAGTGAAGGCTGTTTTGAACATTTGACTGATTTATGCTTAATTTTCTCAGAAAGTTACTGAAAGATACACTTTGTGTATAAAAAGCTGACCACTACCATGAAGTACTCTGAGTAGATTTTGTTAAGAGTCTGACTCTTAATGACAGTTTGTGATTTTGAGGCTATGTCAGTGAAGGCTATTTTGAACATTTGACAGATTTATGCTTAATTCTCTGAGAAAGTTACCGAAAGATACACTTTTATGTTTTAAAGGCTGACCACTACCATGAGATTTCGTCAAGCATCTGACTCTTAATGGCAGTTTGTCATTTTGAGGCTATTTCAGTGAAGACCGTTTTGAACATTTGACAGATTTATGCTTAATTCTCTCAAAAGGTTACCGAAAGATACACTTTTGTTTTTAAAAAGCTGTCCACTACCCTGAAAGTACTGGAGACTGCCCCTGTCTTGTCACATAGATTATACTATCTGTGTCGTAGTAGAAAACTCTGTGCTGTAATTTCTCCAATTCACTGTATAGTTTCAGCCAGTTTGTGATTTTGACGCCATTTCAGTGAAACAAAGCTGTTTTGAACATTTGACAGATTTATGCTTAAATTCTCTGAGAAAGTTACTGAGAGATACACTTTTGTGTATAAAAGCTGACCACTACCATGAAGTACTCTGTTTGAGTAGATTTTGTTAGGATTCTAACTCTTAATGGCATTTTGTGATTTTGAGGCTATTTCAGTGAAGGCTGTTTTGAACATTTGACTGATTTATGCTTAATTTTCTCAGAAAGTTACTGAAAGATACACTTTGTGTATAAAAAGCTGACCACTACCCTGTAAAACTCTGCTCATATTTTTTTATCAAATACCCCTCTCAATTTGGATATCCTTACAAGCTCCCCCTCCTTAAAGTTCATTTTGGCAGCAGCTTTTTTAGGAAGGCCAGAGGGGGTATACAGGTTCCGAAACACTTGAGCCGCATTTTCCTTGGTCACCTGCATTGGTGTCATTTTAATACTTCGCTGATAACTATTATTGTAACTTTCAATTAGTTCAGGTAAGACGTCTATATATCTATGAGTGTTTTTAGCTGTAAAATACCGCCACATTTTAGTTTTCAGCGTACGGTTAAATCTCTCTACCACACATGCCTTCATATCACTGGCTGTTGCATAATGTGCAATACCTCGTTTCTTCAATAAGGTTTGAAAAACTTTGTTAAAGAATTCTTTCCCTGCGTCTGTTTGTATCTTTTTGGGAATCTGACTGTGTGTTAAAATGGTATCAAAGGCCTTGGTAACCTCTATGCCCGTCTTCTTCTTTAATGCCTGAGCATAGGCTTTTTTCGAAAATACATCTACGACTGTTAACAAATAATTAAAACCATCATTATATTTGGACAGTGACTGCATATCGCAAAGATCTGCTTGAAATTGTTGTAGCGGCCTGAGTACGAAAACTCTGTTTCTTACAAAATGCACCCGAGCCGGCTTATGCAAAGTATATGCATCCTGCTCAGATAAATATTCTCTGACTTTCTCTACATTTACTTGTTTACCCATTTCATTCTGTACAGCTCTATGGAGTTTATCCACACCTCCTAAACTCCCTGGATTAGAAGGAGTGTAGTACACAAAAACCTAAATAAGATCTTTTTTAAATTAGTATGAATACCTTCTTTGCAAAAACAGATACTTCCTTGTAGTTAACAGTTTCACAAAAACTTGAAAAGAAAACATCCTTAGCAAGCACTAATCATTTAAAGCAAAACCCTGAATCAAATCTAGAGAGGACAATAACGTTTTTAGGTGTCTTAGTGAGTGAAAATGAATGGCTGTTTTATTTAGTTTTGAGCGTATTTCTTTTTAAAGACTAACTCCATCCCCTCGCTTCTCACCTCACAGAGAGTGTCTTAATCAACATATAGATTAGCATATCAGGCTTATCTCTAACCCCCACACCAAAAGCCAACTCCAACGTGTGTGTGTGTGTGTGTGTGTGTGTGTGTGTGTGTGTGTGTGTGTGTGTGTGTGTGTGTGTGTGTGTGTGTGCGTGTTAATTGTTCTTAAGGTAGGGGGTAGGTCATTTTGGAGAAACCCGCTCCAGTGAGCGAGAATTTGAAAGTACACAACCGAAAATCTGCCACTTCCTCACATAGCCCCTCCTCTAGCACACATGAACGCGCTCCACATGACCAAAAAAGAGGGCACGAGATAAGTTTATGCAAAGATCTCTGGCTGTAGGCGTCTGACTCCCACCCCGCTGAGGCATTCGTTTCTTGACTGGCGCTCCGGACGGATGGCGGTAAGTTGTCACAGGCGTCTCTTGGCCAATTTTTCTTTTTTGCAAGGTGACTTGGTAAGTGGAAATTACTGTCTTTTTAATTTGAGCTTATTCCTATTTTCATCTAATTCCCCCTATCTGATAGCCTCAGGGCCCAAAAGGAAGGGGGTGGAGAAAGGGGGGAGAGGCCTGGGCGGGGAGGGGTTAGACAGTCTCACACTTCAAAACTTCAAAGAGACACCTAGATTAACATCAAAAGGCTTATAACACACCACCTCAAAGGGCATAACATCACAGGCTAATTAGATTATACAACCCTGAGGGGACCAGACAGCGTAACTTCAAAGAGACTGCATTAATCAACACATCAAAGAAATAGACAACAAAGGCACTACCCTGGGGGGCTTTTCACACCTACCTATTATCTCATATCAAAGAATTAGACTACAAGGGGGGACAGGGGCCAGACAACATAACTTCAAAGAGACTACCTTAATCAACACATCAAAGAAATAGACAACAAAGGCACTACCCTGGGGGGCTTTTCACACCTACCTGTTATCTCACATCAAAGAATTAGACTACAAGGGGGGACAGGGGGCCAGACAACATAACTTCAAAGAGACTACCTTAATCAACACATCAAAGAAATAGACAACAAAGGCACTACCCTGGGGGGCTTTTCACACCTACCTGTTATCTCACATCAAAGGGTCTCGAACAATGGGAGGCGGGACTTAGCTCATTAACATGATTGTACCCAATCACATCAAAGGGTCTCGAACAATGGGAGGCGGGACTTAGCTCATTTGCATATTGGGGGCGTGTCACCTGTCACTTTTTATGCATACTAATGTGATTGAAACAGCATCCTTATAACTACTAACAGGTCTGAGCTGTCCAACTATGACAACACTCCTTGAACATGCGCGCTATGGGAGAATCTGCCTTGGTACAAAGTAGCAGTGAAAACATGGTACGGAGTTTCATTGATTTGGGCATTCTCTCAATAAGCAAGTGGAATGGATTTGATAGTGAAGCACTGACACAGCGCTCTACAGAGTGCGGCGAGTGGATGGACCGATTCACGGACTTTCCACATGGTAAAAGTGGGGGGGTCTAAACTAATCATTTAAAAAAGTGGGGGGGACTTGTCCCACCCTCATATAATGGCTGCGACGCCCATGGATGAGAGACAGATGGACTTTGAATTGGAATAGATACAAAA
Source organism: Pogonophryne albipinna (assembly GCA_028583405.1). Classification (NCBI taxonomy): domain Eukaryota; kingdom Metazoa; phylum Chordata; class Actinopteri; order Perciformes; family Artedidraconidae; genus Pogonophryne; species Pogonophryne albipinna. The sequence continues at coordinate 4,230,167 of CM053243.1, forward strand.
ACAATCATCCTCCCACTCGGAGTGAAATTATATATTTTGGGCTTTTTTGCTTCTGCCATAATTGCGGTCTTGTGTGTGTGCGGACTGTCACTCCTGTTGACACGGACAATGTCAGCTAACTAGTGCCCACTGCCCACCAGCCACGCCCCGACACATGGGGTCACGCCGGCCAATCACAAAGCTTTGATGCGTTCAAGTGAGTTATTCTGGCACAGGAAGATTATGTTATAGGACATTTTCGATAAAACAGAATATTGTTGTTTTATTTTTAGACACATCTCGCGATCGACTGGTAGGGCACCCCTGGATTAGTCGTTCTCTTTTATTGAATGTTCCAGGTTGTATTGCCCCCATGTGTTGCTGTAGCTCCACCCCTTGATGGCACTGTTTGTTTCTTGCCCTGGATCTCTATAAAGTTTTTTACAAACTACAACCCCCATGATGCATTAGCTGTTATCCCTGCTAATACACTTGTTGAGACTGTAAAGATCAGAGACACTACTTTTAAAACTCATGCAGAGAGTTAGGCTGTGGACAAACTGTCCAAAAATCAGCTCCTCTCGTCTTTTCGTCTTGGTTTGGAAAAGACCAGAGGAGCTGGTTTTTGGACAATTCAACTGGAAACCAGGGTTTCTTGTTTACCCCCGGCTAACATGCTAATATGCTAACGGAGACACTGAAACACAACTTCCGGCGCTGGCCTTCACAATAAAACCCATGGTTTTCACTCTTCTTACAAATGTGACTTATAGGAAGAAGGGAAATACTAAGAATATAAATAAAGGTGTTTCAGGATAAATAAACCGGTTTCTCTCCGCAGCTCCATGTCTGTGTATCTTAAAGGTTTAGGAATTGTCTAAGGGGAAATCATAGCCGCTTTTATGTTGAAGTCCTCTGCACCGGAAGTGATGATCCCGCTCTTTCTAACGGAACCAGATCGTGTCTCGTGGGTTCTCTCGCTACATCCATGGTTCTCTCTCGGTGTTCCTGAGGAAGTGTGTGTGAGCACTTGATCCATCGTCTGTGTGTCTGGATGAACCTCTGACTTTGTGCTCTTTCTTCTGAAGCCTTTAGCTCGGACTCTAGAAGCTACTTTAGCATGCTAGCTTAGCATGCTAGCTGGTAACACGCTAGCAACACAGAGTGAGAGAAACGGGAAGTGGTGATTTAGTAAACATGAGTGTTGTCCTGCTCTCGTTGGTGAAGCAGCGACTCACTGCGGCTGCTGAAGACATCTTTGTTCTGTTTGAAAGAACGATAGCAGAGTACGAGGAAGAACTGTCACGTTCAAAACAGGAGAACGAGAGACACCGGAAACTACTGGACGCTGTTTTACAGCCTCAGCTTCAGATCCACAGAGCAGGTCTGTTCCCTCTTTACTAACTATTTAGACTCTCTATTATCACGTTAGACACCGCGGTGAAGTTAGTTTACTCTCCATTATCACGGTAGACTCTTTATTAAATCTCTCTTTATTGTTCTTCTTCGGTTGGCAACCAACAAATGGGTGCATTACCGCCACCTACTGGACAGGAGTGTGGAGCAGAAGATTGGCAGGAAAATTAAAATAAATAAATGCAAATAAAAAAATAAAATAAAACCTATATTCTTTTTATAATTACAGTTGTTTTTAAGAATTGTTTCAGCAGTTTAAAGACTTCCTCTGATGTCCCTAGCAGATTCCCCACAGTGTTTTACAGTTTCCGGTTTATTGCAATCTGTACAGAGTCCAGTGGGGTGCATGCCAATTATGTGAGTTTCTGGTTTAGTCCCGTGTGTCCTTAACCGCGTAATGACCTTTTCTTCCCGTGGGCTCCTGCTTCGTCTTCTACCCCTACATATTTCTGGATGCCTTCCTGTATTGCTGACATCACAGTATTCTTGCCAAGTTTTCCGTAAATGAACATTAATAATGGTTTTAGCTAATTTGTATACTTCCTCATTCCCTTCTACCACAAAATGAGCAGGAACTCAAAGGAAGGACATTTCAAGCCCCCTACATTTTAACCCAGCATACCGACCTCCCAGATTTCAAGCTCCACAGAGCTGCTAGGCTGTCAGATGCTGCAAGAACTCTGGGTTGGTTGTTCTCTTCAACCCATTTCTGTGCGAGCCATATTCCCACTAATTCTGCAGTGAATACTGAGTCTCTTTGTTACTGCTACTTCACATTGAGGGATAAAGAATGCCTGTACGCCCACTCTCTGGGTCTTTTGAGCCATCCGTGAAGATAAACACTTTATTTGTGTGTTGGTCAATATGTTTTTGTGCAAACTGGTGTTTGTTTTGGTTTATCTTTTAGTTTAAACTGCAGACTTGTGTCGATTGCTGGCATATTAAATCTCCACGGAGGTATAGACGATGATGGAACAGTGGGACTGACTTCTAACCCGCACAGAGATGCATTTAAAGTGCTAGAGCATTTCCTACACACCCAAAGCTGTTAGTTGGGGAATTATTATGTTCCCAACACTCCAGTAGGATTGCCTTTTGCGGGGTGAGCATTACTATGCCCTCTAATGTTAACCCAATATGCCAACAAAAGCTTGATCCTCCGAATCCGCAGTGGAATTTCACCCACCTCAACCTGTATTGCTGATACAGGTGAAGTTTTAAATGCTCCACTACATATTCGGAGAGCCTGTACCACATCACATTTAAGGTTGCTTTCTGCAGCCGACATATAAGCAATGCATCCATAATCCAGGGCTGCTCTCATTAGAGCCCAATATATATTTAGTAGGGCTGTCAAGCGTTAACGCGAAAAAAAATTAGCGCCACTAATTATTTTAACGCGATTAACGCATGTGTATTTTTTGTCCTCGGCCGCCCCGTAGTTTCAGAGAGCATCGAGTTTAAAAATACATTCTACACGCTGATGCTGACAGCCACGCTCCTGCCGTCCGCTTGCGGCAGACCACACTTCCACGCTCACCGGCAGGCACCGACTGGCCATCGGGAGGACCGGGAGGGTGTGTGTATGTGGCGCGTGTGAGCGAGAGAGACCTTACGTGTATTGTTGTTGTTAGCATCTGGTGCTAGCTAGCTACGCTAACGGATATAAGGAGCTGTTTCAATGAAAACAGAGGAGCGACATTTCGCCGAGCACTTGACTTTATGCAGGAAGCCAGACAGTGGGACATTGTACGAAAAGTCAGCACACTCAGCACGGATAATGTGCGCAACATGATAACAGCGTCCAGGCAGCTCCCGTTCGAGCATATGCCTCCATCACACACACACACACACACACACACACACACACACACACACACACACACACACACACACACACACACACACACACACACACACACACACACACACACTTTGTATTGTATTGATGTATGAGAGGTTCCAGGTTGTTGTGTTTAATATTCATGAGAATATTTGTCATTGTTCAAATGATAATAAACATTTGCATAAAGCATATGTGTCCACTCATATGTTGATAAGAGTATTAAAAACTTGAAAAATATTCCTCTCAGGTGCATTTAGAACAGATAAAAAATGTGCGATTAATCGCGATTAACTATTTTAATCGACAGCCCTAATATTTAGTGATGAGGTTCTCCTTGCTCCCCAATCTTGCCCAGAAAGACATCTCAGTAAATTATTAATCTTTTTGCAGTCGTCTCTGGTTTTGTCAATATGCTTGCCCCAGGTAAGTTTTTCATCACATAGGATTCCAAGAAACCTAACCCTAACCTGTTCTAGGACTTGTCCATATCGTTTAATAAATACAACTTTATGTTTTTTTGCAAAGCATATGACTTGGGTTTTTTCAATTGATATTTTTAAATCCCATTTGTTTGCTCATTCTTCCACCTTACCTACTGCAGCTTGCATTTTCCTTTTTAAGAACTCTATATTACGACCCCTTACCCAAAGAGCCCCGTCATCAGCGTATAAGACAAGATAAAATTGACCTTTATTAATCCCTGTGGGGAAATACAAGCAGCAACAGGGTAAGCGACAGACAGCACAGATTAATAAAATAAAATCAAGATTTTTTTTAAAATAATAATGATAATAATTAGTGGTGCACGATAATTATCGGCCCGATATTAGGAATTATGACATCATCCCGATAAACCCGATAAAAGTATTAATAGCCCCGATAATATACAATATATTTTTTGGGTAAAAAAAAGAAAAAGATACTGCGGTGTGGGTGGATTGGGATGAGGGGCGCTTGTTTTTCACTCGGCTCCTCCCGTTTTGCCAGTACTGTGGTATTAGTGGTTTAGGAAGAGGGGAGTTTTTCACAAATCCAGCGCTCCCTAACTCACGCCTGGCTGTGACGTAAATGGTGTGCGGCCGTGAAGCCAGGACAGTAAACAAACATGTCGTCGGTAGTATGGGACTATTTCAAAGTTTCAGAGTTAGATAGTTCGCTTGCTATTTGTATTCAAATGCAGAAGTTCCACGAGGAGGGAACAAGGCAACGAGCTATAATACTTCCAACCTGATTAGTCACCTGAAACATCGCCATCGCTACGATGGTGTGTTAAAAGTGTACGAAGACGCCTGCGCTGCTAAACTAGCGGCGAATCCAAAGCCAGCTGCAAAGGCACCGGGGCTTTTACCTATCGACGAGGCTTTTGAAAAAGGCAAGAAGTTTATTTGGGCAAATAAATATGGTCACTTTGAAGAGTCAAAACTCTTCTTGGCTTTGTTTAGTTCATAGTAGTAATGCTCATGTCATTTGCTCACTACTAGTCTCTTTTTTAACCACCAGGTGTGCAAAAACTACAGGTACATTTAACAGCTCTTTTACCGATTTATCGGTATCGGTCTTGAGAAGCAGGAAGTTATCGGTATCGGTTTCAAAAAACCAATATCGTGCATCCCTAATATATACATATTTGGTCATATAAATTATGAAGTACGAAATGAGTTAAAGTGACAAGTGAAAATGGACATCTGTACATATAGTGACATATCGGTCTACATATTTGGTCTACTACTAATATATTAACATGGGTAGTGGAAACAGTGTATATTTATATCCAGTTGTGCAGCCTGATAGCTACAGGCACAAAGGACTGTCCGGGGCGCTTGGTGCTGTGTCGTGGAGGGATGAGTCTGTGGCTGAACGTACTCCTCATCTTCACTATAGCTCTGCATGGAGTGGGTGGGAGGGGTTCTCTAGGATGCTGTCCAGCTTCCTCCTCGTCCTCCCCTCTGCCACCTCCTCCAGATTGTCCAGTTGTACTCCAACTACAGAGCTAGCCTTCCTCACAAGCTTGTTCATGAATAGTGACATCCCTACATTTTGCTGAACCTGTTTGAAGATATCATTAATCATAATGTTGAAAAGTAACGGACTACAAACACTGCCCTGCGGAGTTACATTTTCTTTTTTAATTATTTTTTAAATTGGGGTCACATTATATTAAGCGTACAGTTTTGTAAATCATATCTTTTGTAGAGAAAATGACAAATGAAATGCCAAACAAAATTAGTCAAATGAAATAAAAACGAAAAAGTACATACATACAAAAGTAAAAATAATGTGTCAACAGTTTCCAAGCAATTTTAAGAGTTTAGTCAAATTTTGCATTTTTTGAGTTGGTGAAACGCACTTTTTTTAGTTTTCCTCTACTCAAGAACGTGTTACTTTGCTAAAACTTAAAAACAATGTGTCAACAGTTTCCAAGCAGTTTTAGGAGTTGGGTAAACTCACTAATGTGATTTTGTATACAGGTGAAAAGATGAGTTGAGCCTACTGCTAAGAACCACATAAGACAAGAAGAAATAAAGTAAATTATAAAACACAATTGAGTTGCCGGAACCCAAATATTTGATAGTATTGAAACATTGCAGATTAAACAAATAAATTAAAACTGTATTTATTGATATTTCTCGCTAAAGACTGCATTTTACTCGACTACATTGAACACATCCTGCTGACGTTATAAATGCATCTTCGCCCAATACACACTTTTACTGAATTGCGCCTGAATGCACCTTAACTGAAGTCAATGGCAATTCCGTCTCTTTCTACTGAGAGCTAACGTTAACTCCTGCAGATTCAAACATGGATTTGCGTCTAGCGTTGCATAAGCATGAAAAATATAGGTTTCACTTCATATTGTATAATAACAACTCGATGCTGTAACTGCTGACGATGAGTTTAAATTGGGTTCACATCTAAGATTGTAGAAATATAATAAATAGCTCACAGTAAAACAAACGGTGAAATACATACAGAGGAATTAATATCAAATAGGCGCATTAGTAGCTTACTCTTACATAACCGCTGGGTTATAAAGTAGTAGGGAATAGTTTTAGCGGAGGTATTTTACTGCACAACATGCAGCAGAGCCTCTGAGCCCCGCGGCCGCATCACGGAGCCCGGCCAACGCTTACAGCGGCACAGGGGAACAGTTTGCGGAGTTGATTCTTAATACGTAGTCTTAACTTAACCACTTTAAACAGAATTGTGTAGGTAAGCACTTGATGCAAACTTTGCCCAACACCATTTGCGTGAAAAAATAGACTACACATGAACAGGACAGGGCTGAGTCTAACTTTAACAGCAGGAATGGCGCTGGCATGCATTAAAATGACGATGTTCCGTTCGAAACAGTGAATACAAGAATAGTAAATAACACTTGCTAGTTAAAAATCAGTCATTAATAACTCAGATGGTATGCTTACTTGTTTTACGATGATTTGAAGAGGATCCAACTAGGGGTGGGCGATATTGAAAAATATATTATCACAATATTTTTCAAGCAGTATCACGATAGACGATATATATCACGATATTTTTTCATGTCGGTTATTATGGTTATTTTTCAAGTTACTAACAGTACAACCACCTACAAGGTAACAGAAACTAAAACAAAAAGGAGTAACAGACCAAAATAGCATTTCAAGCTGGTTTTATTTCTGAAATTAATCCCTGAATGAACAATTCAACATTTTGATATGGCTTCAAGGCACAGTTTCTCAGTATAAAAATGAACTTTCTGAGGTAGCACTAGCACTCGCGTGTCAAACAACTCGGACTGAACTACCAACACGAAAGCAGAGGTGCGCTGACATTGTGAAATCGATCGGGCTTGATATATGGTGAAATTAAAATCAGTAGGTGAGGCTGGGGGAGCGGGAGGGGAAGAGGCTCTCCGTCCGCTGTCATAGCCCCCTGCGCCGCGCACGGAGAGCCTCTTCCCCTCCCGCTCCCCCAGCTGTTCAAATCCAGTTTTGGACAGTCTGCCGTGGTTCCATCCCATTTCAAGTGCTGTTCGAGGCTCGGCGTAACCCTCGGAGCACACTCTCCAATCACAGAGCTTGAGGACTATCACAGGGTTTGTCAAACAGAGCACATGGTGTAGTCCAAACGATAGCTGGGGATTCTGGGTAGTGTAGTGTCTTCTGCCATCCTTTACTCCGAAAAAATATTTGTTTCTCCGAATCGAAGGGGAAAAATACAAAAGCATTGCACACAATTTAAACCGATCAATGTTGTGTAATTAACAAGGATAATCTGGTGTTTTTTAGTCGATGAGTAGTGCAGATATCACTGTAAAATCAATCGACAGTAAGGGGAATACTTACTTCCGGGTGTACAATTCTCCGTTATCCAATGAGAATGGACGCTCACATTGCCTTTAAGGGCAGCCGACACAAACGAATGCCGTGCTTCCATGAGCGTCAAATCCCGCCGCAGATGGGAATACATTGCAATCAGTTGAAAGCTATTTGCGTCCCTTTATGAAGCTGAAGGAGCCTAGGAGCGTCACAACTGCACGCCACTGACACTGACCAAACGTCGCTCCTGGAGGCTTATGGAGTGAGAGTGTGTTGACTAACCCTAACCCTAGCCGGACAGGGGATCGTGTCCGTCTCTGTGGCTTCAGGCTTGATCGCCGTTCAAATGACAGTTTTAATGATCTCAATGGGAATGGTTAGTGTTTCATATGCACGCAAATAAAATAGAATATAAGCCAACAGAATCAACCAAGACAATAAATGAAGTGCAATACTGTCTGAATCCTGACTAGACAGCTTTAGAGCATGTCTTTCACATCAGTTTTTTTTTTCAAGTTTTTTTTTTTTTATCACGATAGATACGATATCTCTGAAAAAGCATATCGTGGAGACCTAATATCGTCACGACGATATATATCGTCATATCGCCCACCCCTAGATCCAACGCAAACATGTGTCCAACTGAGGAACCGGAAGTCTCTCACCGTGGTATTCTCGTTTGAGGGCGTGGCATGGCCGTGGCGTTGACAAAAGCATTTTTATGAAGTTTTCCAAAACGCATTCATAAGAAAGTTCAGAAAATTTGATATTAATTTACAAATTAATGAGTTCTTAAAACATGTTCTCATTGTTGCTTAAGTGTTACTTATTTAAACGCACATCGATTTTTATTTTTTTAGGGCATGTAAATTACATTAATAAATTGAGTTTTGTTGACTTCACCATCGGAACAGTTTTTACAGTGTAGGTTTTTAAATAACAAATATTTACACATGTACTCATGCATCTACTTAAACACACACACACACATATATATTTACATATACACATACATATATACAAGCACACCGACATACAAAAACATAATAACACAAATACTAGGGCTGTCAGTCGATTAAAATATTTAATCGCAAATTAATCGCACATTTTTTATCTGTTCTAAATGAACCTTAGAGGGATATTTTTCAAGTTTTGAATACTCTTATCAACATATGAGTGGACAAATATGCTTTATGCAAATGTTTGTTTATTATCATTTGAACATTACAAATATTCGCCTCAATTCAACCTGGAACCTCTCTCATACAATACAATACAAAGTGTGTGTGTGTGTCGGCGCAGTTATCGGCGAAATGCCGCTCCTCTGTTTTCAAAACTGTCAAAGCATGAGACTGAAGTTCCCACTAGTGATGGCAAAATGAAGCTTTGAATGAAGCATCGAACCACTTGGACAATTGTGTCAGAAATAGGTTCATTTCTCGAAGCTTCAGTTACAGCGACCTCTCCTGGCGAAGTGCAAGGCTGCAGTGGGTTTAACGTATCTTTGCCTTGAAACAAATTCGATGCACACACACACTAAGACTGAATATCATGTTCTATTTGCAATTAAAGATTGATAATTGTGTGTATTGGGTTATTGAGAAGAGACTAGAGAGTGCTGGACATTTTTTTGGGCGGAGAGGGCCTTTTATCAGTTATTAAAGTTGAAAAGCAATGATTACAATTTTAACTCTTCCGGGCTTTGAACCAGCTGCGCGGAGGACATCACCGCATCTTGGCCGCCGGCTCTATCCACTGGGCTATCTATTCCTTAAACTATTGAAGTGTTTTTATATTACTCATAGTCTTTTTGTTCACAACTTTTCCACATTTCGAAGTGTTTCCCGAGCCAGAACGACCTATCTTCCTTCCTGGCTTGCTCTATAATGATCCAATTCAAATGCAATACCAACAACAACTCAACAGCAACAACGCAAACTACGACAACAACCCACACATTGCGCATTGTTTAGAGCGGTCATAAAGTGTTGAAGCGCTCAAATTCAAAACTGTTTCAACCTGTCACCTGTCAGAATCGAGACGAGGCAGTGCATTGAATCACCTGATTGGACGGCAAACCAGTCAAGTGATTCATTCAGGAAATGAAGCAGCTGCTGCTTCTGACGTCATATGTCACGTGATTTGAAGCAAGCTTCAAAGCACTGCTTCTATGGAATAGGAAGTCCAGGGTTGAAGCTCCGTTCGAAGCTTCAGTGTCAAACTAGTTCCCACTGTGGGTCAAAATAATGCGCTGTGACCCCGATGATTAATAATCTTTTTTCTCAAAGTAATGATAAACCTGTGAGTTGGATGTAGAAAAGTCAGAATCAATATAGATGTTTTTTATTTTAAAGAAAATTTAGATTGAACACAGTAAAAAACTGTAAATTATAGGGTCCGTCCAAAATATATTTTGTACTTATAGTGAAAACTAACCTTGGATAATGGGTTAGTAGACTAAAAGCTTTAGGAATCCAAAGTACAACATATAATAATTACCCTGTATCAAGATTGATGCAAAACAAGTGACATTTGACCTTTTTAGAGAGGTTTAGCAAAAAAAACTCCACCTCTGAGGTGATTTGGGTGGAAATGGGGGTTTTACCGTTTCTCTGGAACCCATTGGTCGATTTTGGTGATTGAAATCTCTTTCTGACCGTTGGAGTCAATAGAATCGAAGGGGAATCTCCCCACACACACACATGGTAAAAGAAAAAGGTGGGGGCTTCGCGCACACAGTTTTGCACCAGAGTGAAGCTGTATCTAGGTCTGACATCTCAAAACCAAAAAGCAGGTTTATTGCTCATGGATTATCAGAAATCATTTCAAGGGGACACAGACACATTGGATTAACCCAGTGGTTCTCAAACTGTTTCTGTCAGGCCACCCCTTTGGAGAAAAAAAAAAGTCGGGCCCCCCCAACACAAATAGTCAGGCTCAGTGGCGGCGCCAGAGACTTCTTTTGGGGGTGCTGTGGGGTAGCTTGACGTTTCATAGAGGGTGCTCAAACATTTAGGGTTTCCCATTAATGTACCGGGCGCTACATTGGAATTTCCTACTGCAACACTCCCCACGGATTTACACAACGTACCCGCGACTGTTACAATGAAGGCTTGAGGCATATCGGGGTAAGCAGGGGTAAAGTGCTATTTTTATAGGTGGTGTGTGGACCTCACATAGGGGGGTCCGGGGGAATGCTCCCCCGGGAAGATTTATTTTTAAATATTGAAGTTGAAAGCATCAACCTGGTGCACTTTGAGAGCAACATGAAGAGATCTATGGATACCTCTCTCAACACCCATATGAAACAGACCTGTAAACAGATTTACTATTTTTTTTATGGATATTTTACAAATCACCCTTTTAAACGTTATTCTTGTTTTACTGTCATAAACTATTTCATACCTGTTTCTCATTTATTCTCTTATTTTTTTATAACTATAATGATCATATAAACGTGTCCCTCGGAAATAATTGTTTACATTAATGTTGACCAAAACGTTTGAGACCCACTGAGATAACACTGAGAGAGTCCTTTAGCTCACTGAGTCTCTCAGTCTGACAGGAGAGATGACCATCAGGCCTCTAGGTGATGCTTCTTCTGCAGGGTAATGAGGGGCTGTATGACCATCAGGCCTCTAGGTGATGCTTCTTCTGCAGGATGACGAGGGGCTGTATGACCATCAGGCCTCTAGGTGATGCTTCTTCTGCAGGATGACGAGGGGCTGTATGACCATCAGGCCTCTAGGTGATGCTTCTTCAGCAGGATGATGAGGCGCTGTATGACCATCAGGCCTCTAGGTGCATCTGTTTCCTCTTCGCCTTTGGTGTTATGAAGAGACCAATCAGATTCTTCCACGTGAACTGGGGGATGAATGATGGATCCTCCACATATCATGCCAATCTTCATCTGGTGTTTCTATATGGAGTTCTTCCTCCCATCTAACCTTGAGTTGAGTGTTTGTGTTTGGAGAGTTCTGTTCCTAACTCTTGGCCTTTCCCTCTTCCCCCCCCCCCCCCCCCCCCCCCCCCCCCCAAACAAATCTGGATATCAGTCCGTCCCAATTTAAAAATTGATTTTGTGGGACCTCTACTGAAGATTGGAATAGATAGACATCTTGGTAGAACATTTAGTTTAACGATTTCAATTTCTGTTTTGAGATGTTTACATTTTAGAAGTGTTTATTTCTAGTCTTTTAATTTCTCTCATGTGCTATGCCTTGTCTGTTATGCTGCTGCAACGCAATCATTTCCCAGATTGGGATCAATAATCTCATTTTATGCATTGTAAGTAGGGATGTCCCGATCACATTTTTTTGCTCCCGATCCGATTCCGATCATTTGATTTTGACAATCTGCCGATACCGATTTTTCCCGATCCGATCTTTATGCAATGCATTAAGAGAAAAAAAAGGTAACAGATAACGGCTGGTCATCCAACGCGATGAGTTCAGCTATCTTGGCTGTTATTTGTTTGGCCTTTTCACTGTTCTGGGGCAGTTTCTCTTTCCTTTTAAAAGTCTCTGAAAGTGTCGGTTGTTTCAGTGCCGTTACCTGAGTGGCCGCTGTGTACTCGTCGTGTTGTTGTTGGTGTTTGTTTCTCAGGTAGCGTATTACATTGGTCGTGTTGAACGTAGCTCTGTTCTTTCCACCACGCGGAACCTCCGCCTTGCAAACATTGCATCTGGCTGTTACACCGCCCTCGCTTTCAATTTTATAATACTTCCAAACTCCTGACATTTTCTCTGTCCCGAGTCCCGAGTCACCAGCTGAACGTAGCCTCTCGTTAGCTTACTGCTAGACACTGCGCCCACTCTGTTGCCAGCTTTGAGAGAAATAAGCAACCAGGTCTGAAAACAAGCCCAAAAGAAGCAACACATACATGATGTTGTGTAATTTCAAACCAAAACTAAGGCCTCAGGATGACTTTAAGACGTGAACATGGTCATTTTTGTTTTGTAACATTAAAAAAAATTATATAAAAAAAAAAATTCCCCATCCCCGATTTTTTTTCTCCCGATCTTTTGAAAATCACGTGATCGGCTCCGATCCCGATCACGTGATCGGATCGGGACATCTCTAATTGTAAGCTATCTGTTAGCCGCCCATGCTAACAGGCCTCAGATAAACTCGTTGACACTGTATTGTTATTATTATTATTATTATTATTATTGTACATTTAACTTTTATCTTCATATTCATATTTTTTATTTTAAATATTTATATATATTTATAAATGTATTCTACGTCAGAAAAACAATTCTTCCCTCAGGATAAGTATTTTAATGATTTATTTATGTGTTTATTCCATAGACTGTATATATAAATGGACGTAGTGTCCTTGACGTCACCTATAGGATTCTGCAGAGTTGCCGTGAAGCCCTTAGTAGGCGGAGTCGGCCACTAACGGCTCGACTGTGACGTCAGAGTCTAATCCCGCCTGCTCCAAATAAGGGCAAAGAGGCGGAGCCGAGGCGGGACCTGCTGCCTCCGAACGGGAAGTAAACAGAGCTAGCTCAGGCTAATAAGCTAAGCTAACATGAAATGCATGCATACCAAGTTACTGCTAACAGTGTAGTTCCCCTATATAAACGTTACATTCATAATCAAATGAGACAATCTGCAAGAGAATTAGCTATATTTTATTATTCTTAAATGCTTGTCATTCACACGTTGAGAAAAGACTGACTCCACCGCCCGGACCTAACGGAGCCGCAGTGGGCTAGCTCCGGGACGCCGGCTGGAGCTAGCCCCCTGCGGCTCCGTTCGGTCCGGCGGCCACCACTGGGATAATTGGGTCCCCTATTAACATTTGCTCCCGTTTAGCATTATGGGCGTCATAGCCATAGACTATAAAAGTCTTACCCAAGGCTGAATCATAAACTAAAATGTATATGTATGCATAAAGGGTTACGTCCTTAGCTGGCTAATAAGTAACAAGCTAAGCTACCAAGCACACAAACACCTGCGAACGAAGTTAACATGTATAATATTATCATTTTAGACTTCTTGGAAGTTCTGTTAGTACATTCAAGCGCACAGCACAACATTTTAATTGTCTGGTATTTGTAACAATATTCCCTAAAAGGCACAATCACCACGAACACGGCTAAAGCTAAAGGGTCAAGTACAGTACTATGACTAACTAACGTTGTAGCCTCTATGGTTGTAGCCTAGCAGAGTGGACAAGTTGCTGTTAGCTGACAGTGAGGCATGTACGTGTCCATCAAAGTGACCACGCCCTAATTTATGCAAAAACGTTAAGACCTAATATAAATAAAAGGGTCGTGTTAGAAAACAATTCACTCACAGATTCATAATCATGAAGGTGGAATCTAACTATATCGATAATAATATTTATTGCATCCATGGGTAGAAACATGTTTGTTTCTGCTGTAAAGTTGGGCATGTTAACATGGGGGTCTATGGAAATTGTTCCTTTCTGCAGCCAGTCCCTAGCGGCCCATGTATGAACTGCAGTGTGTGGCACTTCCATATTGGCTTCCCGGCTGTTCCCCAGAGTTTGCCGCTTGGTTTATTCTCTCTATTATATAGATTAGTCTTTCTCCTCTTTTATTTTACTTTTTCTAAACATTCATCGCAAGAAGTGTAGCAAAAGTCAAGGCCGCAGATTCGTCGATGTATACTGCCACAGAGCAGATTCGTGAAGTAGTAATGACTGATTTGAGAGGTTGTAATAACCAAGTCGCAGTTTTAATGGATAATATATTTACAAAACTTTTTTTTTTCTGCAAGTGAATTCAAATGTGGTTCACAGATACTTGGATATTTTATACAAGTGTAAATGTAGGCACACAAGCTCAGATTTATTCTGCAAGTGCTCACATCAGGTTTTACACAATCTCACATTTTGCACCATATCTACCTTCATAGCAGGCTCCTCCAACAGTGCAACATATATATATATATATATATATATATATATATATATGTATGTATATATATATATTAGGGCTGTCAAACGATTACAATTTTTAATCAGATTAATCGCAGTTTAAAAATTAATTAATCAGATTAATCACCATTCGAACTATGTCTAAAATATGCCATTTCTTTATGTATATTGTGGGAATGGAAAGATAAATGAAAGAAGGCGGATATATCCATTTAACATACAGTATGTTTATTATAACATTTTTCTGCGTGTCAAAATGAAAGACAGCCCACACACCTATCAATCATCAAACCGTGGGGTCTTGATTCATTACGTGTTGATTTCTATCAACGGGGAGTACTTCAGGAAAGTCGACAGGGGGGGGCTAGTGGAGTACTTCGTGACCACAGAGTGTGAACGTTGTGATTAGCTGTTTTAGCACAGTTCTCCAGTGAAGGGGGGGAGTCTCCCTCCGCAGCCGGTTGGCGTAGTTTTGGCACAATTCCGTTGGACAGACCGACGTTAACAGCAGCCCTGTCTGTGCACACGGAGACCGACTCTGTCGTCCGGTGATCTAACCGCCTTCTGGAAAAGCTTCACAAGTACGTCGGTACGCAAATGCGCTTTGTGACACAAGTGACGGTACGCATTTCAGATTACGCACATAACCTGCGTACCAGTTATGTGCACCCCTGTACTACAGCAAAAGTATTCTCCGTCGGGACTTCCTGCAACAACACCACGCCGTTATCTTGATTCTGATTGGCCAGAAGACATTATCAAAGATGTTCTATTGAGAAGACGATCACTACGTGACAAAAGTTCTCAAAACCGTTTCTGGTCTTCGGTATTTCCAGACAAGTGGCTACTGGAATCAATCTTACTAACTGCTGTCTGTGCAATTTACTCCGCGAGTTGGTGGACTTTAGTGTGCTTACTTTAACATCATTTTTCATGGTGGGTGGGGCTAAGCCATTTCTTGGTATAGCTGTAGTCTACCCCAGCCATACCCTGGCGCTGCCACTGGTGGGATGTATGGGGCGGGCCATTCTGCACATGCGTTAAATATTTTAACGCAATTAATATAAAAAATTAATTACCGCCGTTAACGCGATAATTTTGACAGCATATATATATATATAGGACATAAAATAGTGCAATAGAATGTTTTGAGATGACAGATTTGTGCGTAATTCTCTCACAAAGGAAATGTAAGATACACGTTTATGTATGCAAACATTTCAAACTAGAAAAATGAAGTACTTTGTCAGGGAAGAATGTGACTCTTATTGGCAGTTTTTGATTTAAGTAAGACATTCCAGTTAAACAATGTAGTTTTTGATGACTACTGATTTTTACTTTTGTCTGCTAAGATACTTTTAGATACAGTTTGTAAAACTTTACAACTGGTTGAATGTTAATCACTTGGTAACACATTTACTTTCTAAAAGACAAGTTTGTGATTTTTTTTTTACGGACACTGCAGATTTGTGTGTAATTCTCTCACAGAGGTTACTCTGTTATACTTGTATGTATGCAAAACCTTAAAAACTAGAACATAAAATACTTTGTCTGAATATATTTTCTTTAAAGGCACTTTTGATTTTAACGCTATTTTTACATTGCATTTAGCTGACGCTTTTATCCAAAGCGACTTACAATAAGTACAATCGACCAGGAAGACACAACCTTGAAGAAAACAGAATCATAAAGTCCATCAGGTTTCATAGAGCCAAACATTTCAAGTGCTACTCAACTGGCTATAGATAAGCCAGTCCTTTATTAGTATATAAGTGCTCTGTTAGCAGTTCATTGTTAATCGTTCTATTGCTCGAAGTGGAGTCGAAAGAGATGAGTTTTCAGTCTGCGCCGGAAGGTGTGTAAGCTTTCTGCTGTCCTGATGTCAATGGGGAGCTCATTCCACCATTTTGGAGCCAGGATAGCAAACCCACGTGTTTTTGCTGATGGGAACTTGGGTCCCCTTCGCAGCGAGGGTGCAGCGAGTCGTTTGGTTGATGCAGAGCGTAGTGCACACGCTGGGGTGTACGGTTTAACCATGTCCTGGATGTAGGAAGGGCCAGATCCATTCGCAGCATGGTACGCAAGTACCATTGTCTTGAAGTGGATTCTAGCAGTTACCGGATGCCAGTGGAGGGAGCGGAGGAGCGGAGTGGTGTGGGAACATTTAGGAAGGTTGAAGACTAGATGAGCCGCTGCATTCTGGATGAGCTGCAGAGGTCGGATGGCACATGCAGGTAGACCAGCCAGGAGGGAGTTGCAGTAGTCTAGGCGTGAGGTGACGAGAGCCTGGACCAGAACCTGCGTGGCTTTCTGGGTCAGCTGGGGACGTATCCTCCTGATGTTGTAAAGCGTGTATCTGCAGCAACGGGTTGTAGCAGCGATGTTTGCAGTGAAGGACAGGTTGTTATCTAGGATCACACCCAGATTCCTTGCAGTCTGAGTCGGGGAAACAACAGAGGTGCCGATGTTGATCGTCAGATCAAGAGTGGGACAATCTTTTCCCGGAAGGAAAAGCAGTTCAGTCTTGTCAAGGTTGAGCTTGAGGTGGTGAGCAGACATCCACTGAGAGATGTCAGCTAGACAAGCAGAGATGCGTGCGACGACCTGGGTCTCTGAGCGGGGAAAGGACAGAATGAATTGGGTGTCGTCAGCGTAGCAGTGGTATGAAAAACCATGCGGGCTAATGACTGATCCGAGCGAGTTTGTGTACAGGGAGAAGAGGAGGGGACCAAGAACAGAGCCCTGAGTGGAACAATCCAGTTTTGTTGACATCAATGCCTTTTTCTCTTTTCTTGTGTTACCAAGATACTTTTAGACACACTTGTATGTATGCAACACTTAACAACGGGTAGAATATGAAGTACCTTGTAAGGAATTCGGTTTCTTTTAATGGCCGTTTTTTTTCTGATAACTTTACATCTTTTAGTTATTTTCTGCTACCAAGATACTTTTTTGATACACTTTTATATAGGAACATTTTACAACTGGTAGATTGTCAATTATTTTGCAACACATGTATTTTCTTAAAGACTGTGACTCTAAAAGGCAAGTTTGTGATTTTAACACTTTGTTTTTCCTTCTCTTACTTTTGGATACAGTTTTATGTATGACAACTTTACAACTGGTAGAAAGTTAAGTACTTTTCTGAACGGATTTTCTTTAAGAATGTGACTTTGAAAAGTACGTTTTTGTGATTTTAACACTGTTTCGGTGAAACAACGCAGTTTTCTGGAAATAACTTAAATGATTTTTTCTTTTTTCTTTTTCTTTTCTCCTACAAAGATACTTATAGTTACACTTTAATGGATGCAAAAATGTGTCAAATATGAATTAATTTGTAATAAATTCAGTTAAAGAATCAAACTCTAAATGGAAAGTTTGTGATTTTAACATTACATTGCATTTAGCTGACGCTTTTATCCAAAGCGACTTACAATAAGTACATTCGACCAGGAAGACACAACCTTGAAGAAAACACTTTTTTTGTTTCGGTGAAACAATGCAGTTTTGATAACTTTAATAGCCTGACTTTTTTTAAATGTTTTTTTTTAGATGCTTTACTATGAATTATTTCATATTATTCTAACATAACATTACGTGCTGTTTTCATATTTTCCACAAACAAGTTATTTTTCTGCTTCTTCCTCGCCCGTGTCTCTTCCTTCAACCATCACAACAATCAAGTCAGATCTATCAAATTAATCATCTACCTCTTCCTTTCCCCACCCTAGGGTCCAGAGTCAAAACTAGGGCTGCAACAAACGACTAATTTGATAATCGATTCATCTATCGATTAATGAAACGATCAATCGACTATTCGGACTATTATGCCTTGCACAATTTCTCAAACACTTTTATTTATCAACTTTTAGATTTAGCTTGAGGTTGTTTTAGGCATGTGGAAACTAACAATGAAGACAATAAAGATGAATACTTGATTCAAAAATACATATATTATTAAATTAACTAAACACATTTTGAACAAAATTAACATTGCTTTTTATTTAAATTAAATAAATAATATTTCACATCAAAAGAAACAACAATGTTTTAACAAATTGTATTAAATAATCTGATGACAGAATAGCTGAAACTTTAACAAAATAAAGAGTCACTCAGTTTCCTCTAATCATTAACCCATGTTTGTATAATGGAGTTAACTCTGTGTGTTGCTGCTAGCATACAGAACACCTGACGTGGAAACGTTACTCGTGGATGGGGGGGCTACAGAGCTGCTAGAAAGACAGTCGAACCCGGTGCATTCCTCCATCTGGATGTGGAGCACTTTTGCTAAATGTTTAGACAAATTGCTTGTGTTACCGCCCTTACATGCTAAACTCTTATTGCACTATTGGCAACGAGCATTGTCCACAACGAGACGGGTAACATTTAACCACACCTCGGAGCCATGCTCGGAGCGCTTCTCTCCGCCATCTCCTCCGTGTGTTGCTGCATGTAGCAGCTGCGTGTGTGTTGCTGCATGTAGCAGCTGCGTGTGTGTGTAAACTGCCCCGCCCCCTCGCACACAGACGGGAGAGAGATCTCGTCTGATCGAAAATACATCATAGACGCATTTGTTTGTCTTTTTGCATATTAGAAACGAGTTGGCGACACTAAGACTGCGAGATAATGTTTTTGTAGCAACAATACATGACATATATTTTTTAAATGTCTCCAGTACCGATAAAAAGACCGATAACGTTGGAGGTTAACGGCGCGTAAAACACACGTGATGACGTCACCAACGAATCGACGACTGAATTAGTTGGCGACTAATTTGGTAATCGATTTTAATCGAGTCGATTAGTTGTTACACCCCTAGTCAAAACACCTCCCCCTCCAGACCCTCCAGACCCTCCCCCTTCTTTTATATCCCTTTCCTGTTTTATGGTCAGTCCCTGTGACTCTGGGCCCTTCTCACTTCAGTTAAATGGATTCCTTGGGCCCTTCTCACCTCAGTTAAATGGATTCCTTGCGTCCCTCACTTGCGTCGTTTCCCTGCGACTAGTCCCTCCCACCAGGGAAGCATGGAGAGACGCAAGGAAACCATGAGAAGCAGGGAAATGAGTTTTAAGAGCAATGGGACGTCCTTTCCTCCGGAGCGTCACGTGAAGCGACGTCCGTTTGATGAGGCTGCACAGCTGTTCGTCTGACAGCAGCCAGCTCTGTCCCCGTTATTTCCACACACGCCCCCCCCCCCTCTGTTAGTACACATTTACTGACACAAACATTTGTATCATCTGTTGCAGACCCAAATAAATAAAATCAAATAAGAACTCATTCTCAAAAAAGATAAACGCCATTCTTAAAATGTCTAAACGAACATTAGTTTGATTAATATTGATCAGAGCACAATAGAAATAATTGAGAGAAGAAACAGAGATATGTTATCTATCAAACCCCAGTTAGATTAACATTCAGTGGATTGCACACTTTGTGTGTTTGTGTGGATATGCAGCACATTAACATTTTAATAGACTTAATGACTGACTGAATGGAAATGACAATAAATGAAAATGTAAAACGAAAAAAGCGATCATGAAAATGTTTCCAATAAATGAATAAAATGATTTTTGACCACTTTGTTGTTCAGATATATCACATATTTGTAACCAAATGAAACATTAATTGAAACAAAACACGGTATAAACTGAGGAGAGACTCTCGTGAGGTTCATGTATTTTCTTCACTCCGCTGGGAAACTGCTCTCAAGAAGCATCAGATCAGTGCATGCACTGCATCGTCCAATCAGTGAGCGATACACAGTAAGGGGGCGGGGCGAGTGTCTGAGAATTTCACCGGAGGATGGTCTGGTGGTTCCTCGGTTATAGCTCCTCCATTATCGCTCCTCGCTCCTCGGTCCTCGGTCCTCCGGCAAAAATAAGGCCATTGGGACGCTACTCAAGATGGCGCAGACACATCAACTTCCGGTGAGATCGAGACCGAGGAGCGAGGAAATGAAAAATAAGAGAAGTGAGAAGGGCCCTGTGTCTCTGGCAGGTGTCCCCACACTGTTGGTTTAAACAAAAATAAGTAATCTTTCAGATAATGTAGTTCCTTACTCACAGTATGGATTTAAAAAAAGAAGAAGAATAGACATCTCTGAGGGATGTAACGTCACAGTTTTAGTGAAAATCCTTTCTTTACATGTCACAGTTTCTTTACTCACAAGGTCTTTGAGATAATAGTGTCTCTCTCACACACACACACACACACACACACACACACCAAACGCATGCAAGCACACACACACAAAAACACACACACTATACTGTGACTTATTATTTTATGATATTCTGATATACCATACTATTATTAGAGCCAAATTTAACTTAAATCACCAATCTCCATAAGAGTTAGCCTCTATCATTAACTTAAATACGCTATGCAATGTTTGCTAAATACTGAAAGGTATGGTGTGAACATTGAAACAACCCAGAAATAAAAGCTAGATCAGAGCTAACGAAATTATCAGACCCCCAATGTTATATGCACACTCGTGACCAGAACATAACAACAAAACATTTTGATCACTGTCAGTCATCAGTTCCAAGATTCAAGTAGTTTGATATGTCCAGACATATCCAAGATGCCCGACCGCAAATACCTAAAGAAAATAAGCCATGATACCTGGATATACCATACTAGTACTTTTTGTTTTTGTTGTAGATTCGAAAATATCATGACTATTTGACATATACCAGGGCTATGCAATTGGCGGAGGTAATATATACCGGCCCTTTGAGTAGAATGTTAAAAAGTCAGCTAGTTCTTGACTGTAGTGCCCACTCCTTAGGTTGGCTTCACTTAGGTTAAATTGCTTTAGTTATAAATAGTGACGTTCTAGACATAGTCCAAATGGAGTAATTTCAGTTGTCTGATGCACTTTTTTTTTTAAATACTGATTTATTTATTCAAAACCATAATGCACACAAGCCTGTTTTTTGTTTTTTTGTTTGAACTGGTGTGTGCACTTAAATTGATGTTGATGGTTAAATTAGTTAATGGTTCACATGTACTGAGTTCTGAACATGTCATCTCCATGTAGGAATGCCTTGGGCATATGGTTCCCTGATGTTTGCGTCATGCTTTTACAACATACAATATAAGCTCTCCTATGTTGTTGTAGTACATTACTTTATCTGTAGCTATTAACATGATTGCTCATATTTCAAGGCATATTTTTCTTGAGCCCTTATTTTGGATCACTTCATCAACTGCCCCCATTCAAAAACTATTAAATAGCCCGGCTATATACTATGACTAATATTTTCTTATTTATAATATAGTTCAAATGGAGGAATTTGAGTTGTCTGATGCACTTGATACAATTTGACTTTTTAAAATACTGGTGTGTTTATTCTAAACCATTTCAACACAAGGTCATGACTTTTTCAAGATCTTTTAGACAAACTATACTATGACTTTCTTTCATATTTTTAGAAATCCTAAACTGACATTGCAGAAACTATATCATATAATTCTTAAGTACATACTATACTTGGACTTTTTTCAAGATACTTTTGACTAGTACTTTTTAAATAAATGTTCGGACATTCTACACAGTAACTCTTTTTAAATTATATATATGAAATACTATGATTTGTTCAACATACTGGTGTATACAATAACCTTTTTCATATTTTGACTTCCTTCATGATATTTTCATAATATTCGATTCTTTTACCTCTTTTTCTCTATATTTTCAACACACTATACTATGACCGTTTGGACTCTATGTTATTTACTATTTACCTTTTTTTATTTTATTAAGATATTTTCGACATACTGTTAAACACATTTTATAGTTATGACCTTTTTTCTGTATTTGTTTTTCATAGTATTTTCAAACATAACATACAATGACTTTTTCTTCTTAAAGAATACACGTGTAAAGGTAGCAGTCTGGATTTTAACCTGCGTCCATTGTAGCAGCAAATGTTTCAACATACTTAACCTTACCCAAAGGGGCTCTATAGGATTTAGATCAGGTGACTGTGGCCATTTTGAGAACAGTGAACTCATTGCCATGTTCAAGAAACCAGTTGGAGATGATTAGAGCTTTGTGACATGGGGCGTTATCCTGCTGGAAGTAGCATCAGAAGATGGGTACACTGTGGTCATAAAGGGATGGAAATGGTCAGAAACAATATTCAGGTAGGCTGTGGCGTTTAGACGATGATCAATTGGTAAATTGATCAATTGGTAAAAAAGATTTAAAATCGATTAATCGTTCAGCCCTAATTAAGGGGCCCACAGTATGCCAAGATAATACCCCCCACCATTACATCACCACCTCCAGCCTGAACCGTTGATGGAAGGCAGGATGGATCCATGCTCTCATGTTGTCTTCTGACCCTACCGCCTGAATGTCGCAGCAGAAATGGTCTTGTGCATACCTTGGTTGTAAGAAGTGGTTATTTGAGTTACTGTTGCCTTTCTATCATCTGACAATTTTCAGAAAAAAGTCAAATTTAGAAAAAAATATTCAGAATTTTGCGGTTTAAAAAATAAGTCAAACATTCTGAGGTTATCTGAAAAGGCCAGCATTTAGAGATTTTCTGAAGAATTAATCATTTTAGAAAAAGTCAGAATTTTGAGAAAAAAATATTGGTAACACTTAAGGTACACAAATTAACCATCAACTAGTTAATTAGCATGCATAGTAGCAGTATATAAAATACTTACGGTCGTTGTTACTATTCTTGTGGTACTAATGCCTTATTAGGCCTATATTGAGCAGAGCATATTAAGACCAAAACTCATGTACAACAACTTCCTTACTTGCAATAAATCAGCACTAATTTGAGGGTTATTGAAGAAAAACTCTCAACTAATGGCTTATTACTTGTAGAAAATGGTCATGTAGAATAAGGCATTAATAAGTGTTTTATAATGACTAATAAAGAGCCAATATACTGCTAATTAACAACTAGTTGATGGTTAATTTGTGTACCTTAATATAAAGTGTTACCAAAAGATTCTATGTACTGTCAAGTGGAAGATGAGGCACACGAGACCCAACAATGCAGACGAGCT
The DNA here is from genome assembly GCA_028583405.1 of Pogonophryne albipinna. Lineage (NCBI taxonomy): Eukaryota > Metazoa > Chordata > Actinopteri > Perciformes > Artedidraconidae > Pogonophryne > Pogonophryne albipinna. The sequence continues at coordinate 4,253,664 of CM053243.1, forward strand.
GAAGGCCGCTAGTGAAGCAACCTGGGCTTCCATCACATCTCAGCAGTGCCACAGACTGATAGTGTCCATGCCACGCCGCATTGATGCAGTTATTCATGCTAAAGGAGTCCAACCAAGTACTGAATGCATACACATGAACACACTTTTCAGAAAGACAGCATTTCTATATTAGAACATCTATTTTGTATTGGTCTTATGTATTATTAAAATGTTGAGATGCTGAATTTTGACTTTAATTTAATCATCAAGATTAAAACAAATAAACGCTGGAAATAATTCACTTTGTGTGTGATGAATCTATGTGATGTATAAGTTTCAACTTTATAAATTGAATTACCGATATAAACTCACTTTTCCATGATATTACATTTATTGAGTCCAAGTACAGGTTTAGCAAGGCGGAGAGAGATGCTAAACAACTACTCTGAGAAACTCCAACACCAGTTCTCAGCTAACGACTCTGCAGACAGGTCACAAACTATAAGGCTAAGGCCTCACACACCGTGAACGGCAGACGCCTTGCTAACCCGCAGTGAAACTACGTTTTAGATCAGCGACAGTACTAACTCACCTGTTGTCCTGAAACTCTCCAGGGCATCTGGAAAAGCATTTAAAATAATTAATGGATAAGGGCTGCAAAGTTAAAGAAGTGTTAATCGTGGTTAGATTTTAAATTCTAATACTCTACAGCTTCTCTGAATATGTGTTTCCTGTTTCCTGCAGACGTCCAGCAGCTGGTGGTGGTTGAAGAAGAGGTTCCCCCTGAGCAGCAGGAGTGGAGCTCCAGTCTGGACCAGGAGGACCCAGAGCCCCCCGCACACATTAAAGAGGAGCAGGAGGAACTCTGGAGCATTCAGAAGGGAGAGCAGCTTCAAGGGCTGGAGGAGGCTGATATCACCAAGTCCACATGCACTCCTGTCCCTGTGAAGAGTGAGGATGATGAAGAGAAACCTCAGTCTTCTCAGCTTCATCAAAGACAAACTGAACACCTGGAAACAGAAGCTGATAAAGAGGACTGTGGAGGACCAGAACCAGCCAGGAACTCAGATCCAGAGATACATTTACAACCAGAGACTGAGGACAACCCTGGAGACTCTTCTGAACCTGACACTGAAGACAGTGCTGAGTGGAAGGAGACCAGAGAGCCAGGTTCAAACTCTCAGAAAAATAAACAAGACCCTGTCCGTGATTCAAGATGTAGTACAGGAGAGAAACCATTCAGCTGCTCAGTCTGTGAGAAGTCTTTTAAACTGAGGGGACATTTAAAGGAACATATGGAAATCCATACAGGAGAGAAACCATTCAGCTGTTCAGTCTGTAAGAAATCATTTCCAACGAGAACAAATTTCCATAGACATTTGAGAACACACACAGGAGAGAAACCATTTAGCTGCGCAGTCTGTGAGAAAGCTTTTGCCCTGAAAGAACCTTTACAACGACACATGAGAATCCACACGGGAGAGAAACTATTCAGTTGCTCAGTCTGTGAGAAATCTTTTGCACAGAGAGGATATCTAAAAGACCACATGATAGTCCACACAGGAGAGAAAACATTCAGCTGCTCAGTCTGTGAGAAATCTTTTAAACGGAGAGAAAGTTTAAAGGAACATATGAAAATACATACAGGAGAGAAACCATTCAGCTGCTCAATCTGTAAGAAATCCTTTCCAACGAGAGCACATTTCCATCGACACTTGAGAATCCACACAGGAGAGAAACCTTTCAGCTGTTCAGTCTGTGAGAAAGCTTTTGCCCTGAATTCAACTTTACAACGACACATGACAAACCACACAGGAGAGAAACCATTCAGCTGCAGTGTTTGTGAAAAAAGATTTACACAGAGCTATCAGGTCAAAATCCATAAGTGTGTTGGTCGTCAGTCCTCACAGCTTCATCAAACTCAAACTGAAGAGAACAGAGAGGCAGAGCCTCCAGCCAGCAGCTCAGCTGAACACATGGAAACAGAAGCTGATGGAGAGGACCGTGGAGGACCAGAACCAGCCAGGAACTCAGATCCAGAGAGACATTTACAACCAGAGACTGAGGACAACCCTGGAGACTCTTCTGAACCTGACACTGAAGACAGTGATTATTGTTAGGTTTAAACTATTTGGGTAAGTCCCAGTAAGTCGTATATAATGCGATAACTTGACTTTTTGTGATGAAAATGTTTTGGTCCAAGTAAAGAGAGGACTGTGGAGCACCAGAACTGTCAACATTTATAACCAGAGACCGAGGAGGTTTCCATATTGGGATATATAATTAAAACAAAAGTTAATATAATCAAATATAATTTTTATAGAATCTACAATGTAAAATGCATGATATGTCACATAGCTCTATACTTATATACTAAATGTATACAGTTTGTTAAACTGACGTGAAAGAGTGTAAGGTCTGATATAGCTTATCACTAAAGGTGTCACTATTCAGCAGAGGGAAGACACCCTGACTCTCACACCAGGAGGCCCCTGACTCAATGGGATATTACTGTAAGCTTTAGTTTAGTCTTTGAGGCAAGTCGGGACATGTCCAGTCTCACACCTGGAAGCAATGACTCTTCTCCACATACATGGGTCTGTTGGTGTGTATTCGCTTCTGCTTCTGCTGGTATGATTTAAAAGCAGCAGCTGAGAGAGGAAAAAAGGTCTTAGGGTTCTTAACTGGGAATCTCTCCCTAGATTTTATTACCCACTGTCATCATAAGGAAATGCCTCTGGCGATATGCAGGGAGTTTTACCAGAAAGGAAAACATGTTAACCGGTAAATTAATCATTAATACCAGAGAGTAAGACATTGTATAACTGTCACATTGTAACCAGATAAAGTGAAAAACGGTGTTAAAGTGTGGACCATCTCTTCAAATAAAACCATCCCACCCATTTGGACTGGGGTAACCTAAATTAATTCTGTGCTGTCCTCTTCTGATTTAAGGTAAGATTACACGACTGCCACACTCACACTTAGGTAGGGTCACACCTCATAACAGATACTAGAATCCTACGGGATCGCTGCAGTAAGATGTTGGAGGTCTTCTACCAGTCTGTTGTTGGAGATCTTCTACCAGTCTGTTGTTGGAGATCTTCTACCAGTGTGTTGTTGCCAGTACACTCTTCTTTGATGTAGTGTCTCTTTGGACAACCGGACTTAAACTCACAATTTAAAATATATATATTTTTAATGTATATCTTAATTGTCACAATATATCGCATTAACTCGTAACAACAACATAATAATCATACAACGAAAGGCCAGCAACAAAAATAAATTAAAACTGAGGTCACAGACGTGCACGCAGTTGTGGGCGGGCCTTCGAGTCCGTGCGACTGTCGTCCCGGCATCAAGCAGACGCGCGTGAGTCTTCCGAAATGAGCCGTTTGTCATTTCTATGATTTTCGCGTCCCAGACTCCCAGGTCCTCCGGCAGCGACCCGGAAACGGATGTCGGCGCGCCGTCTCGAAGGAAAACAAATTTCTCTAAAGGGTCGTCAAGGATCGATTATCGAGGAGGCTGTCTGGAGGAGCCGTAACCGAGGATACACTGATTTAGAGGAGAGAGGAGTCTCTGGAGGAGCTATAACCGAGGGTACACTGATGCAGAGAGAGAAGAGAGGAGTCTCGCTGGAGGAGCTATAACCGAGGGTGCACTGATGTATCCTCCAGAGTCGATTTCAGGCAACAGTGATGTTTAAAAGAGGTGTGACGCATGGCTGGACTTATGTCAACGAAGCACAGCTCTGCAAACTGTTGCCGTTGTGATTATACGTTTTGTAAGATGATCAAATGTGCATCAGACTTTCTGCCCTTTACCGTTTGTTTACTCACTAATCACATCTCCCCTGGATGTTAGGCTACTTTTTTTTTTAATACAACTGCTTTCATTCAGACGCGATGTTTACGGTAATAATAAGAAGGTTATCACCAAACATTTTAAAAATGTTTTTAGAGACCGTTATCCTACCTTTCAGAAGAACTTTCTGGGAACCAAAAAAAAACTTCCCGCTGAAAACGTTTTAAGAATAGGAGGGCATAATGTTCTACCAATGTTATCACCAAACATTTTAAAAATGTTTTTAGAGACCGTTATCCTACCTTTCAGAAGAACGTTCTGGGAACCAAAAGAAAACTTCCCGCTGAAAACATTCCTAGAACAATGAATGTAACATTCTCAGAATGTTTTTAGAGCCAAAAATGTCTAGCTGGGTCACGGGTGCCTTAATTTACTTTGTTGGGATCCCTCTCACCCCTCGTCAGCATCCCTGAATTGAGATTCCCCCCTTTATTTCCAGTGTGTATGTTGTTCTTACTGTGTTTTTGATGATATTTTAATACATGGAATAAAACATTTTATGAATTGGAGCCACGTCTCCTGCCCCTCAGTATTACGAACGAGTGCCTTGTTGGTACCTCGAGTAATTATTTCCTTGGGTGCAATTCCCAAGGTGGCGTTGTCTGGCTTTTTGGTTAAATAGGATTTCAAACAAACACTCCCACGTGCCGCCACAAAATCTCACATCAACTACCTTTCATAGTAAGCAGAGAAAAACAAGAGTGACAGACATAATTCAAGTTTAACAGCTTGAGCTTTATTTCAGCATGAATTGTATCATATTATATGATTCAACACAGGGAAACACTCCTTGTGCTTTACTCTGCTGCTTCTTTTCCCTGAAAAAAAAAACAGTTGCATGGTTTTTGTGAGTTTGAATAAACCATAGGTGACAAAGAGGATTATAAACAGTTAATTTCATAGTAACTAAAGTTAAAGCTTTGTGAAGTGAATGTAAAGATTCTGCTTATTTTGCCCTAAACCGACATATAGTTACCTTGCCAGAGTCACGGCCCTTTGCTCTCAGTTTGTTGACCTGGGACTCTGCAATGTCAGCACGCTCCTCAGCCTCCTCCAGCTGATTCTGGACAATCCTGCACTTGGACAGATGGACATTGGCCTGCTCCTCCTTAAATACAAGAAGTATAAACATGTTTCAGTGTTTAAAATCATCTTTTGGGAATGAAATGAGACATGGAACCAAGTTCCCAATGTGTGGAATATATATGTGTCCTTACCGCCTCCTCAGCCTGCCTCTTGTAGGCCTTCACCTTCAGCTGCAATTTGTCAACCAGATCCTGCAGCCTGGCAACATTTTTCTTGTCTTCCTCAGTCTGAGATAGAACATTTAGATTTGCATGTTTTAATATTTTAAAATGTTAGTTTGTAGGATAATATTGGTACTGTACATGTTAACTATGAAAGTGACTTTACCTGATAGGTGAGCTCCTTAACTCTCCTCTCATATTTGCGAACACCTTTAACAGCATCTACTCCACGTCTCTGCTCAGCCTCAACCTCTCCCTCCAGCTCAAGCACCTTTTGAATAACATGAAAACATTAAGTATCCAGCCTTTTTCGAAGTCTTTCTTCAGATATGTACATTTTTGTGTGATTCTTTTACCCTAGACTCAAGTTTCTGGAGCTGCTTCTTGCCACCCTTCATGGCCAGGTTCTCAGCCTCATCCAGACGATGCTGCAGGTCCTTAACAGCAACCTCCAGGTTCTTCTTCATCCTCTCCAGATGAGCACTAGTATCTTGCTCCTTCTTCAGCTCCTCAGCCATCATAGCAGCCTGGAGGAGTCAGCAAAACATGTTCATTAGAAATATCTAGAACAAAAATATTGCTGTTAAAGTAAGAACACATGACTTTGAAACCTACATCAGTGATGGCCTTCTTGGCCTTCTCCTCTGCATTCCTTGCTTCCTGAACAATGTCATCCACTTCACCCTGGATCTGGACCAGGTCTGTCTCAAGCTTCTTCTTGGTGTTCACAAGGCTTGTGTTCTAAAAGGTTCAAAGATGTAGCCTCCTAAGTCAACAGCTGTCTAATATTCACAATATGTAAGATCTCATTAGATTCTTGAATGATTGAAAACATGATTGTGTTTGTTCACCTGAGAGTGCAGGAGTCCAACACGCTCACTGGCATCAACCAGCTCTTGCTCAGCAATTTTGCGACTTCTCTCTGTCTGTTCCAGAGCAGCTCTAAGTTCCTCAATTTCAGCCACCATAAGACCGTTTCTACGATCCACCATAGCAGCCTGCTCCTTGAAGTCCTCCTGGGCTCTGACAGCATCATCAAGGTGCAGTTGAGCATCCTAGTGATAAAACGATCAGAAATATATCCATGAATGCCAAAATGTAGCCTTACGAAATATGTAACACTTGTGTTTTATACAATACCTTCAGCTGTGCCTGCACATTCCTGAGCTGCTTCTGGGACTCAGCAGCCTGGCGGTTGGCATGGCTGAGCTGAATCTCCATCTCATTCAGATCTCCCTCCATCTTCTTCTTGATTCTCAGGGCATCGTTCCTGCTCCTGACCTCAGAATCCAGAGTGCTCTGCATGGAGTCAGTCACTCTCTGGCTGTTCCTCTTGATCTGTTCCATCTCTTCATCTTTCTCTGCCAGCTTCCTGTCCACCTCACCCTTCATCTGGTTGAGCTCCAGCTGAACATGAAGGATCTTAGACTCTTCATGTTCCAGAGTTCCCTAATGAATTCAAACAATGAAACACTCATCTTTGCCTTCAAACACTGATACATTAGTCAATGATTTTTAATGTTATAAACTCCCAGAAAAAAACAATACCTCAGCCTCTTCAAGAGCTGTCTGGATCTCAGTCTTCTCTGTCTCCACCTGCTTCTTGGACTTCTCCAGCTCATGGATGTTCTTGCCAGTCTCACCAATCTGTTCAGTCAAATCTGAGATCTCCTCTGCAGAAATATACATGTGTTTAATCATATTGTTGAACCTTACAACAGATAGAGCCAGAAATCTAGGTGTAGTCATGGACTCTGACCTGAGTTTCAACAGTCACATTAAAATAGTTACTAAATCAGCCTACTATCACCTAAAGAATATATCTAGGGTTAAAAGACTAATGTCACAGCAGGATTTGGAAACACTTGTCCATGCTTTTATCTTCAGTAGACTGGACTACTGCAATGGTGTCTTCACAGGTCTCACTAAAAAATCTATTAGAAAGCTGCAGCTGATTCAGAACGCCGCTGCTCGAGTCCTCACTAACACTAAGAAAGTGGATCACATCACTCCTGTTCTGAAGTCTTTACACTGGCTTCCTGTGTGTCAAAGAATAGATTTCTAAATACTGCTGCTGGTTTATAAAGCACTGAATGGTTTAGGCCCAAAACACATTTCTGACCTCCTGCTAAATTATGAACCATCCAGATCTCTCAGGTCTTCAGGGACTGGTCAGCTTTCTGTCCCCAGAGTCAGAACTAAACATGGAGAAGCAGCATTCAGTTATTATGCTCCAAATATCTGGAACAAACTCCCAGAAACCTGCAGGTCCGCTGCAACTCTGACTACTTTTAAATCCAGCAAGAAGACTTTTCTTTTTGTCGCTGCTTTTAATTGAAACTGAGCCGTTGTGTTCATCAGTAAAGTGGAACTTCTGTGTGAATTATTCACATCTTAAACTGCACTGTAACTTTTTATTCATGTATTTTTTCTTTTAATGTTTCTTTTATTATCTTTTCTTTTTAATGACTGTTTTTAAATGCCTTTGTCTGAATGTCTTTCATTTTTGTAAAGCACCTTGAATTGCCTTGTGTTGAAAGGTGCTATATAAATAAACTTGCCTTGCCTAAATTGTACATTATGTAGAACTCACGTTGCAGATTCTTGTTTTCACGCTTCATGGTCTCCAGATGATCAAGAGCCTCCTCATAAGAGTTCTTCACCTTGAACAGCTCAGTGCTGAGAGAACGAGCCTCCTTCTGTGCTCCCTCAAGCTCTGCCTGACCCTCCTCGTGCTTCTGCTTCCACTCTGCCAAGACCTGAATAATACAATTCATACAGTTCATTTGGTTATGTTCACGTAAGAGGGCGAAATAAATATTCATGTCATTGTTTGTGTGGTTTGGCCATAAAGTAAATTGTGTTACCTTGTCAAAGTTCCTCTGCTTTTTGTCCAGGTTTGCAGCAAGGCCATTGGCCCTCTCCACATCAATCATGAGGTCCTCCACCTCACTCTGGAGCCTCTGTTTGGTTTTCTCAAGAGAAGCACTCTTGGAATTCACTGCCTCAATCTGTTCCTCAGCCTCCTGAAGGCGCTGGGCAAGCTTTTTCCTGTTTGGAAATTGAGGTATTTGTGGCTCAGTTAAACTCGTAAAGTTACAAGTTATTTTCTAATTATATTTGCATATATGAAAGTAAGAAGCTATACACATTTTAAAATACTAATATCATTACCAGCAATTCAGGAATCAGTAGAGTTGCTGCTTGAATGCTACACTTCTGGCCATTTAACAGTTTGAATGTCACTCACTTGGATTCCTCAAGCTCCTCAGTGCGCTGGATAGCATCAGTTTCATACTTGGATCTCCACTGAGCCACCTCGCTGTTGGCCTTGGACATTCCACGCTGCAGCTCAGCCTTGGCCTCCTGCTCCTCTTCAAACTGCTCCCTCAGCAGATCACAGTCATGGCGGGCTGATTGCAGGCCATGGGCAAGAGCATTCTTGGCCTGTTGTAAGAAATATTATTAACCTTTACACCATTTCTAAATCACAAACAAATGATACAAATACACACTATCCGAATGGTTTCTTACCTTAACCTCCTCCTCAATCTGTCTCTTCAATTCATCAATCTGCTGTGTGGAGGCCTGCTTGCCTCTGGTCAACTGAGAGACAAGAGTTTCCTTCTCTTCAACTTGACGGCTGAACTCACCTTGTGTGAACAATATTATAATACGTTAGTTTGTGCTACGTTTCTCAATCATACACTCCAAAGACCGTTCACCAAAAACATGTAGATACCATTTTCTGTCAGGAGACGTGCTTTCTGTGAACTTGTGTCATTGATTTGGCGGACGTTTTCATCATTCTTGGTCGTCAGTGTGCTAAGTTGGTCCTCAAGAGTGCGGCACATCTTTTCAAGATTTCCCTAATGAGGAAAAAATAACAAGATCAATGATCAGATTTTATTCACAAAACAATTTACGTGATGTACTATATTCATATTGGTAACATCATATACTAATACAAAAGCATGTAATGCTAGTGTACCTTTGCCTTAGCAACATTCTCCATGTTGCTGGAGAGGTCATCAATCTCCATCTTGTATTCACTCTTTTCCTTCTCAAGCTTCTGCTTGACACGCTGGAGGTTGTCGATCTGCTCTCCCAGCTCAGCAACACTGTCAGCCTGCTTCTTGCGAAGGGCAGCAGCAGTTGCTTCGTGCTGCAGAGTGGACTCCTCAAGGTCACGACGGAGCTTCTGGAACTCAGCCTCACACTTCTTGTTCATCTCAATCTGAGCAGCGGTGGCACCTCCAGCCTCCTCCAGCCTCTCACTGATCTCCTCAAGTTCCCTGGAGAGATCAGCTCTCTGCTTCTCAACCTTGGCACGAGCTGCACGCTCAGCCTCAATCTCCTCTTCCTGTTCCTCAATACGAGCCTGTTGAATAGATGTTTTCTCTTTTAGCAATCTTTCACTTTATTACACATAATAGCAAATGTATGCAGTATTGTTAAGTGTAACACAATATCTCACCTGGAGCTCCTTGATCTTCTTCTGGAGCTGAGCACCCAGAGACTGCTCATCTTCAATCTTGCTAAGGAGCTGACTGCATTCAAAGTCCTTCCTGTGAAATTGATAAAGTGCATTGAGTTCATGCAATTGAACACTTCTTTAAAAAAATGTATGTTGTGCAAACAGAAAAACTAAGTTACTTTTTGATTTTCTCATCAGACTGCTGCTTGTCATTCTCAAGATCCATGATGGATTCCTGGGCCAGTTTGAGATCTCCCTCAAGCTTTCTCTTGGTTCTCTCAAGGTCCATACGCAGCTTCTTCTCTTGCTCCAGAGAACCCTCAAGCTAAACAAAGGTATACATTTTAAATGATCATGTTCAAGAATAATCTTGCTTTGCCAAATCAAATGACTGTAAACTTACATCATCCACTTGCTGCTCAAGCTTGGTCTTGGCCTTAGTCAGAGTGTTGACTTTGTCTTCCTCTGCCTGCAGGTCATCAAGAGTCTGCTGATGAGCCTCCTGAAGGGCTTTCTTTTCCTTGGTCAGCTTAACAATGCTCTCATCCTGAGAGGCCATCTCCTCGGTCAGGTTCTTCACCTAAGTGTGCAAGAAATTGTCAATACCAAGAACACTATCATTTCACTTCACTTAATGCACAGATTATGAATTCCAAACCTTGTTCTCAGTGGCATGTTTCTCATTCGCCACTTTGGCCAAGGTAAGCTCCAGGTCATCAATATCCTTCTTGAGCTCAGAGCATTCATCCTCCAGCTTTCTCTTTTTGGCAGTGAGCTCAGCATTCATTTCTTCTTCATCCTCCAGTCTCTCAGTTGTCTCTTTGAGTTTGGCCTCCAACTGAATCTTACTCTTGATAAGTCCCTCACATCTTTCCTCAGCATCAGACAGATTTTCTCCTTCCTAGACCATTTTTATGAAAACAGACGTCAGCACTTTCATATTCACAAACATGAAAAATCGTATTTGTCTGTTGATGTTTACTTACAGATGAGACTTGCAGCGTCAGATCATTCTTCTCCTGCAGAAGGGAAACCATCTTCTGCTCCAGTTCCTTCTTCTTGGCCAGGGCAGTAGCCAGGTCACTTTTCATTTTGTCATAGTTCTCCTTCATATTTGCCAGCTCCTTCTCAGTTTCAGCACTCTGCAGCAGAGGCTTAATCTTGTAGTAGACCTTCATCCATGGCCAGTGTTTCACATTCATGAAGGAGCGCACGTTGTACTGGATGGTATAAATGGCATCCCTGTGGAAAGTAAATTGCTGTTAGGAACTAAATATATACTTTATTATTAATGTCATGACTTTTCACTCAAACTTGCTGTTTTCAACATGCCTCCTTGCTAGCATATCCACACATGCCCTTCTCATGTGGAAACCACGGCATATAGCCTGAGTCATGGTGACCAGAGATGCCAGTTTTTCATCTCTCATCTCCTCAAGGGTACCAAGCAGACCAGCCTTGAAGAACACCTGAACACAGAGAGAACATAAATGTATTCTATTTTCCACCAAGTCAGACTTGCAGTATGATAACCAAGTAATGGTCAATTAAATAGTCATTCAAAAAACGTTTAAATCTGAAGAACCCCCTTAGACAGGATGTCATAACATTTCCAGAATCACTTGGTGTACAAGGCAATATTTAAAATACCTATCAATGGTCACTTGGGGGAGACATTTCCCCACTTCCATGTCTTAATCGTTCCTTCATTCATGGCCTTAATTTTCGTCACAATAATGTGAGACGTTTTGGAAATGTCATTCCATCAAGCAGGAATTCATTGACAGCCCTTGATAAGAACACTGAAGTATATAAATGCAATCAAGGTGCTTACCTTTGTGTGTCCGAATCTGTACTCATCATGAGGAACATCAATTGACCCAAGCAGCTTCTCTGAAGCCTTCTTGTTGTCCATGAACTGACCCTCAGGGATGACACTGGCATTCAGTATCTTGTATCTATATAAAAAAGTTTATGTTAAGTGAAAGCATTTTATTTGTAATCATTTTCATTAAAAACATATTTTTAAATAACTATTGATACCTCTGCTTGAAGTCGGCATAGGGGATTCTGCTGGGGAAACCTTTTCTGCAGATTCTAATACCCTCCAGGACACCATTACACCTGAGCTGGTGGATAACCAGGAAGTTCTCCATCAAACCTGAACAAACACATGTCATCATGAATTCTAATGAAATGTCTAAGTTGAAGCCATACAAAATGAATTCCGTGCAAACAAAACCTAACCCAGTCATCAAGACTATCAAGGTCTGTTGTATATGTACCTGGAGTCTTTGTCTCATTGGGAATCAGACAGCGCACAAAGTGAGGATGGGTGGCCCTCAAGTTAGTCATCAGCTTGCCCAAGTTCTCCTGTAGATCAAAAATGGTAACATGTTAGTTTGATTACAAACCGACATATTGTAAGATGAGATTGCAGTGTACCTTACCCTAAACTGTGAAGACACAGTCTGCATAGAACCACCCTTCTTCTTGCCTCCCTTCCCTCCCTTCTCTGTTGATGTTTTGTTAGAATGTCACACAAATTGAATAAACACAAGTAACAGTTGATATAAATAAATAATAATACAAATATATGGAAATGAGTTTGAGTTAACTGTAGTTAAAATCATACCTTCAACTACTGGAGGATACAACAGACCCAGCAGTTTCACTGATGATTTCTGGTACAGCAGAATGACAGAGTCATTCAGGGGATCCTTGTTCTTGTCCAGCCAGCCAGTGACGTTGTAGTCCACGGTACCAGCATAGTGCACCATGGAGAAGTGGGCCTCAGCCTTGCCCTTTACGGGCTTTGGTTTCTCAAATGCTTTGTTTTTGCCAAGATGCTGGTCATACAGCTTGTTCTTGAAGGATGAGTCTGAGGCCTTGGGGAACATGCACTCCTCTTCAAGGATGGAGAAGATGCCCATGGGCTTGAACAAGTTGAAAGAGGTATATCATTTAGTGATACATTAGAACAAATAAAAAAACAGATACATATGATGACAACATGAAGTGTTTACCTTTTCAATCAGCTCAATGCAGGCAGCCAAGTCCATACCAAAGTCAATGAACTCCCAGATAATTCCCTCCTTCTTGTACTCCTGTTGCTCCAGGACGAACATGGTGTGGTTGAAGAACTGTTGCAGTTTCTCATTGGTGAAGTTGATGCACAGCTGTTCCATGCTGTTGTACTGCGTTGGGACAAATCATCAGAATGATCTCTTGCAACAGGCAATAATCATGATTTTGACTTGAAAAGTAGCATTTTCAGAATTTCTTACATCAAAGATTTCAAAGCCAGCAATATCCAGGACTCCAATATAGTACTGCCTGGGTTGTTTGGTGTCCAACATCTGGTTGATACGGACGACCATCCACAAGAACATCCTCTCATAGATAGACTTGGCCAGGGCAGGCACTGCGTTACTCACCTGAATAAAAACAAGCATATCATTTCATCATGATTGCTAAACAGTTTTTATAAAATGCTGGATAACTGGTATTTCGAGTCATTTGATACATAAATAAACTTCTTAAAAGTAGAGCTAACTTTCATACTGCATCTGGCGTTAAAAACTATAACTATATAATATAAAAACACATCTACTGAACATTTGAATGAAGGGTTACCAGTAAATCTCTGTTACCTGAGGTACAGTCTGTCCCTTGGTGACATACTCATTTCCGACCTTCACTCTAGGATAGCACAGAGCCTTCAGCATGTCAGTGGAGTTCAGACCCAGCAAATAAGCAACCTTGTCAGCATCTGAAAATAATTCAGGAATGTCCATCATAATTTGTGAAGAACACAATGTTGTGAAGAAATGTACCAATGTTGTTTCCAAGCTCTAAGCTTTGAGCTAAGATGAAATACTCACTTTCTGTGCCATCAGGCTCAGCCTGCTCCTCACGCTGCTTTTGCTTGAACTTCATGTTACCATGGTGAAGCACAGCACCGGTCATCTTGTAAATGCTCATCTTCTCGTCATTAGTGAAGCCCAGGATATCAATAGCATTCTGATTTCAAAAGAAGTGCCCACACAAAACATAAACCCTTTTAGAAAATGAACTTAAAAGAGCCGTTTTGATTTTGCATGTCAGCACAAAATAAATGTAAACATCACTTACATCAGTGGCTTCCAGCTCAACTTTGTCATCAATGCTGGCCACAGTGATATGACCCTGACTGCACATGGGGAAGTCGTAGGGGTTGGTTGAAAGGAGTGACAATTCTGCAGATTTAAGAAAGGGGAAAACATGTCAATAAACATGTTTCATATGTAAAGCTGTAGGATAAAAACTATGCAATATTTGAATCTTCTTACCAATCAGCTCAGGTATGTGGGCAGTCATCATCTGGTAGAAGATATGGTAGCCTCTCTCATCAGGAAGCTGGAATGCGACTCTAGACTTCTCCAGCAGATCTACAAGTTGTGATCATGTCAGAGCCAGGCTATATCTTACTTACAGTAGTTTGTACTATAAGGATTGTTACTTACAAGTCTCAATATCAGCACTAGCCAGTTTGCCAGATGCGTGGAAATGGATTCTGATGAATTTACCCTGTTTGGAATGACATAATCCTTAATGTCCCTCCACATGTGCAATATGTAAAAATGATCCTCTCGTGTGTAGAAACTGTTCCATACTTACAAAACGAGAAGAGTTGTCATTCCTCACAGTTTTGGCGTTACCATAAGCCTCCAGCAGGGGGTTGGCTGCAATAATCTGATCCTCCAGTGAACCCTATAAACCAAGTTTGGAACTGCTATCAGGAAATTACTGTATTTCTTAATCCCTGGACAAATGATAAAGGTAAAGAATCTTGATTTGTAATCATCATAGAGTTACATACCTTTGATGTGTCTCTCGCCTTGCCTCCACCAACTGAGATGGTTGCAAAGTACTGGATGACACGCTTGGTGTTCACAGTCTTTCCGGCACCAGATTCTCCACTAGGTATAGAGAGACATTATATAACATTTGATCAAGATATTTGCCGTTTTTGAACAAAGTCAACAAATGTAAATGTAGCAAACTTACGTGATCAAGACAGACTGGTTCTCCCTATCTGTTAAATGAAAAATAGAACAATTTAGTGTGTGTAACTGAAACAGCAACCTTGTTTCTGATAAATTCTACATTGGTGTAGTAATGACTTACCAATAAGCATGAACTGATAAGCGTTGTCAGAGACAGAGTAGATGTGCGGTGGAGCCTCCATACGCTTCTTGCCTCTGTAGGCATTTACAACTTCCATATCGTACACTGGGAGCATCTTGTAGGGGTTCACAGTGGCACAGAACAACCCAGAGTAGGTCTACAAGGGATCATAGATCATTTAAATGTCACTTCATGTTTCCCGCATCATTTTTTAATGTCATTAGGCAAATTGTCTTACGTAGATCATCCATGATGCATAACGCTCTTTGAGGTTATACAGCACAGAGGCTTCATTGAGATGGGTCATCATGACCATGTCCTCAATCTTGTCATACTTGGGAGGGTTCATTGGAAAGACGTCCTCTTCTTTCACTACCCTCTCCTAGAACAGGAAATGTGTTAGAATGAGAACTCATCAAATTGAATTCCTTGTACACACTGATTTAATGATACAAACCTCTTCAGTGGTCAAGACTTTGACAGTGACTTTGCCATCATCTTTCTTGAGGATCATTCCCTTCAAGAACAGCTCCTTGACATCAGACACATAGCAGGCACTCTTGGCATTAAAAGGTGCGCTTTGAGACTCAATTCTTTCCCTCTCTGGTTTACGGAGATAAATGGCAGCCGCGCCATACTGGGCCATCTCCGCGTCTGTACTCATGATTGCGGTCTATGTCTGGGTAGCAAGTCAAACAACATCAATTTTAGAATCATGTCAGCTCATGCCATTGAACATTGAATACATTGTATGGTGTTGTACTAAACAGTTCATATATCCACATCAGAATCATTTTCATTGCATTGCATCATTACAAGGGACCTTTACTGTAATTCAGGGATGGGCAAATGGCGGCCCGGCGGCCCTCAGATTAATTTATAAACAACGTAATTAATAAAAATAAATATAATTGTTTTACGTGTAGTACTGATACCGTCCACTAGACTCCTAGTTACGTCGCGAGCTGCGTACATGATTTCGTTCAGCAGCCAAATACCGGGAAATAATCTGTGACGCTTTTGTGTGTATTGTGTTTGTTTCCCGGGGAAACACTCACAAGAAACACCGGCTGTTGTTATGCCTGCTGCTGTGACGTTAAGTTACCGCTTGTAATGATTACATTACATGTTACTTGTTAGACGCTTTTATCCAAAGTGACTCACATACTCAATACTGTGGACAATCCCCACAGGAGCACTTTTGGGTGAAGTGTCTCAGGGACACAACGACATGCTGACTGCAGTGGGGTTTGTACCTGTGACCCCCTGATCCGAACACCAATGCACTACCCACTGGGCCACACGCCTCCCAATTATGCCTTTACAAGTTTAATATTCTAAAAACCAAGACTTTGTTTATTTGAAATCAGATGAAAACAAACTGTCACGGCTCTGCCGTGTTATCTATGATTACTATACGATTTTCATTCATAATGTCAGCGGGAGGGAGGGGGAGCGGCGCTGAGGAACAGCAGAGAGTTGACAGGTGTCTGGGTTGACATTCCCCTTATTGTGCGTCAGCAGAGACAGACTACAAGTGTCTTAGGTTCAAATTAGACAACTAAGGTCTGGGTTAGTGTTCATGACTTCATGTTTATGTCTTCTTAATGGTTCATCTCAATGCACACACATTTTCCGTGCTTTCCAATAGTTTAAAATAGTTTTATTCCACTGTTAAATAACCTGTTCAATACAAACATGCCACTTTTGAAAATGAAATAACATTTCTGTGAACTGATATTTGTTTAGTGGCTTATTAGAGGATGTTCCCTGAAAGATTGTAAAATGTCAATGAAGATGTCAGAAATAGTATATTTCTTAATAATTACATACAACACATGGAATTTGTGTGTGTGTACTCCAAGTGAATCTGCGGCCCCCTGGTGGCCAGTACATAAATTATATGGCCCCCACCACCATCCAAGTTGCCCATCCCTGCTGTAATTGTATGAAGTTGCTCAACTCTGCACACCAAATGTCTATTGCATGTGTGTCTGTCACGTGAGGTCCCTCCTCAGTTTCTATTCCTGAGGTATATTCCCTTTTCCCCCATTAAAGAGGTCCAACTGGCGTACAGATTGTAAAGACTATTCAAGCTCATTTTTTATATTTGGCTGTATAAATAAAATGAAGTTGACTGATTGAAGTAAAAAATGAACACTAGCTTTTACATTTTAAAACCTGAGATCACTGATGTAAAACAACAAACACTTGAAAAAAGAAAACGAATGGTAAAAGTTGTACATACCTTACTCTTCCCACTTGTGAAAAAATGTCGTATTCCACAAACCTAATGAAAAAGAAAATAATTAGTCAGTGCAGGAAATAAAAAGAAATATTATTATTATTAATAATGATTAATTTTAAAGTTAAGTGAAAAGTATATATTACAGTTTGTGTCAGAGGAAAGCAACGATTGCTTTGAATATCAATAAATACATTATCATGACATTTTTAACAGATTTCTTAAATTACAATGCAGAAGACAAGACCCCCTCACCACAAGCAGGCACTCCACTGGTCATCCACCACACACCTCAAGCAGTCCGTGGACCCCTTATATTCAGTCTGGCTTGCTTACATTGCAGAATTTCAACAGACTGATGTGCTAAATATGGTAAGGATGACAGATGGGTCATGAGGTATTTAAAATATTTTGCTGATACTACATTTGGGAGAATCCCTACCTTATGTGATGAGTTACTAAGGTAGATGACAGTGGACATTATGGTCTAATTCTTTTGTAATTGTGCTTGTTTGGTAATGTGTGCCTTTAAATATTAGTAGTGATGGTTCATTGTGGGGAGCTTTGAAATCGCTTCTGAAAACCCACCCTTCTACTTAGCGTATTAACATATTTTGCTTTGAGTGTTGCTTTTATTGCTTTTAAATTGTCTATTGTTTTTACTTGTACTTGTTTTATGGTGTGTGAGCTGTGTTGTGTGATTTTTTTGTATTTTTTTGTTTTGTTTATTTGACTGTACAGCACTTTGGTCTTGGGGTTTAAAGTGCTTTATAAGTAAAGCTGTATTGTATGTATCTGAGCCACATTTGTTAGGGACCCACTGTCATACTCCATCAGGTCATTTGAGTAGTTCCCAAAGAAATGTGTGTGGAGGTGAAAGAAGTGGGCATGTCATCAATGAGTGGGAGGTTAGAAGGCTCGCCGTGGATAGGTTGACTGTCTATTGATAAATTGAAAAGAATGTTCCAACCAAAATGGAATGCTTTAAGCAGTAGGAAACATACTGTAAGCACTTTTTTCTTTCTTTTTTTCGCCATGACACTGCTTTGAAATGTGCCTTGGATGTCAAGAAATGTATTTAATCAGTGTTTCTAACATCTACCGAATCTATCAAGCGAGGGAAAAGCACTAATAAAGTAAAATAGTAAGGTCACATCAGGGAAAATGCATCACATAGACAATAAAATAAAATCACATTTCTGCTGACTATTCTGAGAATTTTAAAACATTGTCAAATAGTAATTGTGTGAATATAAAATATAATGTGATTTGCTCTACCTAGCAGGGGCAGTGAGAAAGCAGCAGATTGATGGCTCTCAGTAAAGCCCTCCCACTCCATTGTCGTGCTGTGTCAACAGTATCTCATTAGCTCAATGCAATTAGATAGGTGTTGGTGTACTGAGAAGGAAGAGAGAAGATGGGAGGTCAAATGTTGGGTGTTGTGTTGAGGCACAAGACAGTTGTTGAAGCGTATGTAAAAAGCTTGTCTGCTGAGTTACCAAAGTTGGATTGTATGGTGTGAAAACGCTTTGACCACTCATGGTATAATCTCTTTGTGTCTTCAAATATGAGAATAAAAGGGTCTGCAGCTCAACAAGGGTTGAGAGCCTTATAACATATAGAATAGACTTGTCTTTAGTCAGGCTCCCCAACATCACTCACTAATTTGAGACTCGAGAAACAATTTATTTCAAGAAGCAAATCAGATCAAAGCCAAGCAAATATGTGTTAATGTGGCGGATTAAATCCAAGCTGCATATAGCACAATTTGAGACATACTGTACAGCTCAAGAGTCCCCACCACTTACTGTAGTGGATCCTGATTGGACTGGGATTCTTCAACTAAGCAGCATAAGGCACATGGCAGACTGCCAACCGAAGCTTGAACATGTGCCTTTTACTCTGTTTCGCAGGATGTAACTCACACCCATCTCCCACTAACTCACTGGCCTTTCAGCCAGACTTTCTAGATGTTACATGAGTCATCACGTTATTTAAACTGTCTTTTATAACTTGTTGCTCTACTAGTTTTACCCTTCTTTCAACCTTCTTTTAAATGCTGCATAAATAAATTAAATATTATTTGGCTAACCCCTACTAACCTCTAAGAATCCTGGCAGCCTTTCTCACACAGACTTGGAGTAATGGTAACGGGATTATCCTCTTAAGCCCCAAACCTGTTTTTCAGGTCTCAGGCTCGAAAATGACATTCCCAGAACAAATGACCATATCTTCTAAAAGGGTTAAATTAATAATCTTTGTTCTCAAAGTAATGATAAACCTGTGAGTTGGATGTAGAAATGTCAGAATCTATATAGATGTTTTTTATTTTAAAGAAAATTCAGATTGAACATGGTAAAAAACTGTAAATTATAGTGTCCGTCCAAAAAATATTTTGTACTTATAGTGAAAACTAACCTTGGATGATGGTAAGGTAGACTAAAAGCTTTAGGAATCCAAAGTACATCATATAATAAGTACCCTGTATCAAGATTGATGCAAAACAAGTGATATTTGACCTTTTTAGACAGATTTAGCAAAATAAACCTCTTCTGGGGCCATTTGGGTGGATTTTCCTTATCTCTGGCCCCCCTTGTTCGATTTTGACATGTGACATCTCTTCCTGACCGTTAGAGCCAATAGAATCGAAGGGAAAGCGTCCCGCACACACTCATGTTAAAAAAGCTGGCGTCTTCGCGCATTCAATCTTTCTACAGAGCGTAGGAATGGCCGGCTCTGATATCTGGAAACGGAAAAGCAGTTTTATTGCTTATAGATTATCAGAACATTTCAAAGGGGACACAGACACATTTGATTAACCTATGGATTAACTACAGCATCGTTGTTATCGTTTTAATGCCATTGAAGACCAGTTTAGACCAGATAAAACCAAGGTAAGCCATGTTAGCGTTGTAGGCTACCTAGCGCCACATGTTTTGATGTACGTTTTTGTTGATAACGTTGCGAGTTTGTATCTTTCAGTGTTGAGGTGGGCACCGTTAGATTCTATGTCTTTACGATCATAAACGATGTGTTGGATGTGCAGCTAGGATAAGTAATAAGGGAGCTAGGAGTGATTTTCGGTGCAGTAATAGGTTAGCATTTTTCGCTCGGGGCTAATTCAGAGGCTCACTGTTAGCATCGTGTGTATTTTTTGAAAAAAAATGAAAAAGATCAGTTAAATTAGTTTTTTTCCCGTTATATGGATATACAATATTCATAGTTTATTAAATATTAAGGTTCCTTAGACGTTGTTTCCTGCAAATCACGCGATTTCTGCACCGGAACCGGGTCCGTGGGGCTTAAGAGAAAATAAAAAAGGAGGATTTCTAGAATCAAGGTATTGAAATAACACCAAAGAACACATCATGGGAGACAAAATGTGTAGCAACATTATAATAAGTCATCATATAAAAGTATTAAATCAGCGGTCAGTAATACTGCCTGAATATGCATAATAATAGTCTTGATACAGAACATTCTGGTTTATTCCTACTAAGGTTTTTATTTTGTCTTTCATAATAATCTTAAAAAAAAACGTATTGATATTTATTAATGTATATATATAGAACACGTAAAATATAAGACAAGCACAAGTTTCTGGTATGGGCCATATTCAATCTTACTTTTAACATTTGCTGCGGGCCAATTAGAAGTGAGCCGTAGTTTGGACACCCCTGCCGTAGGGGAAGTGTGGGAATGGGTTAGCTTTGCCAACGCTTTTGGTACTTTCATGTAATATTTTCCCATTTATCATTGAAATAACTTATTAGCGATGTAGTTAAATAAACACACATGCTTTCTAACCATCCACTGTTTCTGGCTTTCGTGAATTCACAATGACTGTGTCTGCGCAGCTCGAACGCAACAACAAAACCAAAACAAAAGTCTTTCCTTTGGTTTCGTTTTCAAATAAATGTCCTGGCTGCAGAAAGGTGCAGTCTACGATCACAGCGGTTGGCGAGTGCTTATTTTATATCAGTTTAAAGCGGGTTTTATTGAACTATTAAATGAACTGAACTATAATGGTTTAATGCAGCCTAAAAGCTTTGTATGCAGCTGCAGAATAAAGACTCTGTGATGCTCGTTACCTTAAATGACCTTAGCTATAATACATTTCAGGTCAGGCTGGAGGTCAAAGTTCACATTCCGTCAATACTTCATACGACTTTATATTCAAACTTAAGGCATTAAACGATGTTTACCTTGCAAAACAGGAGTCATGTGATATATAATCATGGGCATTAATACAAACACGCATTCAAAATAGCTGCGCCATTGTAACTTATATTGACTATACTGTATATTCTTAACTGACATTTCCCATAATAATACACTATATCAATGGTTTAACAGAACTCTTTTATAATAGCATATACAAGTATCTTATGATATGATAGAAATGGATACATTGCATGTGAAAATCAACCAGAATACGTGTTTGTCACGTTGTAAATAATTCAGATATTACAAATGAAAGTAAACATCTCCATGAACTAATTGAAAGAGGCGTAATATATCAACAAGGTGTTTTATCTTTCGTACGAGTGCTTTCCTCTTTATTTAATGTTAGTCTTTCATTTGGTCTTAATCTGCACTGTTCCTTGTAACAATGTAAATGTACCGGCTGTGGGAAGAAATTAAGGATTTCTGATTCCTATCAAGAAATTAGCCATTTGGAATTGGAAATGGAACACTGTGAATAGTAATATATTTACTATTATTACTTCCCTTCTTGTACTTTGCCAACAACGGCCTTCTGTGTTATGATAAGGATGTTTGTTGTTCAAGAGAAGAGTTGGTAGAAGTACTCAGATATTGTACTTGAGTAAAAGTAGAAGTACTCAGATCTTGTTCTTGAGTAAAGGTAGAAGTACCAGAGTGTAGGAATACTCTGTTACAGTAAAAGTCCTGCATTTAAAATGTTATTCAAGTGAAAGTATCTGGAGCTCATGTCAGTGGCTGGAAATGCAAATAGTAAGTATAAAAAGATCCAATGTGCTTCAGTGGTCAACTGACTACTGACCATGTGTGTGGCGCAGTGGATAGAGCCTTGGTGTTGGGATCAAGGGGGCACAGGTTCAAACCCCACTGCAGTCAGTTGTGTCCCTGAGACACTTCACCCCAAAGTGCTCCTGAGGGGATTGTCCACAGTATTGAGTATGTAAGTCGCTTTGGATAAAAGCGTCTAACAAGTGACGTGTCATGTAATTTAAACAAACATTGAAGTTAATAGGAAATACCGCCTAAATGAATAATTCCAATATGTTATTTCCATGGCTTAGAAAAGTTAATTCCATCTGAGAGGACACAAACTTCTCTTTTTCAAAACCAGAAGACAAAGATGTAAACCTGAAGCTGCTTTTTGAAGACCAACATAATGCTTTTCATTATTATACCAAAATGAGTTTCATTATATTGTAGTTTTATCCATTTTAAACTTATTTCAGTACTGCCCAATTCATTGACCTTGGAGCAGTTCCACAATTTACACGACAAGGGTAGTGTAAAATAACGTCTAAAGTTTAGTCAAGGGTAGCTCAACAACGATGATACAGGGCATGATTTATGGCTGCATTTCTCTCTACGGTTTGACAAGGAAGTGTGTAATGGAAAGCACCTTTTGATTTCGGCATTTATGGGGTGTGGCCAGACGCCACAGTGCTGCAGTTTAAAATGTATGTGGTAACACATTGTTCCGTTAACCATTAGTTTGTTGGTTGACTGCTGAAAGGGGCACACATACAGAAGTATATTTTAGATTTAACCGTCATAGTCCTTTTTTTACGTTTAAGTATGTGGATAGGAGATCACCTGATTATTTTATTAAAGACTTGTGTAAATACTTATATTTGTTAACTACATTTAAACAATGTTTGACTGCTCACTTGATACAGGTGCTGTTGTTGTGTATTTTCTTATTGTGCACACAACTATAGCAGCTCCCGAACTAAAACGTGGCCTACGTGGAAGATTACATTGATCCAATACAATGTGAGGCTCCAGTGTTCTGTATTGAGGTGACAATTGTTTTTTGAATGTCTTCCCTCTTGTTTCATAATCATTATCTGATTTAAAGTGAAGCGCCCCAAAGCACAAATAGCATTGACAAACTCAATAGGAAAAGTAAAAAGCAAAAGAGGGGAGACGCAGCAGAGATCACCATTGGTTTAGAAACTCTATTGACTTTTGTTTCACTTTAGGAATCCCCTGTATTCCCTTTGATTTTTGATTTCCATGTCTTGATGAATGTAATGTGCAACATATGCAAAACTCTTGCATTGTGCACCCGGTTAAATTTCATTGATTTATTAAAACTGGATTCAGTCAGCCATGCTGCTAATATGTAAAATTGCAGTACTGTAATGTTAAAAAAAGTTTGTCTTTTTACTTACTATAAAAGGTCCTTATTTTCTTGTTGTACTGTGAACCTTTTAAAGAGTTAATTTGTGAAAGTTCTTCATAGCTGACTGAAGCACTTTTTATGTGTTATTATGTATGTCTTCTATTTCCTTGAACTAAAGAAACCTATTTTAAGTACGGATTATAAGAAGTTCAGGTCGTGCCTTTGCTGAAGGAAACCCTGAAACATGAGATGTGTGTGATAGCAACATGGGGATTAAAGGAGAGCTTCCACGGGCCTCACCTGCCCATGACCCACTTGGTTGCTAGATAGGGGACAGTGGCTTTTGACTTACTATAAAAGGTCCTTATTTTCTTGTTGTACTGTGAACCTTTTAAAGAGTTAATTTGTGAAAGTTCTTCATAGCTGACTGAAGTACTTTCTATGTGTTTGACCTGTCAATGTAAAGTACATGGGGTGGGCTGGCGGGGTCAAACAACTACACAATAAATCACAAATGTCATTGCACCAGAAAATGGTGAGCAACTCTCATTCCATTTAAAATATTGTATCCAGTTTCCATAATACATCCAACTAAAAATGTCTTTGAGTTTTCTCTTTGCATCTGCTCATTTGAAACATTATGTCCTTGATGCTTGACATGAAGCTCTCGCATTTCCTTGACTGAATTATTAGTGTGAGTGTGGCTTGCTACCAACTTCAAGATGTAACCATAACATTTGAACTTTGAAAAATACAATGATGTATTCAAAATAAAAATAAGTATTTCAAATGATTTGTCCGGTTGAATATTATTTTTGATTCAGTTCAGCAATATTTTTCAATCAAATATTTATTTTCAGTTTCAAATCTTGTTTTTTCAGGTTTCACATTTGTTTTGGCCTTTGGATCGTTTTTTGCTTTCAGATCATTTTTTTTCGCTTTCAGACTTTTGGCCCTGATGTTT
Source organism: Pogonophryne albipinna (assembly GCA_028583405.1). Lineage (NCBI taxonomy): Eukaryota > Metazoa > Chordata > Actinopteri > Perciformes > Artedidraconidae > Pogonophryne > Pogonophryne albipinna. The sequence goes on from CM053243.1 coordinate 4,277,961, forward strand.
CTTGGGAGGGGCGGGGCTTACCAACCAGTAATTTGGCATCCTGAGTGACAGCCCTGTCTGTCATGCTGCCTTCATGGATGTAAGGTAGCGCGAGAAATATAACTCAACACTTTCTATACACAATACTCCTGTGATTGGAGGGAAACAAAACTGATACCAGCGTCAAATTTCCATTGAGCATCGTAGTTGGCAACACTTGCGGTATAAGAGCAATAAACTGTGCTAGAATGTGAAATTACGTATCCGCAAAAGCGTTGTCCTTCCCCACTTCCACGTAGCTCCGTGAACGCAGCATAGTATTGGCTTGGTTTTTGCGATCAGAATCAGAATACCTTTATTAGTCCCACAGGGGATACATTTACATTGTTTCAGCAAACAAGAGCCAAAGACAGCTTAATGTTACCTGAAGCATGCATACAAAAAGTATTATTCTAATCATGCATTAATGAAGTCTGCTCGACATGAACTGAAACACATTTTCACCAAACAGAGCCCGATGGGGATTATGGCTTCATGGATTCCAGAGTGACATTGGAGACCTTCCTTAAGGGATGTGCAGATGACAATTGTTGTGGGCCCGGCTGGATCAGGAAAAACTCTGCTGATGTCTTGTTTAGGACAGCAGTGGGCACAACGACTAGTACGTTTAAAACATTCATCCTTCAGAGTTCGGCAGACCAAACTGTTATTTTCTATATACTTTGAGTGGGATTCAATTTAAGAGTCAATATTTTATTGACTTTCACCCTTAAAGCACATGATACCTAAAATAAATATCCATGCATATGGAATGATTTTAGAAGCATAAAAACAAATAAGATCAAAACCAACACATGAGAACACTAAGGATATGAAGGTAGCACCTGTAGGAAAGTTAGCAGCAACATCAATCACCAGATGGACGGCAGGGCTATGTTTATGGTGTTAAGGAGGCGGACAGCTTCAGGATATCTGCTATTCTGGAACCTGGATGTTCTGGTCTTAATGCGACTTAAGCCCCTGACACAGCAAGCCGATTTCGGCCGTTGATAGATGTCTGGCCGTCGATGAGCGTCCTGTCGCCATACTCAGATTGGTGTGTCCCGAACCGTCGTATCTTTTTGGCTGTTGGCAAAATAAATCACTCTGATTGGCTGTTCAGCTTAGCGACTCAGTGCATGAGAAGCAAAACGGAAGGGAGGTACGCAAACAAACGATTAAGAAGGCACACACAGACGGCTATTATTTTTCATTTTCAAACATGTTTTCGATTATAAGTCGTTATGTGAAACAGTCTGTGAAACAGTCTGTGATGGACGAGAGTGAAAATGGAACGCACACGCTATTTGTTGTTTGTATATATATCACACAGTCTGCCTTCCGGTTGCCTCTTTTGAATGACGAATACAAACTACCGCCGCCTGCTGGTAAGGAGAGTTATTGCCACCTCGCATGCGCAGTTCAGTATTCTGAGGCTCTGAGCCCCATTTATTTTCCTCACAGACGACAAAAAAAGTCCGACATTATACGATTTAAAATAAAAACAATAATCGTGGCTTGATATTGAGTAAAAACATGTTTTTATGAACCACACAGCTTCCGGTCTTCCAAGAGCCGAACGGACAAAAAGACGTGCTGCGGGCACGAAACATACTACCAATATCATAAGAAGGCACGTTAACGGTTACGTCATGACGCAAACGATGACGCAATGACGCAATAATTCACCTTTGAACCTAATTTACCTTTGAACCTGCATCTGTAACAATGAGTGGACCAAAGAAAAGAAAAGTCAACATTGAGTGCCGAGTGTATAATGAGGAGTGGACAGCTAAATATTTTTTTACCGATCTGCTACTGGCCCAGCCCGTCTGTCAAATTTAAAACTCATAGTGGCCCCCGAGCCAAAAGGTTTTCCCACCCCTGGGCTAGCGGGTACTATTTCCAGATGTTCTGGCCCCATAAAATCGAGGTTCTTTCCGGGCCAACAAACAGGGCTGAGTATGCTAAACTACTGACGTCAACACTCTCGACTGCTGATTGGTCAGAGAGAATCGTCACAATCGTTGCGCGCGAGATAATCCCTAGCGTCGCATATATCTAGCGAAGCTTGCAGAATTTTTGTAAACAGAGGAGCTACAAAAATGGCAAGAAAAAGAACGCCGTGGTTAGTCGAAGAAGTGACAACGTTCCTCCATCTGATTGCAGACGACAAAATCCAGCGGGAGCTCGACGGAACAACGACTTTCCTGCAGTGTAGGGAAAAACTAAAAAAGTTGAAGAGTGAATATCACCTAGTCAAGGATAACAACGGCACGAGTGGTGCGGGTAGGAAAAACTGGAAGTGGTTCGAACTGTTGGACGCCATTTACGGCCATAGACCGGCTAACGTTGGGAGGGAAGGAGGCCTGGACTCTACAACTGCGTTACTTGAGTCTCTGCATGATAAGTCTTTGCTAACGCTCTGTTATTTGCTTGAAAGCGTTGTGTCCCTATCTATTCTAAAGGTCACTTCTAACAAATAAGTCTATTTTATCCATTTATGTTCGACAACCCATGCTTTTATGGAGCCCCGAAGAGCTACCTAGCTAGCTAAGGCAGATAGCATTAGAGCTAGAGCTATTGTTTGCTAACACCAGAGATGGAGTACTCGAGTCCTGGACTCGGACTCGAGTGCCGATTTTCATGACTCGACTCGGACTCGCGCACTGATTGACGCGACTCGGACTCGTGAATTCTCGCGTACGATGACTTGGACTCGGACTCGTGAATTTTTCCCTCCACGATGACTCGGACTCGACTTGTACATTGACGCTCCGACTTGGACTCGGACTCGGACTAGATCAAGTTTTGGAGTCTGATGTCCTCTATCCTGGCGTGTGCACCTGCGAGGCGAGTTCACGTACTGGGCCCCGCGATTCCAGTCTAGAGATAGAGACACACCCCGCATCGTGCTGTATGCTTTCACACATTCTGCTTCCACATTGGAAAAGAGCAGCGCAAAATGATCATTATGTGGAAACAATATTGAAGAGGAGGCTCCGTAACACATTACTCTAAGGATCGAGTTCAGACATGGCTGTCTTGAACACTATCATCAGAGTAACGTGATCTAATCAATAAATAAAGATTCAGCCGATAACACGAAAGCACATGTTAAATGCTAAGTAGCCATGTGCTTTCTGGGGCTCAATCTTTATTGGTAAACCGATTTAACCGGTAAAAGTTCCTTCAAAATAAGAGTCCCGATCGTGCAAAACGAAAACTTTACCATAGGAAAATATTGGCCTACAAATGTAATCACTTCTCTAAAAGGTAACTCATTTTAAATATAGTTAGACATATTAAAGGTAATTTACAATAATAATAATATTAATAATAATAATAATAATAATATTAATAATAAGCTTTATATTTCTATAGCACCTAGTACAAGAATTGTAGCCAAACTGGCTTCACAGCAGTTCAATAGACAGATTAGTATAACATGACAGGATAAAAGCAATGTAGAGGAGCAGCTACATTTCAACACATACATCCACGAAGATTAATACATGAAGACTTGTGACTCGGACTTGACTTGGACTCTTCTTAGGTGACTCAGACTTGGACTCGGACTCGAACACAGGTAATGATGACTCGGACTTGACTCGGATACTCCTTGGGTGACTCGGACTTGGACTCGGACTCGAACACAGGTAATGATGACTCGGACTTGACTCGGACACTCCTTGGGTGACTCGGACTCGGACTCGAACACAGGTAATGATGACTCGGACTCGGACTCGACTTGGACTCTTCTTAGGTGACTCAGACTTGGACTCGGACTCGAACACAGGTAATGATGACTCGGACTTGACTCGGATACTCCTTGGGTGACTCGGACTTGGACTCGGACTCGAACACAGGTAATGATGACTCGGACTCGACTCGGACACTCCTTGGGTGACTCGGACTTGGACTCGGACTCGAACACAGGTAATGATGACTCGGACTTGACTCGGACACTCCTTGGGTGACTCGGACTTGGACTCGGACTCGAACACAGGTAATGATGACTCGGACTCGACTCGGACACTCCTTGGGTGACTCGGACTTGGACTCGAACACAGGTAATGATGACTCGGACTCGACTCGGACACTCCTTGGGTGACTCGGACTTGGACTCGGACTCGACTACGACTCTCTCTTGGTGACTCGGACTTGGACTCGGACTCGAAGAGTGGTGACTCGAGAGTGACTTGGACTTGTGAATTGGTGACTTGACTACAACACTGACTAACACTATAAGTTTTCCTTTTCTAGAGTTGTTGTTGCTATTTAGTATTGTGCTGCAGTAGTTTGTGGAAGTCATGTTGCTGATCTAGATGACTACATTGGGACTAACGAGGAGGAACAGTCCCGAACAACGGGGGATGGCAGTGTTCCGTCCTCAATATCAACTGAAGAACAGACTCCAACTCGACCAACTCGACCACCAACAGGAGAACCAACTCGACCACAGACCCCAACGTCGAGTGCCAGCACGACACCGCAGAGTGTGGAAATAGAAATGGCAAAATGACTGGAATTGTGACTATTTTTAAACCTTAGATCATCCATCGTCAGTAAGTAAAATAAGCTATACCACTGTGTGGAAATGCTCTGTTACAAGTAAAGTAAAGCTAGTAAGCAGCTAGTACAATTGTGTGTGACATCCTACCATATACATATATTTATATTTATTATCAACAGGCTGGACATAATGTAATTCACTTTCACAATCATTCTAAACATCTAGGGCCAGAACTTCCTTTAGTTCATCCTTACTGTTGTTCTGTTTATACATTTTATTCTTATATCCTTGTGTGACCTGTACCTGTTCTGTGTTTTTCATTCTTATTGCTAATTGTTATTGTTATAATCATCTTATTGTCACCCAGGCAAGAGGAAACGAGGAGGACAGGATCTGGCCCAGCAGGAACGGCACCATGAACAGAACCTGGCCCAGCAGGAACGGCACCTGGCCCAGCAGGAACGGCACCATGAACAGAACCTGGCCCAGCAGGAACGGCACCATGAACAGAACCTGGCCCAGCAGGAACGGCATCTGGCCCAGATAGATTGGCACTTTGACCTGAGCTTAGCGGCAGCTGCCCGGACGAGGGAGATGGATGCGACCTTGAGAAGGGAGGAGGCCGCTCAAGCACAGACATTTAATTTAGCCTTCCTGCAGTCTTGACCAGGTGCTAGGGGGAATGGGCAGCCGGCGTGGCCCGTCTCCTCAGGAAGACGAGCCTCTGTGATAAAACAAACAAATAACCTCTGGCTGAGAATATATTGTTATTATATTGTTTATATATTGTTCATTTGTAAATGCAACATTTGTACTTTCTTGTTTATTTCTTATCTTTAAAATGTTTATTTGTATTGTACAATGCCATGACTTGTTATGCTGCTGCAACAAAACACTTCCCAAATTGGGATCAATAAAGTACTTCTTTGACTTATCTTATCTCTTGTTGATAAATAATTGCACCCAACAGCGATCACACAGAAAGATGGCATCATCTCGGCGTCCCTCTGCAGTGAGACATATAATAAACACCATCATCTGAATCAAATTCAGATTCACATAATCTTGATTTTGAGAAGATATAAACAAGAATTTATAAAGCAATAACAAACACCATCAGTTAGGAAAAAGCCCATAAGATGAAAGTTAATATTAAGAGATTTAAAGCAGGAAATTGAGTTTGCTAGCTTAAGGTCCTCCTCTAAAACATTATTACATTACATATTTATTTTGTAATGGTATTAAGAATAATACATGATAAATAATACATGTAGTAAAAATGGCTCAATCTTAATACCCTCGTTTGCTCGACTCAAACAACACATTCCTTATTTCAAAGAGAAGAGAGAACAAAATAAAAAACCTATACAAAGAGAACGGTGCACAGCGCTCACTATTCACTCTTTACTTGCACTATATTTCTGTGTATCTGTTTTATTGTGTTGCTCTGTTGGAGGAGCCAGTGACCTAAGATTGTCATCATCATAACTACACTGTAGATATGTTCGTATGACAAATTAAAAAACCTTGAACCTTTTGGCTGTGACTTTCAGACATAAACCATCATACCAAATACAGAGAAGATGATTGCCTGCGCAGGCCCAGCTTTTCACATGTCTAGATAGAAGACAGATTGAGGTTATATTCTAATATATTATGTGATGCTGTGGACACTTTAGCCTACATCCATGTTTACACATTTCCACACTTATTTTCCACTTTTTTTATGAATATAGTTTTGCTGTGTTTTACACTTTTGTATTTATGTTTATAGTTTGCTTTTAATATTTGCTTAATTTATTAGAAAGATTTTCTTTTCATGATCTGATATTTTCTCAAATGTTCTTATTATGAGGCAGAACTTACTGGTGCTTGAAATTCAAATATTTAATAAATAGTCAATTCTGATAAAAAAAAAAAAAGTTGTTTAAATCATTTGACAAACAAATGTATGTGAAAAAAAAGATGTACTTATGTTCAATACAATGAATACAATACAATGAATATTTAGGTATTCAGGTAGCGCATCAGACCCTCTCGTATGTCACTGTCCTCCTCCTCTGCACCTTGTGCCACTGCTACTCCAGGCTCTGCTGCTGCTGGTGCATCCCACCCATCATCACAGGCCTCTCCATGACTCTCGCAGAAGTTATGCAGCACAGCATGTCAGCACCATGGATTTCACAAGTTTCACATCACAGTCATTTCTTTTCATGAGGCAACGCCACCTTCCCTTCAGTCTACCAAAAGCGTTTTCAACCACTACCCGTGCTCTGCAAATTCTCTTGTTGTATGGCACATGTTCTGCTGTCAGCCGTCCATTGTCAGGGAAGGGTTTTAAGAGCCAGCTTTGCAAGGGATAGCCATTGTCTCCCAGGATGTAATAGCCAGCATTCACCCCACCAATGTTCCTGGTGCAAGGTGGAAAGTAGTTGCCACGACTGGCCAACTCCCACAATGTGGACAGTCTCAAAACCTGAGCGTCATGCACGCTCCCAGGCATTCCTGCAAACACATTCCAGAAATGTCCCTTTCCATCTACAACTCCTTGAAGGATGATGGAGTGCCAGCCTTTCCGGTTGAAATAGTCGCAGTGGTATTCCTGTGGTGCCAAGATGGGTATGTGTGATCCATCAATAGCTCCTACACACTGTGGGAGCCCCCACCGGTTCTCAGTGTAGGCAGCCATTTCTGCAAACTTCTCCCGGTCTGGTGAACACATTAGTTCCGGTACTAACAACACCTCTGCAGCAGCACAGAAGTCTTGCACACACCGGCACACAGTGGTGTTGCTCACTCCGAAAGGATGTCCAATGCTTCTGTACTCTGAGCCGGTAGCAAGCTTCCACAGTGCGATGGCCACTCTCTTCTTTAGAGGTATACACACGCGGAATGTTGTGTCCTGTCTCTCCATCGCTGGCCGCAGTTTGTTGCACAGGTAGACGTAGGTTTCCTCAGACATCCTGAAGTTCTCCACCCACTGAGTGTGTGTGAAAGATGGAACAATCACTCCCCACCACTCGGTAGCTCGGTCGAGCATCCAAACACATGGTCTAAGGCGGCAACGTAACCTCTGAAATACACAAACAAAAGCATACATATTTTAATACGTAAAAGTGGTAGATACAATTAATTAAATAATTGAAACACTTTGGTCGTATAGTGAGCGTGAACCTAAACACATTGCTAGTTAGCGAACGTTAGCTTACAGAGTAGCGTTGTCGTGTAGTAGTGATTAGAGTCGTCCTGTAGTAGTCTCTGCCGCGTTGTAGGATTGCCAAAACTCTCCCGTCAGCTTCTTCTGCGTTTCGTCTTGCTATAAGCATCCTATTTCGAAAAACAAAGTTTGCCTACTTGCTGTGAGAAAAAGCCACATACCAAGAAACAAGTAAACAATCGCTTCCACATCCTCCATTGTTTTGTTTTGTGAGTTGTGTCGCATTGTGCCACTGCAGTTTTATGCAGCGTTGCTCCGCCCGCCAAAAAGCCAATCGCCCCACCTACACTGCGTTACTATAGATACTACCCCAGTTCCTAAACTGTAATGGAAATGCGTCATAAAGTGAGCCAGTCCTAACGAGGCCTAACGAGGCCTAGCGAGTCCTAGCCAAACCGAGCGAGGCGGAGCGAGGCCGTGTAGTGGAAATGCGCCATAAGCCACTTTGGATAATAGTGTAGGCTAATTACATGTTATACCAATCGTTTCTTAATTGATGTCTTAACTGCATGCGTCACTCGTCACACAAAGCTATCGGGCCGCAAGCAGCAGATCTTCTTCTTTCCAGCCGACACCTCCTCGCCATGTCGTCCCTCCTTGGAAGAGGAAATGACGACATATTGACAGATGGAACGAATGGTAGAGCCCAGCCAACTCCAACAGAAGCCCAGATACCCCCCGCACTTACCCAGATCTACCTCACTGTGCTCTGTGCATTCCTCAGCCGTGACCCTGATGCAAAAGAGTGCAACGAAGGGTTAAAGGCCACGTCACTTCCACAGAGTAGAGCACTGAACATTAACGCCATTAATAACCTCTCGGCACTCCAGAAATAACATTTAATTTCAAACTATTTTACTGACAAAGTTAATTCAGAGTCTGATCTCCGGTTATGAAAAGCATTTTGTACAAAGGGAACTGGAATCCTGTGAGATTTCTTTCAAACAAATAAAAAACTCTCCAACCGAATAATCCAGAATCCAATACAATTCATAAAAATCAGTCCACCAGGGATACTAAATGGCCACATTCTGGTTAAAACTGCAATTTTGGATCCTGAAAATGGCAGAAATTGATTCAGCATCCTCAATGACCCCAAAAATCACACCAATATCGTCCAAAAAGACAGTTTTAAACTATTATCTGCATAGGCTATAATGGTAATGAATGCAAATTACGCAATCTGACAGTTGCTATGTGCTCGGGATCCATACTATAAATATCTAATATACAACTATGGGGTACTCAACATTTCCGTGTTCACAATACAACTCTATGAGCTGTCAACTAGATCAAACTCCTGGCAAGGTTTATGAGCCAAGATAGCACAACAACATCAAAATGTGTCCAGAGAAAGCCACTAGTGTAACATATTCATTTAATGAGTTAATTTCAACGGTTGCATCTTCTCATCATCATTCATTATATAAAGTATCAGTGCAGCAGATGTTTTTTTATTATTTGTGTTTTCTGTCTCTGTGCAGTGTTGTGTGCACTCTGGGTCGGTACCGATCTGAGTTATGTGAGCTGAGCCAGCTGACCTGGAGAGGCGTAGAGGAGAGCAGGATCCTCTTTATGAAAGAAGACATTTCTCTGGAGGTCTTCGACTTTTCTATCAGGACAGGACTCTTCTCACAGGTCACAGGTTCTGAAACTAGGGGGCGGTATTAGTTGTGTAGGGAAGCAGGGTTTTCAGGGTGTGGGGCAGAGGGTGGTGTATGTGTCTGTGTATTTTTTGGGAGAGCATCTGTCGCCACACTTTCTTTAAACCATAATTAGGTTTGCTCAGTGTGCAACACGTGTAGAACACATGTTCGGGAAGCTTGAAACATGTTGTCACTCAACATTAGAGGGGAATACTCATGCATTTGTATTGGGAGTGAAATAAGATCCGCTTTACCTTTAGTGATGGGGTACCTGCACTATTCTATAGTATAAACAACCACAATCAATCCCTCTGGAACAAACTTTGGGATGTTAGCCTTTGCAGACCATTATCTTGCACAAAAACCTGTATAGCACACTACAGAAAGGGAAAAACCCCAAAAGCATAATAGGGCCACTTTAAAGCTATTTTGATTCAGGTATAGCTCATATGATGCCTGTGAACTTTGAAATCGTCTTTGCACACCTTCACATGTTTTAAATGATTCTAATTTACCTCGACCCTGCATAAAGCTGGGCTTCTAGAGCATTCTAGAGTTGTAAAGCTTTGGGGACGAAAGAAATTGGTTTAAAAACAATTGACCGTAAATAAACCTCCTCTTTCTACTGTGCTGCCCCTGGGTTAAATTCTCAGTAAACACAACATTCCCTTCCACTGTTACGCCGACGATGTACAGATCTATCTGCCTCTCAAAGCACTGTCAAACACTCACTACAGCCGTTGATGGACTGCTTGACAGTGATCCAATCCTGGCTGAGCAAAAATGTCCTTAACAACGATAGCAAGACCGAGGTCATCTTTTTTGGACCCCGACCTCCAGCATCTCCGGTTGATATTCTGGGCTCTCTCATTGAAAACATCCTCCCCTCTGTCAAGAACCTTGGAGTGACTTTCGATGGGTCTTTTAAATTTGATAAGCAGGTCAGCACCGTAGTCAAATCCTGCTTTTTTTAAATACGACTATTGGCTAAGACCAAGTCGTTTTTATCTTTTAAAGACCTAGAAAGGGTTATTAACGCCTTTGTTACCTCGAGACTGGATTACTGCAACGCTCTGTATGTGGGTATGGACCAGGCCTCAATTAGATGTCTGCAGCTAGTTCAGAATGCAGCTGCACGTCTTCTAACTGGCCACAAAAAGCGTGACCATATCACCCCAATTCTGGCTTCACTGCACTGGCTTCCAGTTCGGTTCAGAATAGATTTTAAACTCCTTTTATTTGTTTTCAAAGCCCTAAATGGGCTGGCTCCGGCCTATGTAGCTGAACTCCTCCATCGCTACACCCCAGAGCTTTAAGGTCTGCTGACCAGCTGCTGCTGGTAGTGCCCAAAACCAGGCTCAAAACCAGAGGGCACCGAGCCTTCGCAAGGCTCTGGAACAGTCTAAATCCTCACTAAAGACTCACTTCTTCTCTCTGGCCTTCTTGTCAGAGCTGAGCCTGACTCCTGACTTTTCCCTGTGTTTTTGCTTTTTTATTTCTGTTGTCAATTATTGTCTTTTTTTGTGATTGCAGTGTTATTACATGTACAGCACTTTGGCTCGACCAAAACTCGTTTTTAAAAGTGCTATATAAATAAAACCTGATTTGATTTGAACAGACAGTTAACTTGTTAAATAATACAGACTAGAAAATAATGCTTGTGTAAACTCCCTAAAATGGGATTATTGAACATATTACAATGTTTTCAGCCAGCCAGTAAGCAGAAATGATTTTAAAATATATATATTTGACAAATGAAGTGAAGGTTGCATCGGCAGCTATCAAGGAAACAGCGAGAACAAAGGAAATGTGTGTGACTCAAGACCCTTTAAGGCTAACCGGTAAAACGGGCACAAAAAATAGAAAAATGTATGCCCTAATCCAAGACAAACTTTCCCTTGTGAGCTATCTTTGGAGGCCGCATGCAAGACTGAGATAGATTGACATAAAATAAAAACTAATTAAGTATGACATTGTGTCCGCTCAAAAACCCAGTGTAAGTGTGATGTGAGCGATTATTTTGGAACACTTCAATCTTAAAATAAATGTAACATCTTTGAATGTAAATATTACCAACAGGAGATTGCATACATGACAAAAAATGACAAAATATTGTCATTTTATTGGGTTTTTCACACTTTTGCCAGGGACATTTGAAAATAACTTTGGTCAACAACTGGAACAAGGCTGACATTCAAAGCGCACTGCATAGAGCCAAACATTGACTTGAAGATATGTCTGCAGAGTCAGTCGAAGTGTTAATAGCGTGACATAATGAGTGTGAATACCACAGCCATATCTCCTACATCACAACACAAGAATTAGCTTTATCTTTTCCTTTTTTCTTCACAATTATTTTCAAAATAATAATAGCATTCTTCTCCATGTAGTATTTTTAACTAAACAATCTGTCAGATGGATTATTATGTATGTCTTCTATTTCCTTGAACTAAAGAAACCTATTTTAAGTACGGATTATAAGAAGTTCAGGTCGTGCCTTTGCTGAAGGAAACCCTGAAACATGAGATGTGTGTGATAGCAACATGGGGATTAAAGGAGAGCTTCCACGGGCCTCACCTGCCCATGACCCACTTGGTTGCTAGATAGGGGATTGTGGCTTTTGACTTACTATAAAAGGTCCTTATTTTCTTGTTGTACTGTGAACCTTTTAAAGAGTTAATTTGTGAAAGTTCTTCATAGCTGACTGAAGTACTTTCTATGTGTTTGACCTTTCAATGTAAAGTACATGGGGTGGGCTGGCGGGGCCAAACAACTACACAATAAATCACAATTGTCATTGCACCAGAAAATGGTGAGCAACTCTCATTCCATTTAAAATATTGTATCCAGTTTCCATAATACATCCAACTAAAAGTGTCTTTGAGTTTTCTCTTTGCATCATGAAGCTCTCGCATTTCCTTGACTGAATTATTAGTGTGAGTGTGGCTTGCTACCAACATCAAGATGTAACCATAACATTTGAAATGAGAGGAATGAGATGTTTCCATTCCACAGTAATGTGCAAATGTAAAGGGGTTACTGGCATCCTAACTCTGTTTCCTTTACTGAGTATCATATTACCAATGACAGCCGGTTCTCCAGTTCAGATGTGCTGAACCAAAACAAACTTACTTGACTAAGAGCAACATGATCTGTATGGAGCTATCAGGGTCATAAGCTTTGATCATTCAAAAAAATACAATTTATTTGAAAGTTCAAGTTTTTATCCTGAACTTTGAAAAATACAATGATGTATTCAAAATAAAAATAAGTATTTCAAATGATTTGTCCGATTGAATATTATTTTGGATTCAGTTCAGCAATGTTTTTTAATCAAATATTTATTTTCAGTTTCAAATCTTGTTTTTTCAGGTTTCACAGTTGTTTTGGCCTTTGGATCGTTTTTTGCTTTCAGATCTTTTTTTTCGCTTTCAGACTTTTGGCCCTGATGTTTCTTGCGGGGGTGGGGTTGGTAAGCCCCGCCCCCGCAAGAAACATCAGTGTCAAAAGTCTGAAAGCGAAAAAAAAGATCTGAAAGTGTAAAAAATGTGAAACCTGAAAAAACAAGATTTGAAACTGAAAATAAATATTCGATTCAAAAATATTACTGAACTGAATCAAAATTAATATTCAACCTGAAAAATAATTTGAAATACTTATTTTTATTTTGAATACATCATTGTATTTTTCAAAGTTCAGGATAAAAACTTGAACTTTCAAATATATTTTTTGAATGATCAAAACATATGACCCTGATATAGCTCCATACAGATCTCTTAATGTGCAGCACCTGAATTATTCATTTAGAATTTTATATTAACAATAATATTTGACATTTTAATAATACTATCAGAAATATACATTTTATTTAAAGTCGCTCAAAGTCACTTTACATCTCATAACATCTCTCTTTATGATATAATGTGCAACAAGCAACAAAGCATAAGTAATACAGTCAAACATAATTTAAATCAACAATAAAATATGCAATTATTAACAGAACGCAATAACTTGCACAAAATATTTATTCCATTTCACTTACTGTTACTTTTTACACACTTTGAATGTTGAGTGTTATATAATAACTTGAACAGAAATGTTTCTTTGAACCTGCTATTAAAAGTACTAAATATTGTCATTGCAACTTTGCAACGTATCCTCAAGAAGAGCAATTCTGCCCTCTGCACATTTTATAAGGTTTGATTCCCTCAGATCACTGGGAACGGTATATCGCTGCAGTGATGCGGTTACTGCAGCGAAGGTGGGAGTGACTCAGTGAGCACCCGGTGAGGGACGTCCAGCTGGAGAGTGTGTGGGTCAGCCTGAGAACGCCAAACAGAGGGAGGGACATACCGGATCAAACCCCGAAATCAGAAGGAAAAGGCAAGGCAGCACCTTTCCACACAGGGCAACCCAAAGTGCTTTACAAAATAAGACAAAAGACATTTAAGAACAATATACAGATGACGCACATTATAAAAAGGCATTTCAAAAACAAGCATTTAAAAAGCAAAGATAATAAAATCAACGCCACCAAAAATTGGGGAGAAAAAAAAAGTTAAAAAAAAGTAATAAATAAAAATAAAAAAATCTCGATTTTGAATCAACAGAGTACATCTTATTATCTTATACTAACATAACTGTGAGCCTCTCCGCTCACACAGGGTTCAAATATGGACGGACAGAGCAGGTTCGTGTAACACAGGCGTTTATTAGCTCCAAACAAAAGTATCCACGGGTCTCCAACGTTCCCCGTGTGGCAACCTTCACAGGTCCTTTTGCCGACCTTCCAGGATCCCGCTTACTGCAAAACAGACCAGAACCAGGTTACCACATGCTTTTATTCCGGCACTGATTACCTGATTCCGATCAGCTGTCTGGCCTCCGGCCGAGCCACTCCCTTCACTCCAACAGCCGGCGCCCTAACCACACCCCGCTGCCACAATAACTATGCCGATATTGCGTACAGCACCCATAAACTATGGCGCACCCCCCCCCCCCCAAAATCAAGTTGAACCGCCCCAGCCCCAGTAAAAACCAGAGGTTTATGTGAAATAGTTCTTTTTTTGAAATAATAGTTTTAGTGTGCAATTATAGGTTTTACTTTTGTATTAGTGTTAATTCAAAATAAATCAAACTCCCAAAAAACGTATACAGCTTCTGTGTGCTTTTATTAACATTGGAATTTACTGTGTAAGCGGCCGCGGGGGAAGGGGGGGGAGAGCTTTAGAGAGCTCTCTCCTGAAAGACTGAGAGGCTCTGATAACCTCAGCTCAGTGAGGTAAAGGCACACCTTTATGATCATTATAGTTATAAAAAAATAAGAGAATAGATTTTCATCTATTTTCTTATAGTATAAAATACTATATGACATTAAAAAAAGTTGTTATTAATAAACAAGAATACAGTTTAAAAGGAGAGTGATTTGTAAAATATCCATAAAGAAAAAGAAAATCTGCTTACAGGTCTGTTTCATATGGGTGTTGAGAGGTGTATCCATAGATCTCTTAATTTTGCTCTCAAAGTGCACCAGATTGATGCTTTCAACTTCAATATTAAGAAAAAATTATCTTCCCGGGGGAGCTTGCCCCCGGACCCCCCTAGAGGATGTTAGGTCCACCCCCCACTTAAATCATGTTCACATGGATAGGATACTAAATACATTTGCACACATCTTGTGTCCATCTATTACTGTTGCAACCGTGCATGCATGCATGCGCGAGTCATAGTGAGTGTCTGTATTTGGGGGGGGGGGGCGCCAGCTAAAATCTTGCCTAGGGCAGCAAATCGGTCATTTATCCGGCGCTGATAAAATACATGGATAAAAAGCCATACTGCAGTTAAAATGTGAACAACTCATCCAAATGCAGCGTCAAAAGGAAACGTTTTTAGTCTCGATTTAAAAATATCAACAGTTGCAGCTGACCTGCAGGGTTCAAGGAGTTTGTTCCAGATGGTCGGGGCATACAAACTAAATGCTGCTACTCCTTGTTTAGTTCTGACTCTTGTAGCAGAGAGCACACCTGTCCCAGCAGACCTGAGGCTCCTGGATGGTTCATATTTTTGCAGGAGCTCGTTAATATAAGTTGGTCCTAAACCATTTAGTATTTTAAAATCAATGATTTGACATACAGGAAGCCAGTGTAAAGACTGTGATGTGATCCACTCTTTTAGTGTTTGTGAGGACTCGGGCAGCAGCGTTCTGAATCAGCTGCAGCTTTCTAATTGATTTTGTTGTGAGACCTGTGAAGACACCATTACAGTAGTCGAGTCTGCTGAAGTCCTGTTGTGACATTAGTTTTTTAATCCTTGATATATTCTTCAGGTGATAGTATGCAGACCTAATAACTGTTGTAATGTGACTGTTAAAATGCAGGTCTGAGTCCATCACTACACCCAGATGTCTTGCTTTGTGAGTTACTTTGTAGTCTGCCGACTGAAGCTCTGTGATTACTTTTAATCGGTCCTTCTTTGCTCCAAAAACAATGATCTCAGTTTTTTGTTTGTTCAATTGGAGAAAGTTCTGAGTCATCCAGTCAGTGATGTGCTCAATGCACTTGCTCAGTGTTCTAATTGGAGAATAGTCTCCCAGTGTAATTTTAATATAAATCTGGGTATCGTCTGCATAGATGTGATAGCTTAGATCGTTCTTTTTAATAATTTCAGCCAGAGGTAGCATATAAATATTAAAAATCAAAGGTCCTAAGATGGAGCCTTGAGGAACCCCGCATGACATATTTATCAGGGTTGATTTGTAATTGCCTATTGAGACAAAGTTTGTTCTGTCCTTTAAGTAGGAGCTAAACCAGTTTAGAGCTGTTGCTGAAACTCCCACCCAGTTTTCAAGACGGTCTAGCAATATGTTGTGGTCAACAGTATCAAAGGCAGCGCTGAGATCTAATAATACTAACACTGATATTCTGCCACTGTCTGTGTTCAAATGGATGTCATTTAAGACCTTAACAAGTGAAGTCTCAGTGCTGTGGTTAGGTCGAAAGCCCGACTGAAACACATCAAAACCGTCAGTTAAAAACATGAAATTACTCAACTGTTGAAAAACTGCTTCTTCAATCAATTTGGTTAAAAAGGGAAGGTTTTGGCATGTAGTTATTCATTATGGTTGCGTCTAGGTTATGCTTTTTTAGGAGCGGTTTAATTATTGCAGTTTTCAGGGCCTGTGGAAATACACCTGATTGAAGAGACTTCACGAAGTTTACTATGTGTAGTATAGCTGAGGCCAAGCAATGAAAAACAGTTTTGAAAAATCCTGTCGGGATGATGTCGAGGTTACAGGAGGAGGATTTCAGATGTTGGATAATGTCTTCCAGGTCTTTAGCATTTATCAAAATCTTGTCATTTTATTGGGTGATAATTAAAAATACACCAAAGTGTTTTTCACACTTTTGCCAGGGACATTTCAAAATAACTTTGGTCAACAACGGGAACAAGGCTGACATTCAAAGTGCACTGCATAGAGCCAAAAATGGACTTGAAGATATGTCTGCAGAGTCAGTCGAAATGTTAACAGTGTGACATAATGAGTGTGAATACCACAGCCATATCTCCTACACCTCAACACCAGAGGCGGATTTAGGATTGTAGGAGATCCGGGGCTTAGTCAGAATTTTGAAGTTGTGGAGCGGGGAGGGGTTGCTTTACGTGAAACATTCGGGGCTTTTCAGAAAACATCCGGGGGCTTGAGACCAAGTAGCCTGCCCCTAGCGTCGCCACTGCTCAACACAAGAATTAGCTTAATATTTTTTCTTCACAATTATTTCAAAAATAAAAATAACATGCTGCTCCATGTAGTACTTTTATATAAATAATCCGTCAGATAGATTATAATGTATGTCTTCTATTTCCTTGAACTAAAGAAACCTATTTTAAGTACGGATTACTAGAAGTTCAGGTCGTGCCTTTGCTGAAGGAAACCCTGAAACATGAGATGTGTATGATAGCAACATGGGGATTAAAGGAGAGCTTCTATCTTTAGCATCCACGGGCCTCACCTGCCCATGTCCCACTTGGTTGGCTAGATAGGTGACAGTGGCCTTGCCAAACTCACACTTTGCCAGATTCAGTGTCAGCGAGGCCTCTGCAAGTCGCTGAAATACACATGTGAGGCTAGCCATATGGGCAGTCCAATTGTTGGAAAAGACAACTACATCATCAAGATACATATTACAGTTGGTCCCTGTTTTTCATGAGTCAGAAGTGGAGACCTACTTTGGTGCATTTGAGCGCATTGCTGCTGCTCTGCGCTGGCCAGAAGATGTGTGGGCTATACTTTTACAGTGTAAGCTAGTCGGCAAGGCTCAGGAGTCTTGCTCTTCAACTGAATAAAACTGTAATTGTGTTTTGGGGAATGATAAGTAAGGAAATATGTCAAATAGGGTATGAGGTTTCTAAAAGTAGTTTGGTACTCTATTTATGTAAATGTGCTGAGGAAAGTATTGCAAGTGACAGATAGTTGATCAAAATTCTGCTAATACACAGCTGTGAGAACTCAGCAATCAGGTGTCCATTTTAGGTAGCACTTTACTGGAGCGTCAGCTTCAGCGTCAGACAGACGAAGACTGACAAAGACAATAGAGTCCTGCTGGAGTAAGACTGACAAAGACAATAGAGTCCTGCTGGAGTCACGAGGGTGGCAACGAGGAGGCAAATCCTACTTTGATTGAGCTAAGTATCGCTGGTGTTTTATTTTATTTGGTTGTTTAGCCCCTCATGCTATAATCATGTGTATTTTCTCCATTCCTGTTCATGTGTCTTCTCGCAATTATCACTGGCCCCGTGTATCTCGTAATCGATATAACCGGCCTGCTCTCGTCTATCCCACATGCTCCACTGACATCCAACATCTAGTTTCAGGCGGCCTGTGGAACTGCCAGTCAGCTGTTCCTAAGGCTGACTTCATCTCTGGCTACGCTTCCCTGCAGTCTCTGGATTTCCTTGCTCTCACTGAGACCTGGATTACTCCATCCAACACATCCACCCCAGCAGCTCTCTCCACAGCATATTCCTTCTCCCATACACCCAGACCCACTGGCAGAGGAGGTGGCACTGGTCTCCTGCTCTCTCCCAAATGGAGCTTTTCCCTCTTCAAGCTACCTAACTTCACTCCTTCCTCCTTTGAATTCCATGCCGTCACAGTAACCCATCCTATACAATTAACCATTGATGTTCTCTACCGTCCACCAGGCGCCTTGGGAGACTTCTTGGAGGAATTAGATAATCTCCTCTCACACATCCCTGAAACTGGCCCTCCCGCTGTACTTCTCGGAGACTTCAACCTCCAGACAGGGAAGATAGACAAACTAACATCTCTGTTAACCGCCTTTGCTTTCTCACTGTCTCCATCCCCACCAACTCATAAAGCTGGCAATGTCCTTGATCTCATATTCTCAAGGAACTGCACTACTTCTAACCTCTCTGTAAACCCGCTCCACACATCCGATCACTTCTTCATTTCATTCTCTCTACCCCTTTCCAAACATAACGAACTAATCTCTTCTCATCCTGCACCTGTCCGCCGTAAACCTTCGTTCCCTCTCCCCCTCTACCTTTGCCTCATCTGTGCTCTCAGCCCTCCCTTCCTCTGACTCGTTCCAACTCCTGCCTCCAAACTCTGCTGCAGAAACTCTCCTCTCTACTCTCTCATCCTCTCTGGACTCTCTGTCCTCTCACATCTCGGCAGGCTCGTCAGTCCCCTCCTGCTCCCTGGCTAAATGACGCACTGCGTGCTAATAGAACCGTCCTTCGGGCAGCAGAAGGGAAACGGTGGAAATGCAAACACCATGACGACCTCCTAACCTATCATGCTCTCCTCTCCTCTTTCTCTGCTTCGATCTCTCAGGCAAAAAGCACTTTCTTTCAAGATAAGATCCAATCTTCCTATTCCAATCCCAAAAAACTATTTTCCATCTTCTCCTCCCTCCTGGACCCCCCCAAAGCCCCTTCCCCCTCCTCCCTTCTGTCAAGCGACTTTGTTAACCACTTTGAAAAAAAGGTTGATGATATTCGCTCTTCTTTTTCTGACTCACCTTTACTCACCGCTGGGTCACCTGACCCTCCTTTCACCCACACACTAACCTCCTTTTCCCCTCTCTCTCCAAGTGAGGTTCTTACCCTCATTACCTCTGCCCGCCCTACCACCTGTCCTCTGGACCCTATCCCTTCAAACCTCCTTCAGACTATCACTCCTGATATTCTACCGTTTCTCACCCATTTCATAAACACTTCTCTAACTTCTGGTCACTTTCCAAACAGTCTCAAGGAGGCAAGAGTAAACCCTCTCCTAAAGAAACCCACTCTCAACCCGTCTGATGTTATAAACTAAAGGCCTGTCTCTCTCCTCCCGTTCCTGTCTAAAACACTTGAACGCTGTCTTTAAACAACTCTCCTGTTATCTCCATCAGAACAACCTTCTGGATCCGCACCAGTCTGGTTTCAAGGCAGGTCACTCCACAGAAACTGCCCTCCTTGCTGTCACTGAGGAACTGCACACTGCTAAAGCAGCCTCCCTCTCCTCTGTCATCATCCTTTTGGACCTGTCTGCTGCATTCGACACGGTGAATCATCAGATCCTCCTTCGCACTCAGTTTCAGGCTCTGCACTTTCCCTCATCACCTCATACCTCAAAGACCGCACCTACGGGGTTACTTGGAGAGGGTCGGAGTCCGACCCTTGTCAATTAACTACAGGGGTCCCTCAGGGCTCTGTTCTTGGTCCCCTCCTCTTCTCCTTGTACACAAACTCGCTCAGATCTGTCATTAGCCCGCATGGTTTTTCATACCACTGCTACGCTGACGACACCCAATTAATTCTGTCCTTTCCCCGCTCAGAGACCCAGGTCGTCGCACGCATCTCTGCTTGTCTAGCTGACATCTCTCAGTGGATGTCTGCTCATCACCTCAAGCTCAACCTTGACAAGACTGAACTGCTTTTCCTTCCGGGAAAAGAGACACCTGCATGTCTACCTGCATGTGCCATCCGACCTCTGCAGCTCATCCAGAATGCAGCGTCTCGTCTGGTCTTCAACCTTCCTAAATTCTCCCACACCACGCCACTCCTCCGCTCCCTCCACTGGCTTCCGGTAACTGCTAGAATCCACTTCAAGACAATGGTACTTGCATACCATGCTGTGAATGGATCTGGCCCTTCCTACATCCAGGACATGGTTAAACTGTACACCCCAGCATGTGCACTCCGCTCTGCATCAACCAAACGGCTCGCTGCGAAGGGGACCCAAGTTTCCATCAGCAAAAACACGTGGGTTTGCTATCCTGGCTCCAAAATGGTGGAATGAGCTCCCCATTGACATCAGGACAGCAGATAGCTTACACACCTTCCGGCGCAGACTGAAAACTCATCTCTTTCGACTCCACTTCGAGCAATAGAACTATTAACAAAGCACTTATATACTAATAAAGGACTGGCTTACCTAAAGCCAGTTGAGTAGCACTTGAAATGTTTGGCTCTATGAAACCTGAGGTACTTATATGATTCTGTTTTCTTCAAGTTTGTATTTTGTTGGTCGAACGCACTTATTGTAAGTCGCTTTGGATAAAAGCGTCAGCTAAATGCAATGTAATGTAATGTAATATCCAGCAAGAAGGCTTACACTAGGAAATTGGGGTAAGGAAGCACCACCAACGAAAAACCAATGGGTAACAATCGTGGAAGAAATCTTTTTGATGGAAAAAATGATTCATAAATTGAGATTACAAGAAACACAAATCAACAGAAAGTGGGAAAATTGGACTCAAAACAAAGACATTTGACAGGAACAATAGTGAACAAATACATGTATCTTCAAGACTATAATAACATGAAGACATATATATAAACCCATATAAAGACCTTTTTTCCTCTCTCAGCTGCTGCTTTTATATCATACCAACAGAAGCAGAAGCGAATACACACTAACAGACCCATGTATGTGGAGAAGAGTCATTGCTTCCGGGTGTCAAGTCAAGTCAAGTTTATTTATATAGCCCAAAATCACGAATCATATCTGTCTCAGAGGGCTTCACAAATCAACAAACACAATTGGCAATGTAAAACAATGTAAAAACAACAAACGTATCTTACAAGATCAATGTGAAAATACCAATTTAAAAAGGAACATAACACAATGACACAAATACAGTTAGAGTACAATAAATACAATTCCATAAAACGAAGGGTCCATGAGGATGTATAAAAGGGGGTTTAAAACCAGTCTTAACTGTACGCTATACTAAAGAGGAAAGTCTTTAACCTACTCTTAAATGTGTGGACACTGTCTGCCTCCCTAATCGTCACTGGAAGTTGATTCCAGAGGAACGGGGCTTGGTAGCCGAAAGCTCTAGCACCTGATCTTTTTTTGGGAACCACCAACAGACCTGCACTCTGGGATCTTAATGCCCTAGAGGGGCAATAGGAGATTAAAAGATCCTGTAGATAGGATGGTCCCTGACCATTGAGCGCTTTGTAAATGAGTAAAAGTATTTTAAAATCAATCCTGGACTTAACTGGGAGCCAGTGCAATGCTGCTAAAACAGGAGTGATGTGGTCCATCTTTTTCGTTCCTGTTAAAACCCGTGCTGCAGCATTTTGTATGAATTGAAGGGTCTTTAATGATGAGTTTGGACAGCCTGATAAAAGGGAATTGCAATAATCCAGCCTGGAGGTGATAAAAGCATGGATTAGTGTTTCTGCATTGTTGTGATTTAGGATGTGCCTGATTTTTGCAATATTCCGTAGATGGAAATAGGCAGTCCTTGAAATTTGTTATATGGAATTTAAAAGACAAATCCTCGTCAAAGATAACACCAAGATTTGTTACCGTGGTGCTGGAGGTCAAGGTAATACCATCCGAAGAATGTTGTTGGACAGTTTGTTCCGAAGGTGCTGGGGGCCAAGTATAATGACTTCTGTTTTGTCAAAGTTTAATAATAAAAAGTTGCAGGTCATCCATGCCTTTATGTCTGTGAGGCATTCTTGCAGTTTAACTAATGGAAATTGTTTATTTGGTTTAATTGATAGATACAATTGTGTATCATCTGCATAACAATGAAAATTGATGGAGTTATTCCTTATGATATTGCCCAATGGTAGCATATATATGATGAACAGGATGGGTCCAAGTACAGACCCTTGCGGTACTCCATGACTGACTGTAGTTTGTAATGACGATTCATCGTTGACAGATACAAACTGAGACCGTTTTGATAGATAAGACCTGAACCAGCTTTTTTATTTTATTTTTATTTAACCAGATAAAAGCATTGAGATATAATCTCATTTGCAATGCTGACCTGGCCAAGAAGGCAGTAACGTTACACATAACACATAACACAAACATATAAAATACAGAGAACATAACTAAGAAAACGGGGTCATTCCAAGACCAAGGACCATAATGAAAAAGACTTATTTTCCCAGCCTCAGTCCGCACAGCAGGAACCTGGAACCGTATCCAGACACTGGATCTGAGGTTGTAAGAGTCACAAACTGGAGCAAATCTGGCACATATGTACAGTGGAAGCTTACCTAAAATGGCTTTATACATTAATAAAAAACAATGCTGCATCCTACGCATAGTAAGTGAGGACCATCCAGTTAGGCTATACAGTTTGCAATGATGAGTCCTATAGGGTGCATTTGATATATAACGCAGTGCAGCATGGTGGAGTGGGTCAAGTTTGGCCAAAACAGTGGGACAGACAAATCTAGAAATGGTATCACCGTAGTCTAGCTGGGACAGGAATGAGCCAGAGACCAACCCTTTACGGGATGAAGTTGAAAAACAACATTTAAGTCTGTAAAGGAAGGCAATAGTGAATTTCAATTTCTTTGTTAGAACTTCAATATGGTGTTTGAAGTTCAGATTACTGTCCAACCAAAAGCCAAGATATTTGTAGGTATCGACAAACTCAACAGAGACGCCATCAAGGGTGTCAATGGAGAGGCAAGAGGACGCTGACTTGGAAGCAAAAAGCATTGCTTTGGTTTTCTTACTGTTCAAAAGCAGTTTGGAATCAAGAAGTGCATGCTGCAGCATGATAAAATCAGATTTTAAATTGGAAACGGCCATATCCAGAGAAGGAGCACATGAGTATACAATAGTGTCATCAGCATACATATGATAGGTAGAAAATTGCATCTGATTACAAATATTGTTTACATATAATAAAAAGAGCAAAGGCCCCAAAATAGAGCCCTGTGGAACTCCCTTCTTCAAGGTGACAGGGTCAGAGACAGTACTACCCAACCTGACGCATTGAGTACGGTTAGATAACTCTGAAACAAGCAAATGGCATTATGACCGAAACGAGACATCAACATAACATTAGACATAATGTGGTGATCTACAGTGTCAAATGCTTTGGCTAGGCTAAACTTTGGCATATTACTCTCAATGAATATAAGAAAGCACTGCGTAAAGCGAGAGCAGCCTACTACTCTTCATTAATAGATGAGAATAAGAATAATGCAAGATTTCTTTTCAGCACTGTAGCCAGGCTGACAGAGAGCCACAGCTCGATTGAGCCTTCTATTCCCATAGCCCTCAGTAGTAATGATTTTATGTGCTTTTTTAACGATAAAATTGTTACTCTGAGAAACAAAATGAATGACCTCTTGCCTTTGACCAGTATAGTGTTATCAACAGCTCCCGGAAACGTAAGTTCTAATATTACACTAGATAGTACACTAGAATGCTTTTCAGCCATAAACCTTGAACAATTAAATTCAATGATTCTCTCTTCTAAACCATCAACGTGGATGTTAGACCCAATTCCAACTAAGCTGTTGAAGGAAGTTTTTCCATTAATTAGCACTTCTTTATTAAATATTATGAATATGTCTTTATTATCAGGCTATGTTCCACAATCATTCAAAGTAGCAGTGATAAAACCGCTTCTTAAAAAGCACAACCTCGATCCAGAGGTTTTAGCCAACTATAGACCTATTTCTAATCTTCCGTTCCTCTCAAAAATTCTTGAGAAAGCAAAACAGCTGTGTGATTACTTAAAAAACAATGATTTATTTGAAGATTTTCAGTCTGGCTTAAGAACACATCATAGCACAGAGACAGCTCTGGTTAAAGTCACAAATGACATTCTAATAGCCTCTGACAAGGGACTTGTCTCTATTCTTGTTTTGCTCGAACTCAGTGCTGCATTTGATACTATCAACCATGATATCTTATTGCAAAGACTAGAGCACTTAGTTGGCATAAAGGGAACTGCTTTAGGCTGGTTTAGGTCCTATCTATCTGAACGCTCTCAGTTTGTACGTGTCAACGATGAATCTTCCACGCAAACCAAAGTTAGCCATGGAGTGCCACAGGGCTCAGTGCTCAGACCTATTTTGTTCACATTATATATGCTTCCGTTAGGCAATATAAGGAATCATTCTGTAAACTTTCATTGTTATGCGGATGATACTGTTACGAACTCAGACACTTAGGATGTAGGACCCAATTGCACGACCCGGGAGACAGAGGTAAAGTATTTGTAAGATACTTTATTTTCCAAATACAGCATTGAACAACAAAAAAGGTAACTATCAAATCTCTAGCCGAGATGACAAAAATAGAGAACAAAAACTGAAAGCGCTCACGTAGTGAGGAATCAAACTTTTTCAAGAGCACAAGGAGCATAGACCTGACCATGACAAGAAACAAGACCTTCCATGGCAAAAGACAAAAATGAACTGACACTGAACACTGGGAGACAGGGGAATTTAAACACAGGGTAACAAGACACAGGTGGGAACAATCAGGGGCGGGGCTGACACTGATGAGCACAGGAGACACAGAAGGGGTGACAGGTGAAAACAATCAGGAAATTAGACACACCAGGGAAACTAACGACAGACATGAAAACACAGGGGAAAAGACCAGACAATACACAGGGAGGAAAACATGACAAGGAGAA
The DNA here is from genome assembly GCA_028583405.1 of Pogonophryne albipinna. Lineage (NCBI taxonomy): Eukaryota > Metazoa > Chordata > Actinopteri > Perciformes > Artedidraconidae > Pogonophryne > Pogonophryne albipinna. The sequence continues at coordinate 4,303,284 of CM053243.1, forward strand.
AAGCAAAACATCCACTACCAGACACACAAAACTAAAAACGTGACACAACACAAGAATCGTGACATGACGTGATGATATTCAACTATATTTATCAATCAAGCCTGATGAAATTAATCATCTAAATAAAATTCAAGACTGCCTCAAGGACTTAAAAACGTGGATGACCTTAAACTTTTTGATGTTAAACACGACCAAAACTGAAGTTATTGTACTTGGCCCGAAGAATCTACGAAACAAATTATCTAAAGATATACTAACTATGGATGGCATTAATTTGGCCTCCAGTGAGACTGTAAGGAATCTTGGTGTTATATTTGATCAGGATTTATCCTTTAACGCCCACATAAAATCAATTTCAAGGATCGCCTACTTCCATCTACGTAACATTGCAAAAATCAGGCATATCTTGCCTCAAAACGATGCAGAGAAACTAGTCCATGCATTTGTTACTTCAAGGCTGGATTATTGTAACTCCTTATTATCAGGGTGTACCAAGAAGTCAGTCAAGTCGCTTCAGCTGATTCAAAATGCTGCAGCTCGTGTACTAACCAGAGTTAGGAAAAGGGACCACATTACTCCTGTTCTGGCTGCCTTACACTGGCTCCCTATAGAACACAGGATAACATTTAAAATTCTTCTTCTCGCCTACAAAGCCCTTAATGGGCAGGCGCCATCTTACCTTAAAGAACTCATTATACCCTACTGTCCTACTAGGGCATTGCGTTCCAAGAATGCAGGGTTGTTGGTTGTTCCTAGAGTCTCTAAAAGTACAATGGGAGCCAGAGCCTTTTCTTATCAAGCTCCACATTTGTGGAATCAGCTTCCAGTTTGTGTTCGGGCGGCAGACACCCTATCCGTTTTAAGAGTGTGCTTAAGACCTTCCTTTTTGATAAAGCTTATAGTTAGGGCTGATTAGATTCAGCCCCTAGTTTTGCTGATATAGGCTTAGTTTGTCGGGGGACATCTTACTTCTTCCTTCTCTCTGACTATACCTGTGTACTCTCATGTTCCGATTAACCCAGCTTCCCCAAATTTCTTTCTTTTTGGTGTCTATATACGCCGGGATCCGGAGTCATGGATGATCCTGCGGTCCTGTGTCCTGGATCGCGAGCCCTGGATCTTGAGTCGTGGCTGTGGTCCTGGATCATAGGTCCTGGATGGATATCCTCGTGGTTTCATCTTCCTATTATACACACATGCATTTCCAAACATTTGGACTACCTATTTTGCAAATGTATTATCTTTTCAATTTACACACGGCATCTATTGCACGTCTGTCCGTCCTGGGAGAGGGATCCCTCCTCTGTTGCTCTCCCTGAGGTTTCTCACATGTTTCCCTTTAAACTGTGGGTTTTCTCTGGAAGTTTTTCCTTGTACGATGTGAGGGTCTAAGGACAGAGGGTCTAAGGACAGAGGGTGTCGTATCAGGCCCGGCTCCAGGATGAAATGACTGAGGGGGCTGTTAAAAAATCAGAGGGCGCGAGTTTTTTTTCACAACAACGAAAAATACTGGCAATGTAATGAATTGACACACTGAGCTTTTTCCCTTCTCACTGCTCTACAATCTCTTTGCTTCTTTATTTTTTATTCTGGATTTACCCCTCTTATTCTGTTCTTTTCCTCTGACCTTTCCACTGATCATAATTCCATTGTTGAGGTCTACTAACATAGACCTACATACTGTGCAATTTTCCAAACTCACATTGGTTTCTCATACAGCATCTCTGTAAAGTATGTGTATTCACCGGTATTCACTCTCTGTCCTAAACGGCTTGTTGGAGCTCCTGCCCCCCCCCCCCCCTCCCTGTGAGCCCAGTGTGCTCTGATTGGTCAAGCGACGTGCAGCTGCTCGTGAGGAACTGCTGTGAGGAGCAGACAGGGCTTCCGTGTCGGAGATAGATACAGCGAGAACAAGCGAAACTCATCCTGAGCACACATAAACACTCACAGCCCAAGTATAAACAATAAGTGTGGCTTGATATTGAGCAAGAAAAAGGTTTATTACGCTGTGAGAATGGGTCTGCGGAGAGCATTTATCCGCGATCCCAATTTAGCAGTCCGAAAAACGTTTACCCATTTAAACAGTCGTGGTAGATACCTTGTTTGTTTTAAACATCATAAATACACAAACAACAATGAATACTTACAGGTTGTGTGCCCGAAAGTGTGTGTGTGTGTGTGTGTGTGTGTGTGTGTGTGTGTGTGTGTGTGTGTGTGTGTGTGTGTGTGTGTGTGTGTGTGTGTGTGCGCGCGCAGGGCCGCCCCTGGCCAACTTGGGGCCCCAAGCGACATTGTGAGATGAGGCCCCCCCCCCCCAACCGACAGGAGTGAAAAATGTTTTTTTGGAAACAAAGTAGGCTACTTTGCAAATATAATTCCTGTTTATTATTATTATCAACAGTTACTTTTGTATACAGTGAGGTAAATGGTAAATGTGCATGTATGTCGTTCAGTGTGTGTTTACAGGTGAATACGTCTGCATTTCCTGCCAAATACTAGCCTCAAAAAGATTAAAATATAATGAATGCAAATAAACTACTTCTACTAATAATCATAATCATAATCAATTCAATAATATAAATACTATATTATTTTATTATAATATAGTTGTAATATAGTCAAGACAAAACATGCTTATGACATGCTCAAAAACTGATATTTCTTAAATCTGTATTCAAACGTAGTTCCCTCTGTCAGCAATGTATCAACAACTACACACACATTTCTATCAGTATTTCTCTGTGTTGTGGTTGACATGACGATGACTGCAGGAGTTAAGGGGAGAGGCTGAGCGTCACCATGAAATGTGCAAATTGACATAAAAATGAATAAAATGCTCCATGTTTTTTAGGCTGTAAACTTTAACTGTTATGAAAGCCAACTAGACAGACGGTGTATCACTCTTCCTCCTGTACATTAGCAGATCAAAGGCATAACATACTTGAATGAATGGTAAATAAAGAATGCTTGAAATAACTGCATCCACATTAGCATGCTATGCAGAGACTGCCTTCTTCATGTCGTGAATTGCAGCTGATGTTTTAATATGGCAATTGGCAATTTGACTTATACAACATTCGCAAGTTGTACATTTGACTCATACAATAACCCACCTTCGAGTGATGCTCTAGTTTCTTCATGTTTTGTTTTTTTTCCCTCTTGCTGAAACTGTCTTTTCACCGACATCTCTTCACCTGCACTAGTGGCCGTATCAAAGCCGTGATTGGTCAGATGTCGATTCATTGCAACGGTGTCGGGTTACAGACGTGCTCCCCTTGTCACCTCTCACTCTTGCGGGGGTGCGCGGAGAACTGAGCGGAGAACTGCGCACAGCAGCTGAGGCCCTCTGGGCGGGGCCCCCTGCGCAAGGCGGGGCCCAATGCAGCCTGCGTGATTGGCCTGTAGGGAGGGGCGGCCCTGTGTGTGTGTGTGTGTGTGTGTGTGTGTGTGTGTGTGTGTGTGTGTGTGTGTGTGTGTGTGTGTGTGTGTGTGTGTGTGTGTGTGTGTGTGTGTGTGTGTGTGTGTGTGTGTGTGTGTGTGTGTGTGTGTGTTGCATGTAGCAGCCGCATGTGTGCAAATTGCCCCACCCCCTCGCACACAGACGAGAGAGATCTCTCGTCAGGATTGGCAAGATCGAAAATACTAAAAATAATCATAGATGCATTTTTGCAGTCTTTTTTTGCATATTAGATAACGGAGTTGACGACACCAAAACTGCAATATAATGTTTGTGTAGCATAATAAATAGGACATATCGTTCTTCAGTGCCCTACGCTGTACATATCCGGCATGAATTGCTGAAAGGTTTTGGAAGCTTTGTTTCGTGAAAGGCTGGCAGAGGATGCGGCCATAGCTCTGGGCGTGGCTACTGGGTATCCCTACGTAGCGATACCCAGGAAGTAAATGAGAAATCTCCAACGAGGCGTTCTGGGGCAGCATAGACAGGTATTTTCGTTAGAATTGTACTCGCTACAGGGTGTACTTTGAGGGTTTTTGACTCTGCAGACCGTTTACATGCATAAAAACCTTCATAACACACAAGGGGACGGGTAATAACCAGAAAAGCATGACATGGGACCTTTATCTCGTCTTCCTATACATATTTACTTACTTACTATCTACTCTAGTCATGTCAGGATTAAAGAACAATTATTTTCAGGATTGAATGTTCAAATCAAGCCCTAAAACCTGGCATTTCATAAGAAAGTGACTAATATATAAACCAAATGTAATATTGGAACAAACACAACACCAAATGGACAGACTGTTACAGCCGCTGCTACCTTGTGCCTTTAACTCTGTGTGTGTGGGTATGCAAATGAGCTGTGCCGTTCCTATGCCGTCAGTGGCCGTCTCGACCTCGCAACATCCGCGGGGATTGGACAGGCGTCACTCAAGTCCTTCCCGCTTCTGCCACGTCATCCGGGGGAGGAGTATAAAGCCCGGGCACGAACAGCAGTCTGGAGGCTCTGTATTGTGTGACAGATGCCTCAACCCTCTCATTGTGACAAAGCCTTCGTTCTGTGATCCTGTAGACCAGGGGTCACCAACCTTTTTTAGGATGAGGGCTACTTTCAAAAAATAAAACAAGTCGGGGGCTACTTTTACTCCTCTTTTTTTTGTTTTTTGCAGTGTACATATTTAGCGCATTTTAACATTATTATATGCTGACCTTTAACCTTTGTGTGCTGTTTGGGTCTGTGGGACCCGTTTTCAGTGTTTACTAAAACAACATGTATGCAATTTAATTATTTTAACCTGCTTTATTTGGGGGTGGACTTCACCTCCTCTAGGGGGGTCCTCACCTCCTCTAGGGGGGTCCTCACCTCCTCTAGGGGGGTCCGGGGGCATGCACCCCCGGGAAGATTTTTTTTTTTAAATGTTGAAGTGAAAAGCATCAATCCGGCGCACTTTGAGCACAACATGAATTTATGGAAACAGCTCTCAACACTCAGACGAAAGGGAGCTGTATACTTTTCAAGAATCCAATCATCTTTAGAATATCACAACCAATAACAAATCATTTAAACTGGTTTGTTCTTATCTTGTGTTACCTAGTTAGCATTCTTTCTTTTTATTTATGCATATTTTACTAATCACTCCCCTTTTAAACTGTTTTTGTACTGTCCTATACACATTGGAATGATTTCTTACTTTATCTATATTAAATAGATAAAGGGGTACACACACACACACACACACACACAGGCTGTGTGCTCCTCCGTGGCGATGACGGCTTGCGTTAAAAAATAATAATAAACATATTTGTAAAGTGGGGGGACACAAACGGGATTTCGAAAAGTGGGTAGGGACATGTCCCCCCTGGAGATTACGCCATGCGTGTGTGTGCGTCAAGTGCAATAAATATATATGCAGGTTGTAACGCACAGAGTGAAACTCTGCCCCTCATGTGCTGTATAGGCTGGCATGACTAGGCTGTTCAATGGGGCTGATGTGTAGATTCTGTCAGAAGGGAAATCAGCGGGGAGGTGCCACATTGCTTTTCTTCCCGACTGCAACGCTGGTCCCGCAAATCAAGCAAGAACGTGATTGGTCGATATTCATTGTGGGGGTTGGGGGAGGAGCGGTGTTAGATATAGAGTTGTAGTAAGTAGATAGAGTTCGCTATGATTTAGGTTTCGTTTATGCATAGGGTAGATTCTTTTAATTACATTTCCTTTTTTGTTTTGTGTATTTTATACATTTTGGATTTTCTTGGCGAGCTATTTTTAGAACGTGCCCGGCGGGCGCCTCACGTTGCCCCTGCGGGCGACTGAGTGCCCGCGGGCACCGTGTTGGCTACCCCTGCTGTAGACCGACTAGCAGTATGTATTCTGTGCTTCTGTAGACTGACTAGCAGTGTGTATTCTGTGCTTCTGTAGACTGATTAGCAGTGTGTTGTAGTATTCTGTGTCTAGTATAGGGTTTTTTGTGTATATTGCGTAGATCCAGGTTGCTTAGCTCCTGTAGACCCGCATTTAGGATAGTGACATTGTGAAACAGCTTAGACCCAGGTTTGCTTAGCGCCTGTAGATCAGCCTTTGTGAACATACTGCTTAGACCCCGGTGATTAGCACCGGTTGATCAGCAACAGCTGTGTTTCCACACAGCCTCGTTTTGATTATTGTTTTATTCCACTTTAGAAATGAGGTACTTTTATTTTCCTTTTGTATGCCCTGGTGTTACTCTCTTTTGGAGTGCTCCTTTTGTTAACCAGTAACAGTTTGGCCCTTTGTTGGTGTCAAACTGTTTGTGTACATTCTGGTATTTATCATTTTTTGGTTACAAAATAAACCACCGGTAACAATTACCAATTCCAAACTGGTCGTGTCGCTTCCCTTTGTACCCCTAGCCAAGAGGGAACGTAACACAGACACAGATTAAAAATACAAATATAGTCCCCTGGTTTGTCTCTAGAGTCTAACTGCCATGAAAAAAAAATCAATGTTCCAAAATCCGTCACTAGATGTCGCTCATTGTACCAATACGGTTGATATAATACATAATATATTATTATTCTAGTGAAAGGGCTCGCTTTGGCAAAAACCTGATCCATACAGGCAGCCCTAAATAATAACAAGTAACCATCCTGTTTGGTGCTATCTGAAGTTGTCTGTCTTATTTTTTGTTGATTTCATCTTGTTTTCACAGTGCTGTGCAAATGAATTATCTAAACAAATTTTATATTCAATCCCACACATGACGATTGAGAACATAAATTCGTAACTTACCTCGTTTAAAGCACCCTTGTTGTAATACTACGGATTTAGTTGACACTACTAGCCGAGTTTCTTTTGTCCAATGTCTCACGGGCAGGTACATTGAATTAGAAGAAGAAGAAGAAGAAGAAGAAGTAGATAGAAGAAATACGCTAACGCTACAAACAGGCACAACACTGTTACTCTGTTTTTACTGACGACATGTAACATTTTATTTCACCATGTTCTATGTTTTTAAACGCACATTCAAAAATGGGAACATTTTCGGGAGTTCAACCGGGTACCGTCCACCAAAAACGGGGACTTTGCCCGGAAAACGGGGACGTTTTGGTCACCCATCCGACTGTGTTTACAGCTAAGCACACACGCTAACATTAAGACTACAAGCTCACTTGGGGTTGAGGCTTTTTTACACGTTGCTTGGCTGCCGGCCCACATATCTGATCCAAACATAGTAACGTGTATTGGGGAAGATAATTATTTAAAGTTATTATTTAGTAATTGTGACATTTACTGTACTTTTTGATGGATGAATGATGCTCAAGGTGAGGGGGCAAATAATACAACTGAGGGGGCAATGCCCCCTTTTGCCCCCTCGTGTCGTATTGTCATACTGATATTCTGTACAAACTGTGAAGTCCACTGAGACAAATGTAACATTTGTGATATTGGGCTATATAAATAAACATTGATTGATTGATTGATAGGTCAATAAACAATGCAACACAAACAGATTTGTTATCCAAAGCAGCCTTAATATCGTCTAAGACTTTCAGACTGGCAGTCACAGTACTGTGCTTTGATCTGAATCCAGATTGCATAGGGATAAGGATGTTGAGTGAATTTAAAAAAAGTTTTAGCTGAGTAGAAACTAGGGACTCAAGAATCTTTGATAACACAGAAAGATTTGAGATAGGACGATAGTTATTCAACTCCGTGAGATCACCAGCTTTCAAGAGGGCGATACCAGAGCTTGCTTCCACACAGCTGGCAGTGTGTGAGTGGACAGGGAGAGGTTAAAAATACCAGTTACTGGTTGTGCTATAATCTGAGCTGCAATTTTTTAAAAGAACGGGTCGAGGCCGTTAGGCCCGGCAGACTTTTTAGGATCAATTGATTGCAAACCCTGTAAGACTTCAGAGACCGAGAAATAAAAAACAGGGGAGTTCATCTCTTGACTAGGGCTGTGAGTACGACCATTTAGAGAGTCATGACTTTGCTCATCAAACATGTGACCAGCCTTTTTGAAGTGAGCATTGAAAGCATTAGACATACCATCTGAATCTGAAATAAAAGAATCACTGACCTTCAGTTTTTGTGGGAAACTAGAAACCTTCTTGTTCTGAAGTGTTTAATTGTTTTCCAGAACTTAGAATGGTCATTAAAACAATCAGTGGTTAAGCTCAGATAGTAATCCGCTTTAGCTTTTTTAATAAGGGCTGAACATTTATTTCTGAGGACACGAAAAAGAAGCTTAGTGCAGTTCCCCTTATACCTATCAAAAGCTCTAATCTTTGGAGTAGAATGTTATGGTTAATAGTGTCAAAGGCAGCACTCAGATCTAACAGAACCAGGATAGAGGCAAGTCCATTATCATTACATTACATTGCATTGCATTTGGCTGACGCTTTTATCCAAAGCGACTTACAATAAGTACAGTCGACCAGGAAGACACAACCTTGAAGAAAACAGAATCATAAAGTACATCAGGTTTCATAGAGCCAAACATTTCAAGTGCTACTCAACTGGCTATAGATAAGCCAGTCCTTTATTAGTATATAAGTGCAGATATAGAAAGCAGATAATGTGTGACTTTAACCAGTGCTATGATGTTTTCTAAAACCTGACTGGAATTTCTCAAATAAGCAATTTGTATTTAAAAATGCACACAATTGTGAGACCACTGCTTTCTCAAGGATTTTTGAGAGGAAGGGAATGTTTGATATTGGCCTGTAGTTGGCCATAACCTCAGGATCAAGTTTTGTTTTTTTAATAATAGGTTTAATTACAGCTACTTTAAATGACTGTGGAACATAGCCTGACAGTAAAGATATATTCATCATATTTAATACAGGTGTATTAATTAGGGGTGCAATTTCCTTGAACAGCTTAGATGGAACAGGGTCTAAGATACAGGTGCTTTAGAGCAGGGGTGCCCAACCTTTTTTGAACCGAGACCTACTTTTAAAGTTGCCAGTCTGCCGAGATCTACCAGTCCAAATAGAGGCGTAGCCATTACTGACAGCCTACTACCAGGTAAATACACACTTCTACTTGTATAAAACTGACCTTTGTACGATTAATACTTCATAAAATACTGCAGATCCTTTATCTCACCTCTTTCTAATCTACACACATACAAGTATTTAACTGAAGTTACACAACAGTGTTGTTGATACAGAGTTGCAGTTTATTCACACGTCACTACAGTGGGTCATGTTTTCAAGAAGCATTGAACAGTGCTGCCACATATGACACAGGGAAAAAAGAAAAGACTCTGAACCCTTTCTTTGCCATTATATAAAAATATGTTTCTACAAAAGTATAAATTAGGCTTACTAATAAGACGACTCAGATCTGAAGCTACACAGGAATCTGCTGCAACAGTGCAATAAAAAAGACAAAATTAATAGAATCAAACCCTTATTTTATTTTTTAAAGTATAAAAAGAAATGCCTTTAAAATAGGATGCAAGCAACACTAGTTTCTTAACCTGAATTGATAATAGACTATAATCAATTTAAGTTTGCATTCTTATACCATTTTGTACAATAATTATAATGAATAAGTTCAAACAAACTAAAACTTACAGCTGATTAATAACGGTATCTAACTTGAGTTTTTATTATATCAAAAACCTGTTGAAATGCTAGTTATTTTTACTGTCCCCCAAAAGCGCGTCGGCAGCCTCCAGGAATGCTTCTTTCACAACTTCGCCGTCTTTGAAAGACTTCATGTGTTTCTCTGGAACGTGACTGACACGATAAGATGCTCTGGAGCAGCCTTGCTCTTGTTGTTGGGCCTGGTGAAAATGGACTGCTGTGCATTTAGCTGTCCTTTCAGGCCCCTCCCCTTTTGGAGCGTAGGACAGAATTAGGAGGGGATTCCGTCTCGTCGCATTTGTGCACTGTTTTGAAATGCCGCTCCTAAATTACCCTTCTTCGATGAAGCCACGCTCGCATTGCAGATGAGAGCATGGGCGTAGGAAGCATCCTGAATGTGGGGGGGACATTTTTAACGGGGGTTTTCTGTATTCTGGTGCATTTTAACAGGTGGTTTGATACTTTTCTGTGGCTCTACTAGCATGAGGAAAATGATGGGTACATTCTGTAATTTCATCCAGTAGTAAAGAAAGGAAAGATATTTGATTATTAATTCAGAGCCGTCTTTGAATTAATAAAAAGCAGTTTAAATGTCAATTTTTTGTACATTTATAAACAACAATAAATATTTGTGAGTGCATTGAGAGATATTGTTGTGGAGAGCCATTTATATATACATCGCAAAATACATTTGTGAATCCTTCTGTGAGCATTTATTAACATTGAGACTGATCTGACTCCATACAGATGTTAAGTTCACCTAGGAATGGTATCATTGACTTAAATGTTGCTCTTCTGTCTATATTGGTCACATGATGCCCCTTGACTGAAATGCTTCCTGTTCAATATCCCCACTGATTTCCTGAACATTCTGGGATGAGAGTCCACATCACAATTTACTCTAAATTGTCATTTCCCTTTCATCACTCACCTCAGCAACGGACCTCTCTCCACTGTCCCTGTGTTCTGCCTCTGACTCACTCTCAAGCGCCAGATGTCAAGAGAGGTGGTAAAGTGATCATTATTTATTGAGCAGTATACTCTTTCATATTGAATCATAACAAGTGTGACGACCCCTCCACACTACGTGGGGTGCCGTCTATTTGTGTGTGCTTTGTGGGTGTTCACAGGTTCCGGGGGTGATGAGCCGCACCTGTCGGGGAGGAGACCTGCCTGATGAGCTACACCTGGGGAAAAGGTTATAGGAGGAGCCCAGCCAGATACGTCTCTCTCACTCCTCTGGGCAATTTCTCTGCGCCAGTTTCGGGGACCTGATGCTGCTGTTTATTTAGGTTGTTGTGTTTTAACAATAAACGTATATTATTCTTACCTCTCGTCTCGCCTCCCTGCTTTATGTTACAGCCCACGAGCCGGGTTGTAACATATGGGGGCTCGTCGCTTTGGATCTGGAAAACGTTGCAAACCTGATGTCCGTTGATGGGACGGATTTCGCGCAGTTGTTGTCGCGGAAGGCAGCTAATTGTTGGGGAGTAGCGTTACGGGGGTGAGTTATTGCAGTTGGAATGTACAGGAGTCTGTGTGGCAGAGAGTATAAGCACAGGCATGTTAGTTACCGTGGTTTCTGTCCCTGTTAGGGTTTAGTACGGTCTTCCTTGGAGGTCGTAGGGGGGGCTGTTAGTGTGGTGTGAAAGTGGTTAGAGCTATTAGCTCGGGAGCACGCCGAGGCTACAGGTGGAGTTGCCGGTTTTCTGGTCGCTTCGCTGAGCTTACGGTATAAAGTGTGTAAGTACCCGCCATAACTAGCACCTGAAGACTAGTTGGGGAGTTTAGCTAGTTCCTGTGAGGCAGTTAGAGGGACAGGCCGCGGTAGCGTGTGCGGTGCAGGTAGCAGTGAACCTGCCATACAGTGTTGTCAACATGGGGAGTGTGGAGGATTTTTTGAGAGCGCCTTCAGAGAAGCAGCTGGAGGATTTCTCGCGTGAACAGCTGGTCTATGTTGCGGAGCATTTCCGGTTGGATGTTGGGGATAAGAGAATGAAGGAGAACATGAGGGAGATTATTAGGGCAAATCTGTTTGCGGAAGGGGTTTTAAAGGAGGCGTTGTCGACTGTTGGTCATGGTAAAGACAGGGTCGATATGTCTGGCGGCCATGATGCAGGCCTAACGTTTGAGCAGCAAAAGGAGCTTTTGGCCATGCAGTTTGAACAGGAGAAGTTGCGGTTGGAGCTGGAGAAGCTGGCAGTGGAAAAAACGAGGGGGGAGGTAGAAATTAGAAGGCTTGAATTAGAGGTCCGGAGGTTGGGTTTACCTTTTGGTGATGCAAGCCAGGCTTCTAATCTCCCTCTTAGAGCAACCCCGTTTGACGTTGGCGGTAATCTGCGGGTTATGCCTCCGTTTAACGAACGAGATCCGGATACCTTTTTCTCCCTTTTTGAGCGTGTGGCTGAGGGTAGAGACTGGTCGGATGCTAATAGCACCTTATTGCTGCAGTGTGTGCTAACAGGTAGGGCCCAGGAAGCTTATTCTGCGCTAACGGTGGCGGAGAGCAAAGTGTATTTGACCGTTAAAACTGCTGTGTTGAAGGCTTACGAGTTGGTTCCGGAGGCCTATCGACAGAGGTTTCGGTCCTGGCAGAAGTCTGGGAGACAGACACATGTTGAGTTTGCCAGGGATCTAGTTACCTCTTTCGGGAGGTGGTGTAACTCGTTGAGTGTGGATACGTATGTCGCATTAGGTGATTTAATGGTGTTGGAGCAATTTAAAAATTCTGTGCCCAGCCACATTGCTGTTTACATCAGCGAGCGTAAGGTAAAAACTGCTGCAGAGGCTGCTGCTCTGGCAGATGACTATGTGTTAACGCACAGGGGCGGTCGCGACTTCAGGGTCCAGGATGAAGGGGGTATGTATCGTGCAGGAGGTAGATGGGAAGAGAAAGCTAATCCGCACAGGGGTGAGCGTGAGATGCGAGGTCAGCCACAGGGTGATTCGGAAATCTGTCATTTCTGCAGGGAGAGAGGGCACTGGAAGGCTGACTGTCCAAAAGCTAAGGCTAGCAGGGGGAACTGTGTAGGCCAGTTTAACTCTGCTGCTTGTGCTGTGTCTGTGGTGCCGTTACCTGTCATCTCTCCTTGTCAGCAGATTGATGAGCCATGCGGGTGGAAGGACCCACCGTTTTCTGCATTTGTGTCAACCGGATACGTGTCATTGGTGGGAAGTGATATCAGCGTGCCGGTAAAGATTTTGAGAGACACTGCATCGTATGACTCATATATTCTGAGCTCTGTGTTACAGTTTTCTGACAAATCTGGAACTGGGGATTTTGTCCGGATGCGAGGTATGGGAATGCATGTTGTGCCCGTTCCTCTGCATTCTGTTGTGCTTTACTCAGGTCTGGTGCAAGGTGAGGTCGCCATGGGGGTCCGTCCTGTAATGCCAATTGGTGGTGTGGATGTTATCCTGGGTAACGGCCTGGCTGGCAGCCGTGTGTGGGCTGAGGGTCCACCACCTACCATGAAGTCACCTTCACCTACTGTGATTGTTAAGGCAGAGGAGAATGCCAAGTGCTCTCCTGCAGTGTTTGTGGCGTGCTCGGTGACCCGGGCTGTGAGTCGTGCACAGGGGGAGTCTGGGCAGGGGGAAGAGGCCAGTGAGATAGATTCTGTGGTTATTCCTGACTGGTTGTTGTCTGTATCCCGCAGTGAGTTGGTGATGGAGCAGAAAGCGGATGTCTCCCTCAGTCCGTTTTTTGAGGCGGTTCTCTCCACCGAGGATGGTAATGGTGTCACCAGGGGTTATCAGCTGCAAGGGGGATTGCTGGTCAGAAAGTGGTGGTCACGTGGGAAAGGCTTCATGGGTGAGGCAGTGTATCAGATTGTGGTTCCTGTCAGATTTCGGGAGGAGGTACTCAGGAAAGTGCATGGACAGTCGGGACATCGGAGTGTGCGTAAAACATGTGGTTACATGTTGCAGGTATGTCTTTTGGCCGGGTCTGAAGAGAGATGTGTCTCGGCACGTTAAATCATGTCAGACAGGTAGGCCAATTCGGCAGCGACCTGGGGGTCAGGGTTTTTGCCAAGGGAGTTTGCGGTTTATGGAAGGACATTCCGGGTTCTTCCAGGTGCTGGGTCAAGGGACCGACCAGAGTGGTCTTCTGTCCACGGAAAAATATCGGAGACGAGATCCTAGCTATTTAGATGGTTAACGGTGTTCTTAGGAGAACTCCATTCTTATGGGGGGGAGTGTGACGACCCCTCCACACTACGTGGGGTGCCGTCTATTTGTGTGTGCTTTGTGGGTGTTCACAGGTTCCGGGGGTGATGAGCCGCACCTGTCGGGGAGGAGACCTGCCTGATGAGCTACACCTGGGGAAAAGGTTATAGGAGGAGCCCAGCCAGATACGTCTCTCTCACTCCTCTGGGCAATTTCTCTGCGCCAGTTTCGGGGACCTGATGCTGCTGTTTATTTAGGTTGTTGTGTTTTAACAATAAACGTATATTATTCTTACCTCTCGTCTCGCCTCCCTGCTTTATGTTACAGCCCACGAGCCGGGTTGTAACACAAGTCATACTGAATGTAAATACAACTGACTCTAAAGTAAGTCCCAGTCTGTGACATTGGACATTTTGAAGACTCAAAGTCCCAAGCAGTCGGTAGAATATTAGCTAGTCTATGTAATGTGCACAGAAAATAAACATTTAACTGAATACTGGGATGGAAATGGCCTATAAGCACTCAGTAAAACATAAACACACACAAAATGCTTCTGAATGATAAGAAGTATAATTAAAACATAATGCACATTACCATTTTGAGAGAGAGTACCGAAGTTAAAGAACTCAGAAAATAATCTCTTATCGAACTGAGGCTCCAGTAAAACACACTGCGTCTCTACAGTACATCATGGTGTTTACATGAGCACAGAGAGATCGGGTTATTCATGTTCCCTGTTTACATGATAAATACTAAATAATACCTCTTGAGACAACTGCAGACCCCTGGGGGCCAACCGTCAGCCACTCTACCCTCCCCCTCGACTCAGTTAATCAGGCCGACTGGCCCCTTTTCAACGCCCTCAGACAGCAGGTTACATCTGAAACCTTTATGCAGATTCCGCCAGAACTGCAGGCCGATTTTGACGCTTACAGTGCCTATCTGGACAACTTTGAGTGGCTGACGGTTGGCCCCCAGGGGTCTGCAGTTGTCTCAAGAGGCAAGGTAGGGGTAGGAAAGTTCTGGGGCAATGATGAAAGGATTATGCGTGGGACATCACCTTTTCAACAGAAAAGAGTAAAAAACACGTTAATTTGGATACTTTGCACATAAAAAACAAAACATATTTTGATTACAAAATAAAATACAACTAGTTAAAATATACTCACTTTCCGTAGGGGGTGAATTAAGACAGGCTCCAAGTACATTGTATATCCTTTCTAATACTAATGACTTTATTTGACTCAGAGTATCTTGAGCCGAGACACACAAAAAAAGAAGAAGATTTGATTAGAATCTACACCGCATTTTATTTTATACTTTTCTAGTAACAACATGTTAAAGAAAACTCACCTAAAATTTCAATAATTCTATGTCCCCAGACAATGGGGTTTTCATCATACAAGGTCTCTACTGCAAACAGAATAAAACATAACATTTTTAAAAGTATCTAATAATACACAATCCACATATATATATATATATATATATATAACTTACACTATTTCTGACTCTGGAGGAATGTAACGGGAGTTATCAGGGGACTATATCCGCCTTAAGAGACACTATTTTCGGATACATTTAACCATTTCAGTGAAACAAGGCAGTTTTGAACATTTGACAGCTTTATGCTTAATTCTCTCAAAAAGTTACCGAAAGATACACTTTTATGTTTTAAAAGCTGACCACTACCATGAGATTTCGTCAAGCATCTGACTCTTAATGGCAGTTTGTAATTTTGAGGCTATTTCAGTGAAGACCGTATTGAACATTTGACAGATTTATGCTTAATTCTCTCAAAAGGTTACCGAAAGATACACTTTTCTTTTTAAAAAGCTGTCCACTACCCTGAAAGTACTGGAGACTGCCCCTGTCTTGTCACATAGATTATACTATCTGTGTCGTAGTAGAAAACTCTGTGCTGTAATTTCTCCAGTTCACTGTACAGTTTGTGATTTTGACGCCATTTCAGTGAAACGAAGCTGTTTTGAACATTTGACAGATTTATGCTTAAATTCTCTGAGAAAGTTACTGAGAGATACACTTTTGTGTATAAAAGCTAACCACTACCATGAAGTACTCTGTTTGAGTAGATTTTGTTAGGATTCTGACTCTTAATGGCATTTTGTGATTTTGAGGCTATTTCAGTGAAGGCTGTTTTGAACATTTGACTGATTTATGCTTAATTTTCTCAGAAAGTTACTGAAAGATACACTTTGTGTATAAAAAGCTGACCACTACCATGAAGTACTCTGAGTAGATTTCGTTAAGAGTCTGACTCTTAATGACAGTTTGTGATTTTGAGGCTATGTCAGTGAAGGCTATTTTGAACATTTGACAGATTTATGTTTAAATTCTCTGAGAAAGTTACTGAAAGATACACTTTTGTGTATAAAAGCTGAAAAGTAGGCGTTGTAGTTTTTTCATCTATCATTTCCAACCAAGCAGCAATAGGTCACATTTAAGAATAAGTAATAGTTTGTCAAGATTTTGCAGAACAAGTCAAAAAGTATAGTTTGTCAGAAAATATGGAAAAGTCATTGTGTGAAATAGTATGTTGAAAATCAAAAAGAAAAGAAACTCTTTTTTTTTTTTACCCAGTTCTAAAGTTTTGCACCCCTTAACGAAAACCCCATTCCTACCAAGTACTTCATATTATACCCTTTGTTAAGTGTTGCGTACATCAAGGTGTATCTTAAAGTATCTTGGTAGCAGAAAATAACTAAAATATGTAAGGTTATCAGTAAAGAAAAAACCTTGTTTAACTGTATAAGTGTTTTTACAGCAATAAAAAAAAAACCTGCCATTAAAAGAAAACCAAATTCCTTACAAAAGTACTTCATAATCTACCATTTGTTAAGTGTTGCATACGCCAAAGTGTGTCTAAAAGTATCTTAGTAACACAAGAAAAGAGAAAAAAGTGTTGATGTTAACAAAAACTGGATTGTTCCACTGAAATAATATATAAATAATTTCAAAAAGTGCGTTTAAAAGAAAATGTATTCAGATAAAGTATTTTGTTAGAATATTAAGTCCAAGATGGTTACATTTTTTACCCCTTAAACCATTTGTATTATATTTTTGTTTTCCTAATAAAAGACAGTCACCTGAATTAATTTTGTCTCCATACTTTTTTTTTTTTTTTACATTTTGTAACAATCTTTAAACATTTGTAGAGACCAAACACTGTGGTTAAAATGAGTGTCTTTATGATGTCTCTCACACAGTTGGTATTTTTCACAAGATTCATTTTTAAACACATCATCTTGATACAGAGATAACACATTTTCGTAAGACCTTTTACATAGGTAGAAAACACAATGCTTTTCTTTGAGGGTTCTTTAGTTTTAAATGATCTGGTGAGGAGGGTGTGACTTGTTATGTTGAGTTGGAGGCTGAGTCCTCTGCAAAAGTGAGGGTCTTTTTCACCAGTATAATGTCCATCGATGTCTGACTCTGTTTAAAAAGTTGCAGTTTGTGATTTTGAGGCTATTTCAGTGAAGGCTGTTTTGAACATTTGACTGATTTATGCTTAATTTTCTCAGAAAGTTACTGAAAGATACACTTTGTGTATAAAAAGCTGACCACTACCATGAAGTACTCTGAGTAGATTTTGTTAAGAGTCTGACTCTTAATGACAGTTTGTGATTTTGAGGCTATGTCAGTGAAGGGTATTTTGAACATTTGACAGATTTATGCTTAATTCTCTCAAAAAGTTACCGAAAGATACACTTTTATGTTTTAAAGGCTGACCACTACCATGAGATTTCGTCAAGCATCTGACTCTTAATGGCAGTTTGTCATTTTGAGGCTATTTCAGTGAAGACCGTTTTGAACATTTGACAGATTTATGCTTAATTCTCTCAAAAAGTTACCGAAAGATACACTTTTATGTTTTAAAAGCTGACCACTACCATGAGATTTCGTCAAGCATCTGACTCTTAATGGCAGTTTGTCATTTTGAGGCTATTTCAGTGAAGACCGTTTTGAACATTTGACAGATTTATGCTTAATTCTCTCAAAAGGTTACCGAAAGATACACTTTTGTTTTTAAAAAGCTGTCCACTACCATGAAAGTACTGGAGACTGCCCCTGTCTTGTCACATAGATTATACTATCTGTGTCGTAGTAGAAAACTCTGTGCTGTAATTTCTCCAATTCACTGTATAGTTTCAGCCAGTTTGCGATTTTGACGCCATTTCAGTGAAACAAAGCTGTTTTGAACATTTGACAGATTTATGCTTAAATTCTCTGAGAAAGTTACTGAGAGATACACTTTTGTGTATAAAAGCTGACCACTACCATGAAGTACTCTGTTTGAGTAGATTTTGTTAGGATTCTGACTCTTAATGGCATTTTGTGATTTTGAGGCTATTTCAGTGAAGGCTGTTTTGAACATTTGACTGATTTATGCTTAATTTTCTCAGAAAGTTACTGAAAGATACACTTTGTGTATAAAAAGCTGACCACTACCCTGTAAAACTCTGCTCATATTTTTTATCAAATACCCCTCTCAATTTGAATATCCTTACAAGCTCCCCCTCCTTAAAGTTCATTTTGGCAGCAGCTTTTTTAGGAAGGCCAGAGGGGGTATACAGGTTCCGAAACACTTGAGCCGCATTTTCCTTGGTCACCTGCATTGGTGTCATTTTAATACTTCGATGATAACTATTATTGTAACTTTCAATTAGTTCAGGTAAGACGTCTATATATCTATGAGTGTTTTTAGCTGTAAAATACCGCCACATTTTAGTTTTCAGCGTACGGTTAAATCTCTCTACCACACATGCCTTCATATCACTGGCTGTTGCATAATGTGCAATACCTCGTTTCTTCAATAAGGTTTGAAAAACTTTGTTAAAGAATTCTTTCCCTGCGTCTGTTTGTATCTTTTTGGGCATCTGACTGTGTGTTAAAATTGTATCAAAGGCCTTGGTAACCTCTATGCCCGTCTTCTTCTTTAATGCCTGAGCATAGGCTTTTTTCGAAAATACATCTACGACTGTTAACAAATAATTAAAACCATCATTATATTTGGACAGTGACTGCATATCGCAAAGATCTGCTTGAAATTGTTGTAGCGGCCTGAGTACGAAAACTCTGTTTCTTACAAAATGCACCCGAGCCGGCTTATGCAAAGTATATGCATCCTGCTCAGATAAATATTCTCTGACTTTCTCTACATTTACTTGTTTACCCATTTCATTCTGTACAGCTCTATGGAGTTTATCCACACCTCCTAAACTCCCTGGATTAGAAGGAGTGTAGTACACAAAAACCTAAATAAGATCTTTTTTAAATTAGTATGAATACCTTCTTTGCAAAAACAGATACTTCCTTGTAGTTAACAGTTTCACAAAAACTTGAAAAGAAAACATCCTTAGCAAGCACTAATCATTTAGAGCAAAACCCTGAATCAAATCTAGAGAGGACAATAACGTTTTTAGGTGTCTTAGTGAGTGAAAATGAATGGCTGTTTTATTTAGTTTTGAGCGTATTTCTTTTTAAAGACTAACTCCATCCCCTCGCTTCTCACCTCACAGAGAGTGTCTTAATCAACATATAGATTAGCATATCAGGCTTATCTCTAACCCCCACACCAAAAGCCAACTCCAACGTGTGTGTGTGTGTGTGTGTGTGTGTGTGTGTGTGTGTGTGTGTGTGTGTGTGTGTGTGTGTGTGTGTGTGTGTGTGCGTGTTAATTGTTCTTAAGGTAGGGGGTAGGTCATTTTGGAGAAACCAGCTCCAGTGAGCGAGAATTTGAAAGTACACAACCGAAAATCTGCCACTTCCTCACATAGCCCCTCCTCCAGCACACATGAACGCGCTCCACGTGACCAAAAAAGAGGGCACGAGATAAGTTTATGCAAAGATCTCTGGCTGTAGGCGTCTGACTCCCGCCCCGCTGAGGCATTCGTTTCTTGACTGGCGCTCCGGACGGATGGCGGTAAGTTGTCACAGGCGTCTCTTGGCCAATTTTTCTTTTTTGCAAGGTGACTTGGTAAGTGGAAATTACTGTCTTTTTAATTTGAGCTTATTCCTATTTTCATCTAATTCCCCCTATCTGATAGCCTCAGGGCCCAAAAGGAAGGGGGTGGAGAAAGGGGGGAGAGGCCTGGGCGGGGAGGGGTTAGACAGTCTCACACTTAACTTCAAAGAGACACCTTAGATTAACATCAAAAGGCTTATAACACACCACCTCAAAGGGCATAACATCACAGGCTAATTAGATTATACAACCCTGAGGGGACCAGACAGCGTAACTTCAAAGAGACTGCATTAATCAACACATCAAAGAAATAGACAACAAAGGCACTACCCTGGGGGGCTTTTCACACCTACCTATTATCTCATATCAAAGAATTAGACTACAAGGGGGGACAGGGGCCAGACAACATAACTTCAAAGAGACTACCTTAATCAACACATCAAAGAAATAGACAACAAAGGCACTACCCTGGGGGGCTTTTCACACCTACCTGTTATCTCACATCAAAGTATTAGACTACAAGGGGGGACAGGGGGCCAGACAACATAACTTCAAAGAGACTACCTTAATCAACAAATCAAAGAAATAGACAACAAAGGCACTACCCTGGGGGGCTTTTCACACCTACCTGTTATCTCACATCAAAGGGTCTCGAACAATGGGAGGCGGGACTTAGCTCATTAACATGATTGTACCCAATCACATCAAAGGGTCTCGAACAATGGGAGGCGGGACTTAGCTCATTTGCATATTGGGGGCGTGTCACCTGTCACTTTTTATGCATACTAATGTGATTGAAACAGCATCCTTATAACTACTAACAGGTCTGAGCTGTCCAACTATGACAACACTCCTTGAACATGCGCGCGCTATGGGAGAATCTGCCTTGGTACAAAGTAGCAGTGAAAACATGGTACGGAGTTTAATTGATTTGGGCATTCTCTCAATAAGCAAGTGGAATGGATTTGATAGTGAAGCACTGACACAGCGCTCTACAGAGTGCGGCGAGTGGATGGACCGATTCACGGACTTTCCACATGGTAAAAGTGGGGGGGTCTAAACTAATCATTTGAAAAAGTGGGGGGGACTTGTCCCACCCTCATATAATGGCTGCGACGCCCATGGATGAGAGACAGATGGACTTTGAATTGGAATAGATACAAAAATAATCATCCTCCCACTCGGAGTGAAATTATATATTTTGGGCTTTTTTGCTTCTGCCATAATTGCGGTCTTGTGTGTGTGCGGACTGTCACTCCTGTTGACACGGACAATGTCAGCTAACTAGTGCCCACTGCCCACCAGCCACGCCCCGACACATGGGGTCACGCCGGCCAATCACAAAGCTTTGATGCGTTCAAGTGAGTTATTCTGGCACAGGAAGATTATGTTATAGGACATTTTCGATAAAACAGAATATTGTTGTTTTATTTTTAGACACATCTCGCGATCGACTGGTAGGGCACCCCTGGATTAGTCGTTCTCTTTTATTGAATGTTCCAGGTTGTATTGCCCCCATGTGTTGCTGTAGCTCCACCCCTTGATGGCACTGTTTGTTTCTTGCCCTGGATCTCTATAAAGTTTTTTACAAACTACAACCCCCATGATGCATTAGCTGTTATCCCTGCTAATACACTTGTTGAGACTGTAAAGATCAGAGACACTACTTTTAATACTCATGCAGAGAGTTAGGCTGTGGACAAACTGTCCAAAAATCAGCTCCTCTCGTCTTTTCGTCTTGGTTTGGAAAAGACCAGAGGAGCTGGTTTTTGGACAATTCAACTGGAAACCAGGGTTTCTTGTTTACCCCCGGCTAACATGCTAATATGCTAACGGAGACACTGAAACACAACTTCCGGCGCTGGCCTTCACAATAAAACCCATGGTTTTCACTCTTCTTACAAATGTGACTTATAGGAAGAAGGGAAATACTAAGAATATAAATAAAGGTGTTTCAGGATAAATAAACCGGTTTCTCTCCGCAGCTCCATGTCTGTGTATCTTAAAGGTTTAGGTATTGTCTAAGGGGGAAATCATAGCCGCTTTTATTTTGAAGTCCTTTGCACCGGAAGTGATGGTCCCGCTCGTTCTAACGGAAAGAACCAGATCGTGTCTCGTGGGTTCTCTCTCGACATCCATGGTTCTCTTTCGGTGTTCCTGAGGAAGGGTGTGTGAGCAGCTGATCCATCGTCTGTGTGTCTGGATGAACCTCTGACTTTGTGCTCTTTCTTCTGAAGCCTTTAGCTCGGACTCTAGAAGCTAGCTTAGCATGCTAGCTGGTAACACGCGAGCAACACAGAGTGAGAGAAACAGGAAGTGGTGATTTAGTAAACATGAGTGTTGTCCTGCTCTCGTTGGTGAAGCAGCGACTCTCTGCGGCTGCTGAAGACATCTTTGTTCTGTTTGAAAGAACGATATCAGAGTACGAGGAGGAACTGTCTCGTTCAAAACAGGAGAACGAGAGACACCGGAAACTACTGGACGCTGTTGTACAGCCTCAGCTTCAGATCCACAGAGCAGGTCTGTTCCCTCTTTACTAACTCTCTCTTTATTAGACTCTTTAAACTCTATTATCACTTTAGATTCTTTATTAAATCTCTCTTTATTGTTCTTCTTCGGTTGGCAACCAACAAATGGGTGCATTACCGCCACCTACTGGACAGGAGTGTGGAGCAGTAGATTGGCAGGTAAATTAAATTCTTTCTCTAATTCCTGTCGTTTTTAAGAATGTTTTCAGCAGTTTAAAGACTTCCTCTGATGTCCCCAGCAGATTCCTCACAGTAAGGCTGAGTTTTCCGTTAGCTAACTTAGAGTCATTAAAAATCCTACAATGTGATTTCCTGAATTCTTTCCCCCCATTCTGTCTCTCATAGTTGAAGTGTACCTAGGATGAAAATTACAGGCCTCTCGTCTTTTTAAGTGGGAGAACTTGCACAATTGGTGGATGACTAAATACTTTTTTGCCCCACTGTATATAAGATGTGAGAGCTGGTGTATCAGGTCAGTCCGGTTCCCTCAGACTGTGGCAGAGACAAACTGTCCTGCAACAATGCAGCTCTCTTTATATTCCCCAGTACTAGTTTTAGTTTTTCATTTTTAAATATTTGAAGATGCTTATGATTGAGTTTCGGGGAAGAATTGTTTCCGTACAGGTTCAAAAGTTGGGCATCGTGTGAGGAAGTGCTGCTCTGTCTCCACAGCAGTTCCTAATCACTGTTGGCATGATCGCCATGCTGTGTGTCTCTCTCTCGCTCTCTGTCTCTCTCTCTCTCTCTCTTACCTCATTCACACCAACGCAACTCCGGTTCAAGCTCCGTGCTAGAGCTTTTCAGGTTCAGAACCGGTTCTTCGGTTTAGCTCCGGCTCTTTTCACACCGCCCAGAGTCCGACTGGTGCTGCGTCATTGCGTCATGACGTAACCGTGTGCGTGCCTGCTTCATAAAGCCAAACCGCGCGGAAACCCCTCACAGCTCACACCGACAACAACAACAATGACCGATTGTGCTCCAGCTTCCTCTGTACCTCTTCGGAAGAGCAGATTCCCAGTAGGTAGCTGGTCTCTTCAGTGGACTGCTTGTTAAGTTTCTCCATCGTTGTGTACAAACTGGATAAGACGCGGGCTTCTGTTGTTGTTCAGGAGTTGATCCCGCCCCTGCCCCCGCCTCGACGTAAGCGTGACGTATGAAGTGCTTTTGCTCTAGCCGGACAATTTTTGGGTGCTCGAAATGAACAGGATTCCGGAGCTAAGAGGCTGCTCCGCTGCGGTGTGAACAGGAAAACCCGGTGCTTTTCAAGCTCCAGCTCCGAACCGGCCCTGAAACATCGTTGGTGTGAATGAGGTAACAGTCTCTCTCTGTCTGTCACTTTCTCTCTGTCTCTCTGTCTGTGTCTGTCTCTCTGTCTGTCACTTTCTCACTCTCTCTGTCTCCGTCTGTCTCTCTGTCTGTCTCTCTCAAATTCAAAAGGGCTTTATTGGCATGAAAGTTAAATTAAACAATGTTGCCAAAGCATAAAAAATAATTAACAACATTAACATGTGTGTGTGTGTGTGTGTGTGTGTGTGTGTGTGTGTGTGTGTGTGTGTGTGTGTGTGTGTGTGTGTGTGTGTGTGTGTGTGTGTGTGTGTGTGTGTGTGTGTGTGTGTGTGTGTGTGTGTGTGTGTGTGTGTGTGTGTGTGTGTGTGTGTGTGTGTGTGTGTGTGTGTGTGTGTGTGTGTGTGTGTGTGTGTGTGTGTGTGTGTGTGTGTGTGTGTGTGTGTGTGTGTGTGTGTGTGTACATATACATATTGGGCAGCAAGATGTGCCTTGTCTCCTTCTCCTAGGAGTACTCTCAGTCTTGAGAGGTCATCAACCTCCTTGAAACCTGGGATTACAGAGTTCAACTTGTTCCAGTAAACGCTCCTTACTTCGTTGAATGTTTGGCACTTCAGGAGGAAGTGCATCTCTGTCTCAGTCTCACCTGTCGTACAGTGACCACATATTCTGTTCTCTTTTGGTTGCCAGGATCTGTTGAGTATTCCTGTTTCCAGTCTGTGGTCACTGAGCCTGTACTTGGTTAGGATCTGTCTCTGCTTTCTATCTCTGACAGCAGAGAGATATTCTGCCAGCTCATACTCTCTGTTTAGAGCCAGGTAACATTCTAATCTACTTTGGCTTTTAGTTTCTTCTTCCCAATGTTGTAAATAGTTGACTTTGCATTGTGTTATAATGCGTTTGACTGTGATTGGTGTTTGGAGAGCAGTGTTGTTGAGAGACTGGTCAGAGTGGCTCTGAGAGGGGGCCTCAGCACCAGCTGACATAGGGGACTCTTCTCTGGGGTTAGCTCTTGGCTTTGGAGTGCTTTGGAGTGGAGGGTGTCTCGGGGGCTGGATCTAAGGTGGTTAAAGAATGTTAGTGCTCTCTTTTGAGTGTTAATGATCAGTGGGTATCTGCCTAATTCTGCTCTACATGCATTTGTTGGTGTTTTTCTCTGAACACGTAAAATGTATCTGCAGAATTCTGCATGCAAAGACTCTGTTGGATGTTTGTCCCAGCGGGTATAGCTCTGGTGACTGAGTGGACCCCATACTTCACTACCGTACAGCGCAATGGGCTGGATCACACTATCGAAGATTTGAAGCCAGATTTTTATTGGAATTTGAACATTATAAAATGTTCTCTTAATTGCATTTAGAGCTCTTCTGGCTCTTTCTTTGAGTGCATTCACTGCCATGTTGAAACGTCCTGATGCTGTTATGGTTAAACCGAGGTAGGTATAACTCATACTATGTTCGATGATATGATTGTTTATGGTAAACTGGTATTTGTTCTCCTGACACCTGGGGCGTTTTTGGAAAACCATGACATTAGTTTTCTTCATATTGACTGCCAGGGCCCAGTTCTTACAGTACTGGTGTACTATGTCCAGCTGTTGTTGTAGTCCTTGTTCAGTAGGAGACAGCAGAACAAGGTCATCAGCATAAAGCAGACACTTCACATCTCTATCTAGTGCCCCTTTCACACCAACGCGTTTTCAGCTCCGGCTCGGAGCTGGAGCCTGAAAAGTACCGGTTTTTCCTGTTCACACCGCAGAGGCGCCGCCTCTTAGCTCCGGAATCCGGTTCACTTCCAGCTCCCTAGTGGTCCGTGAGTATATTGGTAACATTTCACATTTGAAATAAATAAATAAATGTAAGTTGTCCGCACTCTCGCGGGAATATCTCCGCAATGGAGCGAGCTTAAGTTTAACTTTCGATTGCATGATATAGCCCAGTGCAACACCTTCATCACACATGCTGCCACTTGTTTGTACCATTTTCAGGCGATTTGTAATCTGTTCTAGAAAAACGATGTGATTTTGGATATTTGTGGAGTTAGGTGGTCCGCGAGTGTTTTTTTTATTGGTTAAGTGGTCCTTGGTATGAAAAAGTTTGAGAAACACTGGTCTAGAGGCAAGAGCTTCGGAGCTAAGAGGCGGCGTCGCTTACGTCGAGGCGGGGGCAGGGGCAGATTCGTCGTTGAAGTAGATGCTGAAAACCACAAAGAAGTCTTGCATTTCGCAAGTGATGTTTGTAAAGTTCCAAGTAAAGGCGTCCCTTGTAAAGTCTTCCGATGCCTTCCATTTCGTTTCGTAAGAGGATAACCAAAGCGAACAGCGTTTCAATACAATCGGCCATTTTTGTTGTTGTCGATGTGAGGGATATCCGCGCGGTTTGGATTTTATGAAGCAGGCACGTAAACGGTGACGTCATGACGCAGCAGCGGCAGCTCTGGGCGGTGTGAACAGAGCGGGAGCAGAAAAGGGAAACCGGAGCTGAACCAGAAAAGCTCCCGCTCGGAGCTAGAAAGGGAAAAGCGCTGGTGTGAAAGCCGCATAGGAGGGAGAGGCCAGGAGCAGCACATTGATCCAACTGAACAGCAACTTCATTTAAATATACATTCAATAAAGTGGGACTTAAATTGCAACCCTGACGAACACCTCTTCTCTGGGTGAAGAATTCAGTTTGTTTGTCTCCAATTTTAACAGCACACTTATTCCCTAAATACATTGATTCAACCAGATCGTACATGTTGCCCCCTATACCACAATGTAGAAGTCTATAATAGAGCCCTTCGTGCCAAATAGAGTCCAAAGCTTTCTTGAAATCAATGAAACAAGTGAATATCTTACCATGTTTTGTTTGGTGTACATGTTTGTTAATTAAAGTGTGAAGGGTATACACATGGTCGGTGGTGCGGTGTTTTGGAAGGAAGCCGATTTGATTTTTACTCAAGATGGATGGTTGGTTAAGGAAATCTTGTATTCTTTTATTTAGAATACTACAGAACAATGTTCCCAGACAGCTGCTGACACAGACGCCACGGTAGTTCTTAGGGTCTGATTTTCTCCACTCTTATGAATGGGGGAAATACGATACGATATTACTTTATTTGTCAGATCAAGTCTGAAATGCAGCTCCATGTCCAACATCAACAGACAAGTATCAACAAGTATGGGGGAAATTAGCCCTTTGCACCAGATGAAAACATCCTGACTGCAATATTATATTGAACAGCTTGAACACTGTAACCTGCATCTCTGGGGTGCTGCATCTGAGCATTTCCTTTTGAATGTTGTCTGGGCCCAGACCCGGCGTCATGGGCCCGCCCATCCAGGATTTGGGCCCGCTGTTTTAAGGGCTGAATACAACATTTTAATTGTTTTATTATTATGTTGTTGTTATTTGTAGGGCTTTGTCCTAATATTTATTTTTGTTTTAAACTATGTTGAAAGATTAGTTTAATATCATTTTTTTTTACTATGAAATTCTGAATGAAAGGCTGCGGGCGAGACTGGTTTTTCGCTGGGTTGAGTCGTGTGGTGGAGCGAGTCGTGTGGGTTTTTGAGTGAGATGCGGCACAGCAGCCTGTCAGTTTACTCTTGCTAGGTTAGTTTGGCTATTATCATTTATATTTATCTGCAACAATGGATATCAGGAAGTGGTTCATGAAAGGAATCTGGCAACTCAGCGCCAGATGCAGGCACAAAAGAAATCAGTTACGTTACCAACGAGCTAGCAAGCCAGCCAGGGACAATCAATTATATTTTGAAGAGAAATTGACTCTCAAGCCGGCTCTCTCACAAACTCCGGCTCTGTGCGCAAGCAGATCGCTGCACACGCTCTCTGCCTCGCTCAATATCTCTCTCTCTCTCCCTCCACCTCTCCACCCTGTGTGCGCTCCTCAAGTTTGCCTGCGTGCTTGCCCAAGTTGGCACAGCGTTACAAATGTGCCACAATACCAACCAATGGATGTAGCCTATAATAAGACCGTCAACAGCCTTATGGCAACCTAAAACCCCTCTGTTTCCGTAACAACAATTCACGAGCATCTCCCTCACCTCCCCCCCCCCGTTGACAAATCAGATTTCCCGGGAAATGTAGTTTCGGGATGGGCCCGCCCAGGTAAATCAAATGCCCGCCCAGAGACGTATGTCTGCCGCCGGGTCTGTCTGGGCCACAAGCTTTCCTTGGCCGGAGAGATTGTGTGGTCAACTCTTCCCAAGTCATTGGGAAATCAAGGGTCTTTTGGTTGTCTTTAATAGTTTCTTCTAATGTTTGGAGTTTCTCTTTTGTAATACATTGATTTGAATTCATTAGATTTATTGGTATGTCTTTGTACAAACTTTCTAAATGTTCTCTCCAGATGTCACCGTTTTGGATGGGTAATGCTTGTGGTTGTTTTGTGTTGAAGTTGTTCCACAGATCCCAGAATTGATTTTGATCAATGGCTTTCTCAATATCCTCAAGTTTCATGTGGGTATCATTTTGTTTTTTGTTCCTTATTGTACATTTATATTTGTTTAAAACTTCGTTGTATCTAATGCGTAAGGCTGGGTTGTTTGGTTGCCGATGTTTTTCATTTGCTATTTTTCTTAGGTCTTTACTGATGGTCTTGCATTCCTGGCCAAACCATTTGTCAGCGTTTTGCCTTTTAACAGGCTTCTGCTTTTGTTTGATAAGGTCAGCTTTAATAGCTGCCTTGTGAAATAATCAATGGCCATGTTTACACCATCTTTGGTAGGAACATATTGATGTTGGTCAAATAGTGACATGTCATTCATCAGATCAGGTGAGTTCAAGGCCATGGTGAATTTGTTTCCACTGTCTGACTGTCCACATTCTCTCGCTCTCTCTCTCTCGCTCTCCCCTCTCTCGTCTTTGTGATGTTGATTGCCATGGCCCAGGTCTGACAGTAACCTTCGAGTATATTTAAACTCTGTTGAAGTCCTTCTTTTGTCGGGCTTAACAGGATGAAATCATCTGCATACAGCAGGAATCTGATCCCTGTGAAGAGTGAGCCCAGGTGGACTGTTCTAAGATAGTGGCCAGTTCCTTAATGTAGATGTTGAACAGGACCGGTGATAAACAGCATCCTTGTCTTACTCTCCGTTCTTGAGAAATGAAGGTTGTTCTTTTGTGTCCAGATCCCGGCGATCTCGCTACCTTGTCTGGGATGTTGTGAGTGCAGTGGAATTCACTATGAACTGGTAGTTTGTTCTTGAGGTTTTCTGAAAAGGCCAGGATTTAGAGATTTTCTGCAAAATTCTGCATTTTAGAAGAAGTCAGCAATTTGCAGGAAAAAGTCTGAATTCTAAAAAATTCTGAATTTTTTTAAAAAAAGTCAGGATTTTGACAAAATGTGTTCGAATTTTGAGAATTTAAGTCAGAATGTTTTGATTTTAAGAAAATTCTGAGGTTTTCTGGAAAGGCCAGCATTTAGAGATATTCTGAAAAAGTCAGAATTTGGAGAAAAAAGTAATCATGAGATTTCCAGAAATAAGTTAGAAATTTGATAGATTTCCAGAAAAGGTCAGGATTTTGAGAAGAAAGTCAGAATGTTTAGATCATTGGTCTTATGTAGGGATGGGTATCAGTGTTTCCCCTACCATTGTCTTGGCGGGGCGCTGCGCCCTGCCAACGGAGCCCCGCGCCCCGCCTGAAATTCAAGGTGTTTATTTAATTAAAAAAATATATATATAGCACCAAATTGCGACTGAAGTATTTACGCAACTATTTACGGACACTTTTCACATTGAACATGTGCTCTTTTATTAAATAAACTAAACGATAAATGTTATTTATCCAATGTATGCATGTTTCAGTGTCCACTGCTTTGCGTATTCACATTCTCCCTCCGCTCTGTTTCTGAAGGGCGGGGCTCCGCTCCCCCCCCCCACGCACACACACACATGAATGCACACACTCACAATCGGAGACAAGAGAGGAGGAAAGGAGGAGAACAACAAAGTGTAAAAAAGTCAAACAAATCTGCATTAGTCTGCCAGTTTGTCCCCCCCAGGCTAATGCAGGACTTGCTAGCTTGATGCTACCGGCATTTAGCGGCAGTGACTCAACAAATTGCCTCGTCAGCAATGTATGACAAGCAGACTGCTTGTTTAATGTTAGACTCACACCAATAGCTCAATATGATCATAACACATTGCTTTCATATCAGAGATCAGATGAGCTGGTGCTGCCTCCAGCAGTAGAGGCAGAGAGAAGCAGCAGCAGCACAGGGTTGCAGCAGGTATGTTATATGCTGTAGTCAGGTGATTTAAATGTATCAATGAAAGGAAGAAGTGTAGGCTGCATGATAAGAAGGGAATACAGCTTGAATAAAAGTAATACAGTACAGTGTAACACTGTACTTTATTACTTTTTAATGTACAAATACTTTGTTACTGTACGATAACAATAACAATAATCCACAGCTCCTCTCTCTGCTCCAGAGGATAAAAAAATATATATTTTTTGTTTTGGGGGTTACCCGAGCAGCACCCTGCCAAGGCAGTAAACCTAGGGGAAACACTGGGTATCTTCTGAAATGTATCGATTCCCCGTTTTGATTCCAAAATTGTAAAAGAAAGAGGTCAAACGTTTAGATGGACAAAAATATCTTTATTCTTTTAACCCTTGGATGCATAAGTGGGTCTTTTTGGACCCGGTGAGGTGGTTTTCTTGAAGTATCTTTGTAATTACATTTTTTTATCATTTCATATTCCAGCTATTCCTCAAAAAACATGTTTTGGATATCATGCCATTCACATTTTAAATTTATTTTTTAAGAAATTGTAGTTTTTGTATTTCTACCCCAAGCTTCCATAAGTGGGTCAAAAATGACTCGCATGCATTTTCTATGGAATCCTTTGGGAACCTTTGATTCTTGTCACCTGTGGCTGTCAGGAATACATTCACTGTAGGACCAAACAGACTACATCACAAGTGACACCTCTCAGAAAGATTATTTTACACAGCAAGATCTGATACCTGTCAGTATAATAATACATTATATTTTATAGGGCTTTTCAAGGACTCAAAATCGCTTTACAATATAAGGGAAGGTTAGGGTGGGGGGGTATAGGACTATCAAACTTGATCAACCAGCATGCACTGATGGGGGGTGGGCTTTGAGTAGACAAGAGGAGAAGAGAGGAGTTTTGAAAAGGGACTGGAATACTGTGAGGGTCTCAGAATAGCGGAGATCTTTGGGAAAAAATTATAAATTGTGAAAAGTTAAATATAAAATATTTCTAATGTGAACCAAAATATAATACAAGTGATTTTTCTTAACCAAAATGACAAACATGGCACAAACACACGTATTATTCTAATACGGGTCCTTTTAGCCCCACTTATGGAAGAGTGTAGGGTCCAGTCACTCGTGCATCTAAGGGTTAAGCTTTAACTGACATTTTTACAAAAAAAAAAATATATATATGCAATACAAATGTATTGCACAATAGCTCTGCTTTATTTTAACTGAGCTATGCCTGTGGCAAGCTATTAACTTTCCACAGGCATTGCACTGTGGCAAGTTATAATTGCACCTTGTCTTTTTCTTTTTTAGTGTAGTGGAGCCACACTAAAAAAGTTTACAGCAAACCATCTTTGGTGTTATGATGTGGCTGAGCTCATGAACTGTCTACGGGAGGGCGGGGGGAGCCTCGCTGCAGGGCAACAGTGGACCTCTGTCGCCTGTCAGCGCAACTTACATGATGCCGTTTAAAAAAGTTAAGGGCAGTGCCGGCCGCCAGCGAACCGAGCCGGCCGTCAGCGGCCCGCTGACGACTGGCCGTTCTGTGATTTTCCAGAACACACAGAAGGCCAGTCCGCCCCTGGTTACCCTGTATTCCACCGGGTCTCCGCGGCGCAGACGGACCCGGTGGAATACAGGGTCTACCGCGTTTAGGAACCGTAAAGCAGGACCGAAATTGTGTACTTTTTATGGGTACCCGGCATTTTCTTATCGTTCTCATCTGGAACCGAGTTTTGGTTCCCAACCCTAGTCTTATGTAATATTCAATGCTTTGTTTTGTCTTTTCATTATCTGTAAGCTGCGATCATCAAGATTAAAACGCTGGAAATAATCCCTTTGTATGTGATGAATCTATGTGATGTATACATTTAAACTTTATAAATTGAATTACTGACATAAAATCACTATTCCATGATATTCAATTCATTGAGATGCACCTGTATGAGTCCAAGTACAGGTTTAGCAAGGCGTTGAGAGATGCTAAACGACTACTCTCAGATAACGACTCTGTAAACAGATCACAAACTATAAGGCTAAGGCCTCACACTCTGTCAACAACCGACTTCTTGCTAACCGGCAGTGAAACTACATTTTAGACCAGCTACAGTACTAACTCACCTGTTGTCCTGAAACTCTCAGGGCATCTGGAAAAAAGGTGTAATTGACAGACTATTGAGCCAACAAACACACAGTGGGCGGAACTTCGTGGTTAGATTTTAAATTGTAATACTCTACAGTTTCTCTGAATATGTGTTTCCTGTTTCCTGCAGACGTCCAGCAGCTGGTGGTGGTTAAAGAAGAGGTTCCCCCTGAGCAGCAGGAGTGGAGCTCCAGCCTGGACCAGGAGGACCCAGAGCCCCCCCCACACATTAAAGAGGAACAGGAGGAACTCTGGAGCAGTCAGGAGGGAGAGCAGCTTCAGGAGCTGGAGGAGGCTGATATCATCAAGTTCACATTCACTCCTGTCCCTGTGAAGAGTGAAGATGATGAAGAGAAACCTCAGTCCTCTCAGCTTCATCAAAGACAAACTGAACACCTGGAAACAGAAGCTGATGGAGAGGACTGTGGAGGACCAGAACCAGCCAGGAGCTCAGATCCAAAGAGACATTTACAACCAGAGACTGAGGACAACCCTGGAGACTCTTCTGAACCTGAGACTGAAGACAGTGCTGATTCGAAGGAGACCAGAGAACCAGGTTCAAACTCTCAGAAAAATAAACAAGACCCTGTCAGTGATTCAAGACGTAGGACTGGAAAGAAAGACTTTAGATGCTCTCAGTGTGCGAAAAGATTTGGCCGCAAGTCAAGTCTGAATAGACATATCATAATTCATACCGGAGAGAAACCATTTACCTGCTTAGTTTGTAAGAAATCTTTTGCTTCGAGACATCACTTACCAATTCACATGCGAATCCACACAGGAGACAAACCATTCAGCTGCTCAGTCTGTAACAAATCTTTTGCAGTGAGAGGAAGTTTAAAGGACCACATTAGAACCCACACAGGAGAGAAACCGTTCAGCTGCTCAGTCTGTGAGAAATATTTTACACAGAGAGGACATTTAAAGGAGCACATGAGAATCCACACAGGAGAGAAACCATTCAGCTGCTCAGTCTGTGAGAAATCTTTTGCAGAGAGAAGAGATTTACAGAGACACATGAGAATCCATACTGGAGAGAAACCATTCAGCTGCTCAGTCTGTGAGAAATCTTTTACACAGAGAGGAGATTTAAAGTGCCACATGAGAATCCACACTGGAGAGAAACCATTTAGCTGCGGTTTTTGTGACAAAATATTCACTTGGAGTCGTCAGGTCAAAAGCCATAAGTGTGTTGGTCGTCAGTCCTCACAGCTTCATCAAACTCAAACTGAGGAGGACAGAGAGGCAGAGCCTCCAGCCAGCAGCTCAGCTGAACACATGGAAACAGAAGCTGATGGAGAGGACTGTGGAGGACCAGAACCAGCAAGGAACTCAGATCCAGAGAGACATTTACAACCAGAGACTGAGGACAACCCTGGAGGCTCTTCTGAACCTGACATTTTCCAAGTCAAATCTGCAACAAAAAAAGAGGACAATTAATTAGTCCTACGACAATACACATGAGAAAAATCTGTCTGACAATGTTCAAACATGACTTCATATAAACTCCATCTTTATCAACAGAAGTTTTGAATATGTTTAATGTTTTTGTCATACTACTTTTCTGATGTGTACTATAACCACTGACTGATTAATCTGCAGAGTAGTTTCTCTAATAATCTGTTTGGTTAATGAAATGTTGTGACTTTAAACTTCCATTGGGATGTTGTTGATAGTTCCTGTTGAGTTATCAGTCTGTTCTGGTCTAAAAGAAGAACCAATGACTTATTGATATAGAGAATGTGTACGATGTTTTCAGTTTGATTCTGTTTATATCATCAAACCAAACTAAAAGGAAAAAGGCCTTTGAAACAGACTCACATTCCTGCATATTGTTTGTGTTTAGCAGCATATTACAATCAGTTCATTCAGAGTTAAGATGGAATGTTAGGATTATTCCTGCTGATCATCAATACAAATTGTTCAGAGTTATTGAAAGATAAAAACAGAGAGGAGTATGGGTAAGAAGAGACTCTAATGCCTGACACACCGAGGGTGTTTCTCAATGTCGAGGAAGGCTGCTCCAGAGCCACTTTTTCAAGCATACTGCTTCATCGAGTGCAGCCGCAGGTCTGTTCCAATTTCCAGCATACTTGGAATTCTACCGAGGCCAGCGTACTTCGTAGCGATACATTTCAAGGCTGCACCTGTGTAGACTCCAGTCTTAAAATCCCCACAATGCTTTGCGCACGGACTAATTTACAAACCTTTGGCGGAAATCGCGCTCCATTTAAGGCGGGGCCTCGCATATGATGCACACCTGTTAGCCTGTTCCACCATTCTTCGTTTTCCGAGGCTAGAAAGGATTCTTGCCTCGCTTCTGAAGCAAGTGACTCGGACGACTTGTGCTGCCAAGCAAGCGGCCTCAAAATTGAGAAACACCACCCACAGAGTCAAGAAGCATCTGTCGGCCATGTTTTTGTAACACTAAGACATTAAAACCGTCTTATTCCTGCATGTAACTACCACTTCAATCTTTGGCTAGTTTGACGTGTGAAGAACATTCTGCTTTTAAAACTTGAACAAGGTGTAAACTTTATGAAAAGTAACCTTTTTCCAATGTAACCGTAGAATAAGTATTGTAAATCTTTGAGATAACAGGTGCTCTGTTGTTTAGAAACAATTTATGACCCTCCAGGAATAGAGTGGGAGAGCTATTTGTGAAATGTACTGCTGGAAATATTTGACCCGCTCTATCGAAATCAGTCGGAAGTCGCAACGGCTCGTTTCAAAATAAACGTGGATTTGCGTAAGAAAAATAGTTTTTCGTGGTTCGGGTGTTTTGTTTGATTTTAAATAAACAAACTCTTGGCTTTCAGAATATTAAACTTGTTTCGGCAAATTCAGATGATAAATACAACTTTGAAGCTTCAGCATAATTACAAGCAGAGAACAGAGTAACTTGACGTCACTGCAGGCATAACAACAGCCGGTGTTTCTCGTGAGTGTTTTCCCCGGGAAACAAACACAATACGCACAGCCATTAACCTTGAACAATTAAATTCAATGATTCTCTCTTCTAAACCATCAACGTGTATGTTAGACCCAATTCCAACTAAGCTGTTGAAGGAAGTTTTTCCATTAATTAGCACTTCTTTATTAAATATTATGAATATGTCTTTATTATCAGGCTATGTTCCACAATCATTCAAAGTAGCAGTGATAAAACCGCTTCTTAAAAAGCACAACCTCGATCCAGAGGTTTTAGCCAATTATAGACCCATTTCTAATCTTCCGTTCCTCTCAAAAATTCTTGAGAAAGCGGTCGCAAAACAGCTGTATGATTACTTAAAAAACAATGATTTATTTGAAGATTTTCAGTCTGGCTTTAGAACACATCATAGCACAGAGACAGCTCTGGTTAAAGTCACAAATGACATTCTAATAGTCTCTATTCTTGTTTTGCTCGATCTCTGTGCTGCATTTGATACTATCGACCATGATATCTTATTGCAAAGACTAGAGCACTTAGTTGGCATACAGGGAACTGCTTTAGGCTGGTTTAGGTCCTATCTATCTGAACGCTCTCAGTTTGTACGTGTCAATGATGAATCTTCCACGCAAACCAAAGTTAGCCATGGAGTGCCACAGGGTTCAGTGCTCGGACCTATTTTGTTCACATTATATATGCTTCCGTTAGGCAATAAAAGAGCCTTGTTTCCACCTTTCTTAAGGTCTTTTTTGTTCTTTGGTTTTAGCGCCTGGCCGACGCGCTCACACATCACTCAGAGATATATATTGTTTGTTTTTGGTACATTTATTTCCATGTTATCGTTTCCATTTCCACACTGGTCGTTCTCTTCTTTAAAACACACACATGAAGGTATCTTACCAGAGGATGTTGAAACAGTGTTCGTCATTTAAATAAACAAATCTTCTCTTCTCTGCAGTGCAATGCAGCGGTCAAAAAATCGTGTGGCTTCACAACCAAACTAGAACCCAGAGTATAATCAGCAGGACTCTTTTAACCAGCTGAGGCAATTGCAGCACCAATCAGCCGCTCCGCCCAGCCGTGGCTGCGGATCACATCACCTGACACCAATCAATTATACTCCATTACATACATTAAATGATTAAATAATCAAAATAATAAATCAACGTTTTGGCTCCTACACTCCGGCCCCTAATTGTTATGGAATCACACATGACAATTACTAATAAACATAAAATGGAGAGCCAATACAAAACATTTGTTTGTTAACAACTATAATTCATATGAAGTCCACTGCGATATAATGTCCATCTTCAGGGCTTCTGACCCTTTGTAGGGCGAATGTGTATTAACACATGAGTCCGTGTGTGTAAATGTGCTTGTGTGGTGCAAGAGGGGAAGGGGGCTAGAGCTCATTTTGGGACTCGACCAGCAGTACCAGCTTTGTGATGGGTCGACGGAGTGTGCTGGTTTTTGTCTGTACTTCCACTTGTCGTACAAAACATCTCGAGTCTTGCAAGACTTGCGTTATTCGTCCCATGAGCCAGGAATTTCTTGGAGCATTTTCGTCGACGATAAGGACAATGTCCCCGGTTGCGAAATTCCTCCTTTTCCTGTTCCACTTTTGCCTTATTTGGAGTTCCGGTAGGTATTCTTTGGTCCATCGCTTCCAAAATAAGTTGGCCATGTACTGAATTTGGCACCATCTTCTCTTCCCATGGCAGTCGCTCGGATTGAAGACACCAGGCGGAAGAAATGGTTTTGATTTGAGCAGCAAAAGGTGATTTAGAGTGAGGGGCTCTAAATCTCCAGGGTCGTTGGAAACAGTCGTTATGGGTCGATCATTTATGATCGCCTCCACTTCGCAGAAAAGTGTGGCAAGTCCTTCCTCGTCAAGCTTCTGTTCTTGCGTGAGGGCACTGAGAATGCGTCTGACGGTTCTGATTTGTCTTTCCCAGATTCCTCCGTGGTGGGAGCCTGCTGGTGGGTTAAATATCCAGTTTATTTCCTCTTTAAGAAGCTTGTTCTGAATTTGTGTATGGTTTAACTCTTGTATTGCTTCTTTTAGTTCACTACTGAGATCTCCATCGGGCCACCACAAGAATGTGAGAAGATCTGAGTCTTCCTCTGGCACCTTGACCTGATGGAACATGGCTTCAATATCTGCCATGAATGCAATGTTCTTCTGCCGGAATCTTGTAAGGACACCAATAAGACTGTTGGTTAAATCTGGGCCTTGGAGAAGACGTGCATTCAGAGATGTGCCCTGGTAAGTTGCACCGCAATCAAAAACCACCCTCAGTTTACGCTTTTTTGGATGGTACACGCCGTGGTGTGGAATATACCAGCTCCTTTTGCTTTGATTTGCCTTGTCTTTTTGTTCAGGTGTCATTCTGATGGCAAAACCTTTATCAACAACATCTGCCATGAACTCTTTGTACTCCTTGTAGAATTTGTTGTTTTGTTGGGATTTTCTTTTTAGGTTCAAAGCTCTTTGTTCAGCAACACGTCTATTATTGGGAAAATCAAGTCCTTTTTCCTTTAATGGCAGTCCAATACTGTAGTGTCCGTCTACTAACTTGACAGAATTAGAGACACTTTCCATGAACTTGTGATCCTCTCTTGACATTTCCAGACGCTCCTTGTGTTGATGTTCTGGAAAGTCCAGCTTCACTTGCTGCTTCAACAATTCCTCGATTTCCACAACAGAAGTTCTGTTTGCTGTAACGACTGGCTTTATCCAACGAGTCGTATCTGACCTTCCTAGAGGTCCATTTATTGTCCAACCTAAAATGGTCTTAACAGCGTACGGGCCATTCCCTTGGCTGTTTATGACTTTGCTTGGCTCTAGAGCTTTTGGCACGTTGCACCCAATTAGCAAGCCAACCTCTGCATCAATTTGTGGTATATTGACCTCTTTCAGGTATTCCCATTGTCCCACGTCCTCCTGAGAGGGAATATTTGCCTTTCGTACTGGTATTTTGTTTTGGGAATAAACAGGTGGAAGTGCTACATACTGGTTACTTTCAAGACCACATATTTCAAGGTCACATGCAACAGATGTTTTAGCTGACTCCTCTTTATTCATTGTTCGTAAGAGTATCTCCGTGTTGCGTCCAGTCACTTGAAGCTGCTGTAGAATGGACTCTGTGCAAAAGGTAGCCGTACTACCTGGGTCCAGAAAGGCGTATGTTGTTATGATGGCATTACCCTTTTTTGTTTTCACCTTCACAGGAACGATAGCCAGGGTGCCTTCAGGCTCACCGGCCCCAATATCCTCCTCCCGTGAATCATCTTTATCCATATCCACTAAAGCATTTGCAACAGTCTTTACCTTTCCTTTGCTCGACTCGATATTACTGAAATGCAACAGAGTGGGGTGTGTGAGATTGCACTCTTTGCAGGCATGTCTTTGTTTGCATCCTTTACTCATGTGGCCCTTTTCCAAACATCCAAAGCAAAGTCCTTTGCTTCTGAGGAATTCCAACTTCTCTTTGTGGGTGTTTTTGAGAATCTGATTGCAAGCAGAAAGATGATTTTCTCCTTTACAGTAGATGCATCGGTTTGATTGGGATGTGTCACTGTGTCGGTTACAGTTTTCTTTCTGAGGTATTGGGGATACACTAGTGGCAAAACCACTTTTATATAACTCTGGAGATCTCTGTTTGAACCTTTCGCTGGGAGTAGCAGGAACGAATGTGTAGCTTGTCTTTGCTGATGTATTTGGAATTTCCTTTAAGTTTCCGAACACTGGATGAGAAAGGATTCTAGCATGATGGTCGATAAACTTCACTAGATCTTCAAACTTAACTCTTCTGTTGTTTCTATCTTGTATGTCACAAGCTTTAGCCCTCCAGTTTTCTCTCAGCTTATATGGGAGTTTAGAAAGAACAGCTCGCATGTTGATTGGGTGATCCATTTCCTCCATGTATTCCACACTATCCATTGTATTGAGACATCCATTAAGAAACACAGCAAAGGTTTTTAAAGCTTGCGGATCCTCAGGTTTAATAGATGGCCAATTGAGAGCCTTGTCGATGTAGGCTGTCGCGATAAGATATTCGTCTCCATAATGATGCTTCAACAACCTTTTTGCTTCCGTGTATCCTTTGTCAGATTGCATATATTGGCAACTGCGCACAAGCTCTCTTGGTTGGCCAATAGTGCATTGCTCCAAGAAGTAAAGCCTGTCCTTACCGATTTCTGTCTTTTCTTCGATACCATGCTCAAATGCTCTTATGAAGGACCGACAGTCCAAAGGGTTTCCGTTGAAGGTAGGAATGCTGAGCGGGGGTAATGAAGAAAGTTTCTGCTGCTTTACCATTGTTTCTGTTATTATGGTCCGTTTTTCCATGATGCTTATTAAGCTGTTCATATTGCCCTCTCCCGTGCTAGAAGACGTGCTGGATGAAGTTGAACTTTCGGGACGTTGTGGTATGAATTGTGTTTCACTATTAACGGCATTTGCAGTTTTATTGATGTTTGGTTTATGCTTGTTAGCATTCAAATGAGCATTTTCTTGCTCTAATGCTGTACTCACAAACAGTGAGTTATCCAAATATTCATTCATTCTGTCTCCTGCTTGGTACATGCCTGCATGAGAATCCTCCATTCCTTTGATTACACTTAATTTGGCAGTGTTTGCTGCAATATCTGTTTCAAGTTCCAGCTGTTCCTTTCTTGCCTTCAAACCAGCTTCCTCCCTTTCCAGTGCTTGCTTCTGAGTCAGCCTAGCAGCTCGTGCTAACAATTCTGCATTTCCAACTTTATTTTAGCAGATGTGATAGAAGACCGAGAGGATCTCCTTGAACTTTGTGAATGAACACTCTTTACGTTTGAAATACTGTCCTGAGGTGCAACACTCATGTCCTTTTATTTTTGTCTGGACCACATTGGACACAGGAGCATCAGCGATCCAGTTTAAGACCTCCTGAGTAAACTCTTCCAAGGCAGCTGCTTTGGGGTTGTACCATTCATCCTGATCCATTTCTTTCTCCTCCTCAGTGGACATTAAAGCTTGAACAGAATCATTCAACTGTTCCATTTCCTTGCGTAGTTGTGTAAACTCACTTTCCATTTTCGACTTAACCAGTTCCACATTGCAGACATTTTCCATTAATTGTCTGATTTCATTTATTTTCCTTGTCAATGCACCCAATTTTGCACTCCTTGATGATTTCAGTCGTTTGAGCCTTTCCATGTACACACAGTCAATGTCACTTTCCAAGCCTGCCATTTTTGTTCAAGACAACACGTTTATTCCTTTTGAATTGTACTTCATTGTTTGTGGACTTTCATTGTCTTGCCTCGTTTTCCCTTGCGTTTTGTACTGTTTGCCGCGAGTTGAGATGTTTCCCACAGTCTTTGAACGCTCCACAGCAGTGACGCGTTACAGACGTAGTTGGAGGAGTGATTGTTGCCTTCAGTCATTCAAGTTTCACAACACCGTCGTTCCAGGAAGTAGAATCCGTAGTAAAACGAAGGCGAGTGTTTGACACACTGTTATGAGTTCTTCTTTTCAAAACGAACATTTCCACGGACCAGCGCTCATCAAGCTGGGTTTTTTGACGAATAAAAGAGCCTTGTTTCCACCTTTCTTAAGGTCTTTTTTGTTCTTTGGTTTTAGCGCCTGGCCGACGCGCTCACACATCACTCAGAGATATATATTGTTTGTTTTTGGTACATTTATTTCCATGTTATCGTTTCCATTTCCACGCTGGTCTTTGGTTCTCTTCTTTAAAACACACACATGAAGGTATCTTACCAGAGGATGTTGAAACAGTGTTCGTCATTTAAATAAACAAATCTTCTCTTCTCTGCAGTGCAATGCAGCGGTCAAAAAACTGTGTGGCTTCACAACCAAACTAGAACCAAGAGTATAATCAGCAGGACTCTTTTAACCAGCTGAGGCAATTGCAGCACCAATCAGCCGCTCCGCCCAGCCGTGGCTGCGGATCACGATCACCTGACACCAATCAATTATACTCCATTACATACATTAAATGATTAAATAATCAAAATAATAAATCAACGTTTTGGCTCCTACAGGCAATATTATAAGGAATCAT
This sequence comes from Pogonophryne albipinna, assembly GCA_028583405.1. Lineage (NCBI taxonomy): Eukaryota > Metazoa > Chordata > Actinopteri > Perciformes > Artedidraconidae > Pogonophryne > Pogonophryne albipinna. The sequence goes on from CM053243.1 coordinate 4,344,179, forward strand.
TCTGTAAACTTTCATTGTTATGCGGATGATACTCAACTATATTTATCAATCAAGCCTGATGAAATTAATCATCTAAATAAAATTCAAGACTGCCTCAAGGACTTAAAAACGTGGATGACCTTAAACTTTTTGATGTTAAACACGACCAAAACAGAAGTTATTGTACTTGGCCCGAAGAATCTACGAAACAAATTATCTAAAGATATCCTAACTCTGGATGGCATTAATTTGGCCTCCAGTGAGACTGTAAGGAATCTTTGTGTTATATTTGATCAGGATTTATCCTTTAACGCCCACATAAAATCAATTTCAAGGACCGCCTACTTCCATCTACGTAACATTGCAAAGATCAGGCATATCTTGCCTCAAAACGATGCAGAGAAACTAGTCCATGCATTTGTTACTTCAAGGCTGGATTATTGTAACTCTTTATTATCAGGGTGTACCAAGAAGTCAGTCAAGTCGCTTCAGCTGATTCAAAATGCTGCAGCTCGTGTACTAACCAGAGTTAGGAAAAGGGACCACATTACTCCTGTTCTGGCTGCCTTACACTGGCTCCCTGTAGAACACAGGATAGAATTTAAAATTCTTCTTCTCGCCTACAAAGCCCTTAATGGGCAGGCGCCATCTTACATTAAAGAACTAATTATACCCTACTGTCCTACTAGGGCATTGCGTTCCAAGAATGCAGGGTTGTTGGTTGTTCCTAGAGTCTCTAAAAGTACAATGGGAGCCAGAGCCTTTTCTTATCAAGCTCCACATTTGTGGAATCAGCTTCCAGTTTGTGTTCGGGCGGCAGACACCCTATCCGTTTTTAAGAGTGCGCTTAAGATCTTCCTTTTTGATAAAGCTTATAGTTAGGGCTGATTAGATTCAGCCCCTAGTTTTGCTGATATAGGCTTAGTTTGTCGGGGGACATCTTACTTCTTCCTTCTCTCTGTCTATACCTGTGTACTCTCATGTTCCGATTAACCCAGCTTCCCCAAATTTCTTTCTTTTTGGTGTCTATATACGCTGGGATCCGGAGTCATGGATGATCCTGCGGTCCTGTGTCCTGGATCGCGAGCCTTGGATCTTGAGTCGTGGCTGTGGTCCTGGATCATAGGTCCTGGATGGATATCCTCGTGGATTCATCTTCCTATTATACACACATGCATTTCCAAACATTTGGACTACCTATGTTGCAAATGTATTATCTTTTCAATTTACATACGGCATCTATTGCACGTCTGTCCGTTCTGGGAGAGGGATCCCTCCTCTGTTGCTCTCCCTGAGGTTTCTCCCATTTTTTCCCTTTAAACTGTGGGTTTTCTCTGGAAGTTTTTCCTTGTACGATGTGAGGGTCTAAGGACAGAGGGTGTCGTATTGTCATACTGATATTCTGTACACACTGTGAAGTCCACTGAGACAAATGTAACATTTGTGATATTGGGCTATATAAATAAACATTGATTGATTGATTGATTGAAACGCAAAAATACACACACACACACACACACTCGCGAGCTTCCCCCAGACCAGTAATCCAAACGAAAATATCTTCCCTCCGTAGTATTTTGATCATTTGCTCCGCTAATCAATCAGATCAATGGATTTCAGAGAAGATTCACGAGAACAGATCTACGCTGTCTTTCGTCCCACAAGCCATCAAACTCCTGAATCAATGATGGCTAGGACACACTGTTTACCCAGCTGGCCCTGTCCCCCCTATTTCGCAAATGAGGGCGTATAGGCCCCTTGTCATGTCTGCCGATATCTGGTTTTCTTACGTCTGTTTGTTTTAATCTGTGTCTATGTTGTTGTCAGTGATGTATTGTCTTATATTTTGAAATGCCTTTGTGATGTGCGATGACTCGGTGACAGTCATTATATAATGTGACATATTTTGCTTAATATTTGGAGTACAACAACAATTCAGATATCATTAGAAAACTAGGAATTTCCTCTTTCCAACAGTGTATACAACTCAAAATGTGTCTTCGGGTCAATGAGACTGATTTCGATGGAGCAGGTCACATATACATTTATTAAGTTAATCAATTTATACGAGAAATAAAAATCCCTCTTTGTTTGTGTACCAGCCAGCCTCCGTAGGCTTCTCAATCGCGATCATTAAACTGGAATATATACGCTATTGATTACATGAAAATATGATTTCATGTTCATTGTTTAGAGTTATTCTAAGGCTTTACTCATTGGGAACTCGGTATGAGAAAGATCACACTGTTGAGATTTCATATCTGCCTGTTTTACACTCTTTGACCAACAGGGGGTTTGTGTTCAAATGAAGCCTCATGAGATGAACCCTGTTGAGAACCAATTAGCTTCATGAAGCTTCATCTCGCCATCACTAGGTCCAGTGTTTCCTAAAGGAGGTTATAAAGGAAGTATTGAGGATCCTTTCCTATCATCTAGAGTAGTGCTTCTCAAACTTTTCTCAGCCAAGTACCCCCTGACCGACCCGAAAAAGTTTGATAGAAAAAGCCTATATAAATAATTACAATATAGTGATGTCCCCCCCAGTGTGATTTATGAACTCCTTCGTGCATGAATTACAACAAACTAAGGATATTTTCATCTTTATGCATTTTTAACAGATTTTTAAGTAATATATGTTTAACAAACCAATGAACAAAAAGATATATCATGCAAAAACTATAAAATATGAAACCCCATGCATATACAAGAAAAGCAGCATTTAATTAGCAGTCTCTAATGTAGTGACCACAATGCATGAAAGGGTTAAAAAAACAACAACGTTGTAACAGAAAAACAATTATAATTCTAAGCAAACTATGTAAATAACACTGCAATGATACTATTTAGGAGTTTTAGGTCCTCAGCGATCTGTACGGCTTTGTGGCTCTAGCGATGCGCATGTGACAGCGCGAGGCCTCCAGTGCTTTGGCTGATGTTGTGGAGGCTTTTCGCATCATCTCTTGTGAGTACTGTACTCATATTTTTATTTTATGTATCTTATTATATTTAATTTGTTATCAATTGACTATATGTCACAAAAAAAAAAATCTTTCCTCAGGATAAGTATTTTAATTATGTATTCATGTATTCTCTCTATTATATAGATTAGTCGTTCTCTTTAATTGAATGTTCCCGTTTGTTTTGCCCCCATGTGTTGCTGTAGCCCCGCCCCTTGATGGCACTGTGGCCGTGTCTCAATTCAGGGGCTGCACCCTTCGGAGTACGCAGCCTACGCGGTCCACGGAGGACCCAGCCCACGTAGACCGGGTAGGCTGGACCGAGCGGCCTACGAAATGAGACGGTCTAGCCTACGGAGGGCTTCGTATTTACGTCACGTGATATGCGCTGTTCGGTTGCGCTACTCCAGCAGCCTGCTAGCAAATTAGCTTACAAGCTAACTCAGCTGAAAAGGATCCAGAAACTTTACTTTTACTTTAACCATTTTTTGGAGATCACCGTCGGCGATGAATTAAAGAGGACCATGGCCAGGTAAATACGAAGAAGCTGTTCCTTTAGCCCCCAGTAATGTTACATTAGTCAGTTAACAAGTACATTATGTATAGCTGATGTAATTTAATCATAATATTTCATATTTAAAATAAATCTTAATTTTTCTGTACTAATAAAACAATATGTTTTTAAATGAACAAAAGCATGTTGTATAGATTGATTGTCAACAATAGTAGTGTTCTAATCTTAATAGCTGTGATTATAACAGTTTATATTCTCCTTCTTCCCCTAAACCAGCCCAGATGATGTCCCACTGACCCCAGGTCAGCAGCACCGTGCCCCCCCCCGCTCTGCTGAAATACACTATTAAACATTTTCTATGACCTATTTTTTGTATTAATAAAATTAAACTGAAGACAGTTGAATGACCTAGAGATACTCTATTATTCCACTGTTTATGTACACATGTTGTAAATGATGGTTAAAACCTCAGTAAATGAAATAAACAATGTGTTTAATAAATACAATTTAATATTGTATTTTCATCTTATCACAAAGTAGAGGTAAGAATATATCCATCCTCTCTCTGCAGCTTCATGTCTTCTATTATTATAACTTCCATCATTGAGACAGAGGAAATCAATCATGTTATTTAACATCACCAGCAGTAACACAAATATCAGCAAAAGTGTGTTTTTTGGAGTTGTTTATTTGTATTATATGTGCAGCAAGTATATAGAAGCAGCTGTTTGGGGAATCAGACAGACTCAAGCTATAATCGTTAGATATCTATTAAAAGAAAGGACACATCAAAATCAAATTCTGAAAGTAAGACACAAGTCTGTAGGACGGCAGTAAGCAGAGGTCTGGGTGGAGGATGCTCCTGATGATGATCCGCTGTGCAACGAACATTCAATTCACGGGCCACAGCTCTGGTGGACATTCCTGCTGTCAGCATGCCAATTGCACGCTCCCTCAAAACCTGCGACATCTGTGGCATTGTGCTGTGTGATAAAACTGCACGTTTCAGAGTGGCCTTTTATTGTGGCCAGCCTAAGGCACACCTGTGCAATAATCATGCTGTCTAATCAGCATCTTGATATGCCACACCTGTGAGGTGGGAGGGATTATCTCGGCAAAGGAGAAGTGCTCACTATCACAGATTTTTTCAGATTTGTGAACAATATTTGAGAGAAATGGTTATTTTGTGTATATAAAAAATGTTTTAGATCTTTGAGTTCATCTCATGAAAAATGGGAGCAACAACAAAAGTGTTGCGTTTATATTTTTGTTCAGTGTATATTTGCATCATTTTGAATCTTATATATGTTCAATACTTTAAACCATAGATCCAATGTGTGCACTGTTATTGGACCCATTTTAGTTTTGAGTTCCTTATATAGTTTATAATCCCCAATTTTGAATTGGAATCTGCTTTACTTCATTTTCCATATCCTTCCACTTTGCTCTAAATTCCGTTTCACACCAACAGTAAATAGGTCTGAGCTGAGCAGCAGTACTCCAGCAATTTGAGCAAACCCATACCGCCTCTTTCTTTGGGTGGCTGGAGAGTTCTGTTCCTCACACTTGGCCTCCCCCCAAACAAATCTGGATATCAGTCCGTCCCAATGTATAAATGGACCTTGGGGGCCCTCTACTGGTGAAGATTGGAATAGATAGAGACATCTAGGTAGAACATTAAGGTTCAAGGTTATTTATTGTCAAATGCTACAGAGTAATTATGTCGTTGAAAATCTTAGGTCACAGGCTTCTCCAACAATGCAACACAATAATACAGATAAGCAGACAATATTAAAGCAATATTAAAGTATATCATATTAAAAGTAATACAAAAGAAAAATAGTTCTAAAAAAAGTAAGAAAAAAAAGTGGAATAGTGCAATACGAGTCTATCTACAGGTTATTGGAATGATATATTAGATAATAGATAGATAATTACTAAGTAGCAGATGAATGTTGTGAAATTGTTTCAGCAGTTCAGGTGTTTAACAGTCTTATGGCCTGTGGGATGAAGCTGTCCCTGAGTCTGGTGGTATTAGTCCGGATGCTGCGGTACCGCCTGCCAGACGGCAGCAGACTGAAGTTAGTTTGTGCCTGGGGTGATGGGGGTCTTTTGTAATCCTGAGGGCTTTCTTCCTGAGCCGCTGGGAGTAAAGGTCCTCCATGGATGGCAGCTCCGTCCTGGTGATGTTCTGTGCAGCTTTCACCACCCTCTTAACGGTTGAGGGCGGTGCAGCTGTGTGACGACCCCTGCTTTGCTCTCCTGTGGTGTGTATGGCCCTTTAATGTTTCTCCTCTGCTTGTGCCCGCACTGATTGAGGACACCTGACGGGTGGCACGGGAGGATTAAGAGGCCTGAGCCAGAGCCTCGATCTCTCTCCCCCCAGAGGACCGGACCTCGGAGAGCAGCGTCGCTTATTCCTTTTTGCCTTACCCTTTTGTTTGTTTTTTGGCCACATTGAGTTTTGCCAAATAAATACCTTTTCCTATACTTATTCTTGTCCTTCCCTTGCTTTTTGTTATGGCCAAGAGCCAGGCCATGACAGCTGCCATACCAGGCCGTGATGCAGCCAGTGATGCAGCCAGTTTAAGTTTAACGATTTCAATTCTTGAGTTTAGGTCGAGTGGTAAGGTGGACCACCTTGTTATATCTTTTTTTATTTCTTGGTTTAAATTGTCGTGATTCGCTCTTTACAAATCAGAGATGTTTTCAGCACAATGTACATTTTACATTTATATTTAATTTAATATTCCATTCATTACACACTTAATGAATAATATCCTGCTTTATATTTGGTAAATTGGTATTTCAAAATGTATATTTTCTTCTCTTTTAATGCTGTTTTATTTCTGTTTTGAAATGTTTACATTTTCGAAGTGTTTATTTCTACTCTTTTAATTTCTCTCATGGGCAATGCCTTGTCTTTTATGCTGCTGCAATTGAACCATTTCCCAGATTGGGATCAATAAAGTGCATCTCATCTTATGCATTGGAAGCTATTATATATAGATCCTTTATCTCACCTCTTTCTAATCTACACAAGTATTTAACTGAAGTTACACAACAGTGTTGTTGATACAGAGTTGGAGTTTATTCACACGTCACTACAGTGGGTAATGTTTTCAAGAAGCATTGAACAGTGCTGCCACATATGACACAGGAAGAAAGAAAAGACTCTGAACCCTTTCTTTGCCATTATATAAAAATAGTGTTGCTACAAAAGTATAAATGAGGCTTACTAATAAGACAACTCAGATCTGAAGCTACACAGGAATCTGCTGCCAACGTGCAATAAAAAAGACAACATTAATAGAATCAAACCCTTTTCTTTTTTTAGTAGAGTATAAAAAGAAATGCCTTTAAAATAGGATGCAAGCAACACTAGTTTCTTAACCTGAATTGATGATAGACTATAATCAATTTAAGTTTGCATTCTTATACCATTTTGTACAATAATTATAATGAATAAGTTCAAACAAACTAAAACTTACAGCTGATTAATAACGGTATCTAACTTGAGTTTTTATCATATCAAAAACCTGTTGAAATGCTAGTTATTTTTACTGTCCCCCAAAAAGCGCGCCGGCAGCCTCCAGGAATGCTTCTTTCACAACTTCGCCGTCTTTGAAAGGCTTCATGTGTTTCGCAAGAACGTGACTGACACGATAAGATGCTCTGGAGCATCCTTGCTCTTGTTGTTGGGCCTGGTGAAAATGGACTGCAGTGCATTTAGCTGTCCTTTCAGGCCCCTCCCCTTTTGGAGCGTAGGGCAGAAGCGTTTGTGCACTGTTTTGAAATGCTGCTCCTAAATTACCCTTCTTCGATAAAGCCACGCTCGCATTGCAGATGAGAGACAGATGAGAGACAGATGGACTTTGAATTGGAATAGATACAAAAACAATCATCCTCCCACTCGGAGTGAAAATTATATATTCTTCTGCCATAATTGCGGTCTTGTGTGTGTGCGGACTGTCACTCCAGTTGACACCATGGACAACGTCAGCTAACTAGTGCCCACTGCCCACCAGCCACGCCCCGACACATGGGGTCACGCCAGCCAATCACAAAGCTTTGATGCGTTCAAGTGAGTTATTCTGGCACAGGAAGATTATGTTATAGGACATTTTCGTTAAAACAGAATATTGTTGTGTCACATGGCAATATATTTTAATTATTCATTATTGCATGGTTTTAAGTGTGTGTGTTTTATACCTTTTTATTGTGTGATTTTACTCTGAAATGTGTTTGCCTTTTTCACTGGTTTTAACTTCCTGCTGCATGCTTTTATTTTTGAAATGTTTGGATTGGCCTTGCCATGCTGATTGACAATGAGTGACCACACCTGGAGCCAATTTACACGCCTATAAAGGGAAGGAGAAGAGCAGCAGAGGACGGACGGAAACTGAGGGAGGCTGAAGGGCACAGCAGAGGCAGAGCGCACCAGGAGCAGAGACGGAAACTGAGAGAGGCTGAAGGGCACAGCAGAGGCAGAGCGCACCAGGAGCAGAGACGGAAACTGAGAGAGGCTGAAGGGCACAGCAGAGGCAGAGCGCACCAGGAGCAGAGACGTAAACTGAGAGAGGCTGAAGGGCACAGCAGAGGCAGAGCACACCAGGAGCAGAGACGTAAACTGAGAGAGGCTGAAGGGCACAGCAGAGGCAGAGCACACCAGGAGCAGAGACGGAAACTGAGGGAGGCTGAAGGGCACAGCAGAGGCAGAGCGCACCAGGAGCAGAGACGGAAACTGAGAGAGGCTGAAGGGCACAGCAGAGGCAGAGCGCACCAGGAGCAGAGACGTAAACTGAGAGAGGCTGAAGGGCACAGCAGAGGCAGAGCGCACCAGGAGCAGAGACGGAAACTGAGGGAGGCTGAAGGGCACAGCAGAGGCAGAGCACACCAGGAGCAGAGATGTAAACTGAGAGAGGCTGAAGGGCACAGCAGAGGCAGAGCACACCAGGAGCAGAGACGGAAACTGAGAGAGGCTGAAGGAGACAGCAGAAGCAGAACGCACCAGGAGCAGAGACGTAAACTGAGAGAGGCTGAAGGAGACAGCAGAAGCAGAACGCACCAGGAGCAGAGGCACACTCAACAAAGGGATTAAAAGACACGGCAGTCCGAGAGAGGGTCGATGGAGCGCAGGGGCGGCGCCAGAGGGGAGCTAGGGGGTGCTGAAGCACCCCCCAGGATTGCCAAAGCACCCCCTAAGCACCCCCAAGAAATATGTTTTTTTTTTTTTTTTTTTCCAAAAATTATTATTATTTTTATTAAATTAGAAACATTATTGATTACATCAATGCAAATGTAAAACAGACACATTTTTGACCAAAAACATAAAGCCAACACAGGTGATATGATTAGGCCAATGGCCAGCACCCATTCGATTTTTGACCTACCCATAGGCTAAATTACTTGACTTCCTGTTAGCTAGAGCACCAAATTATTTGCTAACAGCAAAGTGAAAGATGGATCGTTTTTTAGTCCTTAAACGTCCATGTGTGGACACTCAATTAAAACCACCTGAAAGCGAGAGGGATTCTGCATATAATAGCCTAGCGTCGAGAGTAGCCTGTGTGTGTGTGTGTGTGTGTGTGTGTGTGTGTGTGTGTGTGTGTGTGTGTGTGTGTGTGTGTGTGTGTGTGTGTGTGTGTGTGTGTGTGTGTGTGTGTGTGTGTGTGTGTGTGTGTGTGTGTGTGTGTGTGTGTGTGTGTGTGTGTGTGTGTGTGTGTGTGTGTGTGTGTGTGTGTGTGTGTGTGTGTGTGTGTGTGTGTGTGTGTGTGTGTGTGTAAAAAAAAAATAATCTATAAAGAAATAGAAAATCTGTTTACAGTTCTGTGTCATATGGATGTTGAGAGATGTATCCATAGATCTCTCAAAGTGCACCAGATTGATGCTTTTAACTTCAATATTTAAAAAAAAATCGGCCCCTGGACCTCACTAGAGGAGGTGAGGACCCCCCTAGAGGAGGTGAGGTCCACTCCCCACTTGTACAAATAGCACTTTACCCCTGCTTACACCTATATGCCGTGAGCTGATTATCGAGCCTTCATTGTAACAGTCGCGGGTGCACTGTGTGTGTGTGTGGGGAGTGTTGCAGTAGAACATTCAACTGTAGCGCTGGTGCATTCATGGGAAACCCTTAATGTTTGAGCACCCTCTATGAAACGTCAAGCTACACCCCCTAGAGAAAATCTCTGGCGCTGCCACTGATGGAGCACCATACAGCTCTGGAAAGACTGGTTTTGAGAAAAGACTTTTAACCCTTTTAACATTTGAATTCTTTGTCTTGTTTTAACTACGTTTAATTGTATTTTAACATAGTTTTAGACTATCTTTTTACTGAGATTATATTTTACACAGCTCTGATTTTAGTTTTCTTAGTAAAGATTTTATGTTCTACTGAATAAATTATTGTGTTTTAAACTTAGTAGTTGGCTCCTTGATTACCCAGTTTTGCTCTCCACCTGATTTAAAAGAACCCTTTCCCTCTCCTTAAATTATTACCCCTCCTTTACATAAAGTGGCGTTGTCGGCAGGATCGGGTTTGAGAGCAGCTGTGGTAATCAGGAGCCTAGCTTGTATCATAGTTTTAGCACCATTTTTAGCATAGCTTTTAAGCACATTTTAGTTTTTAACCATGATGATGCCTGTGTATCCCGGTGCCCCTTGGCTCCCTAAATTCAATGGGTCAGGTGATGACTTAAAATACCAAGATTGGAAGGCACAAATGCAAGGTTTGTTGGGCTCACAAGAATTAGCTGAAGCTAGTGAAGTTGGTATTGTGTTGGGAGCGCTTGCTGGGGAAGCTAAACGCCAGGTGAGTGTCCTTGAGGACAATGAGAAGAATGAGGTCCGCCAGATATTTTGTTATTTAGATTCCCTTTATGGCGATAGAACCCCTACCCCAGTGTTGAGGTCACAATTATTTAGCTCTTCACAGAAACCAAATGACAGTGCCATCCTTTATTCTAAGGTTGAGAGAACTATGTTGCATGCTGCGGCGGCACAACCCACGTGACGCCCCCTCCGATGTCGCCCTGCGGGACCAGCTCTTGCTCGGGCTGTGTGAAGGCCCTCTAGCCCAGGCCCTGAAGGTATACACCCGGCGAAACCCTGATGAGGGCTTTGCTGCAATACGCCAGGAAGCGCTACTGCTCGAGGCTGAATATGGCAGATCTCAACCAGAGGGAACATGCCATTTGGTTAGTGGCTCACAAGTCCCCCCTAACCAGCCGCAGGCAGAAGGCTGGAAAGAGACACTGAAGAGAGAGATCATGGATGATGTGAAATCCCAGATGCAAGGACTCGCACAGGAACTGATGAAGGAAATCAAACTACTTCTTCAACCAGTCACTGCTGTACCCCCACCACCAACTCAGCCTTGGCGAGAGCGACGACAACCAACATCACAATCTAACAACTGGGATGAGCAAGGTAGGCCTATCTGCCATCAATGCAAACAGTCCGGGCATATTGCAAGGTTTTGTAGGACGCCAGCTGCCCCCCAGTCAGCTTTAAACTAGCATTCCCTGCTGCTGAGGTCCGAGGGGCAGGGCTTGCTAATCCACCAGAAGAATCAAGGGCCACTGACACATTTATTGGGCAATGTCCAACAATTGTTGTATCCATTGAAGAGGTAAAGCTACAAGGACTACTAGATACGGGGTCTCAAGTAACATTAATGCAACAGAGTTTGTTTGAGAAGCATTTCAACCAGGCTAAGCTTGGGAAGACCCCTGTAGTTTTTAAGTTGAGAGCTGCCAATGGCCTTGAGATTCGTTACACTAGCTATGCTGTGTTGGATATGGAAGTTGAAGGTGTTAAGATACCAGGGCGAGGGGTGGTGATAGTAAAGGATGAACACTGCACACACCCGTTCATAATTGGTACGAATGTTGTAACTGCCTGTTGGAATGCCCTCTTCAAATGGCCCGGAAAGTCTGCTTTCCCCCCACCACAGTTGAACAACAGAGTTTGGAGAGATGCCTTTGCCAGCTGTCGACGTGTCGAGGCCACCATGGCAGAAGACGGGCTCCTTGGATATGTGCGGCCGGCTGGCCGACACAACATTGTAGTCCCTCCAAAGAGTGAGCTGCTGGTGAGGGGTCGTGCCCGGATGGGCCCGAAAGGAGCAGACTACTGTGCCTTGGTGGAAGCACTGCCAGATGCTAGCGACGTGGGAGTGGCGGCGAGGACACTGGCAGTGGTGAGAAATGGCAGAGTCCCTGTACGTGTTTACAACCCACACCCCTACAGCTTGTCTATAGGTCGATACCAGAAGCTTGGAAAGCTGTACCATGTAGACGAGGCTGATGTCCATGGACCCCGTGACCTGAACCTGTCCGTTGATGACGACTGTCGTGGAAGTGACCTTGGTGGATGCCGCAACTACAGATGGAAAACAGGCATTACCAAAGGAGGTGAGAGACTTAGCCAACAGACCTGATCTGTCCGAACCGCAACAGGAAGAGCTAAGCACCCTGCTGCGCAAATGGGAGAAGGTTTTCGCCACACATGGGGAGGATTTTGGGCGGACGGACTTGGTACAGCACCGTATCCACACTGGCAGTGCAGCACCTGTCAGAGAGAGGTAACGACCCCTTCCTCCGATGATGTACAAGGAAATGAAGACTCTACTTGCCGGAATGCTAGAGAAAGGAGTGATTAAGAAGAGCTGTAGTCCCTGGGCAGCACCTATATATTGTTGGTAAAGAAAAAAGATGGTAGTTAGAGATTTTGTGTTGATTATAGAAAATGGAATGCTGTAACCCATAAAGATGCCTTCCCTCTGCCCAGGATTGAAGAGACTCTCACTAGCCCAGCGTTTCTCAAAGTGTGGGGCGCGCCCCACTGGTGGGGTGCAGAGATGTGATGGGTGGGTCGTGAAATACAAAATAAAATTTAAAAATGTTTTCACACTGGTGGAATATCAAAACAAAGGCCCGGGGTGCAAAACGCAACAATGAAAGCGACCCTCTACCACACAAAACAACACCTGTAAATAACCCAATTTGTGTTCTTTGAAATTGAAAAGGATATTGCATTGTGTTTGTTACTTTCGTTGCAGTTATATGTTTTAAGTGTAATTTGGCATGCGTTTATTTTGAAGGAGAGTTTACGCTGTTGACAGTTGTTGTTGCTATCGAAACAATAAACGTTTCACAGCGGGCGGAACTTGTCATAAAGTCCGCGATAATAAAGCCCATCATGATTGGTACTGTCATTTGACATTACTCTCTCGTTCAGTTACTATAGCTGGCCCTCTGTGAATTCATAACTGGACATCCAATCAGCTCCTGTCTTCACCTCACAGAGACGAGTTTCTTTCATTTAACCCTTCACATTCAAACAGAAACTGAATAGGCAGATTCAAAGGATTTATTTCTTTGGAAATGTTATTGTAAATACAATTTAATCAAGTTATTATTGGTAAAACTAATGAAAAATATAACTAACTTAACTTAATGTTGTTAATTATTTTGTATTGTGATGCTTTGGCAACATTGCTTAATTTAACTTTCATGCAGAGAGAGAGCAAGAGAGCGAGAGAATTCCAATGTGTACTATAGGACAGTAAAAAGTTTAAAAGGGAGGGATTAGTCAAATATGCATAAATAAAAAGAAAGAATGCTAACTAGGTAAGATAAGAATAAACAAGTTTAAATGATTTGTTGTTGGTTGTGATCATATTCTAAAGATGTTTGGATTATTGAAAAGTATACAGCTCCCTTTCATCTGAGTGTTGAGAGCTGTATCCATAAATTCATGTTGGGCTCAAAGTAGGGCTGCTCGATTATGGCAAAAATCATAATCTCGATTATTGGGTCAATAATTGATATCACGATTATTAAAAACGATTAACCATTTACTTTGAACACATCAATTTATTGAAGAAAATAATTTGAAAAGTATGTTTTTAACAGTTGATTACCCTGAACTTTAAGTATAATTCAACTGAAAAACCTATTTAAACTGAGGGAGGCTGAAGGGCACAGCAGAGGCAGAGCACACCAGGAGCAGAGACGGAAACTGAGGGAGGCTGAAGGGCACAGCAGAGGCAGAGCACACCAGGAGCAGAGACGGAAACTGAGAGAGGCTGAAGGGCACAGCAGAGGCAGAGCACACCAGGAGCAGAGACGGAAACTGAGAGAGGCTGAAGGGCACAGCAGAGGCAGAGCACACCAGGAGCAGAGACGGAAACTGAGGGAGGCTGAAGGGCACAGCAGAGGCAGAGCACACCAGGAGCAGAGACGGAAACTGAGAGAGGCTGAAGGGCACAGCAGAGGCAGAGCGCACCAGGAGCAGAGACGGAAACTGAGGGAGGCTGAAGGGCACAGCAGAGGCAGAGCACACCAGGAGCAGAGACGGAAACTGAGAGAGGCTGAAGGGCACAGCAGAGGCAGAGCGCACCAGGAGCAGAGACGGAAACTGAGGGAGGCTGAAGGGCACAGCAGAGGCAGAGCACACCAGGAGCAGAGACGGAAACTGAGAGAGGCTGAAGGGCACAGCAGAGGCAGAGCGCACCAGGAGCAGAGACGGAAACTGAGAGAGGCTGAAGGGCACAGCAGAGGCAGAGCACACCAGGAGCAGAGACGGAAACTGAGAGAGGCTGAAGGGCACAGCAGAGGCAGAGCACACCAGGAGCAGAGACGGAAACTGAGAGAGGCTGAAGGGCACAGCAGAGGCAGAGCGCACCAGGAGCAGAGACGGAAACTGAGGGAGGCTGAAGGAGACAGCAGAAGCAGAACGCACCAGGAGCAGAGGCACAAGCAACAAAGGGATTCAAAGACACGGCATGACCAGTAATGACCAGTCGCCACTGGTTGCCCGTACATTTATGATTGGTTGAGGGAGGGCCGTGGTTTAGACATGAATCAAAGATGTGTTGCTTTATTTTAGTGGTAAACAAATGCATTCATCATCATAATTATTCTATATATATATAATTTACACAGTGCCTGTAAACCGGAGGAGAACGCTGGCATTTATCCTCCTACTTGAAAGACTACGGAGGGATAGGGTCTGCAAAATGAGTTTATTTTTGGATTGACTGGATGCTCTGACGGGTCCACTTCCTGCCCGGCGCCTCTGCAACGCCTCGCGTCGCATCGAAAATAGACTTTCATCCTATTTTTGGCGGAGCCCAGCGCCGAGACGCTTCTGGGACGCTTCTGAGCCGTAACGCGGCGCGTCTGGTGGAATAGCACCCATTGACTAGAGTGGCCGCGATCCTAGCGGACGCCGTGGCGCAGCCGTGGCGTGGCGCAGACGGACTCGGTGGAATCGAGGGGTTAGACAAAGTCTCTTGGCAACATGACCTCCAATCAGCATTCGGCTTACATTACATTGCATTTAGCTGACGCTTTTATCCAAAGCGACTTACAATAAGTACATTCGACCAGGAAGACACAACCTTGAAGAAAACAGAATCATAAAAGTACATCAGGTTTCATCGAGCCAAACATTTCAAGTGCTACTCAACTGGCTTTAGATAAGCCAGTCCTTTATTAGTATATAAGTGCTTTGTTAATAGTTATTTGTTAGTAATTCTATCGCTCGAAGTGGAGTCGAAAAAGATGAGTTTTCAGTCTGCACCGGAAGGTGTGTAAGCTTTCTGCTGTCCTGATGTCAATGGGGAGCTCATTCCACCATTTTGGAGCCAGGATAGCAAACCCACGTGTTTTTGCTGATGGGAACTTGGGTCCCCCTCGCAGTGCGGGTGCAGCGAGTCGTTTGGCTGATGCAGAGCGTAGTGCACGTGCTGGGGTGTACGGTTTAACCATGTCCTGGATGTAGGAAGGGCCAGATCCATTCGCAGCATGGTACGCAAGTACCAGTGTCTTGAATTGGATTCTAGCAGTTACTGGAAGCCAGTGGAGGGAGCGGAGGAGCGGCGTGGTGTGGGAGAATTTAGGAAGGTTGAAGACCAGACCAGCCGCTGCATTCTGGATGAGCTGCAGAGGTCGGATGGCACATGCAGGTAGACCAGCCAGGAGGGAGTTGCAGTAGTACTTCTTCAAGTCATATCTGATTTCAGATGTGGGAAGTTACTAAGTACACTTCTTCAAGTACTCTACTTAAGTACAATTTTGTGATATTTGTACTTTACTTGACTTTGATGTAGGGCTGTGCAATTAATCATATTTTAATCGCGATTACAATTATGGCTTGCGACGATTATGAAAACAGCATAATTGACAAAATACGATTATTTTGCTGGGTGCGCTTTCGCCCCTCCCTAAAAGCCCACTCGGCTACGTGGGAGTGACGTGTTGTGAATGTTCAGCGCGAGCGAAGATGTCAGAACAAGAGCAGCAACTCGTTAAAAAGAAGGGTAAAACTATTTCCACTATTTGGAAGTACTTTGGCTTTCAGGAGTCCGACGTGGAGCAAAACAAAGTACAGTGCAGGATTTGTTACTAGGTTGTGTTGGCACCACACGCTAACACAATCTCTTTAATCATCTGAAATACAACCACAAAGTGCAATACGACCGGGCAATAATACAACAAAAAGCAGACCAAAAAGCAGATGCCCGCTCGACTTCATCCACCACATCATCACAGTCATCGATTCAGGACGCATTGTACAGAGCAACGGCCTACGCGACGAGCTCGCAGAGACACAGAGATATTACAGGTGCCATTACATTTCACATGGCTAAAGATATGTGCCCAGTTAGCACTGTTAGCAACCAGGGCTTTAAGCAACTTGTCAACACGTTGGACAAGCGTTACGCGATGCCGTCTCGGTATTATTTCAGCAGGTCTGCGCTGCCTGCGCTATGTGACAAATGCCGTGGGGAAGTTGAGAGAGATGTGGCTTCAGCTGGCTACTTTGCCACCACAACGGACCTATGGTCTAGCCGCACCATGGAGCCATATATGAGCCTCACAGTTCATTATATCGATGCCGATTTGAATTTGAAGACAAAGTGTCTCCAAACCGCACTTTCCCCTGAAGACCACACGGGGCAAAACATCGCCCATGGACTGAGGGAAGCGATGGCTGCTTGGGGTTAAAAGAGGATAAACTCGTCTGTATGACTACGGACAATGCCGCAAATATAAAGCTGGCGGCTGAGGTCAATGGATGGATGAGGCTCCAGTGCTTCGGGCATAGACTCCACTTGGCCCTAGGTGAGAAGGATTCCTTCCTCCTGTTGTATGTAATATGTCATTTTAACAGCATCAACAACAATAATAGCAATAGTAAGTCATTAACATTGATGATCTCTCTCTTAATATGATAATATTAATTACATATTATTATTATGTTATGTGTGAGCTACTCCGTCATCTCTCTCTTTTTTTTATGTATTTGTTGTAATCTTAGAGAATGCAATGAAGGATCCCAGGATCGGCCGTGCAGTGGGGCTTTGCAAGAAGCTGGTCAGCAGCTTCTCCTACAGTTGGAAAAAGAAGAGGGAACTTGCAGTGGCACAGCAGCAGCTGAATCTGCCCGAACACTCCCTAAAGACAGAATGTCCAACCAGATGGGGATCTAGGAAGGCCATGATCATCAGGGTCCTCGAGCAGCAGAAGGCCATTGCCTAGGTCCTTTCCAGCGACCGAAAAAAACAGACATCTCTCCCTCACGCTGAAGGACTTTGATGTACTGGAGGCAATCAATAAGTCGCTTAGGCACTTTCTGGAGAGAAGTATGTAAGTGTGTCTTTTTGAAACCAACCCTGCACCTCTTCAACAACTCATTGCTGGCAGTGCAGGAGGATGACACGGACCTCACAAAAAGCATACAAAAGAAGATGCTAGACTATCTCAATGACAAATATGATGACGCAGCGACACAAGAGCTGCTTGACATGGCCTCTGCCCTGGACCCGAGGTTCAAGCTCCAATATGTCAGTGAGGAAAATCGAAGATCCATTGAAGCCAGCCTGACAACTGAGATGAGGAGGGTGATGACACTCATGGTAATAATAATAATAAAAAATAAAACTGCGTTTTTTGAGTTGTTTACTCACTAATCTCATCTCCCCTGGATGTTAGGCTATGCTTTCATTGTGACGCGATGTTTACAGTGAGAACAGCTGCTGAGGTCAGTGCAGAAAGCAAAACAGTGTGTATAATATATATCGCTCAATAATAAATGTAACAGGCCTACATTTCACACTTCATTTGTAGGCTTTAGGAGATATCTACAAATAAACAGTAGATATTTTTCATGAAACCATATAGTGCTTCACATCATAAAATATAGGGCTGTAGCCTAATATTTATGATATGCTTTAGGAGGTGTGACCTGGGCATTCTGATGAGAGTGATAGATGACTGTGTGCCAGGAGGTTGCAGTTTCAACGAGCGTTGGCTAGCAGAAGACAAATACAAGCCATGGCTAAGACGAGGGTCAAGCCCACGAGTAGCCTCCTGCAAAGTTTGCAAAAATAACGATGCGAGAGTCTGCGCTGACGAGCCACATGAAAGGTACGCCGTAGTAGAGCATTTTAGATTAGGCTAACGTTGCATGTTACGTTTGTTTAAGCTAACGTTAGCGAGCTGAATAGCGAACTCGATTGAGGGATAATAATAATTGCAGGGGATCATTTCAGAGGAGCGTACCTATGTTATGTGCGTTACAGTCGCCATCGTGTGGTCTTCAGAGGATGAAGCACTCACGGCATTTCGTGTTATAGTCACGAAATATAATCTATTGATTCGACACAGAGCGATTTTGAAAGCATTTCTACTGGTAGTATGTTTCGTGCCTAAACCAAATGTGACTTGATCTATCGAAATCAGTCACATTGACCCGAAGACACATTTTCGTTTGTATTACTGGTCTGGGGGAAGCTCGCGAGTGTGTGTGTGTATTTTTGCGTGTGTGTACCGGGGAAACACTTACAAGAAACACCGGCTGTTGTTATGCTTGCTGTGATGTTACATTAGTCCGTTCTCTGCTTGTAATTATGCCGAAGCTTCAAAGTTGTATTTATCATCTGAATTTGCCGAAACAAGTTTAATATTCTGAAAGCCAATACTTTGTTTATTTGAAAACAGATGAAAACAAACTGTCTTTTATATAAAATTGAAGTATTATACAAGTAAAACTACATTTTGCTTTAATCCCATGTAATTGTAGAATGAACACAGTCTTCCTTTGAAGAAGTCAGGTGTCTTGAGTAGTCAAAGTTACCTGCAAATCATTTTACACTTTTGTAAATATTATTTTCCACTTGTTACCATTGTGAGTCTATTTTTATGCAGCTCTGCTGATTTTGTGGCTACAATTCAGACTAATACGCTACCAGAGGTGGAGAAGTACTCAGATATTGTACTTGAGTAAAAGTACAAGTACTCAGATCTTGTAGTGAAATTATAAGTACTCAGATCTTGTACTTGAGTAAAAGTAGAAGTACTCAGATCTTGTACTTGAGTAAAAGTAGAAGTACTCAGATCTTGTACTTGAGTAAAAGTAGAAGTACTCAGATCTTGTAGTGAAATTATAAGTACTCAGATCTTGTACTTAGTAAAAGTAGAAGTACTCAGATGTTGTACTTGAGTAAAAGTACAAGTACTCAGATCTTGTAGTGAAATTATAAGTACTCAGATCTTGTACTTAGTAAAAGTAGAATTACTCAGATGTTGTACTTGAGTAAAAGTACAAGTACTCAGATCTTGTAGTGAAATTATAAGTACTCAGATCTTGTACTTGAGTAAAAGTAGAAGTACTCAGATCTTGTACTTGAGTAAAAGTAGAAGTACTCAGATCTTGTACTTGAGTAAAAGTAGAAGTACTCAGATCTTGTACTTGAGTCAAAGTAGAAATACTCAGATCTTGTACTTGAGTCAAAGTAGAAGTACTCAGATCTTGTACTTGAGTAAAAGTAGAAGTACTCAGATCTTGTACTTGAGTAAAAGTAGAAGTACTCAGATCTTGTACTTGAGTAAAAGTAGAAGTACTCAGATCGTGTACTTGAGTAAAAGTAGAAGTACCAGAGTATAGGAATACTCTGTTACAGTAAAAGTCCTGCATTCAAAATGTTCCTCAAGTGAAAGTAGAAAAGTATTCTCATCAAAATATAGTGAAAGACAGTAAAAGTAGTCGTTGTGCAGATTGGTCCATTTCAGAATAATATATCTGATATGTTTTATAATGATTGATCATGAAAGTGTTCTCAAAGCTGGTAAAGGTGCAGCTAGTTTGAATGGCTTTGTATAGTGCAGGGTAGCTTGTGGATTTACTCCAGGTGGAACTAAAGTCTGATTTAACACTTGATTATATTTCACATCATTCATCCACATCTGTGAAGTAACTAAAGGTATTAAATACATGTAGTGGAGTCAAAGTACACCATTTACCTCTGACTTATGTTCACTGCCAACCTAAAAGTACCTCAACAATAGTAATCAATAATGTATTGAAAAGTTATTTGGCTGATTGTTTTATATTGGCTCAGCCAGGTTATTTGGGATGCCCAGTCTACGTACAGGTCACTCATTTTGAAATATTAAACTTAGTTTTCTTTTCTTTTCTTTTTCATCCTCGTGTAGAAGGCTATCACGAAACACACATTTGGTTGTTTATCGCATAAAGAACATCTGATTTAATGTGAGGTAGGGAAATAATCATTTGAGTATGTGTATATAAATATTAGGGATGCACGATATTGGTTTTTTGAAACCGATACCGATAACTTCCTGCTTCTCAAGACCGATACCGATAACCGATAATAATATAATATATATATATATATTAAATGTACCTGTAGTTTTTGCACACCTGGTGGTAAAAAAAAGACTAGTAGTGAGCAAATGACATGAGCATTACTACTATGAACAAAACAAAGCCAAGAACAGTTTTGACTCTTCAAAGTGACCATATTTATTTTCCCAATTTTTTTTGAGTATTGCCTTTTTCAAAAGCCTCGTCGATAGGTAAAAGCCCCGGTGCCTTTGCAGCTGGCTTTCGATTCGCCGCTAGTTTAGCAGCGCAGGCGTCTTCGTACGCTTTTAACACACCATCGTAGCGATGGCGATGTTTCAGGTGACTAATCAGGTTGGAAGTATTATAGCTCGTTGCCTTTTTCCCTCCTCGTGGAACTTCTGCATTGCATTTGTTAATACAAATAGCAAGCGAACTATCTAACTCTGAAACTTTGAAATAGTCCCATACTACCGACGACATGTTTGTTTACTGTCCCGGCTTCACACCATTTACGTCACAGCCAGGCATGAGTTAGGGAGCGCTGGATTTGTGAAAAACTCCCCTCTTCCTAAACCACTAATACCACAGTACTGGCAAAACGGGAGGAGCCGAGTGAAAAACAAGCGCCCCTCATCCCAATCCACCCACACCGCAGGATTTTTTTCTTTTTTTATACCCAAAAAATATATTGTATATTATCGGGGCTATTAATACTTTTATCAGGTTTATCGGGATGACGTCATAATTCCTAATATCGGACCGATAATTATCGGGCCGATAATTATCGTGCACCACTAATAAATATGTAATTTACAACAGCTGTAAGATGCTTGAAAAGCTTGAAAATGCAACTTGAAAATGCTTGAAAGGTGCTTGCATTTGACTTTGGAAAAGGTGTAAGAACCCTGGTTTGTGTGTGTGTGTGTGTGTGTGAGCGTTGATGTGCCAGGCAGACAGGCTGGACTGAGTAGCTTATCTGACATATAAATGGTCCAAAAAGGTATATTCTCCGTTAGCTTACGAGCTCCTCGTTTCAACTAGCAACTATTTTCTTCACAATTTACCATCACATTGGATCTGGGCTGAATTTGTGCTGCATTGGAATTTTTTCGATCATTCCCGTAGGAGGAGTTCGCAAGAATGTGCTTAAAATGCATGAAAAACGAACATTTTTGAAAATG